>OZ014506.1:47027705-48227705 GCA_963966075.1 Aphodius sticticus | reverse complement strand
AATAAGGGTTCATTTGAGAAATAAAAAAACACCTAATATAATCGTACTGCAAAATCGTCAAAATGGTTGAATTCATGTCGGTCTCCCCGTAGAAGCAGTAAACTCGCCTACACTGTAGAATGCCTGCTTTTGCGTCATCGCCTTCAGGTCCCTCTTGAAATTTTTATTGGTTTTCTCCAGCCATACTTTTGGGAGGGTATTTTGCAGATGGAGGTGTCGGTGTAGAGCTGCTGTGTTGTTTGTGCGATGGAACGGTATTGTTATTTAAGTAATTTAAGTATTTCCGTCTTTTCTCGGCTGCATGTAAATAGCAGAATGTTACTCTTACTGGGGATACCAGCCAGGTGTGGAGGAATTAAAACACTTCCTTTATTCTAGCCCTAAGCTTTGTTCGAGAGATCGAAGGTGATTGTTTTGAGATGTGTTTGGTGCGTCGTTGTCGTCCTTTGAATTGTGTTTGCAATAGGAGCTTCTACTTCTGACCAGTGGCGTAGCGAGCAAAACTGGTGCCTGGGGCACGCTACTATTTTGGCGCCCCCCCCCCCCTTCCAGGAAAACATAATAATATCTATATAGTAATATGTGTACTCATTTTTGTCCGGCCAGTGGTACTACTGTAAGTGAATACAGCCGTGTGTGTTAAGTACAATGGGGCACGATTACGAAATAAATATTTCCTAAAAAGCAGGTTATTTGTCTTTTATCAGTGTCAAGTACTCAACACAAGTTATTCTTCGATCTAGATTGTAGTCTTCCGCTGTCTGAATTAATGAATTCTTTATTTTCGGACGGAAGCCGCGTCGGTAACACAGCAAAGGCCGACGTTTCGCGTTCTACTGCTAGAGGAATCTTCAGGACGGACTTCTTGGCGCAGAGAGCCACGAAGGAAAATCCTTTTGGTGTGTCACCGTGCATTTTTCGCCCGAAAATCAAGAATTCTATGAAAAATTGTAAATTTAAATCAATCTTATAAATACTTAGAAAGTCCTACCACAGTGACGTATTTCACGCCCATTAGTGGTAACCGTTCATTGATAAACCTTACGTCATGCGTCAAACTATTACCTTCCACTACAGAGTGTTACCACCCAAAACACGGTTATTCACAAATTTAATTTCGCGCAAGCTTTGTCGAAACGGAAACGGTCGATTAAGATATTACTTTCGAGGAACACAACAGTAAAAAGTATAAAAAGGAGAACGTACTTTTGGAACGTGCGAGGGCAATATTGTTTTGATAACAACAGTTGAGACGAACCTTGTACCCTTCTTGTACGGTACCGTTGCGCGCCGTTAGGAAATACGGGTATTTCCAGGCAGAATACCCGTACAGTCGGTCCAAGCCCGGGATACTTTTATTATTATTCATTCATGTATACATAGTCATTCGTAGCTCACATTTATTACTGTTCAGATAGTATTCTTAGTGTGTGTATAGTTCTCCTTAGACGTTATAACGAAGCAAACTGCAAATAATATAGTAATAAAGTTTGAATATTGTCTGTTTCTTCAATAACGTTATTCAATACTGTTAACAATTTCCGATCTTTCAATTCAGATCAGTCAAAGGGAGACCATTTGGCGCCCCTTTGCAAGCGGCGCCCGGAGCATGATAACCCCCTTGCCCCCTCCTTGCCCCCCCCTTGCTACGCCACTGCAGCTCCAGGCATGTGTGTTATTTTTTCTAGTGGTAAACGCGGCGCTGGGATGCCCCCCTGTTGTTGATGCTCTAAGCACGTGCTTAGGTGTGCTTAATGGTTAATCCAGCCCTGCTTAAGTCAGTATTAATGCGTACATTGTACATTTCATTGCATTGGTTTTATCCTTGTCTTGTCTTATGTACCTATGTCTGAATAGGCATTAAGAGTCAGTCAAAGCCGGGACTCGAAAAATTTGTAGGTTGCTTAAAAAATATGCGTAGCTGAGCGGGCGCCACTGCGTCCTTCGGCTGCGGCGCCCAGGGCACGTGTCCTGTCTGTCCTACCCTAGATACGCCACTGCTTCTGACCCAAATCGCTAGACAGCATGCGCAGAAGACTTGCCGCCGCTGTCAGTACTGGTAAAATAATATTGCTTAAAATCACCAGGAAACACGCATTCCATGTAGAATTACCAATTTGGGCTTTAAACATGAAGTGTTCTGTACCTACGTGTCCCAACTCAAGGAAGCTTGCCGCGAGTGTACGTGTTGTTATGTAACTTGGCAAATTTGCTGAACTGTCCTAACCTAAAAACACTGTAGGTATTTTGGTTTTCATGTTCACTTGAATATAATTATTCAGTTTTCAGTAAATGCATATCATTCTCACACCTATCTTTGAATTACATTTCTTTTGATACTAATTAGGCGTTTTACAAATCAGTTGCCAACTTAATTTCGTCCTGGGTGGTCCTGGGGGAAATGCGCGCGCGCACCGCGACATAAAAAACCAGGCTGCTCCTCCACACCTGGCTGCTTTCCCCAGTAAGAGTAACATTTTGGTATTGTTATATTCTGGGCGTTTCTGAGGTGCATTCCAGTTGTCTCCCATCAGCTTTGTTGGTTGTGAAGATCTGCCTTCCCTCTTGTCAGCTGGTGATATACATATGTATGATCCCGTCAGTGTCATTATCGCGTACTTTTGAAACAGTGCACAGCGGTCTGCAGGGGTAGGTAGATTCAGCCTTTTCGATGGCTCTTACTGTTTTGTTCTGTAATTTAAATATCTTCTCCACGTGTGCTGATTCGCCCCATATTCTAATCCCATACGGCATTTTGGAGTAAAACATTGCATGATATGTTAAGAGCGCTGCTTTTACTCCAACTATCTGTCGGATCCGCCGGATTGTGTAAATCGCTGTAGATAGTTTTCTGGATAGTTCTTCGATATGGTTTTGCCAAGTTAATCTTGTGTCCAGGGTAATACCAAGAAGTTTGACCGAAGTCGTTTCTACTGGCGTGGGTGTATTTCTTCTTGTGAATTGGATTTCATTTGTTTTCTCTGCATTTAGTATTAGACCATTCGACCCAAACCATCCTTTAGCTTGTTCGAGCATCTCTGTTGACAATTGGGTGTCGTCAGGGGTGGTGTCGTCTGCATATAGTATCATTTCCTTTGTGACTGAGTCTGGCAGATCGTTCACATAGAGACTGAAGGTTTGGGGTCCCAGCAGACTCCCTTGGGCGACCCCGTGGTGACCGCCATGAATGTCCCCAGCGTCCCCGGCTTGAAGACTGCCTGGGTTCTGTTTTAAGTATGACTGTACTAGTCTATGGGTTTTTCCACGAACCATACGTATCTAATTTCTCCAGTAGGACCTCATATTGTAAGCAGTCGAACGCCTTAGAAAGATCACACATGGTGGCCTGTGAGTCTTTGCCTCGCTCCGCAGCGTCGCAGCGTTCGGCAAGACATTCGGCAAGACATTCGGCTCTGCACTGCAATCCTTGTGCTTATGTTTTCAACATCCATGGTGTTTTTTGTTTTCATTCCGCCTATTATGTTATAAATCCCCTGAGGGGTCACTGGTGTTAGAAGTAGGGATGCAGGTTGTCTGGGTATTCCACGCACTAGATCTGGTCATTCTGCAAGTGTGGGTTGCTTTGTATTATTAACAGTATTCACAAAAAAACAGATCCAGTTCGTCTCACGGTGGTGTAGGATGTTTTGCCTTCTCTGTTCCTTGGTTTCTGCCTTTATTATTTTCTAAACATCGGCTGGATAATTGTTTGTTGATGTCAGCCTGGCTGTGTATTTTGCCACCTTCTCTTCTTTGGCACATTTTAGGTAGTAATCTTTGTACCTCTTGACTATATTTTTTAAGTCCTCCCAGGCGCGTGCGGTGCATTTGTTAATAAGGTGGAGAATAAATATTTGTAAATGTTTAGTAAAGGATAGGAGTTAAATCAAAACTTTTAATTTTGCAAGAATATTTACTGTAGTGCTTTTTTTTTATCAACAGATCATCATCAATCAGATCAACAGTCAATCAACACTAAACAAACAGAAAAAAATCGCGCAAAATTGTAACATAAAAGATCACTTAAATATGCCTTAAAATGTATAAAAATTGTAAGCTTACAGTCAAAATCAAGTGCAAGAGGGACAAGGCATCAGACATCAGGCAATAGAATGATTCGTCAGTGATTATTTATGTAACAATTTGCGTTATTTCTTATATTTTTTTTGTGTTTTTCTAGCTTTTGGTTAATGGTGATCTGTTGATCGAAACTAGTACCAAAGTCAACATTCTTGTAAAATTAATAAGATGGTTTCATAGCGGTTTTATGTAAGGGTTAATATAGCTCCCATGGAATTTCATAATATTGATTGGTGATATTTATGTTACACTTGAAATAATTCATTTATCGCGATAGTTGTTCCACGTCCAAATTTGCTACAGTTAAAAAGTTAGCTAATAATAAGTTCTTAAAGTTCTATGAATATGATTGATACGCGAACATGTCAATTTTTTACAAAAAGCATAAAAGTTGCATACATGCTGTCTCACGGAACTGGTACATTAGAAGTATTGTAAGATCCACAAATTGTACGTATTTGAAATTCAGGAACTTATTATGTATGTATGCATACACATATCATTAATAAATTATTGATACATTAAAGAACCCATCCAGTAAAAAGTAATTTAAACAGTATCATCCAGGCATTAGCGCGCGTCGTAAACCGACCAGCACATTCAAATTATTTGCATCCCGAACTCCGGATACAACTTGGGTGCGCTACGGCCGAGTGCGGCTTTGTGAATGGTGGCTTTACCAAAAGTCCGCAAGAATTTTTAGAGGCAGCACCATCTATCGCGAAGCGCGGTGGCCCCAGTCCTGGACCTGGGTGTGGGGGACAGTATATCTGGTTGGGACACTTGTTTCTATACGGGTTGCTGGAATTCCAGAACCTCCTGGACTCTCTGGAGGATGGGTTGAGATCTGGAAGCGGCAAGTACATAGTGGCTGGTGACTTCAACGCAAAATCACAGGAATGGGGATCGGCAGTCACCGACAGGTGGGGGGGGGGGGAGAAGCACTGAGTGAGTGGGCATCAAGGAATGATCTGGTTCTCCTGAACGAAGGAAATGCGAACATATTCAGGAGAGAGGGAGGAGGATCAGTGATAGACGTCACCTTCGCTACTGCAAACGTCGCAAGACAGGTGGAAGGATGGAGAGTGGTGGAAGAAGAAACCCTCAGCGACCATATGTACATTGAGTACAGGTGGAGGGACATCCGAGCAACGAGGGAGGATACTCAGCACTCCGTATCCAAGCGTTACAACGCGAGAAAACTAGACAGCACCAAGTTCAGGGAGACGTTTGAAACGGAAACGGCAGGAGAAACACCATATGTAGCAACATGTGAGGCAGCACTTGCAAAGGCATGCGAAGCAGCCATGCCCAAGAGTAGTTGTACGGAAGAGATTGCGGACATGAGGAAGGTAAGCAACGCTCCTAGAAGCGCCGCCCAAAGAGAAACTAGATATAAATACAGACGAGCACTCCTTACAGTACGATACAGGGAGGCTAGAAGGGCTTTGACGATAGCAATTGCTGAATCCAAGCAACGCCACTATACTAGGGTGATTGAAGAAGAGGAAAATAACGTGTGGGGCAGGGGTACAAAATAGTCACGAAAAGGCTAAAAGCCAGACTACCGCCACCGAACTTGACGTCCGAAATGAAGGTAGTGGCGGATCAACTGTTCCAAGAAAATGACATCACGGAGGATGACGAGCAGGAGCCGAAAAGGTTACGAATATTCTCACGGTAGTGGAAGTTAGGGCAGTGGCAGGAAAGATCAAGCCTAAGAAAGCCGCGGGACCTGATGGAGTTCCTCCGGAGGCGATCAGGGAAATGGTCGTAGTAGCGGGAGAGTACGTCACAGACGTGATGAACGCAGTCCTCACGGAAGGGAAATACCCAGAAAAATGGAAGACGTCCAGGCTCCTCCTATTTGCCAAACGAGAGGCCACGGAAGGAGAGCCCCAAAGGGGGCTGCTTTGCCTGCTAAACACAAGCAGCAAGCTAATGGAACACATGCTGGTGAATAGACAGAAAACTGACAACCAGTTTGGCTTCCGAGACGGAAGGTCTACGGTGGACGCGGCGAGGAGCGTGATGGACAAAGCGAAGAGGGTGAACCAAGGAACGAGGAGAAAAAACAGTTCTGCATGCTGGTCACACTCGACGTTAGAAATGCATTCAATACCGTTGCATGGGAACACCTAATCGCAAGCTGGAAACAAGAGGCATCAGTCAGTACCTACGAGGATAATCAGGAGTTACCCCCGGGACAGATGGATTATCCTAAAGGATAAAGTCGGGAGGACTTCTCAGAAGAGGATAACAAGCGGCGTTCCCCAGGGATCGGTCTTGGGGCCAACGCTCTGGAACGTCTTCTACGATGGGGTGCTGCGTCTGGAGCTTCCTGGAGTGGAACTTGTGGAACCTAGCGATGGTGGTGACCGCCGCCACTTGTGCCGAGCTCGAGAGGAGGGCAAACGCGGCCATTGCGGGAATCGTCGCGTGGACGACTGCAGCTGGCTGCCGAGAAAACCGAGGCCGTGCTCCTAACCGGCAGAAGCAAGTGTGAGCCGGTGACGCTGGCAGTGGACGGGATTCTAATCAAGCCCGGGGACAGCGTCAAGTATCTGGGAGTGAGAATAGAAAGAAACCTCAGGTACAGGAAACACGTGGAAGAGATGGTGGCAAGGGCGGAGAGGCCAACAGGAGCTCTCCTGAGGCTGATGCCAAGGTTGGGGGGTCCGACGGCAGCAAAGAGGAGAGTACTCGCTTCCGTGGCGGAGTCGGTGATGCTGTATGCTGCGCCGGTCTCTGCGGATGACATGGAGTTCGCCAACAAAAGAAGAGCGGCAATCGGAATGACGTCGGCGTACAGACCCGTAATTACCATGGCGGTTCTGGTAATTGCGTCACTGGTGCGACTACATCTAAAAGTAGAAGAAATGAGGCAACGGTATGATAGAAGAGGACATGCGGGTGGTTCACGCGTCGCCGATCGAACAGCCACAATAGAGGCGTGGCAGAGAGAGTGGGGCGAGGATGAATGTGGACGATGGACCCATCGCATGATACCCAGCTTATCGGGGTGGGTGAATAGAAGGCATGGTCAACTATAAGCTTAACCCAAGCTCTAACCGGCCACTGATGTTTCGGGGCATACCTGCACCGATTCAAGAGAAGGGACAGCCCAGAATGCAGGTACTGCGGGGAGGAGGATACACCTGGGCATACTCTCTTTCGATGCGAAAGATGGGCAGCACATAGAAGCGCGTGTCCATATCAAGAAGACGTCAACGAGGAATGAATGGCCCGGCGCATGTTGGACGGGCCGGAGGACTGGCGGCGGATCGCACACACTGTGGGAGATAACCTAAAGTGCAAGAACGAGGACGACAAGCGTGATGAAGCGAGAGGACGTCCCACGCCTTAGTTGTTAAAGAGTATGGATGGTCCAGGGGACGGATGGAGCAAAATCGAGAAAGGCAGAATAGCGGCCGGAAACCTGCGCAGGAAAGCTTCCGGAACTACCGAAGCGAGTAATGTTTAGGGTTCTGGAAATTCGGACCAGACTTCAGGACGACCGGAGTCAGGCGAGGGACCAGTGGTCATACCGTGGCCCCAGAAGAAAAGTCTAGGTGGCAGCGTCCCAGAAAGAATTGTGGTTGTGAGCATGTAACGGTGGTGGTAGTAGAATAAGTAGAATATTAGGAGGTAGTAGAATAAGTAGCATAGTAGTATGTTATTAGTAAGTAGGTCGTATGACTTTTTGTTTGTCTTATCTGTATTTGTGGTCAAAATAAAGAGAAAAAGAGCCAGTAGGCCACAAAACGGAAAGGCGCCGGGAGAAATGTTGGGAGATGTCGCTGCAGAAAGTATGCCCTTCAGGCGATGCCGTGCAGCGGGGTGGTGGTGGGTTCTTTCCCTCCCCTCGCCTTTTTTTAAGAAACAAAAAAAGGGTTGCTGGTCTTAGTGATTTATCAGTCAACGCTTTAGTATGTTTCTTATCTGTTGTAATTCGTAGGACTGTTGTAGTTTCTTTGGTCTTCGTTTTATTCGTTGTAAAGGTAGTGTCTTGTTTACTATTGACAGGTATTTTTGTCGGAAAAGATAATACTTCTGATCTGCTCCTTCAGTTTCCGTCATGTTCCAGTTTTCTTGTTGTAGTAAGTGTTCCAGTTTTTTAAGCCCTGAGTTGGTTAAGCTTCCTTTTTGGTCCGTACTACTGCTTCCGGTCTCTTTTCTATCCTAAGGATTAAGCCATGATGGTCTAACAAACCGTGTCTTAGAACTTCTGCCGATTGGCACCTGAAGTTGGCAAATATGTTGTAGAATGTAGATGGTTGTGAGTTAGGTTGGAGTTAGTCTGGTAGGAGTCTAGTTTGTGTGGTGTAGACCGAAACCGGTCATGGTGATGATTAGATCTGTTGTATCTTTTGTCTTGTTCTTGTCTGTGGATTATATTTTGATAGTAGCTCAGCAAGTGTTGTCGAGATGATGTCGAAAAGAGTTGTTAATATAAATATAATAATAGTTAATATAAAGTATGGGAAATTAGTCGCTTGGTATTTGATAGTAATAATTATTTCTAAGACTCTAATATTTAAGAATCGTTCGAATGGGCACAGCTGCAGTTTTAACACGTAGGTGGGTTATCAGCGGATGTATGGTGACTGTTTTGTAAATCTCGCGTCTTGATTATTTGCCGTTGAGGCTTTCTCAGCATTTTTTGTTACTTTTGTTATTTTATTTTATTTCATAGAGTTCGTGGAGTTGGCTAGTAGCCTTTGTTCAATGGGTCGTGGGAAACGCTAATTGTTGTTACAACCGAGTTCCAGGGGGATAGCAGCGACAGTCCGTTCATTGATGGAAAAGTCATAATAGCCGAATGTAAAACTAACGGGGGTGAAAACCATCAGAACGTTTATTGGTAGGTCACCCATAATGGCGGATTTTGTGGGCTGGCTTGGAAAATTTTTAGCGGTGGGGGTGCACCCAAAAAGCCCGGAAAGCGGGCTGCGGAGACTCATTCTGTTTGATTTTGACTAGAAATAAGTCTTCTAAATTATTGCTGCGCGTCGGTTTTTCGGGAGTGATTAATTTCGGGTGTGCTTGATTTTGGATTTGTAATTTTTCTTCGCCCAATCGGTTTGTGGGACTTAGTGATAATTGTAGGTGTGGTTTCGTTCGGTGATTCGCGTGGCGTTCTCGTGTTGCTAAAGCTGTGACCAAAATTTTTGTTTACCTGTTCCGATCGCAGAAATTTTAACTAGCAATTTTTAACTCTTTATAATATATTTAATTTACTTTGAATCTTTGTGGAAAGTTTAAATGCTTCATAATATATGTAATTTAATGTGAATCTTTGACGCAATTTTTAATTCTTTTGAATATATTTAGGTTAATTTGAACCTTGCTTGGTTGTTTTATTTTATTAGTTCAAGATTAATTTCCTATTTACCCAGTGAATAAAAATTAGTTCTGAATATTAGTGTGGGCAATAAAAATCATACTGTAAGTGCAGTCTATTATCTCGAATATTATCATCTAAATTCGCATGAGATAAAACTTTCATCCCCTTTCGCTCTACGTTGCCTGTAGAGTAAGTCGCCTGTTTATTGAACATCAAAAAAATTAGCTAACCGCTCAGCCAACCACACCTACCCATATGCTGGGTGATAACAGGTTCATCTTTTTCCGACAATGTCTCAGAGAAAGAACCCGTTCTTTAAGCCTCCGTAAGAGTTCGATATATATATCAGATAGGCTGGTAAACCAGATAATCAATTAACGCTACCGTAAGATCAAGTTATAAAGATAACTAAGATAGGGGTTGAAGCAACCGTTATATTCAAAATGGCTGCTTGGCGTCCCCAAGCCGACCTTAAAAGGGGTCGCCATCTTAAACATGTGGTTTAAGGTTAGGTTTGTAAGCGAAGCCCTAACAGGGCCCCCCTTCCGTTTAGAGTCAGAGAGTAATTAAAGTAAATATTGAGAAGGAACTTCGCTCTCGTTGGCCCCCATTACATTCAAATCTAATAGTGTTAGATGCTGGTGTGAAGACCGTTTTATAAAAAATCAGCCGCACTTTGGTTTATGAATTCTCGATGTTGGTCAAAGTTGAAACGTCTTATTCCGACCCCACTTGGCCAAAAGTCTGGGTTGTAGAGGTCGTAGAGGATATCTTTTTTTCCCAGGGGAGCTGTGACTATAAATCTTTTGAGAGCGCCTTCTTTTCTCGTGGGTAGCTCTTTCACAATTATTTGTTGGTCACTGAACGCAGGGTCATTTTTAATGCAATTGACAATCGCTGCTTCTGTTGCCGATTGTGTGCTGCGGTGCCTATTTTCTACCTTTGGTGCCCTTCTCGTAGTGGTTGGTTGCTTTTTTGAAGTTGGATCCATAGACGTTGGATCTTCGTGTGATGTTGCTTTGTTTGTCTTATTAATTTCCGTTGGTTTTATGTTGTTGCTGGGTATCTTTGTTTGATTTGCTACTGTCATCTGTTGTAGTGAGTTCGTATTGTGTGTTGACGATGTTGTTGACGCCATCTGTTGGTGCCTAGATGATGTTCGATCCCTGCTGGTCATGTTTACCTGTTTTGTACCACACTGTTGTAGCTTGGCTTATGTTTTCCTGTTCCTTTTAGTAGTAGTTGATTATTCTGTTTTAGTATTTCGTTCCTATCGTGTGTCTCTCTTAATTTAAATGTAAGAGAATTGATTAAGTTATTTTTTAGCAAATTTAACTATTTTTTTATAGTGTTTGTGTATAGCTACGTTGTGAAACAGGTGTCGTGCAATGTTGAGTAAAAGAAAATCGTTCTTCACTGTTTAAGTAAATTTAATTTCGTAGTAACCGGTTTCACTTGTTACAGCATCTTCAGGCTACTCTATAAACAAAAACAATACAGATAGAAAACACATCGTAAATATCTTTTGATAATGATAATTTGTTATAAACATTACAACCTTTTTATTAATGTTTATAACAAATTATCATTACAAAAGATATTTACAATGTGTTTTCTATCTGTATTATTTTTGTTTATAGAGTAGTCTGAAGATGCTGTAACAAGCGAACCTGGTTACTACGAAAGTAAATTTATATAAACAGTGAAGACGATTTTCTTGTACAAAATATTTTTTTTATTTTTGAGTGTATTTTTTAGATGTTTTTTTTTGTGACCATAGGTGGCAAAAGCCGAAGTCGAATATTTGGTCGGATTCTAATCATGTGACAAAACGATAACAAAGTAATAATAATAAATGGATGATATAATATCTGTGATTAAATTAAGTTGTAAGTTGGCGGTTTACTGTTGTTGAAATAGTTTCTGCGAAATAAAAATTATTGAATATTTTTCCCTCTTTTTAGGTTACATATTTTAACAGTGCGTATTTATTGAATGTATGGTGAAATGATTAATGAATTAGTTAATTAATAAAAGAATGTGAAATATGTTTTGGGTGTTAATACCTGTTCTAAAAGAGAAGTAGAAAGAAAATTTTTATGCTGTTTTGCTGCAACTCATTTCAATTTTGCAGTAATCTGAGGGTATTACAATTGGTACTACTATATGCATAGAGATTTACGTTAAATAGTTTTAGACCTGATGGGCACTACATACACAAAGTATTTGTTTTAGTCAAACCGATAAATTAATTAATGAGAATTTTTTATCAATAGTCAGTTTTGACAAGTAATTTTTATACATGATAATTTCCCATTGCATATTATATGTAATAATAATAATATTAGCCCAGAGATAGGATAAAACTTTGAGAGGGAAATGATAGAGATACCGCAAAATCTTATTCTTACGTGATTGTTATGAACAGCGGTGGCGCCATCTATTCGAAAAGTGGTGAACTATCGGAATTCCCACACTTTGTTCAAACGACGAAAAACGCACAAAAATCATAGCTTTTTTTGTTTCCAAGTGATTTTCAACCAAAGGTAAAAGCGAAGGAAAAGTCTATCGATCGATCTGATCGATTTGATCGATAGTTCGATCTTCCTATTTGAAAGATCGAAAGATTGATCTGATCGATCAGATCGATTAGATCGAAAAGATCGATGAGATCGATCGGATCGATCAGATCGAAAAGATCGATCAGATCCGATCTTTTGGTGATACGTACGTGGCCGGATACGTATCGTACGTATATGGAAGATCTAAGAGATCGATCTGATAGATCTTTTTGATCTGGTCGACCTGGAAGTCTATTCTCGTCATCTTTTTGAAGCGAATGCGAGACTTCTCGAATGGTTAGGTGAGAGTTGGGATATCGGCGGTTGCCCTGTGTTTGGAACGTATGGGCGTGGCGCGTGCGTTATTGTACTTAGCGACAAGTAAATTTGCTCATAGATGCGTTCCAGAGGGAAACCGCTGATATCCCTACTCCGTCCACCTAACCATTCGAGAAGTCTCGGATTCGCTTCAAAAAGATGACGAGAATAGACTCCCTGATCGATCTCCTATTGTGATCGAAGATCGATCACAAATTTCCAAGATCGTCCACTCCTACTGGCAACCCTCAATATTAAACAACGTTTTTGATTGTAAAATAAAACATTACCGATAATACTAATATTTACATTAATGTTATCACATTTAAAGAAAATTTATAACAATGCAAACAATGCAAATGTGTATATAGTTTATAATGTGAAAGTAAAATTTGACGCGCTTAGGTTGGTATCGTATAGGAGGTTAATAACGTCGATTTAAATATAGAATTTTTGAATTGCACGTATAAATAGAACCTCGCGGTATTGGGCATAAACCAAACAATTGAATCTAAATATTTCTCCAAGCGGAGTGTGTATGTTTATCCATCCATATATATATTATTATTACGTTTAAAATCGAAATTTCGCCTTCGTATTACCAAAGTCTCACTTGCATTTGTTTCCAAGGGTGAGTAGATTATGTCTTAACTTTATATATATATATATATATATATATATATATATATATATATAAACGGCGTATTAAAAAATTATGTGTTATATACCGAGTTGTCTCGCACCCGAGATACGTTGAATCAGTTCCCGATGCAGTATTTTCGACCTAAATATACTCTTCAATATCTGTTCCCGTGCCATGTAAAAATTATAACCACTGCATAGACCTGCTTAATCGATACCTAAATAGAAACCTCTGAACGTCGCCTTCCAGTTCTATGTTGAACGTGCTAGAAAATTGTTTGCGAAAAGACGAGATTGTAAACGGCATGTATATCATATCGATCCGCCCGGATGCTGTATAACCTTGATCTAGCTACCCTTCAATGTTACTCCCTCCGCTGTGTTCCTTTGATATCCACCCTATCTGCCCCTCTTTACAACTGAGTTATGTTAGTTTGCGTTTTTTAGACCAGGTATAGTGATGGGTATTCACAAAGTTGAGTATTGGTGACAATATCTCGTGCTAAAGGCGGATTTAAGAAATTCCGAGGATGGTCGTTGAAATTTTGGATGTGGATCATTTTGCAATCAGCGCTATCGTGATAGTGCTTTTGCAGCTGATGTTCTTCACGATCGCTGCTACTTTTCAAATGGATAAGGTAACCGATTTTGCTGGTGGAATAAATTTTATTATCTTGGCTCTGATGACATTCTTCATGGGACAAGGAGAGAGGGTATGTGTTCTTTTATCATATTTTTTTCTCCCTATAAGTTTCTTTCCTATAGTTATTGTCCCTATAACTTTGACTTAGGATGGCGTGACATGTGAGCGACCTTGAAATTGTAGTGGAAATCTGCTATACACACATTTTCTAGTTTGTAAACCTTTTTTGTCAATTAATGAAAAATAATGGATATTTATTAATTATTTTATTCATAATACATACATACCGACTTCAATTCATAATACTATTAGGTACATACATTTTTCAGGTGAGCTAGGTTCATGTGTATCTAAACAGTATAGTAAACATGTTTTTGTAACATAACAGTAAAAAACACGAGATATCTTTAGAAGTTTATCAATGCTCACGAATTTATTATAGCTGACTATTTTAACGAATTTATAGCTGACAAAAAAGGGCTTATAAAAAACCGACGTTTCAGGTAATCGGTTGTCGAATTCCCAATTTTCTAAAAACCGGTTAAAACCGATTTTCGACAATAAAATAAACCTACAACAAAAATTACCTATTAAAAACTAAAATTCTGAAATATAATAAAAAAGAAACATAAATTGTCCATGATTACTTAAAATTGTTCATATTCTACTAAATGTTACTCCAACTTGCTACTCAACATTGTTTCTAGTATAAAATTTTAGAGCATTTCAATCTTTCTTTGTTCTTTTATTGGTTGACTCAAATACTAAAATGTTCTTGAAATACCAAATACAAATGTATCTCTGCGAATTCGTGTCATAAATACAGCACAGTGAGAATCACTAGAGTTTAAAAAATGTCGAAAAGAGTCAATTGGCAAGATATAAAGTCAATATCATAAGGTAGGTACTGTAATCTTGTTAACGTTATATCTATCACCCATAAAAATACTCGGGACGCGGAACTACACACCATGTATATTTTTTTATTTTGTTACCTAAAAAATTAGGTCCACATTAGGAAAATAATAGCAATCCTCCTTCATTATTTTCGTATATAAAGATTATCATTAGGTACCTAGATCTTTTTATTAAAATATCCCATTATGTAAGAAGAATAAGAAATATAAATAAATTTAATGAAATAACAAATGTCGTTTAGGATGTCTGCATCTGAATTTCGTACTACAATCAATATAGGCCACAAATATGTTCTTTGTATTTGTTCCAATCGAATGTAGCTGTATACTTACATACATTATACCTTGGTATGTACTTAATAACTACTTATAGAAAATAAAACACCATAAATTGAAATTAATTGTTCAGTAATTGTTCATCACTAATTACAATACGCAAATGTTTAATATAAAGATTAAAATAAATATTAATACAAGCTGTTTCACCAGCTTTTCTCGCGTGAGTTTTGAGGTATTGTACAAATGTCTGAAACTGCCCAAGGAAGCAATATAGCGAATTCTTTATTTTAAAGGAGAAACTAAATATAATTTAACTAGATAGGAATATACGGATGTACCGTATCATACGGACTTACCGTGGGAAGTAAATTTTTAAATAAATTAAAAATTGCAGCCACAATCTGGATTTGAACCAGGGACCTTTGTGTCGCTAGCACAATGCTCTCACCAACTGAGCTATTGAGGCCTATGACATATGTTAGAGAAAATCGTCATATCAAGGAAAGGAAGTAGTAAACACTACCAAACCTAACCTATCATGACACCTATCAAATGTCATCTACATGACGTAGGGTTCACACCAGAAATGTAATTTCAAGTCAATTACTGAACGCGAGATATAACTAGATATGAATATACGTTTTATTTTTAAATTAGAATCTAGTTACTACATTACACGTTCGTAATATTTACGGTTATTAACTATTAGTCCTCATCAGTAGTCAGTACGGTATAGCCAAGGAGCAAGATGGACACTCACTGGGCTATACACGTGTCTACGGTTGCTTTTTCGTATGACGGAATTGCCCGACAAATTACCTTTCTCCTTGAATATCTCACCGTCGATTAACCAGTTTCCTAAGTACTAGGTTTTCGAACATCTCGTGTAAAAATAATAATAATAATAATAATAATAATAATAATAATAAAATAAAAATATTTTATTTGCAACGTTTCAGCAGACTCGCACCTGCATTTTTCAAGTATACAAAACTAATTGAAAAAACTTTGAACTGTCAAACAAACTCGTGTCAAGTATCCGCCTCCTACTTCTCGATGACGGTTGAGATATTCAAGGAGAAAGGTAATTTGTCGGGCAATTCCGTCATACGAAAAAGCAACTGTAGACACGTGTTTCGGACTATTAGTCCTCATCAGTACGGTATAGCCAAGGTATAGTCCAGTGAGTGTCCATCTTGCTCCTTGGCTATACCGTACTGATGAGGACTAATGGTCAACAACCGTAAATATTACGAACGTGTATCTAGTTACTACTAGATTCTAATTTAAAAATAAAACATAACTGTGTTTCACAATTTTCCGAAATTCTAGTTAAGGTGGATACAAAATAGGTAACTGGATGAAAATGAGTATTTAAACTCTCCTTTACAAATAAATACGTGTTTTACCCGTGCATTATTGATTGTTAAATCGACATTTTCCGAAAATCCAGTTAAGGGAGATGACAGTCCAGTTGATTTTTCTATTAGTATTTTTGTATGAAAAAAATTAGTGTTTTGCTATTTTCCCGAAATTCAATTAAATTAAGGGTAGTACAAAGGCCTGAGTGATTTTTCCTTAAACATTCAGCTATCAGTCTGAGGGCCGTGAGTTCGAATCTCACGACCTACTTTTAGAGTGAAGGCCATATTAATGATAATGTTGAAAATGCGAGTCTGCTAATGTCTCTGTAGTGACGAAAGCTGTTGGGGATGTTAAGGCTTGGATTATTTATTTTGTTATTACTATTAGACTCTTGTGTAAAGTTTGCGGGACAAAACTGCTAGGATTACTCTTTTATCACGATACGTAATCTCTAAAGTAGATAATATTATGAGCATAACAAATAATATTTTACATGATCACAAAGTGACATTTTACATCTTAGATACCGGAGCAAAAACAGCTACTTTACGCCTGCGAGGGCATTAAGGATCCTTAACGCCCGCGCGGGCATTAAGCGTTGCCATGGTTTATATATCAGATACATCATATATTTGACATTCGATTTGTAAATTTTAAATCGCCAATGTCAATTATTGGCGATTAAACAATTAAGGTTATTCTGTTTGACAATTAATTGTCTGTATCGTTACTCAACTCCGAATTGTTTGTATTGTTACTCAACTCCGTAGATGCGCATGTCACTGGATTACGTCAAAATATTTATTAATATTATTCAAACGGAGGCACAAAACCATTGTAGGACATACAATTTTGTAGGTACCACGGCCATTACTTGATGTTTATGCCCTCAGGTGAATTAAAAAGCTCGAGGGCCGATAGGCCCTCGAGCTTTTCGGTCACCCTCGAGGCATAAACATCCGTTTAATACCCTTGGTACATAAATAACTTTTCCGTCGATCGTTTATTTATGAGTCTGTTTAGTGAATAGGAAATAGTATATTATTTGACGAGCACATAACGAATCATAACATAACGCTCGCATGTTTATACGCTCGCCTACGGCTCGCGTATAAACTTCATGCTCGCGATTTATATCCGTTGTGTGCGAGTCGAATACGACGTTTTATCTACGACTCACAAATTCCATTTTATATCAAATTTTTTAAAGGTATTTGTCAATGATGGCGAAGCGAACTGTCACATAACTGTCATCTACGTAGATTTTGACAGACTTTGACACTAGCGTCATATAATGATGACAGTTCGTTCAAATAATGAAGTCATTATTTGAACGAACTGTCATTATTATACAACGCTAGTGTCATTATAATCATTGGCGCGTTATAATGATGGGGATTATATAGTCATAAATTCGTATGCAATGAACTTATTATATGTGAGTCGTAGATAATAGTTTATTAAACAACTTTATTAATGCACGATTTCTATTAATGCATGATTTGTTATAGCTAATCATACGACGCAAAGCCGTCGTTTGATTGGCCAATCAAACATATGTGAAATGAAGCCTTTGAATACTTCGAATCAAAGCATACCGCCCTCTAGAACTGTCAGTGTCAAATTACATAAATTGTCATATAACCTAAAAAGGCATTGTCGAAGAAAAATCTATGTAGACGACGCTAAAAGAATACAATCGACGAAAAAAATTTGTAACCAACTCGAATATTAAACGGCGATTAATGACCTCGACAATTAACGCTCGAGCGTTAAACCGGTTCGATCATTTTTCGCTCTTTTTAATATACTTGTTGGTTAAATAACTAATAATGTACAGTGAATGGTGATATACAGACGGAATGTAATTAAAAAAAATCTGATGTGGTCAGGCACATGACTTTATCATACTATATATCAAACTAATAGTTTAGCTGCATGAGATTCTATTTGAACGAGATCGGCCATGCCTGCATTAAAATAAAACTAGCAGAACTAGACAGATATATTAATTAAAGCTGCGTTTGGATATTGTACTCCGTTGACACAGGGTTATGCGTTATGCCATCATGAGGCCCTGGGCAATTTTGAATTTGGGGGCCCCCATATACAATGTTGAATCAAGAAAAAATTTTTTTTATAAAAAATAATATATAATTCCTAATAATACTGATATAACATTTCGGAACAATTAACAAAAATCATAAATAATAGGTAAGGTATTGACCCTTTTGCAACAACATTTAATATAAGTACCTGTATAATTATTTAAAGAAACAACAGATTATTTTTAAGAATTACAAAATAACTAATAAATATCTCAATATAAACATATAAAATCAATATCAATATAAAAATCAAAATTCGTAGCAAGTAATAGTTATTTAACCAACAAGTATATTAAAAAGAGCGATTAATGATCGAGATTGTTTAACTGTCTATGATTAATCGCCGTTTAATATTCGAGTTGGTTACAAAATTTTTTCGTAGATCGTATTCTTCTAGCGTCCGTCGTCTACATAGATTTTTCTTCGCCGATGTCTTTTTAGGTTATATGACAATTTATGTAATTTGACACTGACAGTTCTAGAGGCGGTATGTTTTGATTGGAAGGTCTCATTTCACATGTTAGATTGGCCAATCAAACGACGTCTTTACGTCGTGTGATTGGCTATAACAAATCATGCATTAATAGAAATCGTGCATTAATAGAGTTGTTTAATAAACGATTTCCTATTCACTAAACTGACTCATAAATAAACGATCGACGGAAAAATATATTATCTTAATAAATAAAGGGTATTCTTAACAAATAAATATATTTTTATTAAATATTTCAAAAATTGCGGTAGTTTATTCTTAAATACGCCATCATCAATATATACATATGCCCTCTGAATATGTACTTATTAAATTTGTGGTGCAGTTTTCATAGTTTTTTTGAGATGTTACTTTTAATAAAGTGTAATTTCCTATTTCTTTTTTTAACGTTACCTGAGATTACGAATGCCTTTTGCTACATCAGTTTTAACAAGAAGAAACGTAACGTGTCAATATCTGGTCATCAAAGTTTTGAAGAAAGTAACCAAATAAAAGGTTTATAAGACTTAAGCTTATGTATTTGTAAGAAGCAGACCAAATTCCATTTTTTAATATAGCATCTTGTATATTTTTCCTGTTTTTTTTACTCTTTGGACTCTTACAAATTAAGCAGTGAAAACCGCATGTCCCTGAGGTCAGTGGTGTAAATGTAACAAGACAATTAAATGTTAAAATAAAGCAATTAAACAATGTTAAAATGATTTCTACCATGTCAATAGCTCGTCGTTTTTGAAAATGACTTAAGTTATAAATGCGAAATACTTTTAAATATAAAGTGAATTTCATTTCTTAGCATTTCAAATTTGTAGCTTAAGCAATTTCCTAAAACTTTTATTGGAATCTTTTTCTTGTCAACTTTTTAGAAAGAAATATATTGAGTGGTTACGTTTCGTTTTATACACACTTTGTAATAATAAGGACTTTGAAAGAGTTACAGAATTTTGCAGATCGGAATTTTTATTTTACAGTCTTTTAGAGCATTCATCTTTACCTATTCTGTAATTCAGAAATAGGATAAGTGTGGACTCTAAATCTTCGAAGAATTCATACAGTTTTTCTCTTCTAACTTAGTCAAGGTTTTCTCTTTAGTCTCGTACAGTATTAGATATTGTTTCCTTTATTGCAAAAAAAACATGAGTTTAACTGCTAAAACTCCCTCCACTCTCTTTGGGGCCCCATAGGCAAGACTACTCTAAAGTTCAATTTCATATGCTTACTACGGTAATTAATTTATAGTTTATAAAAGATTGATTTTGGTTCGCAACCGGCAGGAGCGCAAAAATAAAATTCAATATTCTTGAGACGGTAATAAATTAGTTAAAAATTAGTTAAAAAATGCTAAGACTAAACCTCCAGTTCCGATGGACGCTTTCCAACAGAAAGCTTTACAGGTTTAAGTTTGGTCATGAAACTTTTAAATATGAAGTTTCGTCCCGATACCTTTAGTAGTTTCTCCGGAATCGTCGCGTCCGCTTCCGATATACGTACGCAGGATTGATAATTTAAATATGTAGTTGGTTTGTAGTTTTCGAACAGTTATGGGCAGAAAAAATCAACTTTGTCGACAGGATTATTTGATTATACCTACATTTACAGTATTTATAAAATTATGAGCCTACGATAAAACAAATATTAAAACTAAAACAAAGTCGTAAAGTAAATTTTAAACTGCTGTATATAGAAGTAAGAGTGCAGTGTTTTGTTTGGTCGGCCTGCTGAATTGTTCTTGTCGCTCTTTTCTGTATAGTAAGTATGGTCGACGTATGGCAAGACGTACCCCATAGCCGTATACTATAGGTCATTCTGCTATGCAAAGCCATAACATGATGAATAGCATTTGCATTCTGAGATGTTGGTATTCCTTTGGATGACCTCAAATGGATTTGGGCAACTGCTTCCCCTTCGGTTCCTATTATTTATATATTTCTTCCTTACTATAAGGGTACATCCTCAACGCAAAACTAAACTGTGACTAAATTGTTACAACTGTCACCGTACTGTCATCGTACAGATAAACAATTTCATATATCGACGGACTTGACGTAGCATACTCCCGTCAGCAGTCAATTTAATAGTAACCCCAACGGGCTTACTTGAGGTAACTCTGACATCACAAGTTTGTCGCGAGAATGACATACTACACCTTACTTCAGGTAACTTCAACTAACCGTTGCTCGCGAGAAAACGCTTAGTATGGAGTTCAGTGACATTACAGACTGCTACAGACTAAAAGTACGGACACATGCTTATTAGTAGCACGAAAGTATGCTAGTTTCGAGCACTTGCTACTTAGTAGCATGTGTCTATACAGTGCTAGTAACGAGCAGGCGTTTTTCGGGCATGCTAAAAAATCAACAGTGGTTTGATTTTCGAGCATGCTACCTGTGGTGCGGTGGAAGGGGGCGTGCTCAGAGCCCTTGTAAACTAGGGATAAGTCTAGGAAACGTTCAAAATGAACGGGTCAAATGTCTGAACCGTTCGATCCGGTTCACCAGTAGCAAACTGAACGGGTCACTAGTTCGTTCGTTTACGGCGTTTACGGACTCGGCTCACTTCTACTCAAGGCAGGCATAGACGGCTCAAGGCAGACACAGTAAAGCTTTTTGCGACGACCGGCGCGGCGGCGTCTTTGATGCACGTGTTCATTTGCTTCCAGTGCCGCGTAAAGTATTATGAAAAAATTATTGTCGTTCTTTTATTTCTGGTTTGATTGAAGAATTATGAACCTGCCTAAACATTTTCGTTGCGTTTAATATTTTTGAGATCCGTATATCTACCCTGTAACTAGTTTTAAATATTTTTGGGATATTATATTGAATCGGGAGTTAATAATGATAACCATTAGTTTTAATAAATATAATTTATTAAACAAAATAAAAATTTGAGAATATATAAAAAAAATTGTAAAAGGCATAAAAATCAGAATGTATGCGATTTTTTGCGGAAAAATTGAACGGTTTGTTTCACATACCGAACCGTTTGAAAAATAGTGTATAAATTCGGTAAAATCATCTTTCGAAAATCCATAAAAGATCAAAATTATAAATTACAAGACAAATAAACTTAAATCAGAAAAATCCACTGACAAAGCAAATCATTATTTGCATGAGTTGGGCAGTCGCGCGTCGGTATTTTTACAAATGACGCCCCACCCCCCTGCCACGAAGATACCAGCAATGCGGGCGTCGTGTGTCTTGTTCATTTTGAACGATTCGTTCAATAGATCCGTCTATAACCTATATGAAATTCGTTTATTTTTAACGGTTCGGTCCACAGTTCGGTCGCTCGGTCGGTCCATATGCAAGTCGTTCATTTTGGACGGGTCTGTTTGAACGGGTCATTTTAGTGAGCCGGTCGACTGAACCGGCTCACTGAAATGACCGAGAATGCCCATCCCTAGTGTGAACAAAGTTGTGGCATGCTTATTTAGGGAGCATGCTTAAAACTAGCATCTTATTACTAGCAAACGTAAACAGCTGACAAGCGTAGTCGATTTAAGCACTAGCATGCGCAGAAATGAACGAATTTGAGAGACGAAGTGAGCAGACCGGTGTAGTGGATCATGATCATGTAGGTCCTACATTATAGGACATAAAACATATAGCTACTTTACCGCGCGGGCATTACGTGTTCCCATGGTTTCTATGTCAGATACATCAAATATTTTACATAAAAATTGTAAATTTTTAATCGTCAATGTCAATAATTCATATTAGTCAATCTTGAGTAACAAAGCCATAGTGGGACATAATATTTTCAATATCAAAGCATTAGCTCTTTACCCCAATAAGCGATAAACCAACAATGTTTTTACTAATATGTAAGAAAATTATCTTCAGTCGTGCTGAAGTTAAAATACCCCCATAGTAAAATATAAAAGAAAGTGGACCGATTTTGCCCATTCACGAACTTGTTCTTACTTTTTAAGAGATAAGCTTGTATAGGTACCAGATTTCAGATCAATTACTTCAAAATTTCGGCAGTTATCGTGTAAACAGACAGACGGACATATGTGCCAAACTCAATATACCCAATATACCACATTAAATGTGGGGGGTATAAAAATCTACTCTTGAAGACTAAGGTTTTTCAGATTGACAATTCATTGTCTTTATCAGTCTGTAATGTCACTCAACTCCGTATTGTTGCGGCTTTTGCGGCTAAATTCACGGCCGACACAGTGTTTACTTTATGGCCGCCGTTCTCATTGCCTGATTTTTCAAGGAAGTTTTAAGCATGTATCGTGTTGTATTAGTGCAGTGTAAGGTTTAGTTAAATATTTCTTGATGTCAGTTCAATCGACAAACACTTATGAGACCAATGTTCAGGTAGATTTTAGTGAATGTAGCTTGTGCATAGATGAAATGGAGGGGGCTTTTCGTAATTGTTCATTGTTTCTAATTCCAGCTCCTAAAGAAGCAACAAATAGTTGCGAAATATTGAGCGTAATAAAAAGGTCATCACCAACTTAATCAAGAGTTTTGATTAGAAGCCCTTAGAAACCCAAGACATCCTCAAACACAAATTAATAATAATATTACATAATATAACTTTGTTTTTTTTTTGTATTCATTAAAAAACCAACCCCTTATATAATCCTTTATATATAATAATAATATATAGTCCCTTATATAATTATTTATACATTGCATTACATTTAGCGCCATTTAAGATTGGAAACCAAAAACAAACTTGTTCGTTTTTTTTCTTAGATTAATTTCAATCAAATATCTGTTTCTAGAAATCTTACGATAGCAGACAATTGATGGTGACCGTCTTTATTTGTTTGTGGGGTGCGAGGTTATCAGGATATCTCCTCTATAGAATTTTGAAGATCGGCAGGGACAAGAAGTTCGATGACAAGAAGAGCAACGTAATTCGGTTTGCGATATTTTGGACTTTTCAGGTAGCTAAAACACAAATTAAATTATTTTTTTTTTCAGAAAATGTTTTTGGAATTTATCAATACAATTCTTATTTCTACAGTGTGTAACAGCCAATTGGAAAAAGTTTCTCTAATGACCGGGTTACGTATATTCTTAATGCACAAACTTAAACGTGCATATGTAATAGCAGATTGAAAATTATAACCGCATTTCCAATTTAAACGCCACCTTAACATTCACGACGCACACGACCTAAACGGACGCTCGTAATATGCGTAACCTATGTCAACCGCGCGCGTTTCGGATGGGTGTTAAAGCTAACCCGCGATGCTTAAATTAGTTTAGCGTATAAATTAAGTCATTTTACACATAATTTATGAATTCAAACTAATAAAAGCTATTAATTGAATATATATTTGAAAAAAAATCATGTATAAAACGCAAATAAAAATAAACTATGGAAGCTATTGAATAACCATTGAGTTAGAACAAATTTAATTTAAACAGTTGAAACTAAACACATGAAGTGAAATTGTTAGGATGTGTTAATCTTCTTGCGGATCATCTGCAAATATATCTTCTGTATATCTCTTCCGAGTTTCTGAATCGGTCGATTGCAATAACGGCTCCTCTCAACGTCTGGATGTCATGAACCCTTGGAATATTTTTTGCATATTTTACTAATGCATTCCGAATCGGCACCATACCAATATTTTACCGGAACTTCCAAAAACTCCGTCTCAACTCGAAGAATTGAAGATATATCTAAAGATTTCTTTGATGCAAAATCACAGAGCGTCAAGCTTGGTATCAGTATAGCCTCGATAGTAATTGTGAAAGGTTTCACTACATATTTGGGCTCATCTGATTCCAATATTGCTAATCGAAGTTCTTCTCGGTCCTCAATCGATACATTTGGACCAAACAGAGCCAACGCAATCAAGCTAGCATCCAAATGCCTGTCAAACAAGTACAAAAAAAAATGTTGAGATGATAGATGAATTAATAAGAAAATTTATGGATTGTTACCAAAGATGATTTAGCATTTTATTGATTGCCACATCCGCTAACGAATCATACAATGACTTATAGCGATAAACTGTTTTGAGGAATTGCAAATCGACATTTGGGGCCAAACACGTTTTGGGTGTTTTGAGCCAAAAGTAAACATAATAGGGTATTTGACTATTATTGGAAAACCATCTTAGTGTGTTTATTCCTTCACTCTACATTGTATTTATGCTTTGCAACATTAGGTTGCAAAGCAAAGGAAAACTGCAGAAACCCCGTACAGCGTTGCGTACAGGTCAGTAAAAACACATGCAGATGTTTATTAATAGACATATACAAAGGAAGGTAAAGATGAAATATTAATATAGCAGCACGATAGCAGTAAATTTAGGGAAAAAAAATTTAATTTAATTTAATTTAATAAATTTAGTAAATTTATTATTATTATTATTATTATTCGTTTACATATCAGGTTAAACTAGTTTGGCCTAGGATAAAATAGTTGGACCTAACGCACTTTGGCCGATCTAGTTTGTCTTATGACGGCTATGACAAACTGATTCTACCTAAAAACTGGTTTTGCCGGTAACATACATACGATTTTACGTATCAAGAAAATATTATTACAATCAGAATCGTTTGATAATATTAAAATGATTTCAGGCAGTTTGGGTCTATGTGGTGAGTTTACCGGTGATAATCATCAACTCACCTCGACATTCGATACCACGTGCTCCGAAAACCATGACCACCTTAGATTCGACAGGAACGTGCTTGTTTGTTGCGGGACTATTAGCGGAAACATACGCCGATCTGCAAAAATTCTCCTTTAGGCAAGATCCGGTGAATCAAGGAAAGTGGTGCAACGATGGTGAGTGATTATTGACAAATTAAAAATTTAAAAACATTTTGCATATTTCAATTTTTCGTAGGTCTATGGAGTTTATCAAGACATCCTAATTACTTTGGGGAGATAGTGTTGTGGTGGGGAATTTTTATCATATCACTCAACGTCATAGAAGGCTTGGAGTGGGTGGCCATCATGTCACCGATTTTTACCACATTGATTATTCTGTTCTTGTCCGGAATGCCATTACTAGAACGGTCGTCCGATGAGAAATTTGGGGAGTAAGTACAATTTGTTATACCAATAAAAAAGTACCGTAATTTACTGCAACTATTGTCGTGGGGCGCAGCGGCCATGATAATGTAATAATAATTTTTTCCGTCAATATTAGAGTACCTACCTATAGTAAAAGGTGAAAGCGGATAAATTTGATGATATGTCCCTGTAAGTTCATGAATATCTGCAGTCGTGTTCAGTCAGTTACATATACAGTGTGAAATAATGCGAAACAATTAGTAATAGCAGTACAAATTTAATATTTGCGTGTTCTTGCAGGACACATTTAAACAAGATTCGTTTTGAATCATTGTTGAATGCTCCCTGATTATTTATTATGTTATTGTAATTATACAATATACCGAGTGAGCGTGCAAGGAACCACCGCTACTTATTAGGAATGTTCGGTACGATACGATATTTGAAAGTACCGGTACTTTACCTTCCGATATTCGATATTTTGTACCGGTAGTTCAGCAGGCGATATGTTACGATACGACTCGTTGTTTTCCGGTTTACCATCGTCCCATGATTGTATGGTTTTATAAATATGAACGCTTTAACGACAAAATCATTTTCCGAATCATGGTATGCATCATTTGTGATAACATCTGACTTTATTAACCAGCAAAATATTATATTATATTATATTAGATTCTCTTATTCTTTCCCTGTTCAGTTATTGCAACATGGTTTATGGTCCATGTTTGACAGCACTTGACGCCTGGCGAATCCAGAGAGTTCAGAATTCATGCTTAAGATTCGTATATGGAATAAGACGGAGAGAGAGAATTTCACATTAGCTGGTTGCTAACTGGTTGAATATGCGTGAGCGGCGTACTTTGCATATGGCTTGTCGTTTGCTGCGAGTTGTAACAACTGAAGTGCCTCCGTATCTTAGTGAAAGAATTACTTATAGAACTGATGTTCATAATCTGTATTTGAGGCATAGAAATGCTATTTCCATACCGCTCCACCATCTCGAAAGTTTTAAAAGATCTTTCTTATATGTGGCTGCAAACGTTCTCAATGGTCTGCCGATAAATTATTGTAAGTTCAGCGCTTGATCATTTAAGAAAAAATTCAAGATATTCTTGCTTGTATCGCGTCGTGGGGCCGGTGACGGTGCTTAGGGTCGGATTAACGCGAGTTCAGTTGTTTTTCTAATATATACATGTGGAATTTAGTAAATTTTGAGTTCAGGGAGCACCTATAAAATCAGACTTGTCTGTTGTGCTCCTATTGATTTCGAATACAAATTGTTTTTGTTTATATTTTTATGTTTTGTAAATTATGGTTTTGGAATCAATAAATGCTTTATTATTATTATTATATTTATTTCGATTTTGTCCTGAAAGCCGTCTTTAACCTAGCAGCAGATACACAATATTAGAGTAGAATATTTATTTGCACTAAAATCATTTAATAAACTTTGAGATTACTTTTCTATTGTTTTTATTCGATTTTAATGTAAATATATTATATAACACTGTATATACATTTTATATCAACGTGTCTATCTGACAGCTAATCACAACTGTATCGGAACATCCCTACTTATCTCAGGGAGTAAATGGAGTAGTGATGAATGAAACTTGAAATTCAAACTAAAAAAACATACGCATTTATTTTTGTCAACATATAGACTCTAAAGTAGCACTTTTTTGGAATAATATTATCTTGCTTTGTAAAGGAAAATTCAAAATGTCTTCAAAATGTACTTTATTATAGTATTATCATACTGTATTGTATTTTAAACGTGCTCTAGGAATATTTTTCATATTAAAAAATGTGAATTAATAAAACCAATTTGTACGACAAAATATTTTCTTTTGTCAGACTTTTATTCTAATTACTATCCGTTTCCGATACGTTGACCGGTCTAAAGCAGTTCACAATTGAATGGTGCGGAAATACTTTCTACGCATATTAGCAAAATGGTAGAAAAGGATACGAATATTTCCGATCGCTTATTTCCAATAATCCATTGGAGTTTTAATGGTCAAGCATCAGTGTTACATATGATTACTATAGTGGAATAATGTTTATTTTGACAGGTGAACTGATGAACTGTCACTCATAAGTCACCCAATAGCGGCTCGGTGGTTTATTAATGCAAAAAATATAGTAAATTGTTCGTAGCGGTTCATGAGCAAAAATTTATAATGTGGTATTAGGAATCGAATATAAATATATAAATATATCTTTTAAAGCCTATATTAAACGGTCAGGAGCCGATACAGGAGTTTCAGAAACCTGGATTTGCCCGCGTATGAATTTAATGTTTATGCAACCCTCAAGACCACTCAACTTAACTGAAACGCACACTACTGATACCAATGTTGATACCAGATCACAATCATAGCTAACCCTAAGATGAGGGGGGACACACTTCACAGACTCCCGACCCTGCATAATGTTAAGAAAATAATAAATAATCAGGTTATATTTAATAATGATTTGAAATGCATTCTGGCCAGCAAGAATCTACTAAAATAAGATATTGGATGTAGCATACCGTCTTCTTGGACCTGATACAACACAGCTCCGATGCCTACAGTGCTTGCATCTGTATGGACCTCTGTTGTTGCTATCGGATCATACATAGCCAATATCGGCTCTGTGAGTAGCTTGGCCTTAATCTCTTCAAATGCTTTGTCCTGTATCTCAGACCATAGAAACTTTGACTTCTTCGATAATAAATCTGTTATCGGTCGCATGATTATTGCAAAATTTCTTATGAATCGTCTGAAATAGCTTGCCAATCCGACAAAACTACTCAAGGATCTTACATCTTCTGGTTTTGGAAACTCTTTCAAACTCCTTAATTTTCTAGATCCTGGTTGAACTCCTTTGTCGCTGACCTCGTATCCCATATATTCAATCTTCTTCAGAAAAAAGAAACATTTTTCTAACTTCAATGTTAACCTGGCTTTTCGCAAAACTTCAAATACAAGCCTTAAACTATTTAATCCTTCATTGATGTTACTGGACGGAATAATTATATCATCCAAGTATGCCATCGCCACGTCGTATCGCAGAGAACCTAAAACTGTATTCACTAGCCTTTGAAAAACTGAACAAAAACAAACTTTTTGGTTTACACCATATATCTCCAAGGCTTTTACAGGTCATTCATGCGGGATACTTACATACGCCTTCTTATAATCAATCCAGGCCATGGATAGGTTTCCTCGAGTTTTCTTGATCTTTTCAACAATCTTCTTGTTGATTATGTCTTTAAAATACCTTTCTGCTCAGAGGGTAATACATTGTTTTCCTTTAGATGTTCATAAATCTTGGTACCTAAAATTTTAGTTAATAATTTATAACTACAATTTAAACAAGTAATAGGTCTATATTGGGATACATCAGCAACGCTGTGGTGAGCTACTACCTTGCCGCTAGCGCAATCAGACTCCACCTCACATCTGTATCACATGTACCTCTCACCCGTCTAAACGAGCTCCTACACGCAGTGCCAACGTCTCGCCAACGTTGGTGATGTGACGCGCTGCGCGTAGTGTGCGCATTCACTTCGCCAACATTGGCCAACGTTGGTATTGGGCGCAAGGTATTTCTGTGTATCGTAGAAGGCTGGTAGCGTCCCGTAGCGAATTAAAAATGAACAGTGAAGACGATATCATTGCTGTTGCCGCAGCTCCCATTATTTTAAGCAGTGCATTGTTGCTTAGAATTAAAAAAAAGGAACCCTCGAAAGAGGACACTGTTTAATAAGGTTGTTAAATATTAGACATGTTTTTCTGTCATTATTTATACAGTACGTTCGAAAATATTAAATACATTAAGGAATACAAATATACAGCAATACAGGAAACAAAATTATTTAGTTTTTTATATTTGCCACGTGACATTAAAAAATCTCCCTTTTTATTTTCTTTATGTTCCAAGCAACAAATGCGGAATAAAATGGGATAAGATCTGATACACTGAGTGGTCTATATTTTTATGCAGGACCTTGTTAATTTGTGTCGTTTCTTTATATAAATATTTCATTTCAGTCAAATCGATGAATTCATAATTTTGATTTAAAATATAATTTATATAATAAAACAGTAATTATTTATAAAAAGATACAAAGAAAAATTGAGAACCCTTACATACACGGAGTTTTAATTATAGATATTAAAACTCCGTGTATGTATATTATGTAGGTATATTTATTATCAACCCAATATTTTTAGTAACAGATATACTTTTTGATATTTTTCTGATAATCAAAATAAGAAAAAGCATCCAGTATAGTTTTTAAACTTTGTTGAATACATTAAATACATCAGATTATTTAAATTTGCCGCTTAAAACTAATCTATAGAATGTTAATTAATAAATAGTTAATTGTGGTTAATTATATAAATGGCACTTTGTTTGATTGTAGTCAAGATTGTAGGGAAGAGGGTTGACCGCAGTACTTGGACCCCTATACCGTATGACTCCCCATCGTGTGTAGATTCATATCCCGCTTCCCTCCAACCCCCTCCCTCACCTTTCCCACCCCACCCTAGCGAATAAGGTTGACCGCAATCCCAGAACCTAAATACCGTATGTCTCCCCATTGTGTGCGAATTCATTTTTAAAATTTTAATGATGACGTCATTTCTGGAAAACCCGGAAGTCATACTAACCTCAAGACCATCCCATAAATTGGCATTTTCTGTCTATTAACACAACGTTCATTCCTTCGGCGTCAAAAGCACAAAAAATAAACAAACGTACCTATGCCGTGGGTCTTCAATATTGTCTTCAGAATATTAATTTATTGCTTGTTAATTTATTGTAACTGTAAAGTTAATATAATGCTTATAAGAACCATAATTATTGTGAATATATTTACAAAATATTAAAAAAAGTTTTCATGTTTTTACATTTGGGCAATCAGGCATTTGGGCAAATAATAAATCATCATTGTCCTTAAAGTACGTAGAAACATAAATAATGCAGTATATACGATAAAACATAGATAGATAACTAAACTTTTCATCGGTAGTACGTACAATGCTAAAACAGAATGAAATAAAGGGGACAAGGTCGACATATTGGCGATGTACATTGGCACAGTTGGGTCCCGCTACGCGAAGCACTCCGATGGCCAATGATGGCCCCTATTGGCACTGCGTGTGGGAGCACCTTAACACGTATCTCTCAGCCGCGCCACACATACTCTCACCTGCGTTACATACCCTATATTTGTTACTCATCAGACTAGGACATCCCCGACCGGTAGCCACAAGTATTTATATACCATTTATCAACTTAAATCTCCTGTTGAAATGTCGGGTGATTCAGGCAAGATTCTGTTTCACTTCCGTTACTTGTATAACCATAATCGATTCGAAGTTAGACTGTGGTCGCGTTTAGTCGGCGTAGCATCTAAATAAGGCTGATACGCTAGGCGAAAGATAGTTATAGTCGATCTCACCAGTGCTGAAAATTACTCATCGATTTCTGCTGTTATTTTCCGCATACGCTACACTTCATTCCTATACATTACCGTGTGTTAGAACGCAATAGAATGATGATGATACATCTGCTGTATAAATTAAATGCGCCCAGCGAAAAGGTACGTCTTTTCTTAGAATGACATTTCTAACCTCTAATTCTGAACGTAAATATTGAACGTGCCCGTATTTTAGCAAAAACGTTTTCATTGAAAGGTAAGCCGCTTAATAAGAAAATCTATGGTGATGGTTATTTAAAGGTTATTTAATTAGTAAAGATAATAGCAATATTAATTTAATTTCTATAATATCCGCCTCGGTAGGCAACGTATTTACAGTGATCTATGTTCGGTTGCCTATGCACAACAATCAAACTGCGCGATACGCCAAAATCTTGGTTCATACACTTATAATCGATGAGTAATTTGCAGCATTCGTGAGATCGACTATACTTAACTGTGACTGCACGTGGTCCGATAATTTCGGAATACATCTTCAAATTCTTTGAATTTATATTAACGCTGGGACTGTACATAAGTCCAGTTAAATCTCCCTAATATTGACTGAGACACCAAGTTCCTTCGCGTGTGGTTCAACATTACCTATTGGGAAAACCACAGATAATCTGCCACTGGTGATTGAAGAACTATAACAGGTTCATACTCCAAATCATCCGTTTGTTTTAAGAAGAAGAAAAAGCAGAAGAAGAACAATAGCCATACTGAAATGTACTACATGTTTTACACATGTAGGGGTTGCCTAATCTTACCTATAGATGAAGAAAGCAAAATTCATAATGATGTCTCACGGGACGTTGGATTGTATGGGTACTTTTGTTATTATTAAAGATAGAAAATCCTTTAAATGGGCAAAGTAGTGCATATTTATGTGCTCTTTCATAATCCGTTCAGCAAACAGTTGAATTCTAAATGATTTTCAAGCTATATTGAAAAAACCCAAAAATGTAATTTTTTAATTATGGTCGTAACATCTTTATTTGTGATCCCATCAAAAAAGCGTATTGACACTATAAAGGCACTTTTTTGTCTACAATTTAATTATGTCAGTTTAAAATTCTTTTTGCCAATGAATTCGTCAGAAACAAACGAAACTTTTGTTTTTCTTATGGACGCCATATTGGCTTTATACATGTTTGGATTAAGAATTTTTTTCTGAGTAATTTGGTATGCCACATGCTTTATTTAGAACACAATAAGCCGACAAAATTAAAATTTGACTTTTTTTTTAATATCTGAAAATTGCATGGTGCCATGAAAAGCACATTTCAGTGATACAGTATTTATGTGCCCATAGTTAAGTTACAGTAAAATTCTGAAATGTATTTATTTGTACAACTACACAACAGAAAAAAGTAACAACATTTTAACAAACTAAATAATGTTTTCAAAAATCTCGACATTTTCGTGAAGGCATTTTTCACAGCATTCCGTCATACGGTGACCTTACCGAGGGTTCTTCTGTCAATCGAATAGAAGGCGGCGATGACGGTGTCCCGTAACAGCCCACCGTTTCCAAATTATAAACACCATACACCTTATTTTTTAAGTCACTCCATGGATAAAAATCACAAGGGGTAAGATCCGGCAATCTTGGTGGTCACAATACTCCTGAATAGATAGCAATTACGCTCCGTTTATGTCTTATATCTAAATAGTTCCTCACAATTCGGGCATTATGTGCAGGTGCTCCATCTTGTTGAAACCACATACCTTAGCGTAAGGCCAACGGTATATCGTCCCTTCTTTCTTGCACGTCCTCAGAGAGCAATATTGCCGATACCTCTCCTTAGTTAAATTTTTGTTATAAAAATTGGTCCGATTAATCCGTTGGCCACTATACCGCACCATACATTAAAACCAAACCGCACCTGATTATGGCGCGGTACAAAAAGGTGCTGATTTTCGCAGGCCCAGTACCCAGTAGTGCGTCTTCTTTCAGTTAAAAATACCGCAGTTAGAAAATATGTTTCATCGGATCATAATATTTTTTTTTTATAAAATTCTGGGTTTTCTCCAATTTTGTTCAACAGATGGGTACAGATGGGTAGATATCACATTGTTTCACAAAATGTCTTCCATGGCGCCATGCGATTTTCAGCATTTCTCGAAGTGTACAATGTTCAGTCAATTCTATTATCTTATTGTATTAAAAACATGGCATGTGGCATACCAAATTACTCAGAAAGAAATGATGAATCCAAACATGTATAAAACCAATATGGCGTCTATAAGAAAAACAAAAGTTTCGTTTGTTTCTGACGAATTCATTGGCGAAAAAAAATTTAAACTGACATAATCAAACTGTAGACAAAAAACGTGCCTTGATAATGTCAAAACGTTTTTTTGATTGGATCACAAATAAAGATGTTATGACCATAATTAAAAAATGGCATTTTTTGGTTATTTCAAAATAGCTTTGGAACCGTTTGGAATTCAACTGTTTTCTGAACCGATTATGAAAGAGCACATAAATATGCACTACTTTGTCCATTTAACCGACTTTCTATCTCTAATAATAACAAAAGTACCCATACAATCCAACGTCCCATGAGACACACTGTATATTATTTACATATGTAGGGGTTGCACAAATCGTATCTATAAGGTTGACTTTGGGTGTATACCCTAGTCCCCAAATGATCTAAAGCCGGGGTGTTCAGATTTAAACCATCGGTGAGCGCATTAGCATAGCTGTAGCTGATCGATTGCGATCGACATTTAGAGCACCCTTGATCTAATGGCTTCTAGAAATTACTAGAGGATGACTTATAAAAATAGAAGAAAAATGTAAGCGAACAATCCGACTGATATCTAGTGTATATACTGAAAGTCATCCTTATAGCTACAATTTAGACATCACCTATGTTCAAAATATAGTAGATTTCATTATGGTTATGCAAGAATGCGAGAGAGAATCGCCCGAGGATCATGTGAGAATCACCCGAGAATCATTCGAAAATCACCCTGAGAATCATCCCAGAATCACCAGAGATTTCAACAGGGTTTGTTGCTTTTACGTCAATATGGTTATGATAAAAAGTAACAGTAGTGAAACAGGTGATACAGGGGAGAATTATGCGAGATCAACCGAAATTTTAACGCGGTCTGTTGCTTTTTTCAACAGAGGTTTTTGCTTTTTCAGCAGGATCTGTTGGTTTTTCAACACTATGTGTGAGGCAGCTGAGAGATACGTGTGAGGCCGGTGAGATGTCCGTGTGAGGTAGTTGAGAGGTGCACGTGAGACACGTGTGAGGAGCTCTGATTATGTTGAGTAGTAGCTCACCATGACGTCGCTGCTTTTGTGATACTTCATTTGTGCAAAGACAGTCCTACTGGTAGAAATAACTGCGGATTATTATTATCGACCATCATGATGAATGATACTGATGATTGGTATCATGATTGATACTATGATACTATGATACTATGATTGGTGCCGCTCAATCTATAGCTGTGTGCTCAAATAGGTTAACTGTTCTCCTGACCAGGTCAGCAGTTTTCCTAAACAGGTTAGCTGTTTTTATAAAATAGATTTATTGAGTTCTGACCCTCCGGGGTATAGTTATCAAAATTTGCGGAGGCGCCGGATTGTATTTGTTTGTTGTTGCTATTATTATGATTATTATTATTATTACTAACCAGTATTTTATTTTTTTGAAGTGATTCAGAGTACCGGTACTACAAATCGTCCACATCGCCGCTGATTCCAATACCACCTGCAATCTACGTAGAAGTACCGCAATTTTTGAAGTTTATAATCTGCTGCGAATATCCCATGTACCATTCACTAAATAAATCCAATAATAAGACTTCGCATATCATCAAGGACTCCACCAGTGCATCTTTAGGACAGTCACAGACATAGCTATAGCTTTTCGTTAGTCACAAGACTAACGAGCATCGGGATTCCAAAGGCAGCCAAAATACAGCGCTTTGAATTTGTTTCGGTTTTGACCTGTTTTTTTAGTTTTTTATCGGTGATATTACCTATAGCGAAAAATTGTGTCAGAACTGTATTATTCGGTGAATGTTTATTATTATATAACCGTGATTTTTACTGCTATAATGATGGTAATAATGACTTTGTGTCAAACTGGTAAGACCACAGATCAAGAAAGATATACGAATGCAGAAATGAGGATTGAGGAGGGAAATTCACGCTCAGATGTACAAACTGTCTTGTTAACATCGAAACTTTCTGATTGGTTAGACTCTAACCAGCCTATAGTGTGGTGGGGTGGGGGATTGGTTATAATGAACAGTAAGTGACCGTTTATTTACGTTTACTGGCTCCGCCCTTGTCTCTTAGGCTATACGATTGTCACAAACGATCACGATGGGCTTAAGATAGGCATGCAGCATCCATATTTCTTTCTTGATCTGAGGCATATGAGCTCGTCATAACTTTTTGCAATAAAAGTTACATTTGAAGTATTGAGGTTATGTTTAAAAGATATTGAGGTTATGCCAAAATGTTATAAATAGGAGAGTTAACAACTGAAATTTATTGTCTTTTGGAAAAGTTAAAACATAATGTTGAAGTTATACTTAATAACCAATTTTCCAGTATATTTCTCATTGGTAGCATTGTGTAGCTTAGCGTACACTGACCCCTGTACCACCCGCCACTATACATAGTCGGGTGCAGACAAGTATTTAAGGTTGGTATGAAATGTGTTGTCTTCAACGTAACTACGTTATTGTTGTGACAACTGCGTGAAATTATTTTTTTTTGCAATGTTCCCAAATTTCAAATCCAAGAAGTGACATCAAAAATGTATTTAATTTTGAATCACAAATACATTTACATATATTGAATATCTTCACAGCTCCAAGAAATTAAGCCACATCTAAGAATTAGTTACAATTGCAAAGTTGATTTTCTTTTGAACCGTTATGCGATTTGACTATTTTGTCAATTGTATGTTCCTGAGCAGCGATTATGTGGAAGATCTATTTATTCAAGTTTTAGCTTTGAGTATATTTACAATACCCGATAAATGAAAGAAGACGAAATGTTAGTCGTTCCAAAATTTACTTGAACATATGCACACCATATTGGACTACTGTTTCATTCCAATCTGCGATTATCGCTGAAGCACCTCACATATTGCTACAAATTTCGGATGCCCACAAAGAGGAGTGCTGTCACCACTTTAATGAAATCTCTAGGCAGCCTCCTATACTACAGGCTGTTTACAATTGCTTACGCTGATTGGCTATTCAGATCAGCGGAAAACTGTATGAGACGCTCTGCGAGAATACTGGCAGCGTTTAAAATATTCGAAAACTGGAGCAGGGACAACTCCGTGATCGTACACCTTACCAAAACAGTGATGTTCCTAAGAATAAAATTAAAATAAAATACCTTAGGGTAACTTTCGAAGCGACACTACAATAGAAGCTCCACTTCTAAAGAAGAATAAAGAAGGCACATCTCTTTTGAGTAGTGCCGCAGCAGCATTGAGAAAACCTGCGGAGTTAATCACATGGTGGTCTTATGGATCTATACTACCTACCATCATAAATCCTATGGTAGCTTACGGAGCGGTAGTCTAGCGGCCAAGAAGCCAACAACAAAACTCAAATTAGACCATGTATACTGGCACTGGTCAGCATCGGAACACTTGAAATAATTCCAGAATAGGGGTGCGGCATGGTCGATCGAAACCCCCCTTAATACGTCTTCCAAACGTTCTATGAGTTATACCTCACAGAAGGCAAAGGCACATTTACCGAAGGATAGATTTATGCTTTATAGACAGCTCCAAAACAACAGAATACTCTGGAAGCGCAGTATACTTCCGCCCACGGATAAAAGGTGCTGGACTATGGATAGTCACAGTATAACGTAAGTGGGCCTGGTAGCCACTCAGATAGTACACACGTAACATTGAATCTATAAAGACAAAAAATGCTTTCCTCGATCGGATTCCCAAATGAGCCGCACCGTATACAAGGATGAAAATAATTAGACAGACAAGCTTCAAGACACTAAAACAAACACGAACACGAACCTGCTGTTTGCTAACATCGGTACCAATATCAACAAAATTCGGGTTTTGAATTCTTTCCAAGGATGTTAATAAAAAAAATCAGATGTCACAATCAACATTCTCAGCGCTACGGCTAAAAATCAAACAAAGCATACAGTTAAATTGATGAACACCAACAGAAAATGTGACTAATTCTTAGAGATGTTAGAAGGGCAAGGGATGACAGAATATAAACTTTCTGTGCTTTCACCAAAAACGATATTCGCTGTAAATTTACTTAGTATAAGTGTGCATCGTGCATTATATATATTTTTTTGTTTCTGTTGCGATTAGTCTGGCATTTGAAAGGATTGTTATTTAATGATTACTTTGATATTAGTAGTTTGGTATCTACTGACTTCGGATCGATATTAAAATTAAAACGTATGTACTCATATGTACTATCGTGAACAAAAACAAAACGGGGACAGCAAAATTAAATAAAGCACTTATAGCGTTTTCGACTTATGCGCTCGATGCACGCTCTCAGTGCGACCCGGTACCGTGCCAGTGGGATGTGCACTTTTTTCGTGCAGTTGGTAAGCCGACAGGTATTATAGTAACCTCCGATTCATCATACTCGTAAAATGAAATGTTAACATTTTTTATTGGCGGCAGTTTTTTCTGTTTTCGGCATGGCAATAGATATCTCTTCATCTTCCGAAGATTATGAAGAAGATAATAATTCTATAAGCCGGAACAGTTTTACTTTTTCGCAACCTGTCTTCGTTGTTGTTGTCGTTGAGTGCGAACTGAGGGCAACTTTGGTCCTAAGTCGAACACGCCGTACTCGCTGAGTGCCACCTGAAAATTATAAGTCGAACACGCAAAACTGCCCCGGGGCAAGCTAGTGCAGTAAGTCGAAAACGCTAATATATTCTAAACAATTTTAGTTGTGGTAACATACTTTGACCGTATTTGTTAACCTATGAAGTCTAAAGTTTGACAGTATCTGTCAACCTATAAACGTGTCCCGGTTTCAACAATTTTATTGTTCGCGTTATTCTTGCCTACACTTAATTCAGTAGCAATTTCTCGAATGCTGATTCCATCATGCGATCGAATTTGAATTATTGCCTTCTGAATTGATTCATTCAATTGCGGCATTTTTATTTCTTACGTCAAAATTGACATTAACGTGACATGACAAACGTACTGACATGACATGACGAAGCCCAGTGTAATTAGTGCAAATTTGAGTGTCCCCGTTTTGCATGCTCACCATAGTACTGTTAGATAGTCAGCCATGGGTTAGTTGGGGCCTTGACATACAGAGGCCAGAGTTTGCGGCAAGATTCATTCGCAAATTATAGCATTTTCTACGTATACACTTTTATGCACGCACTCGGTGCGAGCTGGCTGAGTCTGAGCATAAATATATAATAAATATCGTAGTCGAAAAGGCTATAATTTGTGAATGAATCTTGCTCAAAACCCTGCCCTCTGGATGTCAAGGCCCCAACTAACCCATGGCTGACTATCTATATAGTACGTATGTAAATGATTTCCCGAAATATAAAATAACTTTTAGAACCAATTATATTTATAATCACGGATCACAAAATCACAAATGAGGCAGAAATGTTGCTGTAATTAGGATTAAGATAGTAATAATATGTGTATTAAGAAATTAAAAGATAATATCAAAATAAAATAAATATATATGTTACAGTAAAAGGGTAAACCGTAGTAAATGTATATACACTTACTAGTCAGTGCATGCATTTATGATGATTTTAGTAAAAGTATCAACTATTATTTAGTATAAGTATAAAAATGTATACTATTTCTACTAGATGTAGGTATACACTTTCTAGACCATGCACACATTTCCTACCACAGAGTAATGAAACTATCAAGTAAAATTAAAAGAAGTTTTAATAAATTTGTAACAACTTAGGACATTGTTGACAAAACTTTTAAACTATTATTTTTAGAAGCTAATATTATGTGTATTTTCTTAATAATTGTTTTTATTCGAAATTAATATTCGTCAAAGGTATTCCTTCCAAGACGAATAAAATAATTGATAAATGCGGAATGAAGATTCTTTTTATTATTATTATTAACGTTTTGTCACGGTATTTTTGTTTGGTTCGGTTGTTTTGGACATGTCGGACTAACGGTGAATGCTAATTCACCCTGTGACGATTAGGTCTATCAAAGCATACAATATTGTGAAAAGTAAAGGGGCATAATCTTTTAAGCAAATTTAAAAGTTAAAATGATTAAACAAACATTCGAATATAACTAGAAATGAATATACGGACATACCGTATCATACGGACTTACCGTAATGATGAGAATAATCAATGTATAAAGGTGATATACAGGCGGGATGTAAATTTTAAAATAAATTAAAAATTACAGCCACAACCTGGATTTGAACCAGGGGCATTTGTGTCGCCAGCACAATGCTCTATCCAACTGAGGATATACGCCTCAATAGCTCAGTTGGATAGAGCATTGTGCTAGCGACACAAAGGTCCCAGGTTCAAATCCAGGTTGTGGCTGTAATTTTTAATTTATTTTAAAATTTACATCCTGTCTGTATATCACCTTTATACGTTGATTAAAAATTAGAATGATTAAAAAATTACCTCTTCTATCACATGTTTAAAGAAATACGTAAAGTTTCTAATAATTCTGTATAATAAAGAATGTTCTCTGTTAATATAAAGAATTATTATAAATAAACGAATTAAATCTATTAAATCTACGTGAATAAAAAATTGCACAAAGTAAATTGTCAACAAAAAACAGATTCTTGTTCTCCGCTATTTTGGTTCTCCCTGTATAAGCTATAAATTTTTGTTTAGCATTGTAGTCACAATCTTGATGATTTTCTATTCAGTATGCCGAAAAGTTATGGAATATCAATTACATAAGTGCCGGGCACTGTTTGTCCATTATTATTGTGCATTGATATTTTGCAAAACATTATTTTCATTTCTATTCGTTCTGATACGCACCACTTGGCCAGGACATCCATTGAAATTTCGAATACTATTAATAATTAGTATATTATTTGACGAGCACATAATTAATGAGATTTATATCCGTTGGGTGTGAGTCAAATATGAAGTTCTATCCACAACTCACCTATTCCAAAAAAATTTTGTGACCATAGGTAAGAGTGACCAAAGCGAAACTGTGTTTTTGGGTACAATTTGTGCACATATGATCACAAAACAACAATATCACTTAGGTCAAAATGACACTAGTTATGGTATCACGTTAGGGAGTATATAGTCATAGATACGTAAACAATGAACTTATTATATGTGAGTAGTAGATAATTAGTAGTAGTATATTATTTGATGAGCACATAATTAAGAATATAAATCGCGAGCATGTAAACATGCGAGCGATTTATATCCGTTATGTAAGTATCAAATACGACGTTTTATCTATGACTTATAAATTACATTTCATATAAAATAGTTTGAATGTGTTTGTCAATGGTGGCGAGGCGAACTGTCAAATAACTGTCAACCACATAGGTGTTGACAGTACCTTCGTATAACGATGACAGTTCCTTTGAATAATGTAGTCACTAGTCGCTATTCAAACAAACTGTCGTTATTATACAAAGTTGCAGTCATGATAATCAGCGGTGTGTATTATGGTAGGGAATATAATATAGTCATAGACACGTATGCAATGAACTTATTATACGTGAGTCGTAGATAATAGTATATTATTTGATGAGCACATAATTAAGGATATAAATCGCGACCATTAAGTTCATACGCGACCCGTAGGCGAGCAACATGCGAGCGATTTATGTCCATTGAGTCCAGGACGACGTTTTATCTACGACTCATAAATTCCATTTTATATCAAATATTTTAAATGTATTTGTCAATGCTGGCGAGGCGAACTGTCAAATAACTATCATCCACGTAGATTTTGACAGACTTTGACAGTACGTTCGTATAATGATGGCAGTTCGTAATAATTAAGTCATTATTCAAACGAACTGTTATTATTATACAAAGCTACTGTCATCATAATCATCGGTGTGTATCATGGTAGGAATTATATAAGTAGTCATAGATACGAAGATACGTATGATACGTATGAACTTATTATATGTGAGTCGTGGATACAGATTATTATTCCACCGTCTCTTTTTGGTATTGTTAAGAATTAGGTTAGTTTATGAAGTGTTGATCATGGTGGGGTGCGGCAGCCAATAGAATTCAAATTATAAGATACTTACTTGCATTGTGCATACTTCCACTAGCAGAAGTATACATTTAGATTCTTGCGTATTCATTTTAGTAAAAGTGTACATTTTATTGGTTGAGAATACTTTTATTACACAGACCAGTAAATGTATACAGTGACTGGTAAGTGTATACAATTACGGAGTTTATGCTTTTATTGTAACATCTACACACTTCTAATAAATAAATCGTTCAGTATTAAGTACTGTCCGTTTCAGATAAGTTGAGCGGTCTAAAGCAGTCCACAATATTGCAATGGTGCGGAAATACTTTCTACGCATATTAGTAAAATGATAGAAAAGGATACAAATATTTCCGCTCGCTTATATCCAATAATCCATTGGAGTTATAGTGGTCAACCATCTATGTTAGATATGATTACTATAATGAAACCAGGAACAATCAATCACCCAGCAGCAGCGCGCAGGTTTATTAATGCCAACAAAAATTTAGAAAATTGGTCGTAGAGGTTCACGGGCAATAATTTCTAATATAGTATCTTTTAAACTTTTTAAAGCTTCTATTCAAGGGTCAAGAGCCTATACAGGAGTGTCAGAATCCTAGATTTGCCCGCCTATGGATTTAATGTTTATACAACCCTCTAGACCACTCAACTTAACTGAAACGCACAGTACATTAAACATGATATTTACACGGTACATCAAATGTAATATCGTTACTGCGGCCAAGTTTAAGCCACTAAAAATCTATATCAACATTTCAAGTAAATACATACATACAAAATAATAAAAAACTACCAATAATTTGGTTTTGATTATTTACAAAGCCAAATTATTGGTAGTTTTTATTTATTTATTTATTACTTTCAATATTATTATTTTATGGTATCGACTCGTTTTACGCTACGCTACATAATACATGCTAATGCGCAAAATCTTGACGCGCAAATTTCATAACCGAATCCAAGCTAAGCGGCGTTTTCTTCCAGAAAAGATGCATGTCAGCTACGTCTCGACAATGGGTGCGTTCTGCCAGTTTAAGCCGCTTAAGCGCTTGAACTCAGCAACCAATGGCCGTCGCGTTCATGTTGTTGCTGCCCAATTGCCGCCGTCCGCTGAGTTCAAGCGGTTAGCGCCTAGAGTGGCAGAACGCACGCATTGTGTAGAATACTCTGTTTGGCTCGGTTGTGTGCGCTATGAGCAGTAAACTGGATGCTTTAGGAAAAGGAGAACTATATATTATATATATACAGGGTCCTGCAGCTCAGGTCCCGTCTTCTGTAGCTCAGCTACTAATTAAGCTAAGAGTTTGACATTTTGCAAGCTTACCCTGTACTTCAAGGTACATTTCAAGAAATTATTTTTGATTATATAGGGTGTCCTAAAAATGTGCAACGCTAACGTGACACATTTTTTTAAATTGCATGCTATATATTTTTTTACACATTTAGAAGCCTATTATGGTTGCCTACATACCACCAAAATTTTATTGAAATCAGTTGAGTGACTGTACCGCAAAAAAATAAAAACAAAAGAAAATTGATTTCGCATCGTTGGCTTTAAAAATCAATAAAAACCACAAATTGCACCTCGTTAATAAAATTTTGCGACGTCCTTATTAAGTTAGATCTAGTAGTCTCGTTAACCAACTGTCATTGATCCAAATTATACAGGATGACCAAAATCTAGTGTCAAACTTGTCAAACTTCAAAGCGTGTTATTGAACCCATAAATTTTTTTAGGTGAAACGATGCAGAATTAAAAAATAAACATTGTTTCTAAATACAACCCCATCACAATATTTTAAAAGTTATTCGCCAAAAGCTCATTTTTCAACGTTTCCAACGGCAATTGTAGGTAATAAATATCGTACGTGGCGTTGAAAAACAATTTATTTCATAAAATATAACACAGAAAAGTATTTTAGATTTGAGTGTACTTAATTAAGTAGTTGTTCGAAATGTCTTCCGTGCTCTTCGAGGCACAAACGAAGAAGAGTATGAAATGACCTCGCCACTCCTCGTAATAGGTAGGGCGTAATAGTTATAAATGCATCTTTCTTGCATGTTTTCTGGTGTTGTTGGAGGTTCAGCATAAACGATGTCCTTAACGTAGCCCCACAGGAAGAAATCTAGTTTCGTTAAGTCCGGTGATCGAGGAGGCCACGCAACTGGTCCTCCTCTTCCAATCCACCGATTTGGGAAGATTTCGTTGAGCTGGTGCCTGACATGTAACGAGTAATGTGCTGGAGCTCCATCATGTTGCAGCCACATTTCCACCCTTACCGCTATAGGTAAATTTTTAAGTAAATTTGGCAATTGAACAACTACTTAATTAAGTACACTAAAATCTAAAATATTTCTCTGCGTTATATTTTATGAAATAAATTGTTTTTCACACCGTACGATATTTATTACCTACAATTGCCGTTGGAAACGTTGAAAAATGAGTTTTTGGCTAATAATTTTAAAATATTGGGAATTGTGATGGGGTTGTATTTAGAAACAATGTTTATTTTTTAATTCTGCATCGTTTCACCTAAAACAATGTATGGGTTCCAATTTAAAATAAGAACAATAACACGCTTTGAAGTTTGACACTAGATTTTGTTCATCCTGTATAATTTGGATCAATGACACTTGGTTAACGAGACTACTAGATCTAACTTAATAAGGACGTCGCAAAATTTTATTAACGAGGTGCAATTTGTGGTTTTTATTGATTTTTAAGGCCAACGATGCAAAACTCAATTTTTTTTTGCGCTGCAGTCACTCAATCGATTTCAATAAAATTTTGGTGGTATGTAGGCAACCATAACAGGCTTCCAAATGTGTAAAAAGATATATAGCATGAAGTTTAAAAAAATATATCACGTTGGCGTTGCACATTTTTGGGACACCCTGTATTATCAAAAATAATTTCTTGAAATGTACCTTGAAGTACAGGGTAAGCTTACAAAATGTCAAACTCTTAGCTTAATTAGTAACTGAGCTACAGAAGACGGGAGCTGAGCTGCAGGACCCCAATAAATAATTAATGAAAATATATCAAACCTAGATTATAATAGCATACAAATTTATAAGGAATTGTAGTTTTTGTAGATCAACTAATCAATTAATGGTGCAGTGACTCATTGCTGTTTTTTCTGCGATTGTGTTTTGTCCAGCTTTTTCCACTAAAAGTGCATTTATTAATTATATTAATAGACTATGTATTAGGTTTGAGATGGATACTCTTAACGTTATTTTACGAATCAAAAAGTGCTCCAAGATTTCCGCACATCAAAGATGTAGACCGGAGTCGACACATACCATATATCACAGCTTGACTTTGATTACAACACACCACTATAAAGATAAATTATGCAGGTTCTGCATAACATCTCAAAACAATAATTAACCAGTGAAGGTTTAGTTTTTATAAGGATGCCAAAACTAATCAAAATATTCACAGGTCTAAAAGCTTAAGAAATTAAAAAAGAAGTAGCTGTGCCCTTCCACAGCAATAATCTAAGCTTTGCAACGTGGATTATTCGAGAAAAAAACAACGCGTCACAAAATTTAGCTTTTTCCATTTGGATTTTTGTATACCCAAATATTTATTTTCCGATTTATAATATTTATATCTTACCGTCGATTAACCAGCTTTCCTCTATATATATATATTGTATTAACTATTTCAAAGTTTTATATATATATATATATATAGGAAAGGTCACGTTAGTCTAATTGGTAAAACGTCGGACCGGCAATCCGTACATCGGGTTCGAATCCCAGGCGTGGCTGTAGTTTTTTAAGTTAAAAAATTACTTGCAAATCCAGTGACTAATAAAACCTATACATTTCCACTACCTCTGTAGCTCAAATGGGAGAGCAGTCAACCGGAAATTGGAGGGGTCCTGGTTCAAATCCAGGCGGAGGTGCTTTTTCCAAAAATTATCCTCACCTGGATTAATTATCATTCGCTTCTTTAGTTGATTCTACATTACTGACGAGTTTACGTAATTAACCATTTTCCCTTGAATTTATTCATCTGTATGAGCTTTTAGCAATAAACATTTAGCGATTCCTAGTTACCAAACTTCCATCTGTCCCCAATAGGTGTCACGACGGGTTTGTTTAATTCGAAATTCGGCTTGCAAATCCTGAAGTGACAAATAAAACCTATAAATTTCCACTATCTCTGTAGCTCAAATGGGAGAGCAGTCAACCGGAAATTGGAGGGGTCGTGGTTCAAATCCAGGCGGAGGTGCTATTTCCAAAAATTATCCTCACCTGGATTAATTATCATTCGCTTCTTTAGTTGATTCTACATTACTGACGAGTTTACGTAATTAACCATTTTCCCTTGAATTTATTCATCTGTCTGAGCTTTTAGCAATAAACATTTAGCGATTCCTAGTTACCAAACTTCCATCTATCCCCAATAGGTGTCACGACGGGTTTGTTTAATTCGAAATTCGGCTTGCAAATCCTGAAGTGACAAATAAAACCTATAAATTTCCACTACCTCTGTAGCTCAAATGGGAGAGCAGTCAACCGGAAATTGGAGGGATCCTGGTTCAAATCCAGGCGGAGGTGCTTTTTCCAAAAATTATCCTCACCTGGATTAATTATCATTCGCTTCTTTAGTTGATTCTATGTATATATATATATATATATATATATATATATATATATATAAAGGAGAAAGGTATTTGTCGGGCAATTCCGTCATACGAAGATCGAAGAAATTGCCCGACAAATACCTTTCTCCTTTATATCTTACCGTCGATTAACCAGCTTTCCTTTATATATATATATATGGAATGAAAAGTTCTGATTGATATCGTATGCACAAAAACGTGATTCATGGCTAAAGATTTTTGTTTTTTAACAATATTTTGCTTCCTATTGCGATTACGATATTGAAGGTTAAAGGTTACTATAAAATATTAGACCAGGCAATAGAGATTTTCGCGTGTCACCACCTCCGACGCATCCAGGCTCACCGAAAGATATTGCATTAAAAAAAATCAAATCGCAATTGTGCAAAGCTAATCAACGTATAACGTTTCACATGACCTGGTACCGTCGCGTCGGCTTCCTGATATTGTTTTTGTCACGAACTCAGTCATTTTCTGCTCTATTGCCTGGTCTAAATTTGTAGATCTTTTATTCATTCTTTGCAGAATCGAGAGTGGAAGGGAATATCTTCTAAATTACGAAATGTTTTCAATTTTACGTGCGGAATTAAAAGGAGAACTAACACAATTTATCATAACCTTATTGCTGTTCTGTGACCACAAATTACTTTTTCTTGCGCACACGATATCAATCAGGATAACTACAAACACTGCGTGTCAAAATTAATGCACCACTAAAATTTATGACAATTTCAAAGTTGATTTTCTCTCAAACCGCTCATTCAACTTATATTATTATTTTGTTTATTTGTAGGTTCATTCCTCAGTAACTATACTGTAGTATCTGCAGTAGTTTCTGTACTGAGCGTATACATAAGACATAATGAGGATACGTTTTTGGTCGAAATATGTAGCATTCTGTGGTATGTACCAGCTACAACCACAGGAATCAAGCAAAGCCACTATTAGCCGCTTATCTTCTAAATATTTTCGAGTTCAATGCACTTCACTACCTTCGTTAGTAACCGAGATACAAGAAGAACAGTGACAGACACGACACGACGAGCACATGATAGAACATACCAGTAGAGGCCTTTGGGTATCTTTAGGACTGAGAGTGTATATTTTTCAGGGAAGGAATCCAGGTTTTGCATATATGTACAGCTACACTGGACTAACGGGTTTTCTGGCAACCAAATGACATTTATTCATAGTGCAACATTTGTCAAATCGCCCATTCAATACAGCAACTGCTTAGAAAACTCATTTGGCCGTAAAAGTAAACAACCCATGTTTTTATCCGTTCCTGAATAAGAATAGAATAGAATAGAATATATTTATTTCCACTAAACTCGTGTACAGAGGTTGGATTTGTCATGTTTTAACCGTACAAAGCATTTCTACATTAAAACACAAATTACACACAGTACAGCCTAAAAATTTACATTAAAAAAATCCTGCGTTGAGTAAAACTGATGTGTGTGCAAGATTTTCTTCAGTGTTGTTTTGAACATTCCAAACTGGCTCAGGCTCCTGACGTCAACAGGAAGCTTGTTAAACACATTTATCCCTACAGCAAAAGGCGAGCTCACGCGAACACTCAGTCTATGGTAAGGTGTGGCCAACAAATCTCTGCCCCTGGTATTAAAGCCGTGAGTATCCTCATTAACCATTAACCATTAACACAAATATATTAATTTAAGAATATATACATTATGAATGAACATAATTTCTAATATAAAACATACGGTGCCTTGCGCCGTGGAGATAATAAGCGACCCTTATTCCTAAACACAAGCAGACACAACTCCAATATCAGAACGCATGGCAACGTCAATATTCCAGCACGAGCAAACAATTCCCTGCAGCTATGAAAACGGGAAACCCCGAAAATTGCACGTATAATCTTTTTCTGCGCCACAAAGACTTCGGCAGCACGAGAAGAGTTACCCCACAATATGACAGCATATCTCAAGCGTGAACCGACCTCAGCGTGATAAAACATAATTAGTTGGTGAAATGTAATTATACCACGCAGACACCTGACCTGATAGCAGATAGAGGCCATTCTCTTAATCAGACTGCCGCAGTGGGGCGACCAAGACAAACGCTCATCAACAATCACACCCAAAAAGCGTACCGCACTCTCACGTGACAGTCTCTCCCCGCCCATATGCACAGTCACATTCTCACCGCCCGTACCAAAACGCAGGTATTTTGTTTTGTCTGCATTCAAAAGAAGCGAACTAGAGCAAAACCACTCATGCAGTCGTCCCAACCCATCATCACACAACCGCGTCAATGTTTCCCCCTCCCTCGCGGAAACAATCACAGAAGTATCGTCAGCGTACAAAGTACCCGCCGTCCCCCGAGGCACACATCGCTCAAGCGAATTGATGTACAGCAAGAAAAGGACCGGTCCCAAGACCGAACCCTGCAGAACACCATAAGACTCTCACTCAGACTCAAGATTGCCACTCTTTGCATTCCCGTTTAGATTGTTATTAAAGAAAGTAATAAAATCATCAATATCAACGAACAAAATGTTTATAATAGATTGGGCTTCTGTTTGACTCCAATTAAATCCGGTTGTAGCTGATACAAACAGAAAATAAACTGGTTCCGGGTTAAGCTAATTGAATACTGCTTTGAAGAAGCGAGCAACATGGTTCGCGAAACGTCAGCACTTAAAAATCTTGACACACGACATAACCCGGAAGCAGTTTATTTTCTAAATGATTCTGGCCGTGAAAGCCTACGTACTTACTTAAACTATAGAATGTTACAAATTTCGACAAAGAAACATATAGCCTCATTCTTGTACACTGAATATGCTCAAAAAAATTTGAATCAAAATTTCTACTATCGTTACTGATGAATCCTACAACTGAACAAAAGAATTTACAAAATTCAAGTGATTCGAGAACAAATAAACTTTGAAATGGTGTCATATTTGTAGAGGCGACCTAATTTGGTCGCGCAGGTTAGTATCGGTGTGTAAACAGTCTAGCTGGGTTTGAATTGTTCACAAGTAAAAGTTAATATAAGGGTGGCAAAAAGAAAGGTAAAGTTGTTTTATAGGCCGGTTTGCTATTGGACGGTGCAGGCTATTTTTAAATCCTACCAGTGTTTATAACAGACTACTTCAGCACACGCCATCAAACTTACACCACCCAATCACCACTCATTTTGTTTTTTTCCGGATCATAAGTAATATTTTTGTTAAATCAATGCATGCGTGCTACGTTTTGATAAATTTCTATACTATATCCCGACAAAATAATTGGTAAAACAATACAAAGAGATGTTATTTTTACGGCAGTTCAGTACTCTTCTTTGGTGTGTTGTGTTGTCTAGTCTGGAGATTAATGAAACGTTGAGTTGCTAGTTTTCGTTAAATAACTCAGTAACATTAGGCAAATAAAGCTAATCACTTTGGAAAAAATCAAACCCAGTGGAACTTTTGCATAGACCTTTGGTTGGATATTACATACATGGTTGTATCAGACACACCCCACAGAGCGCTGCAAATTTCGATAAAAAAACTTATTCTTAAGGTACGTTCTGATTAGTGGTAATGATAGTGGTAGAAAACGCCATTATAATATTTCTGATAAAAAATTGCTTGTGACTCATGTTTATGTACATGCAAACTAATATCCTTCACTATCACGTCTGGTAAGAAATAGGTACTAGAAGTCTGCTACCACTACAATTACCATTAATGAGAACGCACTTTAGATCTTGTCGCACATCTGTCCGCATCATATCGGCTCGTATCGGAACGGAAAAAAAATAAGCCAAATATGATTGGTTAAAATGCCCCGACTCCTCCCACCGCACTGAAGTCAACCAATCATCGTGGGTATTTTTTTCCGTGCCGATACGAGATGATACGATCGGGATAGATGTGCGACAAGCTTAAGTCTTAATTCTTACACCCTCTGAATGTTCAAAACGTAGATACCTACTAACTTAAAAACTCCAACTCATAGTTGGTGTCATATGTATAAACATTTATTTGTAGAGAATAGAAAATATCTAGACATATAATAACGATCATTGTGGTCCGATCAATAGAAAGCATGTCCAACTCGGTTATCTTTCAACTCGAATAACTCGTGACGCAGCCACGATATCGATGGAGACTTGTTACACGTTACTTGTAAAGTCAAGCAAAGGTCAAAGACAATAATCCAGCTGGGTTTGAATTTTTCGCATGTGAAATTCTTATATTACTAGGCTCTAAAATGAAATAAACGGTCTGTGGTCTTGGAAACTATTGAACTTAATTGCAAGTAACAATTATTGATACTTAATTTATCGTAAATATAAAAGTTAATTGTATTCGTTCCAAATCAGCAAGAAGATATTCGAATTAGCTGTAAAGAAATACTATAATAAACATATCTAATGATCGAGTAAGATAAATATTTTTCTTAGAACGAATCAAAATAATAACAAAAACAGACGATTATATGCTAGGTGTACTTGTACAAATAAATAAATATTTATCGTTGATAAAAGTATTACAAGATACAAAGATTGTATATGCTAAGGAATAACAGTAAAAATAAAGAGTAGAAAAGAAAAGCAAAACTATAGGTATTTGTTTTGGATCTCCTGTATAGACATCACAAAGAATTTGCTTCAGTCTTCCAAGATAAGAAAAAATACAGGAAATTACGCCGCACACACATGTTTCTATCTGTTTTCTTGTTCTATTCTATTCGCGATGACAGACCAGTTGAGAAAGGAACTCAACCAGCGTGCGTGTAGGTCGACCAGACATCCCCTTCCTCAAGTAGGGCTCATCCCATCCATTCGATTTCATCACTCCAAAAGTGTCCAAATGCAGCCAATCGCCACACGGTACAAACTCCTGTAAGAATGCAGCCACCTTGCAAGACAAACTGCCCTGGCATCTTTCGCAAGTGCCCCTTCCAATAGTCTGAACATCTACATTCTCATGGTCGACGATCAACTTGGTGTAGTGATCCCACAATGGGAATCTCCACACCCTATCTCCAGTATGCATAGATGCAGCCAGCATGTACTCCCATAAAGCTTCGGAGTTGCTGTAAACACCGCTGGCAGCGCATCCCAAGGACGTTCTCATGTCGTAGGTCATCGTTCCAATGTCGACGATGAACCTTGGCCAGAAGTTCTGCGCGTATACCAACGCATCAGCCAAAGCCAAACGTCCAGCGCAATCCGTGTTCTCGATTTCGATGCTTTTGCCGTTCATTGCTTTGACGATGTCGCCGCACCTCATCGCAGCGCAACCTGGTGTGCAGAAATAAGAATATCAATTAGGCATAGTATAACCAACGCAAGTTAATTAAAAAAATAATTTAATAACCAGCAAAAATGGTTAATACACATAGGGCAAACAAACAGCCCGTCAGGTAGGTACTAAAGAGAGGCTTACGATTCCTTGCTTGAAGTTAGGCATTCAAATAATAAAATAAAATAATATTTTTTTAAATTGAAAATGGTGAAAGTTTATTGTGAGATATCATTGTTGTATGGTCACTAGTTGCTTAACAGCACATATTTTTTGGGCGCTTTCTATTAATTAATTCTATTATTTTTTATTAAGGTGGGGTTTCCTCGGATATCGGCACTGTTATATGAGGGACGTAATGTTACCGACGTAACAACCGTACAAACAAATACGGTGCCGCTTATGATCTAGCGGCATCGTATTGTTTTTAATGGTTGTTATGTGTTTAAAAAGCGTCACCGTATTGTTTTGAACGGTTGTTACGTTGGTGACATTACGTCCGTCATGTTACGTCCGTCATATTACGGTGCCGCTATCCGAGAAAATCCCGCCTTTAGGCTAGGGTGACCAACTTTTTAAAACTCCAAATCGGGACGCTAACATATTGCCAATAACTGAAACATGTTTTTATCTTAAGTATTACATTACAAGGCTTTTTGATTAGCGGGAGATAAATGGAAATAAAGTTAAAGCTAGGTTTCTAAGCTAAGTCCTTGTTCTGAATTACTTGGGTGCCAACGTTTTGGACTGCCAATGACTGCATGTGTACTTTACCCTATAAACAACTAAAAAAAGCATGTCATAGGCAACGGTTGTTACGTTGGTGACATTACGTCCGTCATGTTACGTCCGTCATATTACGGTGCCGCTATCCGAGAAAATCCCGCCTTTAGGCTAGGGTGACCAACTTTTTAAAACTCCAAATCGGGACGCTAACATATTGCCAATAACTGAAACATATTTTTATCTTAAGTATTACATTACAAGGCTTTTTGATTAGCGGGAGATAAATGGAAATAAAGTTAAAGCTAGGTTTCTAAGCTAAGTCCTTGTTCTGAATTACTTGGGTGCCAACGTTTTGGACTGCCAATGACTGCATGTGTACTTTACCCTATAAACAACTAAAAAAAGCATGTCATAGGCTCCGATAGCATAGATAATAATAATAATAATAATAATAATCCACGCCTTAACATAAGATATTTGTGTATTGTTCTGGATACCAAAAGACGCCTGGTTTTAATTATTATTAATTCTTTTTAATTTAAAGTTTACGTCCTGTTCATGTCTCATCATTTGAAATGTTCTTAAATTTTCGTTTCTTGACTGCATGTGTACTTTACCCTATAAACAACTAAAAAAAGCATGTCATAGGCTCCGATAGCATAGATAATAATAATAATAATAATAATAATAATAATAATCCACGCCTTAACATAAGATATTTGTGTATTGTTCTGGATACCAAAAGACGCCTGGTTTTAATTATTATTAATTCTTTTTAATTTAAAGTTTACGTCCTGTTCATGTCTCATCATTTGAAATGTTCTTAAATTTTCGTTTCTTGACTATTTATCCAGATTGTAATTATTTTTAGATTAATGAAAAATATCTTTAAAAATATGTGATGGTAATTACAAGGTCATTCAAATTTAAATTTTGAAAGAAATTTTATGAACAGTAAAGTAATGATGTTTTCATGTGAGCCGAAATCTGATAATAATATTTTTCTTTATTACAAATAAATATACAAATAATATCGATTAAAATTTAAAATTAATCAAAATCAGTTTGACTAAATTGTCAATCCTGACTGACTGAAATTTCTATATACCAGATCTGTTCTTTTACAGAATAAACCGGCTATTCTCTAAATACAAGGAGAATCCGTATCCCCTACATTCTACTCATAAAACACGTAAAAGTTCGGAGGGGTTTTCTTCGCTATTCACAGAATCATAAAAGCTATACACCAAAGATAAAAGGTATACAATTTTCCGTCTACTGAAAGATTTTGGAAATTGTCGATCGTTCTTGACAAAAAGTTACTGAATCTGACATAAAATTGCCTGACTGCTTTTTTCTTGTACGGAGAACACAAAACTTAAAATTGAGGGAGAACTTAAAATTGAAAAAAGAAGCACATAACATCTGTCAGGTACACTTTATAAGTGTACAAAATTTTGCGTAGAAATATCAATATCCCCTATATCAAAATTTCACTTCTTTGAGTACATGAGTGAGACATATTTTATTACAAGGCATGGATACAACAATAACAATTGATACATATACATTAATACAACAAGTAATACCCCTTAATCTATCACTGGAGGTTGTACATAAGATCATCGATACAAAATTAAGCTCACTATGGATGCTTCTTCTATAGGCCGCACTAGCTCTAATGATTCCTCTTAACTAAATACGCTAATGTTTTCAAAATTGGCTAGAAAATATCTCAATTACCTGCATTTCTCTTAGATACGGCTGGGCAATTTTCTTGAGAAAAGTATGGTACACTTTAATATGCTAACAAAATCATTACTTTGATGGCTGGTGTCTGGGAAATTCTGGACATTAGAATAACATTTTTAAAAATCGGGACAAAATTCGGGACGCTTCATCAGGCGGGACAAGTGCTCAGAATTCGGGACTGTCCCGCCCAAATCGGGACGGTTGGTCACCCTACTTTAGGCGGCCCCAAACCTACGCGATTTTCTTGCGAATCGCTGTAATGTATTTGTGGTATTGTCGCCGCCCGCCCATTTAAAATACATGGCGAAATTTTCGCGTCGCTGTCGCGGCGACAAAATCGCGTAGGTTTGGGGCCGCCTTTTAGCGGCCAACATGGGGATCTCAATTATTAAAATGTAACATCTAATAACTTCAACTTGGTTCTACGCCAGTGACACCTCTTTGCGGTATAGTTATGAAGGTAAGTAAAGCAACAAGATAAAAATGCAAAAAATTGATTTAATAGACATATCGTATTTTTTACTTCACACCATTCTGTGTTAACTGACTTCTGATGGAAAATAATTAGTAGAAACTTTAAAAACGCAACGCCCCTTTACTCCGGTAAAGCCATCGACACTAAAGCCCAGCGTGGCGCAACTGCTTGCGATGCTATGCTACGCTGTGCTATGCTATTCTTTTTATAGTGCGTTCACAATGCAATCTGATCTCTCCCATAGCTTAGCGTGGGACGTAGATTTTTCTGGAGATTAACAGCGAGAGTACAGAGTTGCCCAATTTCGTGCCAGAGTTTCACTCTGGCCGGCCGGAGAATGTCCACTCTGGGCGACAGCAAGATGGCCGTCTCGCATCAGCTGATTTCGCAAACACCGCTTGAGATTGCACTTTTGCATTCCAACATTTATTGCCGTTACCACAATATTTTTTATTTGTGAGCATGTCGCAACGCCAATGTTCTACTGAGGAAGGACAGTTTGAAGAAGGTATTATATATTTCTACACGTGAAGGCAAAGATGGTTGAAACTATTGTCATCAATGTGTTCCGCAAGTCCCTGAACACTCCAGCGACTAAATCGTTGAGGTTTAATATGAAGATGACCGTTCAGACTCTTGTTGGCGAGTCAAATTGTATTGATCTGTATTGTTCTTCAAGTGAGATATCTAAACTATATCAAAAATTGTGCTAATGTTTTACACATGGTATTTTTTAGCTCACCACATACAGGAAAATTTCAGTTCGTAGTTCTGTGATTGATAAAAGAAGTATTCAAGAGATTCCTGAGTTTTGTTTACCATACATACTACCATTTTCTTCAGGACTTGAACTTGCAATACCCTTCGTGACAAATTACTATTTGACTCCTCTTTTAAATTTACATCTATAACACGGATTATAACGCGTCTAGAAGTACCCGTACAATTTTTGGAGAAGCTCGAAACTTAAACTCGCTTCTTCTCAAAATTAAATAATATATTATTAGAAGTATTGATACCAAATGTAGATTTCTTATACTTAATCGGCTTAAATTATTTATTTATTTATTTATATCATTCTTCTATTATAATTATTTTTCATGTCTACTTTAGTAGTTAGTTAGTTATGTTTAGTTATCATTTGTGAGTTCTGAATTATAAGCAGCCTCTTATTTTTATTTGTTCTTGATTTTTCTCAATTACGTCCGAACGCATAATGCGCAATCCTTTCCAGTAGAGGAAGGATTAAAACAAAGGGGGGGGGGGTGCTCAGTCCGGCTCTATTTATAACGATCATGGATGATGTGATAAAGCAGGTAAAACAGAAAGTCCGCAAGGCAAACGCGGGATACAGAAATTTGACACCTGAATTGCACCTAAAGGAAAGTCTAGAAATATGGGAAGAAGAACTGAGTATAAGAAAAATGAAAATAATTACTGACAAGACAAAAGTTATGATGATTGGAAATGGCGAGAGAAAGATACACATAGAAATATATGGAAGAAAGCTGGAACACGTAGAATTCCTAGGTGTCACAATTCAGGGAAACAAGAACAAGCAAATCAACGAAGCTGACAGTATACAGGTCCATCTATTTACGGGAGCCAAAGCTGGGTATTGAATAAGAGTATGTCGAGTCTCTACTCGACATGCAAGCGATGGAGATGAAATATCTGAGGAGAGTGAAGGGATTGACAATTATGGACAAAGTGAGAAGCGACAGGATACGGGAGGAATTCGGAATGGAAGCGATTCCATGTATTGCAAGTTCCACTTAAAACCGCTGGTGGTAATAGTTCCATTCCTCCTTATCTTCTTGAAAGTTATCAAACTGGAAACTCCGATGGTTGTTGGACATCTTCAGGAATTAGGAATTAGAGCAGGGCAGAAAAACCAAGGACGATAGCCCGTTCCAACATCAAATGAAATATAATATAACTTATTATGTAATAATAATCCTAATGTACAGAGCTAGATGTTGGAATAAAGATTATTACTACTACTAAAAAGTACCTAAAGCTTTGCAATTTAATCTGCTTATTAGTAAGTTGTTAATATGAAGTATTTAATTGTTAAGTATGGGATCGTACTTAAGTCATTGATTTCATTTGCACAGTCACCAATCCGTCACGTAACTAAGGTTAAGAACGACCTAAGTTAGGCCGACGAAAATCGGCGGCTTAAAGCTGGATAATTAAGCTGGCTTAATTATAGGATGATTATAGGCAACGGATTGCGTACTCGTGATTGGCTGAATGAAGGTCGAATTGTAACATCTGTCAAAATAACTTATGACCGCTGTCATTCAATGAACCTGATCAAATGGTTTTGGTCATTTATTAGCATAATTTCCAGGTTTTAAAGTCTATTCTTACGAAAGGAAAATAAATTATTATAATTTAACCGTAAAATTTTGTGTGTTGCTAATACATGCAGTACTTGTTGCCATTATCAAAGTAATTCAAATTGACCGCCAAAATATTCTAGCGAAAAAATATGACTGTAAACTTCACAATTGACAGAATACTACTCAGATTGGTACCAACATCTCTCAATATTACTAGAATATTACCTTGTTGCCAAATCATGCATAACTTAAGATAGGAATGTCCTACACATATGCGGTGCAAATGAACGCCGACTTAAGCTCGACTTAGGTTTAAATCATTCTTAAAATTAGGTCTGTCTTAGCAAATGCGGTGCAAACGGGCATTAGTGTAGTGCCACAACGGAGCAGCGCAACTAGTAGAGAGCCTAGCAGCGCTTCTCACAACAGACAATAACAATGTCAAACAATGACGCGAGGAGCGTTGCTAGGCTCTCTACTAGTTGCGCTGCTCCGTTGTGGCCCTACACTAATGCCCGTTTGCACCGTATTTGCTAAGCCAGACTTAACTTTAGGTATGACTTAAAACTGAGTCGAGCTTAAGTCGTCGTTCATTTGCACCGCATATGTGTAGGAGATTCCTATCTTAAGTTATTTGTGATTTGGCAACAAGGTAAAATTTAAGTAATATCGAGAAATGTCGGCACCAATGTGGCAGTATTCTGTCAATTGTCAACTTTACAGTCATATTTTTTTCACTAGAATACTTTGGCGGTAAATTTGAATTACTTTGATAATGACAACAAGTGCTGCAGTTATCAGCAATACACAAAATTTTACGGTTAAATTATAACAATTTATTTTCCCTTCATAAGAATAGACTTTAAAGCCTGGGAATTATGCCAATAAATGACCAAAAACATTTGATCATCTTCATTGAATGACAGCGGTCATACGTTCTTTTGACAGAAGTCACAATTCAACCTCCATTGACCTCCATTCAGCCAATCACGCGTACGCAATCCGTTGCCTAAATTTAAGCCAGTCTTAAGCCACCGTTTTTTGTCGGCCTAACTTAGGTCGTTCTTAACCATAGTTAAGTGACAGATTGGTGACGGTGCAAATGAAATCGAGGACTTAAGTACGATCCCATACTTAAGCAAAGCTTAATACATACGGTGCAAACGGGCATTAGAGGATGAAAAAAGTTGTGCCGCAGTATGTTGCGTCAAAGGTACAAACAACACTTCCGACATTTAGATCGGCTCTCTTGACGGTATTCTCGTTAACATTTCTCTAAAGCTTTTTTTGAACCTATTTCATTAAGCGGTACATTTCTGGAAAGCCCACAAGGTGTTATCGTAATCATAAATACTACCTCCAAATTTGAAAAGAAAGTCTTTATTTTCATAAATTCTAAACTCTTACATACTGGAAGTCTCACGGAACGTTTCATTAGATGTTTTTGTTGTACCACTATTTCTACATGTTTGAAAGGCTGGAATCGAGGTTTAAGCGATCCGAACTTTTGAAAAAAATACTCTCGAATTGACTGTCACATCCGGTCTACCGGAAGTTGATATCAACTTCAACAATTTCTATTTGTTTGCTTTTACTCATTTTAGCCAAATAAAACACGCTATCACTGCAGACTGGGGTTCCCTATTCATATCTTCAATAGTTTTTTAGGTATTGATAAGTTTGTGTTAAATAATTAAAATGTATCTGATTTTGTATTAGCAGAATTTGAGATTTCGACAGGTATTGTGTTTTATTATCTATGACGTTCTACAACATAATTTTTGACGAATTGTTCTTCTAAATATCGTAATTCAACAATAAAAAGAAAGTGAATATAAATACTATTGTGGGTAGGGGACATTCTTCATGCGTGTAAGTAACATTAATTTAAAAAACCCCTTGTGATCATTAAAAACTATGTACATTTTTAATGTTTCTCATAAATTTTAAATGAAATTGTATCTCCTACTTTGTACCCCGAAACAAAAAGTGGTTTGATTTGATTTCGGAAATTTGCTTCTCTCCTTGCATGGGCTTAGCGCGTTTTTTGTCCATAAACTAATTGCTTCAGATTATTTAAGATAAATACCACACATCACCCTAAACGTTTATTAGGATAAATTCACAAAATTCAATCCTCACCGATTTACATGAATAAAAATCTGATTTGGCCAGGCACATGACTTTATCATACTATATATAAAATTAATACTTTAGCTGCATGAGATTGATTCTATTTGATCGTAATCGGCTATGTCTGCATTAAAATAAAACAAGTAGAACTATAGTCTATTCACTTTTAGAATAAAGCATTGGATAAGATAGGGCTATAATTTGCGGCTTGTGATTGGCTGAAAGTTGAACCAAATTTACACCAGCCAACGCGCGACAACAAATGAATTTATGTCGGTAAAGAATGTATCTCACTTGAATTTTGAAACGTCATGTCATTTGCGTCAGATTTTCGTTGTGTTCGGAATAAATTGCAGTCTTTCGAATTTATTTTCAACAATCAATCGATTCAAATCAAACTCAGTTCTTTTTAGAACTCCACACAATATTAACATTGTAACAGGTAATCTTAATATTGCCAATAATATTAGTTGTTAATGTTTTCCGATGATATTTCATAGTGCTAATATGGATGAGAGAATGCAGGCTGGTTCATCAAAAAACCCGCAAGGAAAGCCCATTCGCAGTGGATAACGGCTGATGGCCTACAATGCATATGTTGAGTGCAATGCAATGCACTCATTATAATTATTGCTGCAGCTGCTAATAGCCATACTAATACCGTTCTCGTCCACCTTAAAGGACCAAGTATAGTGACGTGACCGCACCGTAATAACGTAGCGTAAAAAGATCAATGTACTATCCGCGCCAAAAAAGTCGTACAGCTAATTTTGACATCATGTAATTCTGGCTTGTCAACTTGACAGTTAGTGCATGTTTCATGCCTATGATTAATGTCAGAATGACAGCGTATAGGTTATAAAAGTACCATTTACAAAGCTACACGGTGTACGACTTTTTTGGCGCGCATAGTACATAATTTCCGCTCCGCGATTATAGTGACGCTCCGTAAACCGTAAAGTTCGTTCTCGACCGCAACGAATTTCATCTCCTGCGTGTTATGTCTTACGTTTTCCGGCGTATGCGCGCGTATGGCGCCATCTGTACGTGTACCGGCGAGTGAATAGGAGTTACCAGTAAGTTGTAGGTTAACTGATTGCATTTTGATAGTTTGTGGCAACGAGAACACAGAACGAGAACGACTTCAGAATGAATTGTTGCTGCAACAAGCCCTGCGTCCATAATTTATTATATCTACCACTCAATTTGTTTGAGATCATTGCGGCACTATAAATACTTATTTCGTCGTCCGGAACGGCATGCGGTACGGCACGTTACGGATTGCGTTTTTGTGGCACTATACTTGGTCTCTAACAATTACATTATGTAAACAAACATGAAAAGTGCAAATATACAACTTCTATCACCTTTCATGCTTCTATGCAACCAACAAATTTATAGGTTATACTTACTTTATCCAACTTTAGGTTATTTATAACTTATAACCGTGTGTATCAGAAAATCTACGCAGGTACTTGTACGCACAACTACATTAATAGTGAAATTAATTGCCGTTTGTCAAACATCTTTTAACTATCACCCGAAATTAATTTGCAAACATTTCACACCATTGTCGTAACATAACCTTTCAATTTGCCGCTATTGACATCATATTGCTCCAGTGTAAATCGGGCTCAGTTTGCACCCCCCCACTACCAGATATGTCGATTAAAGCTGCGTTCGGATATTGTACTCCGTTGACACCGGGTACACCGTCCAAATGACACTTACGTGTTATTGGGTGTAAAAAGAGTAACGGTGTACAATATCCGAACGCAGCTTCTATTGACAGTAGATATTGTCAAAACATTAGCGTTTGACACTAAAAACCTACTACCTACTGTCATTAGAATCAAAATATCTGACATAGCCTGCCTACTAGTTTTAATCGATCTCGATGAAATAGAATTTTCTCATGCAGCTAAACTATTGATTGCTATTGATTGCTCCAAAAAATTTCATAGTCATAAATTATTCAGAATTTCCTCTACTTTAATTTATTATTTAACTATTTCGACGAAAATCCAGAAATAGCGGTTTATTTCCAAAATCTTTCAAAATGCTAAGACTAAACCTCCAGTTCCTTTGGACCCTTTTCAACAGTTCTAAGTTTGGTCATGAAACTTCTAAATATGAAGTTTCGTCCCGATACCTTTAGTAGTTTCTCCGGAATCGTCGCCACAAAAAACGCGTACACACACACACACCCTCACACACACAGACATTTTTTGTACCTTGGTCAAAAATGTTCAGGGGACCCAAAAAGACATATTTCCGCTAAAATCTAAAAATTTTGGCACGATTACATCACTTTACATACTACGTATGATAAAGTAAAAATATAATCTTTGTCACCACGTAAATATGAAATATCAATAATAAATATATATCTAATATACAATTATTTATAGTCAATAGTTATTTTGCTTATTATTACTTATTTTGACAAAAATTGATAAATAGGTTAGTCTTCGTTTGATGATATAAGGAATCCGTCAAAACGAGACCGACGGTTCTAAAAGCAACAAACAATAGTTGACTTTGGCGGCGCAAGATGATTCGTCATGCATAGAGCCGAAACTGACAAAAAATATGGACCTACGTCTAAATGCGTACCTTTACTTTTCATTTCGACTGTTACCATCGGCAACAAGATTGTGAAGCTAAATGAAAAAAAAATTAAAAGCAATCTTGAGTTTCATTCTCACTATATACCGAAAAAATAATCAAATCAAAGTAGTTCAACAGTTATCCGACGTAAAAATAATTAAATAAAAATATTAGGTATCTAAAATTTGTATCAATCATTTATTTTATGATTTATTTGGTTCATGGCATAAGTAAATATTGCGTAATTTGTAAGAAACGGCTTATGAAACGTATATACCACGCTGGGAAGCCAGGAGTTGTATCCTTCCGTCCACCTCGGCATGACAATGTCTTCCACTTTATTGCTAGTGACGACGTATTTTTGGCGATACAAACCGTTTCTTAGCAGCTGACATATACTATTAGATTGTCTACGCGTCCCCTATTTCGTTTGAATAGCTCTATCTTATTATGAACTTTCGCCGACTCGTCGATGGGTTGCAGGGGAAAAATTGTACAAACCACCTTAAGAGAAGACTAGACAAGAAAGAAGTAGCTGTATGCATATTTATACAAAAGACCGAATGATCGAAAAACTACAGAGAAACGGAGTGGAAGGAAAGTTTTTAAACCTAATAAATACCTACTTAAGATCACCAAAAAAACACTAAAATAAACAAGACTATCAGTCAAACGGCGTATGCGGAGTATGGAATACCACAAGGAGGAATTATTATACGACTCTTTATATTTTATATACAAACAACTTTTTCGAACTACCCCTAACTGGAACAGCATACATGTGCGCTGATGACACCTGTATTCTATACTCCGCAAAAACCAAAGAACAACTACAACACAAAATAAACAAAGACGTAAAAAAGATGGAGGAATGGTTCGTCAGTACACAGCTAACGATAAATGAGAAAAAAATGGAATATATGTTATTCTCAAGTAGAAAATCAATCACGCCTATTAACATTACCGTTAGTAAAACACAGATTGCCCAAACGAGAAAAGTTAAATATCTAGGACTGACAATAAAAGACAACCTTAACTGGAATGCGCACATATATAATCTTAAAAGCCAAAATGTAAAAACCATAGCCGCACTACACAAAATAAAACTTTTCATCCCAGAATATTAAAAAAAACTCGTTCCAACTGCTTATATATTTCCAATATGAGCTACATGATAAACACCTGGAGCGAAACAACTCAATACAACAAATAAGTTACAACGACACTAAATAAAATACTAAAAACTCAATATAGACTCAATAGAACAACATCAACGCAAGAGGTACACGCTACTACGAAAGAATTAATAGTGCAGCAATTGATAACTTTGCACAAGCTCTTGTTGTTGCACAAAATCAACAACTATAACATCAAAATAGAAATAATACTCGAAACATCGAACCAAGTACACGAACACAAAACGAGAAATGCATCACATTTAAGAGGGGAAAGATCGAGAACAACCCGCCATTTGGTCAGGGAAAAGCAGTAAAAATTTACAACAACCTACCAACCGAGACAAGAGAACTGAACTACATAACATTCAAACTGAATATGAAAACCCTAATGCTACAAGGGCATACACTACTACGACGAGTAACTAGTTCGACAAATAAAAACTAAAGTAACCCTCAACACCGTTAGCCAGAGATCAGATGTCGCATCCAATCCCCTGGTGAGGACGGAGGGACAAGAGTTTTCGCAGACCCTGTATTTTATATTGTATTGTGTTTGGTTCTATTTTTATATTGAATTGAATATTGTATGTATATTGCATGACATGTGTAATTTATTGTATATTACGTTGACACGTTAAATAAACTATAAAACAACTATAAAAAAACACGCCCCAGAGCTGTGATTGGTTCTAAGGTCGTGGGAAATTAAATATTTCCGGCGGGGTATGACTCAGGAATATAATGTTGTCACATGTGTGGGGAATGGTTATTACTAATGGTTATTATTAACTACTTATCATAAATTGTCATGATAATGAATGCATTCACCAATAGGCGTAGAGAAACAATAACAGGCTTGTTAACCCAGCATTTTAATAGAGGGTAATTTTGTTTGCATGTGAAGAGATATTCAGCTTCTAACATTATGATAATATTGGAATAGAAAGTGTCTAGACGTTTTTGATAGACTTTTGTGCTGAATACGAAGCCGGTCTCAAACAAGGCCTTCCGCTCTTAAAAAAGGTCTAAAAAAATTGCCAAGTTTTTGTTTTATTGTGTTTCTGCAAGCGCGCACAGTGGACACCACAGGGAAGGGAGGAGTTTGAGGTACTATAAGTACGGAGTATGATTTACTAATTTCTGTGCTTTACAGCCGACTCACCTGGCATATTTTCGCAGAGAGGAATCAATCCTCTGATATTCAAAGGCAATTGCAACCCAGCAACAGCTCGGCAAGCAGCAACCACACATGCTGCACCAGCCATGTCTCCTCTCATCTTCTTCTGGTCGAAACATTTCTTCAAGCACAGTCCACCACTGTTGTACGTTATACCTTTACCAATCAACACCACCGGCCTCTCATCCCTAGATACGCCATAGTAACTCAACTCTAGAAAGATAGGCGGCTCGCAAGAACCTTGCGCGGCAGCCAAAAACGCGTACATCCTCTGAGTCTCAGCCCATCCTTTAACCTTAACCTCCACGTTCACTCCAGACTTACACAGTACTTCAACAGCATTTTGTGCAAATGAAGTTGGTGTCATCAGGTTAGCAGAAGTATCCATCAGTTGCCTCGATAAGTTCTGGGCAGCTGCCTTTTGCAGACCAATCTGCCAACCGGTAAAATCGCAATCGTCGTACAGTTCCAATTGAGGAATGTGACGTTGCTTATGTCTGGATCTCTTCTCTTGGTAAAGCCACACTGCTAAAGCTGCTCCTTCAGCGGCGGACTCTGCATGGCCGAAACTCTCGATGTAAGCGCGTTCTGATTTTAATGCTTGGAGTTGTCTTGAACCTATTGCGGCGGCTATTCTTATGGCCTCCTTGCCTTCGTCCATTTGCTCGAAGACATCGTATCCCTGGCATTCTTTGCCCAACCCAACTAAGCAAACTGCTGAAAACTCCGGTTCCAAACTATAAAATGTTCTCGATTCGCCGAGTTTTGGTGGTGGGCCGGAGATTTTGAGCAGATCGTGAAGCCTGTTGCAAACGAGACGGTTGTACCTATAAAAATTCAATAAGTTATTAAATTATGAAATTATTTCGTCCAAGACAAATGTTGAAAAGTTATTTTTTAAAGAAAAAATGGCTTGGCGCAAGCTTATTATTTCGCTACGAGGACAGAAATGCACGAACTATAGGTTTTAGTGGTTATACGTCAGTTTAGCGTGGAGTGGGGAATAAGGATTGTGGCGTACCTCTCGGCTGTCGGCGTGAATTTGCCAGGATCTTCGAAAATTTCGGGATCCGTGTAGATACCAAGAACTACAGATTTCTTGTTCTTCTCCTTACAAGCGTCTTCGACGGCAGCGGATGCTTGGCATTGGAATCGTTTTATAAGGCAACCATAAATAATTCTGCGCTCCAAGCATACTCGTATAATAGTCAGTGCCATCGTGTTTGCTTTTTGTCGAACGAGGAATTTATTTGAACGTGATCACGCACAATTTTCTAACATAGTTTTGTCGTTCAGTTAATTAATCAAAAAAATAACGGCGGAATGGCATAGCTGTTGACAAGGTCTCCTTGGCGTTTCAATATTTGTTTAGCAGAGCCGACTATTTACGTACGTCACATTTTAAAAGTCTGAACTACAACGCAATTTTATCATTAATATCAACATGAAAGCTTCTGAATACATACAAGATTATTCGTCAGTTTGACCGCTGAACTGCTTAAATAGACTACGATGATTTTATGGAACCAAGGATGCACTTTACATTTTGTATCATTGGTTACTAAGAATGATAGAAACAGAGATTACGCACATCAGCGTAAAGGACCAAGTATAGTGCCGCAAAAACGCAATCCGTAACGTGCCGTACCGCATGCCGTTCCAGACGACGAAATTAGTATTTATAGTGCCGCAATAATCTCAAACAAATTGAGCGCCATCTAGCGAAGAAGTATATACACAACGGCACATAATCTCACATGTAAGTATTATTGTTGATTGTATTAAGCAGTGGTAGATCGTGGTAGATATAATAAATATCTATAATAAATCGTTCTCGTTCTGTGTTCTCGTTGCCACAAACTATCAAAATGCTATCAGTTAACGTACAGCTTACTGGAAACTGCTATTCACTCGCCGGTACACGTACAGATTGCGCCATACGCGCGCATACGCCGGAAAACGTAGACATAACACTCAGGAGATGAAATTCGTTGCGGTCGAGAACGAACTTTACGGTTTACGGAGTGTCACTATAATCGCGGAATGGAAATTAGGTACATTGATCTTTTTACGCTACGTTATTACGGTGCGGTCACGTCACTATACATGGTCCTTTAGGCCAGGCAATAGAGGAGAAAATGACTGAGTTCGTGACAAAAATACTAGCAGGGAGCCGACGGTCCCAGGTCTCGTGGAACCAGGGCCGGCCCGAAGCGGGTTCGGCGCGTTCCCCGGAATACGGCCCCGCGCTTTGGACGGCCCCGCACTTTATACAGTGCCGCTAACTGCCTCGCAAGGTTACAAGTTAACCCTCCCCCAGACTGAGGCGATTTTGTCGCCGCGACAGCGACTAAATAATTTTGCTATGTATTTCAAAAGGGTGGTTACGATACCACAAAAAGAATACAACGATTTGCGACAAAAACGATTCGACTCAGTCTGGGGGAGGCTTTACAATCTTACCGCGGCGCATCTGTGCATGAGTAAAGATATTACAACGTAAGAAGTGGGCATCCCCGAAGCATGCTTAGAAAATTACTTCGCTACAATACCGTTAAACTAACTACCAAATAAACAAAATACATGACGTAGTTGTGAGAGATTTATTGCTGATAGGTGCTATTTCCATATACCAACGTTTGTTACATATACGGTAAGTTATGCTTTTATTTTTATCTACGACTTACAAATCAGTTGCCGTGGTGCAAACGCCGACATGAAAAGTGGTAACAAAATTAACCTCAAATGTGACTGCAACTAGAAACGAAAGAGGTTTTTACTTGCGTTTTGTTGCGTTTTGTTATTAAAGCCGGCAAAATCGTCAGTTCTATTTATTTATTTTGGGACCTGTTAATGGAGAAGTTTATGGGGATGTTCCAATTACTACAGGTAACAAAAACAAGGAGTGGTAGAAATGTGGTGTTCTGTAGAAATTCTAACATTTCTGTAACCATAACACAATGTCAATAATACTTTCATAAGCATAAATAATTAAATAAATGGATTATTGTGAATGACCTGAATAAACAGTAATTATTTCAGTACGATTGTCGATAGTGCATAGGTTAATGCGTTTTAGCCTAACTTCGAATTTTCGGTGGAAATATTACGTTGTCCATGGTTTCCATAAAATTATTTTGAAAACGCCACCATTTTATATTCTTCATGTTCGCTATCGTAGTTGTAAAATTCCATTGAATGTCTTCCTCTAGAGTAAAAATGCAAACAGGCTTAAAAGAGGCGATCTAATTTTCCAAAGCGTTGGCCCATAAGGAAGAAGTTAATGTATTTGATAAATATTATTTAAACTATTTTAGAGTGGTACATAAATTACTAATCCTCTTGACTTTGAAGAAAATCAATATCGCAAATTATCCGTTTGTGTAATTCAAAACTACAGAATGCTACTATTTAATGCTGCTGCATTAAAATAAGTAGCTACTATAAGTTTGTGAGATTGTTGAATTTTATAGAACCATCTGGATATGTAATATTAATTTATGAATTATTGTGTATAAGTTACAAATACATAATGTCAAATTAGATGCATAATTCCTTTTAGGCTGTTGACGATAGACCTATCGAGTTAAGATATACAGGGTGTTCCATTTAAAATCTATTGACATTTAGCAAATCTGCAGTTATTTGGGATAAGTCGTATTAGAATCGCAAACCAATAATAACTGTCTAAAAGTGCGATACTTTTACTATCCAAAATGAATTCTTTTCTGTCCTTATCCTTACGTCAGAATGATTTTTTAAATAATGCATGTTTTGACATTAATTACACAAAATTTTCTTTTGCGCCGCTCATTTGGAACCCGGCCCCGCGCATTTGTTTGAACACGGCTCCGCAAAAGCTTAGGCCGGCCCTGCGTGGAACAGTCCGTAGATGTAATGTGATGTGTTTCCTACTCGCAAATATCATTTCTTAATTTGTTATAAACAAAAAACCTCAAAAAATCGGGTGTCTTTTCGTTTTTCGCTTGTAAAAACTGAACCGATGCGCGATGGGGCACTGAACCATGGTGTGATAAGTCGAGGTTTTGCGCGCGGGTTTGGATGGATGTTTGAATTCAAACGTTGGCATGTTTTGTGTTAAGTTGGTATTTAACAGACGCTCGGAGTGGCGCTGCAGTCGCGTCAGGGTTACCGCGCAAGCTTTTGGCGCGAAAAAGTTGAGGAACTGGTAAAGAGACAAGCAAACAGTCTCTTTTGCATCGGGCTTTGAAGGTAGACGGTCGTGCGTCAAAACGCGCGCCCAAGCGTAGGGCCCCAATGGGGGCCAAGTTATAGAAACTGTGCTGTCTCGTGTTTCTTGTGCTCACCGAAATATTAAGGTATTGATTTGTTGTCTGTACTTGCTGACTTGTCCATCTCTGTCAAAGAATATTTTTGTTTGGGATTAACATATTCAAATTCCATGTAAGCGGTTCTGCATTGTTGTATATATTTTTGTTAATAGATTTTATTGTGGTTTTCTTCGGCATATTCATTTTAGAATAATATAAACCTGTCCCTTTTATAGTAAAGTATTTAGCCTTGCATATAGTGGTTAATAATTAGTGAGTTCAAATGTCTCTGACAAAGTCTCAGAGAAAGAACTCTTTGATGCCTCCGTAAGAGAGATAATTAATTCACGCTACCGTAAGATTAGTTTGTTTAAATCAGTTAGTACCTGTGATTGAAGATGGCGGACCAAGCGTCGCTTGAGGCGAGTTACCACAGGGGCCCCCTTCAGTTTAGAGTTGATTAAAGTATAGTAAATATTGAGAAGGGTGTCCGCCCCATCACATTTTTGGTGGCAGCGGTGGGATAATTTAAGACATTTCAAGTGATTATTCGAGTAGATTATGAAGAAAGCACTCTAGTTAGATTTGGTTGTGAATTTTAGGAGAAAATTGTGTGACGCATTTTAAGTATGCATTATTGTAGACTATGGTTAAAAGCAAAGTTAGGCAAACGACCCTTTAAAGAAAGTGGTGTAAGGGCTAGCTTAGGCGTCCTTGTGGATATTGCGCGTGGCATTCCAAGAATTTTGTTTGCGCTTTTGAGGTGGACATTTTGTGTGATAAATGTCGATATATAGTCGTGAATTTGAGTAGGAAATGTACTGCTGGTGGCAGCATAATAATTAAATATTTGCAGTATAATTTCTTGTGAGTGTTGGAATTGTTTTTGAAAGAAATGTCTTAATTCTCGAGACCGTTCGTTGGAGAAAGTTTGAACCAGATTGTGTTAGATAGGGCTTGAGTTATGATTTATGGCGACATGCAGAACAGGTAGTTTGAAATTGAATTCTGAGGAATTTTTTTTTATTGAGTAAAGGAAAGATGGCAGGTAGAGATGGCAACAGTAAACAATAAACAGAAAAAAATCGTACCGTCAGCGGTCGATTAAGTGAAAGTAAAGTAAGACTAGGATAGAAACAAAGCCTGAGTACTTTGTTTGCTAAATTTTGAGGAAATTGAAGTGAATTAAAAGATTGAAACAAGTTAAGTTTTTATGTAAGCATTTTTGAAAATGGCGGCTTTGAGCAGAGAAGCACGAAACACACACGCGGTAATTAATTAATAATTAATTAAAATTAAGGGGTATACTCGCAACTGTATTTTTAAGTTAAAATAAAGCAGTTATTAAGGGAAGTTGCAGAGTATTGTTTTGTAAGGGAAATTCAACGACCAAGTAGGTATAAGCAGCTATTCCGAAGAGGCAGATGTTCCCTATATCCGGCCACGCGGACGTGTATTGAAGACCCCCACGAGCGCAGGTAGTTTGGCCCATCCAGGAATTCCCGAGGTCATGAGGCGTGGAAGCAGCGTGCCGTCGTCCCGTTCCCGGAATCGAAAATCGTCTAGTGATGGAAAACGCAGCCCGCGCGTGTCGCAAAAGGGGCAAGGAAAAATTACAAATTTGCAGGCAAATATACTGCACTTTGTACGTCGAAATTAGTGCCGGTAGATTTACAAAGGGTTGTAATCTACAGCAAGCGAAGCCCAGTGCGCTTCAAAAAATGGTGTGACCGAAAAAAGCGTCCAGAGAGACGTAGGGTCAAAAAAAACTACAAAGTGACAGTTGACAGAATTCCTGTACTTTGTACGTCGATGGTGTTAGAAGAAAAATGACTACACGGACAACGCAAAGGGATGTTTTACCAGGGCCTAAGTGTCGCTGGACAACATCCACACGTCGTGTAGGTCATCTACGAGGTATACGATAGCTTTCGAGGAACGTTGGACGTCGCTGGAGATTAAAGGACCGCCGATGACGCTAGGAGGGAAGATGGACGGAGAAATACCGAGGCGAGGGTGGAGGCGAGTCATTTCACGATTGCGGCTGTATTTGAAGATGGATAAAAGATAATGTAAGTTATGATGTAATCGGACTGCTATGATACTGCTTCAATGTTGTTTTTCTTTTGTTTCATATGACCAATGGCCCGGGAATGAGGACATTCGCTTGGTTTGGAGAACCGAAGTCAAATCAACACCGCCGGACTCCTGGACCAAGGCCGAATTCTTTTGGGTTTTTATTGGGTCATATCTGTATTTTTATTTCAGGAAATAAAAAAATGTACAAGAAGTAAAAATTTGCATGTCAACATTGTAATTAGCAATTAAGAAAATTGTTTTGTAAGGGGAGATGGTACAGTCAGCAATTTGTTTATTTAGTTTTGTTTAGGGATAAATAATTGGTCAAATAATTATTTATCTTAACGTGGGAGGCATGTGATAAGTCGAGGTTTTGCGCGCGGGTTTGGATGGATGTTTGAATTCAAACGTTGGCATGTTTTGTGTTAAGTTGGTATTTAACAGACGCTCGGAGTGGCGCTGCAGTCGCGTCAGGGTTACCGCGCAAGCTTTTGGCGCGAAAAAGTTGAGGAACTGGTAAAGAGACAAGCAAACAGTCTCTTTTGCATCGGGCTTTGAAGGTAGACGGTCGTGCGTCAAAACGCGCGCCCAAGCGTAGGGCCCCAATGGGGGCCAAGTTATAGAAACTGTGCTGTCTCGTGTTTCTTGTGCTCACCGAAATATTAAGGTATTTATTTGTTGTCTGTACTTGCTGACTTGTCCATCTCTGTCAAAGAATATTTTTGTTTGGGATTAACATATTCAAATTCCATGTAAGCGGTTCTGCATTGTTGTATATATTTTTGTTAATAGATTTTATTGTGGTTTTCTTCGGCATATTCATTTTAGAATAATATAAACCTGTCCCTTTTATAGTAAAGTATTTAGCCTTGCATATAGTGGTTAATAATTAGTGAGTTCAAACGTCTCTGACAAAGTCTCAGAGAAAGAACTCTTTGATGCCTCCGTAAGAGAGATAATTAATTCACGCTACCGTAAGATTAGTTTGTTTAAATCAGTTAGTACCTGTGATTGAAGATGGCGGACCAAGCGTCGCTTGAGGCGAGTTACCACAGGGGCCCCCTTCAGTTTAGAGTTGATTAAAGTATAGTAAATATTGAGAAGGGTGTCCGCCCCATCACAATGGAGCAATCTTGATGCTTTCAAGAGACGAATTGTAGAGAATGAAAAGACGAAAAAAAATTGATCTTGCCTATTAATTGAGATATTTCGTTGGAGTATTGTTGGGGAACTTAACCGGTACCAAGTTGAGTTTGTTGTAAGAAAAGTTAAAATATTTTATCGAGTTTATGTTTAATTCATTAACTTGGTGCACGTTATGGTTCCGGGTGTTAACTGTAACAACCTTTGCATATGATTAGATATTACTCTTAGGGTCATAGTGGTCCTTTTATTGCACACTAGATTAATGATGCATAATTGTTAGGAAAATGAACCGTGTATTGATTTGATTCTGTGTGGTTCTTTTGAATTTTTATAATATATTAATTTTAATTTTAATCTTGTGGGAATATTTACTACGTTATAATTTATGCAACCTTATGTGAACCTTTGTCTCAATTTAGAATTCTTTTTACTCTATTTCATTTAATTTGTGTCTCTGATGCAATTTATATTTTATTTTAATGTATTAGATTTAATTTTCATCTCTGACGCAATATATATTTTCTTTTAATGTATTTGATTTAATTTGCATCTCTGACGCAATCTATATTTCATTTTAATGTATGTGATTTAATTTGCATCTGTGACGAAGTTTATATCTCATTTTTAATGTAGGTACTTAACTTTGAATCTGTTTCATCTTTTTTTAAACTTATTTTAATATATTTAATTTAATCTGAACCTTGCCTTGGTGGTTTTATTTTATTCGTTCAAGTTGAATTTTCCTACTTACCCAGTGAATAAAAATTGGCTCTAAATACTTAGGGTAATTTGTAAGAATACGGTAAGTGCAGTCTATTATCTCGAATAATAACATCAAACGTTCGCATGAGATAAAAACTTCCATCCCCTTTTGCTCCACTTTAAGCCACCTGTTTATTTAACATAAAAAAATTAGCTAACCGCTCGGCTAACCACACCTACCCAGTATCCAGGATGGTGGCAACAGAGGCGACATGAAAACCGCAATATCTGATTTCCTAAGTCCAGCGAAATAAATGCGATTTTTTTAAACATGTTTTAAAACAAGTATTTTGTTTTGAACATGTTTTAACAGTTTGTTTTAAATGTTGTGTTTTAAACGTATTTAAAACTACCGAAATTTGAACAGTTCTTGTTGCTTTTCAGAAAATATAGTAATACAATAGCAATACATATCAGTTGTAGCAATTAAAATATGGAATGAAAAGATGCCGATTAAAATACTTTAAAACATGTCTTTCTGCGTAGTGTTTAAAAACATTGTTTCGTTAAAAAAACATTTATAAAAGAAAGGTTTTTGTTCAAAATAAAAAAAAATATTTTTTATACCAACCCTGTTCATAACTCAAAAATGATCCATTTTATAAAAAAAATCTGATGTGGCCAGGCACATGACTTTATCATACTATATAAAGTTAATAGTTTAGCTGCATGAGATTCTTTTTGGTCGAGATCGGCTATGTCTGCATTAAAACAAAACTAGTAGAACTAGACAGATATGTCGATTAAAGCTGCGTTCGCATATTGTACTCCGGTCACACCGGGTACACCATCCAAATGACACTTACGTGTCATTGGGTGTAAAAAGTGTAACGATGTACAATATCCGAACGTAGCTTATATTGACAGTATATTTGACGGTATTGTGAAAATGTTAGCGTGTGACACTATCTACTGTCATTAGAATCATATCTGATATATACTCTGACATATCCTGGCTACTAGTTTTAATGCAGTACGACCGATCTCGATGAAATAGAATTTGCTCATGCAGCTAAACTATTGATTGTACCTAAAAATGTCATAGGTAAATTATTCAGAATTTCCTCCACTTTAATTTATTATTTAACTATTTCGACGAAATTCTAAAAATGGCGGCTTATTTGCAAAATCTTTCAAAAATACCTAAACCTCCACTAAACTCCTAAACCTCTACTAAACCTCCAGTTCCTTTGGACCCTTTTCAACAGAAAGCTTTTCAGCTCTAAGTTTGGTTATGAAACTTCTAAATATGAAGTTTCGTCCCGATACCTTTAGTAGTTTCTCCGGAATCGTCGCCACAAAAAAACGGGCACACACATCCATACACACACACACACACACACATACACACACACACACACAGACATTTTTTTGTACCTTGGTTAAAAATGTTCAGGGGACCCAAAAAGACCTATTTCCGCTAAAAACTAAAAAAAATTTTTTGGCACGATTACAATACTTTACATACTGCGTATGATAAAGTAAAAATCTGATGTGGCCAGGCACATGACTTTATCATACTATATATAAAATTAATAGTTTAGGTGCATGAGATATTATTTGATCGAGATCGGCTATGTCTGCATTAAAATAAAACTAGTAGACCTAGACAGATAAATCGATTAAAGCTGCGTTCGGATATTGTACTCCGTTGACACCGGGTACACCGGATACACCGTCATAAATTATTCAGAATTTCCTCCAGTTTAATTTATTATGTAACTATTTCGACGAAATTCCAGAAATGGCGACTTATTTGCAAAATCTTTCAAAAATGCCTAGACTAAACACACACACACACACACACACACACACACACACACACACACACACACACACACACACACACACACACACACACACACACACACACACACACACACACACACACACACACACACACACACACACACACACACACACACACACACACACACACACACACACACACACACACACACACACACACACACACACACACACACACACACACACACACACACACACACACACACACACACACACACACACACACACACCCACGCACGCACGCACGCACGCACGCACGCAAGCCCGCGCGCACGCACGCAAGCCCGCACGCACGCAAGCCCGCACGCACGCACGCACGCACGCACGCGCATATATTTTTTTGTACCTTGCTCCAAAGGGGACCCAAAAAGACATATTACCGCTAAAATCTCAAAAAAATTTTTTCGCAAGATTACAAGATTATTTCGCTTATTATTACTTATTTTGTCAAAAAGTGATAAATAGGTTTGTCTTGGTTTGTCGATATAAGGAATCCGACAAAAAGAGACCGACAGTTCTAAAAGCAACAAACAAAGGTTGAGTTTGGCGGCTCGAGGTGTTTCGTCATGCATAAAGCCGAAACTGACCTTACGTCTAAATGCGTACCAACTATCCTAACACGCAAAAAATGTATGTTACCGTGAAATACGAATGCCGACATCCAAATTATGTTTATAGACGGGTAGGTGCTATAAAAGAAGGCTAAGCGCTATTATTTTGTTACTTTTCATTTCGACTGTTACCATGCAACAAGTTGTGAAGCTAAATGAAATATAAATTAGAAGCAAGTGACAATCTTGATGAGTTTCATTCTCACTATATACCGAAGAAATAATCAAATAAAAGTAGTTCAACAGTTATTCGACGTCAAAATAACTATACCCTATTCACGATAAGAACATAGTAGTGGGGGGTGCAAACTGAGCCCGGTTTACACTGGAGCAATATGCTGTCAATACCGGCAAATTGAAAGGTTATGTCACGACAATGGTGTGCTATACCTTGCACCGCTGATTTGTCAATTAGCCATCGTTATGTAATGTAGTGCGTTATATTAAAACGTTATATTAAGTCCGCTATCTTTTATTAAATATTAGTACACAATCAACACTTAATGATATCAATAAAGAATAACCAACAAAGAAATAAGACACTAAAAAAAGAATAAAATATCACTGTTTATTCTTGCATACCTCTACGAGCAGCAATTTGCTCCGATAGTAGTTCTCAAAGCGTCCTCACACGTCTTCGGTTATATCACTGTTTAAAAAAGTAAAAGAAAACATGAAAAGTTTGTCATTTGATAAAAAGGAATTCCTTATTTCATTGGCTTGTAGATGGTTCAGTATCAGACCACAAATCTGATGATGATCCTGTATTGGTTGTTATAATAAATTCTTCCATAATATCTTCAACAATATTGTCCAGGTCATATAATTTGTTTTTACATTTTTTCTACATTTTTGATGCAAGCTTTCCACCGTTCCGCATTTGCAACTTCCAAACCCTCAAGAAGCAGAGTTTTTACCTCCGGCAACTTAAATGTTCTATTGTTTGCGGCGACATGATGTTTAACTTGGGCCCAAATTAATTCAATTGGGTTTAAATCGCAGTGATATGGAAATCGTAAGATTTTGCGACCACTTTCCTCCACTAATTGATCGATTACATAGTTGACTGGGTTATCACTTGTATACTTTTTTGCCATATCTAGAAGTTCTACTTTCAACATACTGTTATCTACAGTTACGCCTTTTGACATAAGCCATTCTATTAAAGTCCCTTTTCGCCAGGAGTTGTTTGGTACTTTATCCATCTTCACGGAATGGTAAGGAGCATTATCCATTACAATTACACATCCAGGCTCAAGTCGTGGCAACATATTTCTCATCCATTCCGTGAAGACGTCGCTGTTCATGTCTTCGTGGTAGTCGCCAGTCTTTTTTGATTCAAATAACAGAAGGCCGCTATCTTCAAAACCTGCTTCCGAGCCGATGTGTAGACAAATAAGACGTTTTCCTTTTCCAGAAGGGTCTGTTATACCTCGTGATAACCCACGAACAAATGCTTGTCGAGCGCTTGTTATAGTGGTATCTTTCCAGACCTTTGGTTTTGTGTGACCAGCATTAACCCATGTCTCATCTAAGTAATAGATTTTTTCCCCATTGAGCGATACTGTCTAATACTGGTCAAATATCTTCGTCTCCATAAAACAATATCCTGTCTTTCAATTAAAATACTTTTCCTGCTTCGGTTCTCCCATTTAAATCCCAGCATACGCAATATTTTCCACAAAGTTGTTCGCTTCACCGTAGGTATGAAATCATCTGCTTCAATAGCCTATACAAATTTCCACTTAAATTCAATATTACATAAATAATCATATCATTACCGTTAATACTTTGGAAATTGTTGGTTATTCATTGTTAAAATAGAAAGAATGAACATGTCGCCTAATTGCATTTTTCTGTAATTCATCCAATTTGTCGTAAGGGTTTTCCCGTTTACGTTTTTTGGTTGGAGAACGTAATACTCCAGAAGTGCCCTTTTCCTTTACAATGGCTCACATTGTTGATTCTCCAATACCTACAAGCTTCGAAGCTAATTTTACAGAAGCTGACTTCGAATTTCCAGGTTCACGACTGTACTCGAGATATGCATTGTAGGCCATCAGCCGTTGTCCACTGCGAATGGGCTTTCCTTGCGGATTTTTTGATGAACCAGCCTGCATTCTCTCATCCATATTAGCACTATTAAATATCATCGTAAAACATTAACAACAAATATTATTGGAATATTAAGATTACCTGTTACAATGTTAATCTTGGGTGGAGTTCTAAAAAGAACTGAGTTTTATTTGAATCGATTTTTAGACTGTAAAATATTCCGAACACAACAGTAGTATAATAAGGGCACTTCTAGAGCCACCTCTCCACCTCACACCTCCGCACGATAACGGCCGAACCCCAGTCCACCGATCTACCGAGCGCGCCCGAACGAAGTCAAGTCGATGTTAGAGAGAGAACGCACTACGATTTTATTTTCGAGCGTAAAAATCCCCACGCATGCGCAAACCGATCTAATTCAAATTTTCGCACCAAATTTATTCGGATTTGAATTTCGCGCGCACCATCTTTAAAATCTGCACAAAACCTCCGAACTCCGCACGAAGATGGCCGAACCCCAGTCCACCGATCTACCGAGCGCGCCCGAACGCTGGAACCTGAGTGTATGAGTCACACGTCGATGCTAGAGAAAGAACGCACTAGGGCGCGCGGTAACGGCATGGAGTCATCTTTAAAATGCAAATATTCGCGGCATAAATTTTAAAGACACGACTCAAACCGAGTGCGCCCGAACGCTGGAACCTGAGTGTATGAGTCACACGTCGATGCTAGAGAGAGAACGCACTAGGGCGCGCGGTAACGGCATGGAGTCATCTTTAAAATGCAAATATTCGCGGCATAAATTTTAAAGACACCACTCAAACCGAGCGCGCCCGAACGCTGGAACCTGAGTGTATGAGTCACACGTCGATGCTAGAGAGAGAGCGTACTAGGGCGCGCGGTAACGGCATGGAGTCATCTTTAAAATGCAAATATTCGCTGCATAAATGTTAAAGACCCGATTCAAACCGAGCGCGCCCGAACGCTGGAACCTGAGTGTATGAGTCACACGTCGATGTTAGAGAGAGAACGCACTAGGCCTCGCGGTAACGGCATGGAGTCATCTTTAAAATGCAAATATTCGCGGCATAAATTTTATAGTTAATTTTTATTAGAATATCTATAAAAATTCTGTCAAAAGATATGTGCTCATCGGCAGGTGTGAGTAAAATTAAAGATTTAAAACAAAATTTGGATTACCACATTTTGGAAATTAAAACTTTTAACCATTTGTCCTAGCCTTGTATTATGCTTGAATTAGAAGAAGAACTTGATTCCTATGACGACAGTGAAGACGAAGCAAATAATTCCTTCTGAATATTTTTACCACGTCGGATGGTCGAAAAAGTGACTCCAAAATTCATAGAAGACGTTAACTTGCATAAGAACTACTTTATAGAGTATATGGGGCAGAAGGATACTGGAAAACCCAACGGAGCAAATTTATTGCAATTTAAAAGAAAATAAAATAAATTATGTATTAGATTATTGTATTATGGTGTTATGGATATTGAATAAAAAATAGGGAAAAAAGACTTTTTTTGTTATAAATACATTAAGTTTTTTTTTCAGAAAAATTGTTGTGCGAAAATGTGTAGGTATATCATTTCAATTACCGGTTAGATAGACGTAAAGACTATGAGGGCTTTTAACAAACAATGTGAACACGATATAACAATAATTGTATAGTTATTTTTAGTTTAGAAAAAATAGCTTGTAAAAATGCAGTCTGTAGATATGTAGATACATACATTCATAAATAGATGAGTTTAACGGAAAGTTTTTAAGCCTACGGATAAGGCATCTTCACGTACATGCTTTATTTTCTTATCTAAAAAGGAATTCGCTTACTATTTCATGCTGACGGTGAACTAAAAAAAAGCAGTTAGACTCCATCAGTATTACCAGTTACATTTGTGGCATTATACGTTATGGACGCTCGTAAGTTTTTTCCCCTATTTTTTAAATAATATAATTTCTTAATGAATGCTTTTGTTGTAGTGAAATACTTATTAGCAGCAATGATGCCAGCGAATCTACGCGTAAGAAATCATTTATTTTTTAATTTATATATTTAAAAAAACGTTTTTTTTTTGTTATATAGCATGTGTATACAGCGGTGGCTGTATACTGCAGCCCCCCACCTACCCCTTGGCCGCCAGTGGGGATGACTGCGCTCAACAGCAGCTTCTGCTACAAAGTTGAAGGCGGATGCCTTCATGTATTTGTTTATAGTTATAATCCATGTAAGTTAAAAAAACAATACATAATCACAGCATATAATATTTTTTTTCCTATTTCAGGAAGACATCCGCCATCAACAAAATTTGTAAGTTAAAAATAAAAACCAATAATCGCTGTATATATGATTTTTTTTCCTATTTCAGAAAAATTAAAGCTATTTTAAATTTTGTTTTGCGTTTTATTACAATTTTAATATGTAGTACCTATAATCAAGCACATGAATTTTTATTTGTGTATTTAGCGACGACAAGGGATTAAAACGGTAACGTATAAATAAAAAACAGAATTATTTAAAATATTTTTATTTGTAATTAAAAAGTTTTTTTTTCATGAATTCTTTAATAAAATATAAATTCGAAAAAATTATTTTATTAGACAGACATTAAAACATTTTCCGACAATTTTAGTTCATTGAGTAATTTCTGTTTTAGCTAACGAATCTTTTGATAAAATATAAATTTGAAAAAGCCATTTCAAATCATTTTATTAGATAGACATTAAAACATATTCCAACAATTTTAGTTCATTGAGTAATTTCTTTTTAGCTAATGACCTTTCTCTGCTAATTGGAGTGACCATGTTCTCCGTTGAGATTGATAATTCCTTTGTAGGTGATGTCCTTTCTGAGATTTTTGGAGGGACCGCGATCTCCGTTGAGATTGATAATTCCCTTTCAGACGATCTCCTCTCTGTGATGTCCGCAGTGACCGCATCCTCCGTTGATATTGATGGTGTATGGTACTTCTTAACGTGACGAGATAGATCAGCAATTCGAATAAATTTTTCTACACAAATTTAAATTTTCGCGCCTAAAATTCTACAATTCAAATTTTCGCGCTATAATGGGTGGGCGCCATCTTTTAAATTTTAAGGTGTGGCAGGATGCATGCGCGAACCGAGAATTTTGCGCCATCTTTCAAATCTTGTCCGCACTCCGATGATGGTCGTACTCCGCACCGAGCGCGCCCGAACGCTGGAACCTGAGTGTATGAGTCACACGTCGATGTTAGAGAGAGAACGCACTAGGCCGCGCGGTAACGGCATGGAGTCATCTTTAAAATGCAAATATTCGCGGCATAAATTTTAAAGACACGACTCAAACCGAGCGCGCCCGAACGTTGGAACCTGAGCGTATGACTCACACGTCGATGTTAGAGAGAGAACGCACTAGGCCGCGCGGTAACGGCATGGAGTCATCTTTAAAATGCAAGTATTCGCGGCATAAATTTTAAAGACCCGACTCAAACCGAGCGCGCCCGAACGAAGTCAAGTCGTGCGGATTGCTCGAGTGAAATTCCAAACAATACGTGTCCTATTGCTCTATAACTATATGAAATCCGCGGCGGACCACCAGTATTTTGCTAACAATCGACTACTACGCATCGTTTGTTCCAGAGTCAAGTGCTAATTCAACATGTTCATCTGTGAAATTTGCAACAAATCGTTCAGCCGCACCGATGCCTTAACGAGGCATATGAAAACAGTGCATATGAGCGCACCCAAGCAATGCCCGATATGTAATCAAAAATTCACGCGTAACGATAATCTAAGAAGACATGGAAAAGATTCATGCGCGAGCTCCATCCATAGCCGCTGGAGCGGGACTTCAATCCATAGCTGCTGGACTTCCTTCTACATCATCATCATCGTCATCATCAGCGTTAGGGGCACCAAGAAAACGTAAGAATGAAGAACCATCCAAGAAAATCGTGCAAAGCAAAAGAATACGGATGCTTTGCGATTTTTGCGGTGTGGAATTCAATTCTGCAATGGCGCTTGGTGCTCACCTGAAAACGCATAAGCAGCAGCTCCCGAATGGAGTGCAGCAGTTGGCTATCTGTTTCCAGAATAGGGTAGCCAGCTATGAAATCAGTGGAGCTCTACCGAATGATGACATCCCCGAATATCTGGAAAGAAATAAGAGCATCGCCAAGGATCTTGTATGGAACCACCTAACAGACGCAACCTTGGTGAAAGTGCAAATTGAACTTTTCGCGGTATTTATTAAGAAAATGGTTGCTAGTGATGGTGAGGGGGAAGAAGAAGTTATAGCCTCACTAAAAAGTTTCAATACCAAATTTCGAGTGGTAACCCCGTCCAGTAATTTTGACATCTATGATGAAATGGCAGGTGATATAAAGAAGCAGAGCGAACAGTTCCAAGGGCGAGATTCAGGTTGGAGTTTTTTTTCGATTTCACATATGGAGTTAAACATTAACAAATATCGACCACTTCAGGGTTCATCCTACATCCGTCTTCCCAAAAAAGTTGCGAAAAGAAAAACATGCATCAATATCAAGAACGATGATAATGCATGCTTAGCTTGGGCTTTAACAGCAGCACTTCGCCCTGCTGAACAAAGCGTTAACCGAACAACTAGTTACCCTCATTACTCTGAAGTGGTAAATATGGGTAAGTTGGAATTTCCAGTTAAATTAACAGATTTACCAAAAATTGAGGAACTAAATAACCTAAGAATTAACGTTTATGAACTAACAGAAAATGGTAAGAAGCATTATTGTGTGGATGGGCCCATTTATTATACAGAAAATAGACGTAAAAAACACGTTAATTTATTATACATTTTTGAGTATGGTAAGAGTCATTTCGTATTAATTAAAGATTTTTCAAAATTACTTTCTAAACAAATTAATAAACATGGTGGACGCGCACATTTTTGCGATGGTTGTTTAAGTAATTTTACAACTAAGTATAAATTAGCTAAACATCAGGAAAGTGACTGCAACAACATTCGTACTATTTTACCATCCACAAAATTAAATTTTAAACCAAATTTTTTAGGTCAACAATTACCGGGTAATATTTTACAATTTAACAATTATAATAATTCGCAAATTGTACCGTTGGCGATTTACGCGGATTTCGAATCGATATTACAGCCTGTGGAACATTGTGAACCTGATCCGAGCGTTTCATTTACGCAAGCGGTCGCGAAACATGTTCCATACAGCTTCGCATATAAAATAGCTTGCTCCTTTGATGACGCGAATAATAAATTTGAGATTTATACGACGGAGTATTGCGCGAAAGTTTTTATCTCAAAATTAATTGCTGATGTAAAGTCAATTTATAACAGACTATAAAGTTATTAAACCGATGGATCCTCTAACATCCGAGGAGCAAGCTAGCTATGATGCGGCAGAGCAATGTTTTATTTGCAATAGACCATTTGTTGGCTCTGGTGATAAAGTTCGCGATCATTGCCATGCTTCCGCTCGTTTTAGGGGTGCTAGCCACTCGATTTGTAACTTAAACTATAAAATCCCAAATCATATACCCGTATTTTTACACAACTTCAGCGGATATGACAGCCATCTGTTCGTTAAAGAGTTAGCCGAAGTTGATTGTGGTGAAGGCATCGATGTTATACCGAATTACAAAGGGCGTTACATCTGTTTTGGCAAGCAAATTCATGTGGATACGGTGCTAGATGATAAAGGGGAAATCAGAAACAGATATTTAAAATTACGGTTTTTGGATTCCTTTAGATTCATGGCATCGTCTCTTGATGCGTTAGCGGGTAATCTCTCAGATGCGGATCTAGTGAATGTGTTACAATATGCACCCGAGCAGAATAAGTTTAAATTACTAAGGAAAAAGGGCATTTTCCCCTATGAGTATATGGCCTCGTTAGACAAGTTAGAAGATACCTCACTACCCCCTAAAGAGGCATTTTTTAATAAAATCTCTAACGAGGACATTACGGATGAGCAGTACACCCATGCTCAGAATGTTTGGCAGACTTTTGGGTGTAAAAATCTGAAAGATTACTCAGATCTATATTTAACGACTGATGTGCTACTTTTGACAGATGTTTTCGAAAAATTTAGAAAAGTATGTCACAAAACGTATCACCTCGATCCGGCACACTACTATATAGCGCCCGGGTTGAGTTGGGACGCGATGTTGAAATATACTAGAGTTAATTTAGAACTGCTAACCGACATAGATATGGTTCATTTTATGCAGAATATACGGGGCGGAATATCACAATGCTCACTTAGACACGCAGCTGCGAATAACAAGTATATGCCTACATTTGATCCCAATCGTCCATCTAAATACTTAATGTATTGGGATGCCAACAACTTGTACGGTTGGGCAATGTCGCAATACTTGCCTTATGGTGGATTTCGTTGGATGAGTCAGGGAGAGATTGGAAATTGTGACTTCAGCAATATTTCTGATACATCTAGTGATGGATACATCCTAGATGTTGATGTCGAATATCCACAACACCTCCATGACTTGCACAATGATTTACCGTTTCTAGCGGAAAATATCGTCCCACCTGGTTCAAAAACTGATAAACGACTTATTCCAAATTTAATGAATAAAAAAAATTATGTAATTCACTATCGGAATTTAAAACATGCCATCGCTCATGGTCTTGTTATTAAAAAAATTAATCGGGTTCTAACATTTAAGCAATCAGCTTGGTTAAAAAAGTATATCGACTTGAATACGAGTTTACGTCAACAGGCTGTCAACGAATTCGAACGTGATTTCTACAAACTTTTAAATAATGCTTGTTTTGGCAAGACAATGGAGAACGTCGACAAGCGTGTTGACGTGAAGTTGGTAACAATTCATATGGGGCGACTTAATGTTTTTATAACAAACCCATCTATGTCGGGTTCGCAGTTTTAGAACTCTCGAAATTGCTAATGTATCAATTCTATTACGATTTCCTGAAGCCTAAATACGGGGATATGATTAGTTTATGTTACATGGACACGGACAACTTCACTGTTGCCATCCAAACCGAGGATATTTATGTGGACGTGCGCGAAAACTGATGTTTAGTTCATCATGATAACTTATACAGGGAGATTTCCTATCGAATGGCGTATCCAGGTGGTTCCATTTGAAAAAAATGAGTTCTTTACGTTTGAAACTTCAATTATTGTGTTGTAAATTTTGAACACCCTGTATAAGTTATCATGATGAACTAAACATCGTCGTATTTGGTTATGTTTCTAGTTTTGGACCACCAATCATGAAACTTCTAGTTTCAATAATAACCGAGATATTCAATTTTAAACGTACCCCTAAAAATCACCAAAAAATTAGTAAAATCAAAAAAACTTAAAAATGGTGATATTTAGGTATAGAGAAACATTATCAAAAATGATGTATTTTGATACGTAGAAACCAAAAATAAAATAAAAATTATATCATTCCATTTGAAATAACAAAGTTGATACCGACTTCCGGTGACCGGACATGACAGTTAACTTGAGAATATTTTAGCTGAAGAGCTCAGATCGAGTAAATTCTAGTTCCAAAATTTCAAGTTTCCAGAAATAGTAGAACTTGAGAAACTTCTAATGTACCAGTTCCGTGAGACACCCTGTATATATATATATATCCCCCGAACACAAGAAAAATCAACATTTTCAACAATTGGTCGTTTCCTGTAAAAGTAACTATTAAAGATTTTGATTGTTGTTAAAAGTATGTTTTATTTATTTGTTGTAAATTGCAGATACTTCCGATACTGATGCAGATACTTCAGAAAGTTGGTTGGTTGGTCTGGTCTTAGCTGGATGGATGGTTGGATTTGATTTAGGTGCCATTTTCTGTTGGAAAAAATAGTGGTTGATTGGCGGTAGCCTTATTTTACAATATTAAGAGGAGTATAGGTAACTCTGTATACACCAATACGAGTCTATTGGACTAGCTGTATACGGGGTCTGCATACTGATTCCTACGCCGTTACGTATAAACATACGGCAGACGTCAAGTAGTACTGCATTAAAATATTTAATAATTTTTTCATTTATCAACCGTCCACACTTTTTTTTTCTATTATACGTCTTTAATGTATACCAAACAAGAATATTTGGTTTTTAAGTTAAAATTACAATTTACCTAATATTAACCGGACCCGCAAGGTATCTTGTTATATAGGTTAGTGTAGCAGGTTTGCGTGGATCACCGAGATACGTTGATTCGTCACCGTATTCTCGAACTGACACCTGATTGTAACCAGCAGTGGCTTTTTTTAGTTGATCTGTTTTATTTTAATTTAATTATAGGTATTTGATGCCTGTTGGTTCAATAAAGATGTATTTATTTATTTATTTATATACAGTTACAAATGTGAGAAATATCGTCGTATGTATCTCGTTCCTTTTTCCTGTCGCTGCGCGTGTGATCTGTTGAATCTTTGGAATTGCGTATTTTGCCGCAGCAGAGACCTTTACGTCGGCAGTGCAGTTAGTGCAGAAAGCTTATATTAGGTTAATTTCCTACCCACACAGCCGCTAGTTCGGGCCTCTACCTCCCAGCACTAGATGGCGCGGAGCTATTTCCGGTCGTTTCTTACTCCAGTACGGCCGTTCTTATGTCTTTTATATTCTTAACTTCCAATTTCTACTCCCTTTGTTTATTTCGTATTTAGGATTTGCTATGTTCTGCCGCTCTGCCTCGTTCTTCGCCAATCTTTACTCACTAGTGCTCACCTCTACCTCTCAGCACTAGATGGAGCGGAGCTATTTCCAGTCTTTTCTTACTCCAGCACGGCTGTTCTTATGTTTTTTATATTCTTAACCCCCAATTTCTACTCCCTTTGTTTATTTCGTATGTAGGATTTGCTATGTTCTGCCGCTCTGCCTCGTTCTTAGCCAATCTTTACTCACTAGTTCTCACCCCTGGCACACTCACAATCTCTCTAGAATAGGTATATTTCGCCTATAGAAATATCTGTGCCACTGGCGTGCGGTGCATTTGTTCATAAGGTGTGCAGTGGAGAATAAATATTTATAAATGTTTAGTAAAAGATAGGAGTTGCCTTAAAAATGTATAAAAATGGTAAGCTTACAGTCAAAATCAAGTGCAAGAGGCACAAGGCATCAGACATCAGGCAAGAGAATGATAGTCAGTGACTTTTATGTTACAATTTTGCGTTGTTTCTTATGATTGATTTGTGTTTTTCTAGCTTTTGGCTGATGATTTGTTGATCGAAACTTGTACCTAAGTAAACATTCTTGCAAAATTAAGAGTGTTTTATTTAACTCCTATCCTTTATTAAAGATATTTACTTATATGATAACTCAATGCTCATTTCCGCATTTTAAAAACATTTATGATGTGTATTTTTATAAATATCCGGCTTAGATTATTAGTAACTTTGATTTAAACCAGAAATAAAAGTGACTGTAGTGTAAATAAATCTGAAATATATTTAATTTAATACGAATAAACTGTGATACAAATAGGCACTACATGCATCATGTTATCAAAATTACTGCGTTATTAAATAAAAATAAATATTTTTTGTGCGTCATAGCTTGACTTTAATTTCGGGGACGTGCTAATTGATAAAAAAGTATGTGCACTAGACACTCCTATAGCGCGAGTTCGTACAACGCGAATTTCTACAACGCGCTAAATATTTTGCGACAACAAATTCATATAACGCGATTCTCATACAACGCTCGACGTGCGCGTATGGTTGTCCGGCCGATATATGGTAACTGCGCATGAGCCATAAGCATGCCGCTGCTATTGTCAACTGTCAACACCGCGGTTAGAAAATACATAATCAAAATGTTTCGTAACGACGCGGCAGTATGGATGATGGAGACAAACAAAAGTTACAAAGAGAATGTATTGTTATTAAATTAATAAATCCAACTACCATACTGCATAAGAAAAACGCAAACAATGCAATATAAGCTGTCCGTAGAAGCGGTAAATGTACACACGATTTTGCGATAGGAATCAATTAGTTTCTTCGAGTTTGTTTTACGTGTCTTCATTAATTCATACTGACTATTCTCATCAACATTGCTCATCAACATAGCAGGTAGGACATTTAATTCCATTTATAATGTGTTTTCGGTTCGATACATCCAACTACGCGAATGAAAATCAGTTTAGTATTCCGCTACAGAATAAGGCAGTTTTAGGTTTGATGGAAGATGAGAATCGTGGGAGAATAATGGAGGAATTTATTGGGTTGCGCGCTAAGATGTATGCAAACCGGGTTGGTGGTGTTGGGGGTAACGTCACCAAAAAAGCAAAAGGGGTAAAAAAGTCTGGTGAAAACGAAAATCACATTTGGCGATTATACTAACTGTTTATTCAATAAAAGTCAATTACGCGTAAAACAACTATTATTTAGATCTGAAAAGCATACAATTTTCACCAATTTGCAGAGTAAATTAGCCCTTTTGCCCTATGATGTAAAACGTCATATTAATAATGATGGTGTTACAACGTTAGCTTGGGGGCATTACACTGGTGACAAATACATTGGTTATAAATAATAGATGAATTATTCTCCCACCAGTTCTCATGATTTTAATTTTGTGGATGGAGGAATTGTATAATAGATGGGTCAATCGCATGATTTATTTCTTAAGTTCATAAACGTTATTTCTAATGCTCGATTTTTTGCTATATCTTTTATATTTATCTAGATGTTCCGACTACATATTGTATATGTGAAATCGAAAAAAAACGCTCATCATCGTTCTAGGAATTCTTATATCCCACACCATTTTATTATTGTATATGTGAAATCGAAAAAAAACGCTCATCATCGTTCTAGGAATTCTTATATCCCACACCATTTTATTATTGTATATGCTATTACTAGTCGGGGTTACAGTATTTATTTTCGATGACATAGCATGCGATAAGCAGCATAAAATACGATCATATTTCTGCATGGGGCGACATAAACTTGTTGATGCGTTCGCAACAATTCTCTTTGCTAATTTCAAAGAATTGATAAGTTGACTTCCTGTTAGAACAACAAATGTGGTTTCTAGATAATCATATTTTTTCTTTTTGTTATTGGTTCAAAAATTTCCCTCTCTATACTATCCTTTCATATAAATAGGAGCATTATGTAGTAAAAAAGACCAGTTCCACAACTAGATACCACCAACAACTACAACAGCAGCAAACATGATGTCTTCCAGACTATCCGAGTTGGGCCTTTGCGAGATTAAGCCAAAGAAGAAGATATCAGAGTTGGAAATTGATACACCATATCCAATTAAATCGGCGAAAAGAATCACAAATTGTGCTTGGCCAACAATTCTTGTGGAATTTGAAAACTTCGTAGCATTCCTTCCGAAGAGATTAGCCGAAGCCATCACCACCGAAGACGAGCTACGGAGTCTATCTTCGATGGCTATGGTATACAAGGGGGAGACAAACGTTGGAATGTCTACCAATGGTCAGATGATAAGTTTTATAGATTTATAAATGAATTGTATGCTAAATGAAATATTGATATTTTTTTTTATTAATAAGCATAAGATGCTTAACATATTGAAACTAATCTAAAAGATTAACCATCAATTTAAATCTGAATTCTTAAAACTAGGTACTTGTCTCTAATAGGCTATCCACTGATGTCCCTATATTTACTTTGTCCCAAACAAGAAGCACTAACACTTCACTCACTGTGCTCTGCTTTTTACACATTTCACTGATTCACTAGTTAGAAGGGTTTAGTTCTTTTTAGTCTTCTCACTAGATTCTGGTTGTCCAGTAGCTGCAGGGCCTCTACGTTGACGTGATGGCTTAGGCGAGATTCATGCTTAGTGGCGAATCTTTTTATCTCTTGGATGACTTGTGGGACACCAAGATCACGGTGCAGGTCAGTATTCCGTATGTACCAAGGAGCGTTAACCATATTCCTTAGTACTTTATTTTGGAAAATCTGGATTCCTTGTATATTGGAGCTTTTTGCGCAGCCCCAAAGCTGGATGCCGTATAACCAAATCGGTTTTAGTACTTGGTTGTAGACTTGTAGTTTGTTCTGTACTGACAACTGAGAGTTTCTTCCCAGAAGCCAGTAGAGTTCTCTGTATTTGAAGCCCAGCTCTACTCTTTTCTTCTTAACATGTTCTTTCCACCTTAGTTTTGTATCCAGTGTCATACCCAAATACTTTGCAGTGTTCGCATATGGAACTATGGCGTCGTTAATCTTGACATGAGGTATGTCCTCGATTCTTTTGTTTGTGAAGTTAATGTGGACAGATTTCAGTTCGTTGAGCTTGGTCTTCCATTTTCTGGTCCATTTGTATATTTTGTTACTAGCTTGTTGAAGATTCCTGGTAGATTCACTAATAGTTGATCCCACTGCCATTAGAGCCGTGTCATCTGCGAATGTGGCGACTGTTACATTTTCCATCTGTGGAAGGTCACTTGTATATAGTAGATAGAGAATTGGTCCCAATACACTACCCTGGGGTACCCCAGCTTTGACTTCTTTTAGTTCCGAGTATTCATCGATCTGTTTTATTCTGAATAGTCTATCAGATATATAGGATGTTAGCAGCTCGACGTATTGTAAAGGTAGCATACTCTTTAGTTTGTGTATCAATCCTTCATGCCAAACCTTATCGAAAGCTTGTGTCACATCAAGAAAGATTGTTGAGCAAATAAGCTTTTCTTCTAATGCTTTCTCTATGATATCTGTTATTCTATGGACTTGATCTATAGTGGAATGCTTTTCTCTAAAACCAAATTGGTGATTAGGAATTAGTTCTTTTCTCTCAATGATAGGTTTCATTCTCTTTAGAAGCAACTTTTCAAAGAGTTTAGATATCATTGGTAACAGTGATATTGGACGATATGATTTGGCCTCGGTCGGTGGTTTGCCTAGTTTTGGTATCATGATCACTTCTGCTACTTTCCAGACATGTGGGACGTATTTTAATCTGAACGATGCATTTATTAGGTACGTCAGCATAACAATACCTTTCTTAGGTAATTGCTTAAGAACTTCTCCTGTGATAAGATCATATCCAGGTGCCTTCTTTGGATTCAGGTTTGTCTTGATTTCTCTGGCAACTTCCTTTGGAGTAACTAGCTGTATGGCTTCTTCATCATAGGTTATATCTTCAGTCGTGATTGGCTCTGATTCGATGTTGTGTGGCTGGAAAAATTTCAAAATATTGATAATAATAAAAATTACTTAACTGAAACCCGTATGCTTTTTATTACTGTTTAGTATTTATAGTGATCAAAGAGAAAAAAAAGGTAAGTATGACAACACTTCTAATTAAAATATAAGGAATTCTAATATTCTTACCGTATTGAATTTACTCTTTTCATAATAATATCACTTCTTAACCTATGAAATAAAACAAAAGAAATTCATTTAACGTATCTATTTATTTAAAAATGGTATATGGTAAACATTATATAATTTTCCAGCTGGACAAGAGGCTCGATCAGTATTATAATCATTAAATATTAGACTTTGAACACGCATAGAAATGATGACGTCACTATCAGTGTTTTAATATACTTACCGTTCCCTCTTATAATATCTTAATCTATGAAATAAAACATAAGAACTTTGTTTAATACATTTATTTCTTTATAGTGGTAAAGTTGACATAATATAATTATATAGTAGTTTACAATTATTCATAGCACAAACTGCGCTAATATTATTTTTTGTATGAAACTTGCATGGTGTAAACTTCTCCATGAGGGGCGGCGGTGGACACCAGGATTCAATCCCTTCCAAATTGATAATGTGTGGTTGAAATTTCATATTGGCTAAATGCTCCAATAGTACTCGATATTTTTCGGCACCTTTTACATAGATGCGATCCACATCATGGAGATGTAATTCCAAGACGTTGGATAGTTTGCTCAGCTCGATGAAGCCTCGGCAGTAGTCGAGACCATGATGATGTGTTGAGAGATGACGAATAGTTTTGTTTTCCAGCTCGCTCAGCTCTTCATATTTGGTGGATGGTATGAATAAATGGTTAACTGGGTATCGACCATCGTAAATGCACAATTCTTTTACTATAAAATCGCCAGACCTGAGTTGGAAACCTTGGATGTCGACCACGACGATTTTCATTTTGAATGTTTTATTCGGTGGTAAACTGGAAACTAAATGAATTTTTATTATAACCCACTAATATATACTACTTTTTATCCCCACCTATGACGTAATGTTGATTGTTTCAAACTTCTTCACAAAATGTACATTGCAATAGTTCCATTTAAATCCTCCAGTTCTGACATGAATAACTGTAATTGCTCGCGTAACACTTGCTGCTTCCGTTTAAGAGCACTTAATTTCTTAGATACTGCATTAGCCGGCATCGTTGATGGGAGTAGGAATTAAACTGAGCAAAATTCTCTATCGACAAAATCCCTCCACTACTACTAGGTACTACTATCTAATTTGACGGGTGAGCTCATGCACAGGAATGTATTCAACAATGCTATCGTGAACGATAATACAATAAGCTTTAGTATTATCGGGGAATTGCTTGGAGCTTTGAAATTCAAGTTTGATGTCGCAGGTTGATGGGAGTACAACTTCTGAATTATGTTTAGATGTGTCCAGCACGAATACGGCTCTTTCGTTAAAATCTTTATAATTTAGCAGAGGTTCGGGGTGACTACGACCCAAGAAACTAGTCTGAAAGTTTAAATACATCTGGAATGCTTCGGTGTATCTCTTTTGATCAAAGTTCAGACGCATAGACTCATACGGATAGCAGTCGGAATTTAAATATACCCTCAGATCCGTGATGTTCAGATGATCAAAGTATGATAGGTCACTTTTAATGTTATCTCTCCTATTTGTTTGGAATGTGACAATAACGAATCGCGGTCTCTCGAGGGCGACGGTTGTCTTCACTGCCCAGATATCGTTGTTGGTATTCCTAAGACTCGGTAGCTCATGCAGTTCCCACTTATGGAAGGGTATTAGTATGGCTTTGTCACGCTTAAGTTCCTCATAAATTTCTAATTTTACGATATCTGAGGGGATTATATGTTTTGCTTTTAAATGAACGCTGGTGAGATTTATTTTCAAAGTTTTCAAATCGGTTGCATCCTTATCGGCTTCTGGGAGAACAATTTGATAGCAATCATTATCAGATTTAGCACGTACTAAACGCAGCTTATGACGTCCGCAAATAACACGCCTATAGTTATGAAAAACACCCAGCAGAAAACTTAGAGGGATTCGAAGAGAGAATTTGTTATCCTCGTGCAGCGTATAAATGTTTTTATCAAGCGGGTATGTGAGTCCAGCAATTTGAAGAGCTTTACACTCATTTTCGCTTAAGCATAAGTAGGCTTTTAGGAGCGTCGTAATTCCTGGATTTTCAACTCTATCAATCTCAATACCGTTGAGTTTATAGCTGATACTTCCGAAGAGAAACGCACCCAGATTGTTTGTAATCCTAACAGTACCCTTTCCCGCAGCTGAATGCTCAATATTTCCCTCAATGTACAGAGCGCTCTCATACATCGAGACCAGAACATCTTTCTGATTGATTGTGATCTCAATTTCATCATTCTGGTGGAAAGATTTAGTTGTGGGGTGGTAAGTATGGATCACTTCTCGCGCTATGGAACTATCAAATTCGGGGTTTCCGAATAACGATAGTTTTTCTAACATGATATCCTAGAGAACGTAAAAACTGAATATTTTCTGCGGATAATGTGGAAGAGCGATTAATCGATGGTTGTTGTACTACTACTGACGGTCGAACACTAACTGATGCAGCTGCAGAAAGTTAATATTTGCTGAATAAGAGACAAGGGGAGACCCCTTTCTGTCTCGAAGAGATGCGAGGAACTGCGCTATCTTGGCCGCGCATTTGAGTGGAATTTTGGCCATCCGTTTTGTGTGGACGACGAGTTCTATATTAGAACTGACGTCACAGGATGCGTGTAGATTATTGACCTCGTCCGGTTCCACTGTGAAAACAGCGTCCTAGACGGGTGAAAAAAATTCCATAAAAAGGGGAAAAAAACGAAGAAAAAATTTATAAAAACTTGATTTGCCGAAAACGACAATTAATTAGGCGCGAGAGGATTAAAAACCACCAAATATATTTTTTAAAAATGTTGGTCTCGGGGGGGATCGAACCCGTGCAGATCAGCATACAAGCCGAGAGCGTTAGCCACTCAGCTGTCTAGTGCCTATGACAGAATTACTGGAACTTCTATATAAGCCAGTCTGGATGTTTGGTGAAGTTTCTGCGACCAGCTGTTCAGAGAGCGCACCGGAAGCACCCGTACGTACTCGCACACGCCGGTGCAGTTCCAGACCATTTTAGGAACATAAATGATAATAAATTAGGACCATAATATTTGATGACTAGAAAAGTTTGCTGCGACAATAACGACAAGACGGCAGCACTGGGGCTGCAGGAATGACTAGAGAGAACATTACTTTGGACTGGACGATAGACAGACGACTTAATCAATAAATTATAGATAATAAATAGTAAAAAGAGACAGAACCAATGGTTGTTGTACTACTACTGACGGTCGAACACTAACTGATGCAGCTTGAAAATGTTGCTTGCTTATATACCTTCCAGGTAGTTGGGTATTGAAAACCAATCCCATGTTAGTTGAGTTTTCTCAATTCCAATCTAATGACAATCTCACCCCGAAATTTGACCAATTCCTCACTCTGATCGAGTAAATTTCTCGTGATATTGGGTATGGAATGCTGATTTATTACGGGTAGGTATACTAAATTACTTGGTTCTATATCGATACTATAGCCAGGATCTACTGTTGGAGCAAACTCATACAACGTATGTGAGGTTTCATCGTTATAATACGAGCCGTGGATAATATTGCCCTCAACACGTATCGTAACAACCTTACTTATATCCACCGGCAAGTCGGATTGATATTTAGTTTTCGGTATAAGTACTTTCGGTGAAAACCCCAACACTCGTCCAATGGAATTCTCACTAGTAAAGTCGATTCGTAGTTCACTTTTCACTTCGCACCTCAAAGTATTATTATTTCCCCGGATCGATAGATAATTATCGTATGTAGATTTGTCTGATGACGCTGGTATATGTCCGCGCGCGGATAACTCCTCCTGAATGTGTGAAGTAATATCGCTGAGCTCGTATGATCCTGTAGGAATTTCGATTACGTCTTCGTGTTGTTGTTTTTGCTTGTCTAACTTTGGATCTCCGAAATACAATTTATTGTTTACGCCTTCCTCAATATTGGGAATACTATTGTACGTATGCAGAGCAAGTAGAGCTAGGGAATACTGTGATCTATGTTCCAATTCTATTGGAGGGTAGAAATCGATTGAGAGCGTACTCTTGGTACCTCTTAGGGTGAACGTTTGAGACATAATTAAACAATTCTGTTGTGCGTACTACTATTTATACTTTTATTAGAAATTCTAAACACAAGTGTCCACAATTGTAAGTATTTCTCTTTTGTACATTTTCATGATTATATGTTGTTTTACAATGTTTGAAATAGTTTATCAACTCCTTTGGCGGTCGCAGGTTTCCGAAACTATCAAAGTAGTTGACTTGACGTCCTGTCTTCCGATATGCTACCCAATGAGTACCCGCTCCACTATCGTTATCCAAATTAACAATGCCAGCCTCGTTTGGGGTGTGAGGTGTTTTCGGTAATGTGTCGCGCATAAAGACTCCTCGAAAATTGGGGATTTTTAATATTTTAGCGTATCTCGCTAAATCGATGTTGGTTAGGGGTCTCTTGGGTAGCTCTTTTAAAAATTTTTCTTCAAGTATAGCCCTAAGCCAGATTTATGTTTCTTCAAAAATAATCCAGATCCTTTTTTACCAATAGCTATCGCTTCCATCGTTTTATTATGACGTTCCGATTCCTTTAACTTATCTCGAGCTTCTTGTCCACCCTTTATGGCTCTGTATACACCAGCTGCTCCACCACCCAAACCTCCTAAAGCTGATAGTCCGGCAAAAATTGCTGGTAGTAGAGGGAGGATGCCACCAGTCTTGGGAATTGGGATTATACATCTTAGAATACGGATTTTGTACATTATTTCCAACAAAAGTTATCATTCACTTATTAAAATAATATGCAAAGTTTAATTTTTTTAACATTGCCAACTTACATTGTATTACGTCATCAAGATATAGAATACTGGATATGTCTATGTGACAAAGATGAATTGATACATTTCTGAAGGTTAGCACAACGCTGACTCCTAATGAGTGTCGTTCAGGTTCAATTTCTTCAAACTTTAATTCCCCCTCACCGGTTGTAATATTCTTGTATCGGAGGCCGTTGTCATTTTCCAAGAAGCCCCTCAACGTTCGAACCAGTATTGGCCAATCAGAATGAATTATGGGAATATGATTGTTGTTGGCATCAGCAGACGATGTAATTCGTATCATGGGGATAAAACCTCGAGCAGCACTTAATCCAGCTATTATTTTCGCATCATAATGCGACTCGTTGATGAAGCGCGTTTCATTTTTTATAGCCTCTTCATATGTGGTATACAGCCTATCGATTGTCGACCAGTAGTTGCACGGACTATTCATCATTATCATCTTTCACTCAACTGATCTATGAGACGGCGGCTGTCTGAATTTATGATTACCCCACTACATTATGTTTGACTTTGGGATCCAACTGCCATTTTACAAACACTTTACCCCCTCTTTTTCTTAAAACTTTCTCCACAAGATACACATCGGGTAAGTTCGTTTTCGACAATTCTGATTCGTAGAATGCTCCCTTTATCGGTCGACCTTCCATATCATTCAACATATACGTCACCGGATTTGTTATTCTAACTGACGTAATTTTAAACAATTCCGTTGTCCAGTTCGGTAAATACCCTTTGGTAAAAACATGTTTGAACTTGCTTATGCGGACGATATCGCCAACATTAAATTTACCCTTACCAGCAATTTTGATGTGATTGTAAACGGTTCCGAGTAGTTCATCCTCCACTTGTTTTGAATTTACGTCTACGGGTTTTTTTCCTATGGTTCTATGTTTTGAATTATTATACTTTGATGTGACGGTTGGTAGTAGATGATGCCATTTGTAATTTCCGTATAGGCTAAATAATTTGAATAAGTTTTGTTTTATGGTTCTAATTGCGCGTTCAACTATGGCCGCCTTCATTACACTAAAGGTGGAGTAATGGTTGATTGAATACTTTTTCATTAACGAACTAAACTGACTGTTATAGAATTCGGTACCATTATCGGTTTGCAGATTCTTTGGAATACGTTGTTGCGAATTCTTCAATATTAGTCCCATAGCACGCGACACTTCACTCGATGACTTATTCTTAATCGGCTCCATCCATACGAATTTTGAAAAACAATCAATTACAATTAGTATATATTTAAATCCTCTATTGAAGCGGGAATATTTGATGAGCTCGATTAGATCTGCCTGCCAAAGATCATCCATACCATGTAGAATGGTTCTTCGTCTAGGAAATTTATTGCGAGCCGGCTTATGTAACTCGTTTACAACAGTCTCCTTTGCTTTGCTAAATTTGCTCATTTTGTAAAGTTTACGGTGTGATGGTAGGGGTTGTACTGAACTTTAACTTGTGTTCGAGAAATGATAAGCGTTTTTCTATATCTGAGACCTCACTTCTAGTGAGTTGGGCAAACGATCGTAAATCCTTATCTACTTCCGTACTATTGCGATTAAGTAACACTATTTTTTCACGGTGTTTTCGCAATTCTTTCCATATATCTTTCTGTTTTTCTTCTAATTCGTCGGTTTTAGATGTGCTCGATTTGATGTCGTTGGTAGTGATACTTTTAAAAGAATCAATGTGAGATTGCGTTGTAGTAATATTATCATTAATGGAGGTTTTATTTTATTTTATTTTATTATTAATATAACTTCGAATATCGCTATCCAGGTTCGTCAACTTATCTGGGATTGTTTTTTGTATCAACGTCTTCAATTCTTTCTTTGTAAAATTGATGGATTCTAGAATTCCGGTGTCAGTATATTGTTTGTGAACGCTATCGTGATCATTTATGGGTGCCCCGATATTGCTCAACCTACGGTTTTGAATATCATAACCCCCATCTTTAGTTAGTGGGAACATTGTTGCTCGCTGACCTTGTCGACTAGTAGTAGATCTAGGCCAGAGGTCGGCAAAGTGCGGCTCCGGAGCCGCATGCGGATCTTTGGCCCCTTAAGTGCGGCTCCGGCACAAATCGTATCCACGGGCAAGATTTTGGTAACCTTGCGATCACAGAGCATAGGTTCCGCTTAATTCCGTTCACCGTTGGGGGCGCTAGCTTATTTCTGCTTGTGTGCTATTTATTTGGCGCCATCTAGTATCATTTTAACGAGCCACGGCTGCATCGAGGCTAAAAAGGTACCGCCAAAGCTGGGACGCCGACATCAAAGGTACCGCCACTCCTCGTCACTACTATATACTCTCTTTACACTGATTGCTATATGTCCTAATACTGTGGTGTCAGTCCCATTGCGAACAGTATTGTCCAGGAGCCAGTGGTCGGCGCTTATCGTGTTTGCAAGTCGTGCTCGCATTACAAAAGTACCTTCTTGAAGAATAAAGAATAAGAAGAATATTTTTTCATCCGGATTCACATCCTACGGGTATTTATGTCATCAATTTAATATGATAATAATTTTTTATTGGTGGCTGTTGAAAAAATTATATTTTGGAATATTTTTATAGGTGCCCTATTTGACATGGCTACCAAAAAGAAGCAAAAAAAAACGGAAGATGAAAACCGTGAATTTAGAGTGGAGTGGGCCGAGATGTTTGCAGTTATTCAAAACTTAAATGGCCAGCCGACGTCTTATTTGTAAGGAAAAATTCGCGCATAACAAGAAGTCAAATTTGGAGAGACATTTTACGAATAAACATGCATCATTTAGCAATAAATATCCTGTCGGTGATGCAAGGAAGAAAGCAGTTGAGGAACTTCAGAAGAGCCAAGCGACATCATCTTCTGTATTTAATAACTGGATGCAACCGTACATTAACGTTAATATGGCGTTAATAAGTTTTGCTGTTAGTCAAGAGATTGCTAAGCGAGGGAAACCGTACACAGACGGCGAATACATAAAAAGTTGTTTTATAAAGGCATCCGAAGAGCTATTTCGGGATTTTAAGAACAAAGCAGATATTATAAAAAAAATTAAAGAGGTACCATTGTCTGCCAAAACAATAAAAGATAGAACAAGTAAAATGTCTTCGAATATAACCATTCAGCAAATCGAAGATCTGAAATTGGTTTCTGCTTTATCAATAGCAGTCGACGAGTCTTGTGACATAACTGATACAGCGCAAGTTTCGCTTTTTGTAAGATTTATTTCTCATACAGGTCCTAAAGAAGAACTTTTAGGATTATTGCCACTCAAAGGTCAGACACGTGGAGAGGATGTCGCAAATGCTGTGATTGAATGTATGGGTAAATATCATATTCCTCTCGATAAAATAGTGTCGATTTCAACAGACGGGGCCAGAAGTATGACCGGTGTAAGAAAGGGGTTTGTTGCTATTTTGAAAGAAAAAATTAATCACGAGATACTTTCTTACCATTGCATCATTCATCAAGAAGTGCTTTGTGCGCAAACATTTCCAGAAGAAATTTGTAAAGTTATGGAATTGGTGATTACGATTATCAACTCCATTTTAGCTAAAGCTCTTAATCATCGCAAATTCAAAGAATTTTTAGTTGAAATGGAGAGTGAGTACGTTGATCTTTTGCTTCATAACAAAGTACGTTGGTTGTCAAGAGGGAACGTTTTAAAACGGTTCGGTTCCCTATTACCAGAAATCAAAGCATTTCTTCTTGAGAAGGGCGTTCACTATCCAGAACTAACAGACGATCAGTGGATCCAAATGTTTTATTTCATGGTAGACACAACGTCCCATCTAAATCAGCTTAATCATAAACTACAAGAGAAAGGAAACACCATTTTTTCGATGTTAGAAGAAATCATTTCATTTGAAAACAAATTATCCCTTTTTGCTCAAGATTTTGAAAGGGAACCATTGGTTCACTTTCCGAGTCTGCTGAAGCATCACCAAGAAAATAATTCACTTATTGACAAACACTATTTCAAAACAACCATTTTAAATATGCGGGAAGCATTTCTCAGCAGGTTTCAAGAATTTAAAAATAGCAGAGCGACCTTAGCATTCGTTAAATACCCTCTTAAGGCTACGATAACAGATTTGAAATTTTCTCCTTTTGGCATTGACATTGGTAACTTTGAACTACAATTGCTGGATTTAAAAAACAAGGAATTATGGAGCTCTAAATTCGAACGCCTGTGTGTTGATTTGGAAATATTGGAAAAGAAGAAATGTGAGCTTAGTTCACAACACATGTGGTCTGCTTTGAATGACCTGGAGAAGCAAGACATCATCTTCAACGCCTGGAATAGTATTCCTGACTCTTATGATCAGTTGAAAAAACTAGCGTTTGCTGTTCTTTCCCTTTTCGGCTCAACATATTCCTGCGAACAATCGTTTTCTAGCATGAACTTTATCAAGAGTAAACTGAGAAGTAGTCTTACTGATGAGAACTTGAATCGTGCTTAAAATTAAAAACAACTACATACAAACCTGACTTAATGAAACTTTCCAAGGAGATGCAAGCACATTGTTCCTATTAAATGTTTGTCATTGGATTCCTTAATTACTTATGGATTCCTTAATATTTTTTATCATATTTTTTATCATATGGATTCCTTAATATTTTTTATGAAAGAATAAGTACGAAATCAAGTTTTATTCAGTGTACCCGTAATTGCTAAAATTATAATAAAGGTTTACTAAATTAATAAACAGGTTTGGCTCTCAAATTTTATTTAATCGTTGTAAAGTACATATTTGGCTCATTGGATAATAAGTTTGCCGACGACTGATCTAGGGGATCTTCCAAACTTATCTGCACCCATGTTAGAAAATTACTTCAACTTCTCTCAGTTCTTCGATAATAGATGCAATTTCGTTAGTATGAGAATTATTTCCGGCAGCTTGTGAAGCGGTCAATAGCTTTAATCGATCTACCAATTCGTTGATGTCGTACCAGTATATATACTCCACCTTCTTATTATTGAAGTCCATTTGAAGTCCCCCACCACTCTTTTTCATTTTTGTTATAGGACTATCCGGATTAGTTACTTTTTCAAGCAAGGGCTTTATTATTTTAATGTATTTGAATGATCTACTCCCTCTATTTTGAGCATCCCCCTCAAATTTACGTTTATGCACATTCGTTAAATTTATGATTTCGCCGTACGTCAATCGTATATCTTTTGAAGTATAGCCGATGGGTTTCTTTAGAAATATTAATTCATATAACCCTTTACTTCCATTAAAAGTATTTCGATTATCGATAATGATTTTATCTCCCGAAAATTCTATGGGTTTAGAACCTAAGGTCCAAGTATCGGTGGCGTTATTGTATTGTACTCCATAGCTCGTATCTAATCGTCCTTTTACACCGGTTTCATACAATTCTCTAATTTCAGCTGGAATTGTTGATAAGTCCATTGTTTCATACTTTTCCACCTTCGAATCTTCTGTCTTAACGTCTTCTTCATATTCTTCTTGTTTAATATCTTCATTGTTTTTAATGTTTTTCTTCAGTAAATTTAATGTGTTAGATGAAATGTCTTTTAAAGAGTTAGTTATGGGTTTTACAACACGTTCAATTGTTTCTGCATCATGTTCACGCCCCAATCTCAATGCTAGATATTTTTTTCTTACAACATTAGCAATTTCACTAATTCGTCGCTTAATGTGTTTTCCATCTCGCTGAAGTAGTGATCGTTTTTTGAGATTGCCATATCTCAACTGGTTCTTCTTCTTCATCATCATTGTTCACCCTCTTCTACACAATGGTTTATTGATACTGATGATATTTTCTATGATACCCCTAATATATACTGGTCGAACCCCATTCTGTATCGACCATCTTTAATTTCAAAATCTTTCATTATTACTAATGCATTATGTTTTCCTCCTTTCCAACATTCTGAACACATTTTTCGAAACTTTTCAAAATTCATATCCGTGGAAGCATGCTCATCATATATATGACGTAAATTCAGAACATCTTGTGGGAATAAAACTATTACGTTCGCATTATCACGCACCAAATGTTTGGGAATTCGTGTGTAAGTCTGTGTTAAGTAGAACGCATCAACAAGTTTATGTCGCCCCATGCAGAAATATGAGCGTATTTTATGTTGTTTATCGCATGCTATGTCATCGAAAATAAATACAGAGTTGTTTTTAGCATCTTGAGGATCCACAATTTCATCATTGTTACTGTAGTTAAAGATTTCAATTTCTGGTATTTTCGTGATTATGTTATTTAAAAATTCATATTTTGGTTGATATATGGTTATATGGTTGATATAACGTCTTGGAAAAGATGTAAATATTCTCGAAGCGTAACCCGTTTTCTTCAAATAACAAACTAAGTAGAAGATTTGTCTTTCCGCACCCAGATGGGCCACAAATAATAGCTCTTATAATGTTTGGTAGGAGCTCACCATGCCGTTGTTGTTTTGGCACATCGTTTGAGCAAAGACCGTCTAGATTATTTAAGGGAAGAGATAATGATGGATGATTAACGACCTTCATCATAAACAATACTGAAGGAGTAGCACCTATGGTAGTCAATATATAGTAGCTGTCAACACGGATCTGTTGATTTTTTCATCAGGGTCTGTATAATTTATACAGGGTCTGTATACAGGGTCTGTTGTGATTATACAGGGTCTGTATACAGGGTCTGTTGTCATTATACAGGGTCTGTATACAGGGTCTGTATAATTTATACAGGGTATGTAAACAGATCTGTATAATTTATACAGGTCTGTATACAGGGTCTGTACAACTTCCTGTTACTACTGATTACTGTTACATGCTTTTTTGCAATCTGTTATTCACACATTCGAATATAATTCTTATCGCATGTTCTTTTTTAAACACAATTATTTCTGTGAGTAATATTAATAAAGACGGTTTAAACTTTGAAATTTATCCTTAATGGCGCGAAAATTTTAATTTGGTCGGTTCGCGCATGCTCTGTAGAATTTTAAAATTAGTCCGAATAAATTTAGCGCGAAAACTTGATTTAAAACTTTAAAATTTATACCGCGAATATTTACATTTTAAAGATGACTCCATGCCGTTTCCGCGCGGCCTAGTGCGTTCTCTCTCTAGCATCGACGTGTGACTCATACACTCAGGTTCCAGCGTTCGGGCGCGCTCGGTTGATCGGTGGACTGGGGTTCGGCCATCTTCGTGCTGAGTGCGGAGGTTTTGTGCAGATTTTAAAGATGGTGCGCGCGAAATTCAAATCCGAATAAATTTCGTGCGAAAATTTGAATTTGATCGGTTTGCGCATGCGTGGGGATTTTTACGCTCGAAAATAAAATCGTAGTGCGTTCGCTCTCTAACATCGACTTGACTTCGTTCGGGCGCGCTCGGTAGATCGGTGGACTGGGGTTCGGCCGTTATCGTGCGGAGGTGTGAGGTGGAGAGGTGGCTCTAGAAGTGCCCTTATTATACTACTCACAACAACTAGAACACAACGAAAATGTGACGAAAATCTTGAATCTGACGGAAATGACATGACGTTTCAAAATTCAAGTGACATACGCGCGTTGGCTGGTGTAAATTTGGTTTAACTTTCAGCCAATCACAAGCCGCAAATTATAGCACTATCTTATCCAACGCTTTATTCTTAAAGTGAATAGAGTATAGATAATAATATTAGGTATCCATAATGTGTATTAATCATTTATTTTATATGATTTATTTGGTTCATGGCATAGGTAAGAAAAGATTAACGGATTATGGAACGTACCAGCGTGGTAACACTGGGAACGACGAGGTCCGTATACCGTATACCTCGGCATGTCGGCAAACAATGTCCGCCACTTTGACACATATTCACGCCCACTTATCTGTCCCATTTCGGAACAGCCGACGTGTACTATTTAGAGTGTCTACACGTCCACTATTTCGTTTGAATAGCTCTATCTCATTCTGAACTTTCGTCGACTCGTCGATGGCTTGCAGGGCAAAAATTGTACAAACCACCTTAATATACTCTCATAAGTTATTTTATCGAATTACATATCAAATAAAAGGTTATTTTATTCCTAATCCAACAGTATTAGGTTGCCTTATGAAAAAATTTGTTGAATCCATGGTTGCATAGATTTCAGATGTTAAATTTTCTGAGCGGGTGTTGAGAGTGACAGAGAAGCGTTGCGCGCGCAATTCCAGTTGACAGACAAAGCGAGTTCTTTTTAAAGATTTTACCGATAATTTAAATATTAGGAACGATATCAATTTTTATTCTCTTACTCATTCATTTATCAGCGCCAATTCATAATTATGAAACAATAAGTTTTTTCGTTCAAAATGTACGTCGTTCAAAAGGAGATTTTCCCGATCGTGTAAGCGCGGATTAAATACTGGTAAAAGTCAAATAAAATATCACGTAATGATATAAATATTTCTTTATTAATACATGAAGGTATCAATAGCAAAATACACAATTTTTATACGAACTAGTAAGAAAATTCTCTTTAGCCGGGCCGAAGTTAAAATACCACCCACAGTAAAATGTTAAAAAAAAACAAAAAAAAATGGAGTGAACCGATTTTGCCCATTCACGAACGTGTTCTTACTTTTTAAGAGATAAGCTTGTATACCAATTTTCAGATCAATATCTCACAATTAAGGCAGTTATCGTGTACACGGACAGATGGACAGACGGATAGACGGACAGTGATAAATAAACTCGAATCGTTCTCTTAGTCGACATATTTCTGATTTAAAATAATGTAAAACAACAAAAAATCATCAAAAACGATGCTGGTCATACCAACGTATATGAACTATAAAGTACTCGCATTAGCTGTCGGCTCCTTTGATGTCGGCGTCCCAACTTTTCAGAAATGTGGAAGGGATGAGGCCCCAGTTCGTGAAAGGATACTAGATGGCGCATGCAAAATGGAACTGCTATTAAATAAGAATTGAATAAGAATAAAGTGATTTTTTGTTTCAATTATGATATAAATTCATCTAATATTGTGAATGACGATGTAATACGGGTTTAAGTATTCTCTCTCGATAATTCAGTGTCGCCCTTATGGTATATGGTTCGTTAAAATGATACTGGATGGCGCCACTACCAGAACGCCAGCACAGTTCAGATATGAACTAAATACCTTAAAAATTGTGAAATTCGATGTAATACCGTTTTAAAGATGCCCTCTCAATAATTGAGTGTGAAATTCACTAATATTGTGTTTGAGCACAAAAATGCAAGCAGAAATAAGCTAGCGCCACCTTACGGGAAAATAGTGAACCTGGGCCTCGGGCCAGGCATGCGCCCTCAAAATCTTGACCAAATATATGCCGTTACGATACTACTTTATAGCACCCGGGTGAAAGTTTAAATGGCCGATTTGGAAACACGGTGACGTCATTTTGCGTTGGTTTGCCAACTTACCGTCAGAGGGAGCTTGCGTAAAATTTTCTAACGTGAAGTTAGCCAAATAGCACTAGGCATTTGTAACTAGGTAACTTACCATAGCTAACCTCTCATAAGTGCGGTCCCGCCATAACCTAACCATAACAAGCGTCATAATTTGCAGCAGTGATTTGCTGAGTTGTGCGGGTCAGTTTCGTTCAAAAGCTATGGTATGAATCAAATTACATATTTAATACTCTTGTATAAACTACTACTTGCTTTTAGGATCATTGTTTACACAAAGGGACAAGTGACGAGATAGCTGATGCGAGTTAAGAGGAAAGGAAGCGGAAGCACTTTAGGTTAAGCATGTAGATATACTAATTCAGCGAGGGCTAGAATGACTCCATTTTTCATCAACGTACTTAAATAAATGAAACTTCGTGGCTGATGATTAATATTTATTTATTGATTTTTGGCATATCTAGATTTCGGGTGTCATCCCGTCTTCAGTGCCACATCAATTCAACTAACCGGAACACATTTACCGGTTCCGGTCAATATTAAGTAAATTAGAATTTTATCTAATAAACTATGAATACTTGTTCAGTATGCATTAAAGATGAATAATAATGAAAAAAAAGTGTGGACGGTTCATAAATGAAGAAATTATTATATATTTTGGAGGGGAACTACTTGACGCGCGAATTTATGTCGCGTGGGGTTACCATGCACCGATTGGGGGATTTGAACGAAGCGCCTAGCGTCCTAACCACCGAGCGCGTTAGATCTCTTAGGTTAGTCATCCGTACTTTGCAAATTTGTGCCGAAAATATGAATTTACAAGGAGCTAACGATGTTTTGCAACTTTGTGCGACAGCAACAACGGACAATGATACGCTGATAACGCGGCTGCAAAACGCCGGGTTAATTAGCAGGGAGATACGATGCCCAAAAAGAAATTGCCGAAGAAGATGCGTTCTGAGGCGGCGCGAAGAATCACAGCTAGGGCATATGTTTTTTTGCCCAACTTGTAAGGGGCAGTATTCTGTCCTCACGGGTACCTTTTTTGCACAAATGCGGATACCCGTGAGGCAGGTACTGCATCTGTTGTAGTTGTGGTGTTGTAAGATTCCCGCATTGGGTGCCGCACAAGCTCTTGGAATATCTCGGCAGAGCGCCTACCAACATTATAGGTATGTACACAATATTGAAAAAATATTTATGTTAATAAATTTGGGTTTTCTTCGCTGTACTTTCTTTAAGAAAATGGAAAGTAAATAGTGGATAAAGTGTAGCTGACAGAAAAGGTTTTAATCGATGACAATGTTGTTACCTTTTGTGTTTAGATGATATATAGAAACCGAAATATACAAGTAAAACAGCTGGGAAACAAAAAAATTTAAAAGAAAACTAAACGAAAAACCTACCACCGGATGCGTCTTTTTTTGGATGTTTAAATTTTTTTTTACATTTTTTATTCATTTTTTCGCTTCCCAGGTGTTTTCTTATATATTTCATCTATATATATATATATCACCTGACCACAAGAAAAATCAACATTTTCAACAATTGGTCTTTTCCTGTAAAAGTAACTATTAAAGATTTTGATTGTTGTTAAAAGTATGTTTTATTTATTTGTTGTAAATTGCAGATACTTCCGAGATGTTTGTTCGTGGCAGCTACTGCGGGATGAGGAGGCGTTTTTGTTCGGTGGAGAGGGGCATGTGGTACAAATAGACGAAAGCGTGGTTTCGAGGCGCAAATACCACCGCGGCCGAATTATTCCGCAGCGGTGGGTATTTGGTCTCTACGATACGACACTGAGGAGAGGACTGGTGAAGTTCGTTCCCAATCGAAATAGTACCACCCTTACAAACGAAATAATGAAATATGTACGACCCGGAACTGAAATTTGGTCGGACGAGTGGCGTGGATATAGGGCCCTTGGAAACCTCGGTGGTTGTTCGCCCTATATCCACAAGACCGTGAACCACTCACGAAACTTTCGAGACCCGGTTACAGGGGTGTGTACCAATAGTATAGAGGGGTACTGGTCCTCTCTGAAGAGGTTTTGCCGACGTGTAAATGTACTACATTCCCATCTCCTCGACGAACATATTGACCACTTTATGTGGTTGGAGAGGTTTGGCAGTACCCCAACCACAGCATTTCTGAACATGACGGCACAAATAGCTGCAAAGTACGGATGATAGGCTGACAATGAAAATTATTCATTTTTTACTGTTTTTTTAAGAAGATTTATTTTTTCTAAGAATCTTGTTTATGTTTCTTTAGAATAAGCGAAACGTTACATTACATTATTTATTTTTGAATGTTTTTTGAAAGAATGTTGTTTATTTTTGTTTTGAATATGTAGGTACTTTTTAGCAGAAATATATTTTTGTTTGTAAAAATTTCATGTTTACTTTTGAAAGAAAGTTGGTTGGTTAGTTGGTTGGTTGGTCTGGTCTTAGCTGGATGGATTGTTGGATTTGATTTAGGTGCCTTTTTGTGCTGGAAAAAATAGTGGTTGATTGGCGGGAGTCGGGACCCTTATTTTACAATATTAAGAGGAGTATAGGCAACTCTGTATACACCAATACGAGTATATTGGACTAGCTGTACGAGGTCTGCATCCTGATTCCTACGCCGTTACCGTATAAACATACGGTAGACGTCAAGTAGCACTGCATTAAAATATTTAATAATTTTTTCATTTATCAACCGTCCACACTTTTTTTTTTCTATTATACGTCTTTAATGTATACCAAACAAGAATATTTGGTTTTTAAGTTAAAATTACAATTTACCTAATATTAACCGGACCCCATTTACCAACTTAATATCAGGACAGGTGGCTTTTACAATTCAGGGGCACTCTTGCAGAATTTTCGTGGGGACAAACTTCGTGTTTGTTCACGAGCGCTTGGTGAGGTTTCTTTTTTAATGTTGAGAACAATATACAGATATGATTGCTACAAGGGTTAATAATGACGACAATACGGAAATATTATATCAGACGATGCAAATCACGATATATAATCATCAGCAACGAAGTTTCATTTAGTAGATATATTGTGAGGGAATTCTACGTGGAAAGTTCACAAATACAATGTTCCAGTCCAATAAACAATCCTATTTTATTTTATATAACATCAATACAAAACAATGTAACACGAAGTGACATAACATAACATGTTACCGAGGTAATGATAACTAATCGACAGTGCGGTGCTTTGAGTGCCAGTACTCACACTCCTCTTCACGGCAATGTCGTGGTCATCACGAGAGTCCTAAACTACTCCGCAATTTTTGTAGTCGCGGACCAGCTAAAGCTTTGGTCAGTAGATCTGCTTCCATGTCTTCAGTTCGCAGATACTTGACATCTATGGTTCTTTCTCGTATACAATTTCGAATAAAATGCATTTTTAGGTCAATATGTTTTGACTTTGAAGTCACCATTTCATTTTTACTTAATCTTAGGGCAGCTTGATTATCATTTAATATGACTATATGGTCATAGCTGGCCCCTAAGTCTTTATAGAGACCTTTAAGGTGGATGGCTTCCTTTGCAGCTTCGGTCAGAGCAACATACTCCGCTTCAGCCGTCGATAAGGCGACGCTTCTCTGCTTTTTCGACATCCAACAAATAGCCGTTCCAGCATATTTGAAACAATAGCCTGAAAAAGACTTTCGATCGAGTTTACATGCTCCCCAATCTGCATCAGCCATGCCACATAATTCTTGACCAGTCTTTTTGAAAATAAGACCGACGCTCTTCGTTCCTTTTAGGTAACGCAGTACTCTTTTGGCGCACTTAAAATGCTCTTCTCCATAACAATCATTGAATTGTGACAGATAGCTTATAGCAAACATTATGTCAGGGCGGGTTGCTACTGCCAGATACATGAGCGTACCAATTAAGTTTTTGTAGGGAAGATCATTCTTTTTATCTCCTCTATCTTTCTCTAATATAAGACCTAGCTCTATGGGTGTAGATGCAGGCTTGCAGTCTTCCATCTTGAACTTTTTAAGAGTATCCTCTATAAACTTCTCTTGATTTAGTTTGATTTCACCACTTTTATAGGCAACGTCTATTCCAATTAACCGTTTGGGTGTCCCCAAATCTTTCAATTCAAATTTTTTGTTTAGCAAGTCTTTTACTTCTTGGAGCTTTCTTGGACACGAATAGGCAATCAATAAATCATCGACATATATCACGATTATGACTTTAACTCCTCTTTTCTCTAGTAAGTATACACATGGGTCAGCTTGTGATGCTTTAAAGCCTATGTTAATTAATTCATTGTCGAGCTTTTTGTACCACTGCCTGCCTGCCTGTTTGAGTCCATATAAAGCTTTTATGAGATGACAGACTTTGTCTTTGGGATTTCTTTTTATATCTTTTAGCATATTCACTGTTTTATTGTACAAAGTCAGATCTTCTTTGTTACTTTCTTCGACCATAATTTCTGTCAGATAATGTTCCAAATAGTCAGGGTATTTCATTACTATATTCTCTTCAAGTTCACCATTTAGGTACGCTGTTGTCACGTCCATCTGGTTCAGTTTTAACCCTTGTTCCATAGCTATTGCAACAACAGATCGGATCGAGCTTAGTTTAGCAACAGGGGCGTATGTTTCATTGTAGTCGACGCCTGGTCGCTGCGTAAAACCCCGTGCTACAAGTCTGGCTTTCCTTATTATGCTATTGTTTGGTCCTACTTTGTTTCTTAGAACCATTTTGTAGTCAACTTCTTTCATTTCTTTAATTTTCCTTCCTATTTTCCAGGTTCCATTCTTTATATGTGCTCTTATTTCAGATTTTATCGCATCATGCCAGTATTCATCGTCTTCATTTTCATTGGATAGGTGAGATATTTCTGAGAATAAGTGACTTTCTTCAGTCTCGTACAGTACATAGTCCCTGGTCCAGGCTGGCAGGTGCCTTTCCCTTTGTGGCCTCTCATTTTCGGATGCTTCTACAATCTCTGATGCATTGTCGTAAGACTCTATTTCGTCTGCTGAAGGAACGTCATCTTGATTGTTGGGATTTTGAAATGTGTTTTCTTTTTTTTTCTCTGTCATTTCAACTTCTATTTGTTGTACCTCTTTAACTTTCTGGTTTTGCTTTATTTTGTTTTCCTTTTCAGGTATTTGCGACTTTTGTTCCTTCTTGTCTACAAGGTATTCATAGTTCCGACCTTCTTCTTCGAAGTACATTTTTTCTATGACCTTTATGTCCCTGCTCGTCACTACATCATCATCATCAGGTATATATACTCTGTAACCCTTTGATGTCAACGAGTAGCCCATGAAAATACCTTCTTTGGTATTCTGGGTCAGCTTTCCTCGTTTGTTCTTTTTCAAGACAAAGGTTTTCCTGCCATAAACGTGAAGATGATTGCCACTTGGTGTTCGGCCCACCCATTTCTTGAAAGGTATATCGCCATTCAGTGCTTTGGTAGGGCTACGATTTATAAGGTAGTTTGCCGTCGCTACAGCTTCTGCCCAGAGCTTCTTAGGTACTTTTGCCTCGATCATCAAACACTTGGCTTTTTCTAATAAGGACCTGTTTTTCCTTTCGCTAATCCCATTTTGTTGGGGGGTATAAACCGTGGTCAACCTTCTTTGGATGCCATGTGATTTTAGGAAAATATCAAAATCCTTGTTACGGTATTCTGTACCATTGTCCGACTGCAGGTATTTTATCCTTTTGTTGTGGAGCGTCTCGACTTCCTTTTTATACTCTTTGAAAACGCTGAATACGTCACTCTTTCTCTTGATTAAATAGACGTAACAGTATCGAGTGTAATCGTCGATGAATGTGACGTAATATCTTGAGTCCGCTAGTGTTTCACATTCAAAAGGTCCACAAACGTCGCTATGAATTATTTCTAGCTTGTCCGTTGTGTAGAGATTATCATGTCTTGTGAAAGGTAATCTTGACAGTTTGCCTTTAATGCAGGTTTCACATGTTACTAATTTTTCATCAGTCAGCTTTAAACCGTACATAAGGTTGTTTTTAGCCATTTTCTTTAGATCCTTTTCATTAATATGGCCAAGCTTGCGATGCCATTCCATGATGTTACTCTCCATTTTTGGTGTGTAGCTTGCAGTCTCTTTTCTTTGAAATTCAAGATAGTAGAGTCCATTTTGTCTTTTTGCTGTCAGTGTCACCGCACCGTTCTTTTCTATGACGTAGGCTTTATTTTCTTCGAAAACAACCTTATGTCCTCTGTCTGTAATTTTGGCTACAGACAACAGGTTCACTGACACATCCGGAACATACAAGGTGTCATTGAAGTTATAAGTTTGTTTCTCTCTACTGACTGTAACTTTTCCTTTACCTTGAATTTCACTCGTGTATTTGTTTGATGCCAATTTTAGGTTGCTGTTTTCAGAAATCATGGTAGAAAACATCGATTCGTTGCCGCAGATATGAGATGAGCAGCCGCTATCTAGACACCAGATATCTTCATTGGCATCTGAATCTGCAGTACTCAGACAAACGTTGTAGTTTTTGTACTTGTTTCCGTTGTCTTTCTCATTTGAGTTTTTCTTTTTAGTCCAACACGACTCGGTAGTATGACTTTTCTTTTTACAGTTCTTGCAGTACAATCTTCGCTTATTTTTCTTAACATGATACGCTTCCGAGCTTTCAGGTTTTTCGTTACCACTCCTGACCTCGTATTCCTCCAGAATTTTTACTTTCAGATCTTCAGGATCAGGAAGTGTATCTCGAGACTCGATGGCTATTCGAAAATTTTCAAATGTTGTCGGTAGACTGTAGAGGAGCATTATGCTGAGTAATTCCAGAGGGATTTTAATATCCATATCCGCGAGCTTATCCACAATATCCATGAAGTTATTTATATGGTCACGAACATCTTCCTCTGTGGTCATTCGCTTTAGAACCAACTGTTTTAACAAGGTTGCTTTCCTTGCAGGCCCGGTGCTTTGGTAAGTAGCTTTTAACTTGTCCCATACAGCTTTAGATGATGCGCAGACTTTAATTTGTTTTAACTCAGAAGGCGACAATAAAAGTAAGATTTCAGCTCTTGCCTTCAAATCCTCTTTGTTGAACGCCGACTTCGCTGCCGCATCCGCATCCGATGGTAATCCTTTCTCGCCACTTACGATGTCCCAATAGTCGTTTTTAATCAGGACTGCTTGTGCTTGCAGGCACCAAGTGTCATAATTTGACTTGGTCAACAATTCTATGTTGCGATGACTCGAAGTAAATGCCATTTTTACGTTTTGTAAGTAACCACGCTCTGCTACCAATTTGTGAGGGAATTCTACGTGGAAAGTTCACAAATACAATGTTCCAGTCCAATAAACAATCCTATTTTATTTTATATAACATCAATACAAAACAATGTAACACGAAGTGACATAACATAACATGTTACCGAGGTAATGATAACTAATCGACAGTGCGGTGCTTTGAGTGCCAGTACTCACATATATTAGTTATCGGGTGAGTATATTTTTATAAGCTCCATTGCTTTTTCTCTAGAATGGCATATGTATCTCTGGAACGTACAATGTTCATTTTATTTGTTATTTTTGTTAAAAGCAGAATAATTTATTTATTTTAGTTTATTATAATGCTTATTTTGTTCATTAAAGAATATTTTATTTCTTTTATTATATTATTATGTATTTTGTATTTATTTTATTCTATTATAATGTAGTTTGCATTTATTTTATTATATTATAATGTATTTTGTATTTATTTCATGATATTAATAAATAATACTCTAAAATGTTTCTTGTTTTATTCCGAAACTTGTGTAATGTTTTATGGTTTTAAATTGTTTGTTTAGTACTAAACAAACAAAAATAGAATAACATTTAAAGTAGTTATGTATGGTACGTATGTATACCACAGGTTTAAATTTCCCGCATTTTGCCTCGAGCGCACCCTGACGGTAGGTTGCTCAGTCAATGTTAATCTATCTTTCTCTCTCTTTTCGTGTTGCGATATTTTAACGTGAAGTTAGCATTTCAGTGGTAGAAGTTGAATAACATACTTTCTTCAACTAGACTTGTTGGGACACTTTATTTTGTGGGTCTTGATGGTATACCGTATAACACTTGTCATACATACAATCATATCTTCTATTTATGTGAACCCGCGACGATTCCCCCGTAACCCGTAGTTCCTTCGACCAACCCGTGTGCCACACAACTGTGTCGTTGGTTCCGAGAAAGCGTGATTTTCCCTGAACTGCCCGTTTCGGTTAACTCTATGTTACAATATAAGTTCGACAAAATAAAAATAAACGAAATAAAAACTTTTTTTGATAGTATGATAATAAACTTAAGATCTAATCAACATCTACTACAATTTCGGATAATAACTTTATGCGCTTTTGAGCCATACTTTTCCGCTTATCTCTATTAGCTATTAACTTTGGAAAAAACTGAAGAGTTACGAGGTCGAAAACTTATAGCGTTTTCGATTTATACAATAATGGGCGTGTACAACCAGTTCTAGCAGAAATCGCTAGCGCTAGCGGCGCCGTCGGACCGGCTGAACGGTTACACGAGAAGTATATTATCTCCGCTCGCAAGATGGCGACCGCTTAGTGCCAGCGCTAACCAAGCGCTAGCACCGCTTAGCTAGCGCTGGCCAGCGCCCGATGAGGTTGTACACACGCACTCACTCGGTGCAATTCTTTAAAATCCAAGGTCTATAAAGAGAGAGGTTATCCAGCTTGCTATGTTTCCTATAGTCCACTTTATATACCCCCCTCAGATCCCTATATGCTCTATATTCGTGACGTCACTAGAGTCCAGGCCACTTAGCAGTTCGCGTCACGTCGCTTGCATCGCCCGTTAAGTTTGTTCAAAGATACGTTTAATTATTGTCAGCTCACGTCGTTATTGTTTTATTAGTTAATTAGAAAGGTTGTTTTTGTTCTTGTTTAATCGTTATTCTGTATTTATATCCAATAGTTCAATATTCTTGTTATATTCAATAGTTGATAGGTTTACGTTTTTAGTTGTTATTTAGTGTAATATTTTAAGTACTAATTAAGTTAGTAAAGGTAAGATATTAATTTATATTGGAAATTACATTATTCTAAATCATGTATCAATTTTAGATGCCTATGGTTTGCTCCGTACCGGGTTGCGGTATGAGGTATAACATTTCAACATTGGATTAACAATATCATATTTTACTTTTCCACGTGATCAAAGTTTAAAGCAGAACTCATCCACAATTGGGACATTACTCATACGAAGACCAGCAAGAGCACCCATACTCCCTTCCATCCTGGATACGTCATTTATCTTTTGACGGCCTAAGAAATCCGTCGGAAGAATTTAAACGCTTGTTTAATAAAATGAATTAGCAAGTTCGAAAGACTTACGGGGGATGGGATTAATAATTCGAAAAGAATTAGCAGTAAATTAAGAAGAGAACTTTTAAAACAAGATCCAATTATTGATACCATAGTTTTGAAAGCTTTTGTCGAGCAAAGAATATATGTACGGATAAATTTTTTAAATTTTACTTTTCAACAGCAAAAAAATCTAAATATTTAACGAAGAGTAGCTGATATTAAAAATAAAATTACAACAAAGATGAGAAAATTTGTACAATAAAGCTTCTTACTGATTTTTTATTTTTTCTTTGTACGTATGTTCTAACCAAATATTGTAATCAGGACAAGCCAATGAGTGGTTTAATAAGCAAGTTGTACCAATACTACCAATACTGATTTAGTTATAGTTTTTCTATTTATTTATCTGTAGAGTCGGTAAACCAAACATTCGACTTCAATTCCTGATAATTTTAGTGTTTCAACCCCCAATTTGCATGGTTGCAAAAATATGTGGTTGCCGTTATACCACCTTCGACTCCGGCTCTTGACTTTGTTTGTAGGTTGACTCCACTCACTGAATTTCTGCTAAATTTTGATTCCAACTGCAGAGACCTGGTTTAGCACAACACATTTCTTTAATCGGACATATATTACATACTAATGTACTTATTCAGCATTATTAACAAATTATTGAAATAGCATGTTGTGATAATCACATTCATCATTTTTTTTCCATCCTAATCATTTAAAAATGATCACAATAAAGATGCATTTATTTTTTCAATATAATTATGCACCTACTTAACCTAAATCATACAACGAAATAAGCATTCAAATTGGTGGCAGCGCTCGACTCTAGTGACGTCACGATCTCCCTTTACCCCTCAAACTGAGAAATCTCGTTTCTGGATAACCTTACTACTTTATAGACCTTGTTTAAAATCAACTTCACGGTGAACAGAAGTAGAAGAATAAAATAAGTTTCCAGTTTTCCTGATGGTAAATACCATTGCCAATGTTGGTATTTTGAGGTATTTACAATCAGGAAAACTGGAAACTTCTTTTTATTCTTCTACTTCTTGTTCACCGTGAAGTTGATTTTAAAGAATTGCACCGAGTGAGTGCATAAAATTGTATAAATCGAAAATGCTATTAGTACATGCTTCAGGACGTCAAAATGTACTAAAATGTTATAATTTTTGACTTGATTGACTTGATCTGGATTTTTCTTTCCATCTAACACGGTCTACCACCTTGACTATTGTATCTCGATTATTCCCATCACTAGTCACTACCCTCTTTTTGTAGGCGTGTTTTGGGTTGTCTAACTATGGTCTAACTACAATACTACAAATGTAATTTTGTAAAATAAACACCGCTTCAGACCCCAAGACAGACCGAAAATGTTGAATAGGACGAATTTATCAACGAAGTACAAGGCGTACTCGAAAACACTACAGACAATTGAAGTAAGTGTTTTAAATCTTTCAGTTTTTGTACAATGCTTCACATTTCCTAGGTTATGTCACGTTATTCACCCCGTATATCTAATATTATGCAATTTTCCTACAGAATAACCTCATAGACGGTTTAAATTCGCCGGCCGGCAGAAATATTCGAAAATTCAACCTTGTCAGCGATGTAACGTGTCCGAAAATTCAAAATAATACAAATGTGAGGTTATGTTATTAATTATGCCTAGAAGTAATTTATTGTAAACTTGCAGGTTGTTAGCTTAGGTAATAGGTTTGTAAGGAAATATAGCAAGATCTTACTTAATATTCAAAGTAATTTATTTGGAACGAGCACAGAAAATAAGGTAAGTAATTTCAGCTTAGAAGTTAAAAAGAGCTTGATATGCTTCAATTTCTCCAGGAAAGTACCGGTAGTATTAGTGCAGTAAGGTCGAGACTAGTGGGCAAATTGCCCTCAGCTGCTGTCGCTGGTGCCGTGGGGCTTCACATTGTTGATTCAAAGCCAGATTTTGTTTCTGACGTTACAAAAATTATAGAGGCAATACCGGAGCCCCCACCTGTTCCAGACGTAACTGCAGAAGTTGTGAGCCAAGTGAACGTTTTGGGAGAAGCAACATTTGCGTCTTTGGGACTCGGAGGATATACCCCCATCGGAATCGTTCAACATTGCTTCGAGTACCTGCATGTGACGTTAGGGGTGCCATGGTGGGAGGCAATTATGTTGGGCACAATTTTAATTCGTTTGCTCATGTTTCCACTTGTTATCGTCGCACAGAGGAATGCAGCAAAGATGAACAATTATATGCCGCAGATGCAGGTGCTGCAACTGAAGATGACGGAGGCGAGACAGGCGGGAAACCAGATTGAAGTTGCGAGATATTCACAGGAGATGATGATGTTTATGAAAGAAAAAGGGGTAAATCCATTTAAGAATATGTTGGTGCCGTTAGCGCAGGTAATATATATATATATATATATATATTGTGAATCCGTAGTGATAACTTTATCTTAGATTAACACGTTGACTGGCAGCTACGAGATATTTCAATAGAAATCCTACGAGTTATCTCCTAGTTGGCAGTCAACATGTTAAACAAAATAATATTAATATAGGTTCATTTTTAAAATGTAGACCTTAGTAGTATTTTTTTACAAATTATTTATCTTTATACTTGCAGATGCCAGTGTTTGTGTCTTTCTTCATGGGCCTGAGGCAGATGGCAAACGTACCAGTGGACAGTTTACGGACTGGTGGTTTATTTTGGTTTACTGATTTAACAGTCCCAGATCAATATCTTGCCCTTCCTGTGATCACCAGCTTAACCCTTTGGGCAACTATTGAGGTAAAAATATAATTATTGCATATTTAAAAGAAAAATAAAATTTTGAACCAATAAATTTGGGATATCTGTGTAATAATAACTTTATTCACGGCACGGTAGCATTTATATGTTACAAGTCCCGCTGGTTCCCGTAGCATCACTTGCGGAGACTTTGGGTAGTGATACAATAAAATTGTTTTTAAAAGAAATGGTCCTTGTTAAACTGCACAAAATACAATTAAGAGCTTGTTGTCTTATTATCATAAGTACTGTTTATTAAACAAAAAAACAACCCATTGTTATAAAATGCTTTTTTACTTTATCATACGCAGTATATGAAATGAAAATTTTTGGTAAATTACCGGTAAATTACCAATGGTAATTTAAATTCACAGTAAATTACCATGGTAATTTAAGCCGTAAATTACGGTAATTAAAAATCGGTAAACTACCATTATTACAGTAATTAATTTTGTAATGTACGCGGTAAATTACGCTTTTACATCCCTGATTGTATGATAAAGTCATGTGCCTGGCCACATCAGATTTTTTAGTAATATATTGTTCTAAATTTCCCAAAAAACTTAAATAAATACTACAGAATAAAAAAAAATTAAAATTTGCTACTTATGGATGATAAGAATGTATTTTTTTTTTAATTTTTACAATATGCAGTTGTAATAAAATTACTTACAAACTTAATATCATTTACACGTTCATTTCAAACAATTGCCATAGTATGATTTTCTAATGTCATACTCTCATTCAAATGATCTTTACAGAATTTCTTTAAAAGGTAATTAAATTAAAAAAGCATTAAGGGTTTTGAGCAACTGAACAGCTATTATTACTAGTAAAATTTGGTGATGCAAAAATTCCTAATCCTTATTCCTTATATTGCCGGGGACTTTGTAGTTGAAGACATACTTGGGGCTAGGCCTGGGCAAAAAAATCGATCGATCGATCTGATCGATCATTCGATCTTCTTCTTTGAAAGATCGATTATCCCAAAAAGATTGATCAGATCGAAAAGATCGATCTCTTCATGATACGTACGTGCCCGGACACGTATCGTACGTATATGGAAGAAATAAAAGATCGATCGATCGATCATGATCAATCTGATCGATTTTTCCATCTAATCGATCTTTTCGATCTGATCGATCATGATCGATCGATCTCAAATTGTGATCGAAGATCGATCACAAATCGCCCACACCTACTTGGATCAATAACTTTTTTGCAATAAGTAGACCATTGTGTTTCATATTTTAAACAAATTATTCATCACATTAAGTGATAAAAAGAAATAACAATTTATTTTAAATGCAAGGATAACAATAAGATAGGTGTTCATTTTCCTATGTTACTAACCTTAAAACAAGCTTTTTATTTTCTATAATGAACACCACTTACTTCTGCATCTCTAACTACATATTTTATTTTCTTAATAATAGGGTATTTGACAATTATTGGAAAACCATCTTAGTGTGTTTATTCCTTCACTTTACATTGTAAAAGCATTATTTTTCGTAATTATTTCCTCAATATTACATAAAAATCAGCGTTAAAAATCAATCACAAAAAGTCCCGCCAAAACGATACTTTCTGTTGTGTGACGTCACACGATAGTAGATGTCAAATCACAATTTCTACATAAAAATGGGTTATAAATGGTGTATAAATCCACAATGCAGAAATAAGTCTATAAAAACTCCGGATAAACTATTTGTAGCTGTACCGCAAGATTTGAAACTGCGAAGAAAGTGGTTGGCTCGTAGAAATCCAAATGAAATAAATAGCGGTTAATTCAAGTCTTTTTTGTTGTGAAGATTACTCCGACATAAGTAACACTGACTAGAATAAGTTATCTATCGTATTTTCAAACCAGGTATTATCTGATCTGACAGCTTAAGGTTAGGGCTAACCTAACCTACAAAGTTATGCTTACATGGCACTTTAGGCCTATTAAATCCAAACGGGACAAGCATAAGAGCGCGTTCGGATAATCGGGTAGGGTACGGTGAGAGTGACGCACTGCATAATAGGCGGACTAATGTCATACGGCGTTCATCTGCATATAAGAGAGAGACAGCCGACCCTTGGTTATCTGAGCATTGCTCTCTCCATACCCTACCCTGACAAACCGAACGCGCTCTAAGCGTACTAACGAATGACGTCACTGGAGACTGAGCCGAAAACAAATAGTTTTCTTAAACTGTAATCTATTAGGATGACTATAATACAAGCCATATTTTTAATACAGTCAAATACCCTATTATGTTTTTATTTATTACAATTAATCTTTGTTGCAAATAATAATAATATAATAATCCTTTATTAGACAAGTATAACAGAAACTGTAAATTTTAAGTTGCAATAAAATTCTATTCTACAAATTCTATTCTATTCTATAAACAAGTGAAGTCACAAATCAAAGTACATAATATAATACATTATGCCAATTAAATTTCAATATTGAAGGCCGATATGGCAGTACCCCACTCCTGTACTGATACGACTGCAAATCACTCAGGGCTCTCAGAGCATGCTTTAGAACGTACACAGATGGAAGCGTAAGTAACCTGAGTTCCACGAACAGCGGTCGACATGGTGTTGTCTGTGACACCCCCGTGGTTGCACAAATAGCTGTCTTCTGCATGACAAACACCCGCAGAGCATGAGCCGAATGTCCCCAAGCCTCAATGGCATGTCATGCGACTGTAAAACAGAGCGTAATATGCCTGTATAGCAGCCGTCCTATCAATGATATCCCTAATCCTCCGTATGGCATAAATACTTGCCGATAATTTATCACACAGACCATCAGTGTGTGCCCTCCAACGGCTCCAAGTCAAGCGGCCATTCAGTTTCACACCAAGAAATGTATGAGTATCTGGCTTGACTGTCTGTAGTCGGCTGCGAGTGAAAGCGACACTAGTGGACTTATCCTTGTTGAGGCATAGCCCATTTGCATTAAACCACCTGCTTGCTGATTTGGTGGCTAGCTGAATCTTTGATTCTGCGGTGCTGATGCTCACAGGGCAGGTTGGCTGGCAGGTCATTGACATATATAATGAACAGTATCGGCCCCCAGAATTGATCCTTGTGGGATGCCCCTTGTTAGGTTTCCCATGGTTCTCCTCCCACCATCGCACTCCAGAATCTGTGCATGATTCGGAAATAATAATAATAATAATCTTTTCTCTAGATACAAATATTAACAAAATATAATCAGTATTGCAAAAGTGTCAAAAATAATAGTGGTTTAGGCTATCCTCTTCATGTAGGTCTCGTACTCTGCCAGGTCATAGAATGTTTGTTCCAGAATAACTTTTTTAATAGCAGTTTTGAAGTCCTTTATGGTCTTTTGATGCCAATGTTGTGGAAGTACGTTGACAGCATGCAGGATGACAGGATGCACCCCAAAGCCGTAGGCCGTAGTTCATTCTGGTATGGAAGAGGAGTGATAGGCAGTTAGAAACAAATATTATTCTTCATGTTTGGTTCTCTTTAGCTCTATTGGATGTTGCAAATGGTACACTTACGGACATAAGTTCTGTACCAAAAGTGTGTCTGGATTAAGTTACATGTAACACAAAAACTAAAGCTGGTTTTCACTGTCATGATGTATAGTAACATAAAATGTTGTACATACTATGTACAGTTTACCATGGCAATATTTTATAAACTTTTTCATTTACAGCTGGGAACAGATTCAGCAAAGTTATCGTCACAGAACCTTCAAACAATGAAATACGTCCTCAGAGCACTCCCGTTCGTAATCCTTCCGTTTACCGTTAACTTTCCTGGGGCCATTCTCTGCTACTGGGTGTCGAGTAATTTTATCTCGCTGGCGCAGGTTGGTTTCTTGAGGATACCTGCTGTACGAGACTTCTTCAAGATTGAGCCAATGGTCAGACATAATCCGGAAAAGTTGCCAATGAAGAGCAAAGGGTTTGTTGGAGGTCTAAAGGATTGTGCGTGACATAGTATTATCGTTTTTGCTAAATTTAACTAATTTCTCATTTTCTCATAGCGTGGACAAATATGAAGATTACAAAAGAGTTGGAAGAACGCAGGAGATTGGACGACCTTCAGTTCCAGCGTGCCGGAAAGGGGCCCATTGTGAAGACTTACAAGTATGACCCTTCCAAGCAGGTCGGAAATGCGATTAGTGCAAAGAAACGATAATTACAACAGACTTTGTTGTTGAATTTATGAATAAAATATTTAATATTTATTTGGGTTATCTATAGCTATGTGCAGATAGGGTTGCCTCTAGACCTTATAAAATTTATTGGAGAGGTGGCTTTGTCAAAATGACATTGGACAACTGCCGCTGAAACTTGTGCCCGTTTGCACTGTATGTATTAAGCTTTACTTAAGTATGGGATCGTACTTAAGTCATCGATTTCATTTGCACCGTCATCAATCTGTCACCTAATGGAGATTAAGATTGACCTAAGTTACCCGTAGGTTCGAAATCCTAGCGTTAATACGCGTTGTGGAGATGTGAAATTTTTACAGTGGTTTTCTGATATAATATTGCATATTGGAAAGTATATAAAAGTAATAAAATATTAAATAACGACATTATTTTTTTTTGGTATGCATTATTATTTTATAATAATAATACGTTTATTGAAAAACTCTGTGTACATAATACAAGATATAAAAAAAGTGGAAAAACAATCCTTTCGCAGAGCCTTACAATCCGATGGATGAAAATTCGACCAAAGCCGTTCTTCCATTTTATTTTTTATGAAAATGACTTTCCAAAATAGAGCATAAATAAATAGAAAGGTTTTACCTATGAACTTACTTTGAATTATGTATCGTTTTTACGTGATTTCGAACCAGCGATTTAGAAAAAAATTGGTTTTTCTAATACAGCCTTGACTTTACCGCTTGTTTCATGTGTTTTTTTACGTCTTATATCACTTGTGGTTAGTTTCCATTGCAAATAGTTTTTTTCTAAACACTAATAAAAATTTTCATTCGTGGGGTATACTTGCTCCTTAAGGCTGGCTTAAATATAGGCAACGGTTTGCGTACTCGTGATTGGCTGAATGGAAATTGAATTTTGACATCTGTCAAAATAACGTTTCGTCAACAAACAAAAACGTGAAATCAGAGTAAACATAGAATGTGCGCCGAGCATGACCGCGTCTTTGAATAAACCTGATCAAATGATTTTGGTCATTTCATTAGCATAATTTCCAGGCTTGAATGTCTATTCTTATGAAAGGAAAATAAATTGTTAGTGTTTAACCCTAGAATTTTGTCTATTGCTAACAACTGCAGTACTTTTTGCCATTATTAAAGTAATTCAAATTTACCGCCAAAATATTTTAGGGAAAAATATGATTGTAAAGTATACAATTGACAGAATAATACTCAGATTGGTACCATCTCTCAATGTTACTACAATTGTACCTTGTTTTCAAATCACGCATAACTTAAGATAGGAACATCCTATACATAACTTTTAAGTCATTCTTAAAGTTGTCTGGCTTAGCAAATATGGTGCAAACGGGCGTAATTAGTGATTTAAGCAAGAGTTCTTTTTTTCCTTATTCTTGATGTACTCCATAATGTCTTCTCTCTGTTGACATGTACGTGTGTCTACTTGAAGTCGCCATCTAAGAAATTGTTTCATTATGATTATTAAAATGACAGTACTATTGAGGTGACCATTATTTTGTGGAAAAGATATACATTTATGAGGTCCGCCGAATTCAGTCGACAGGGGTGAGGCAGTGGCGGATTACCCATAAGGCAATGAGGGACGTGCCTAGGGGCCCCGGCCAAGACATTTTCCCATAATGTTTTAAAGATTAATTTTAATAAGTATCACACTATTTTGATTATTTTAAGCAAAAAGTTTTTCAAAATGTTAATTATGCAATCTGTGGATGTTTTTCAATTCGTCAATTTATTTAATAGTTAGGAAATGTACGTACTAAATAACGTTAAAGAAGCAAAATATATAGGTATTATAGTAGATTCCATTCCGGATTTCCAACATACCGATCAGTCGGCTTTTATAATAAGCAGATCCGATCCAAGTACACGAAGGGTTTCTTAAATTGTTATATAAGTCACACAGGCAGCACACAGTGCATTATCCCAAAAGATTTTAAAATTTATTCAAGATTGTAACCTCTAAATTTTGATGAAAAATCAGAAGGAAAACACATTTGGAGTCTTAACTAGATATGTATATACGGATATAACGTATCATATGGACCTACCGTAATGATGACATAATGAATGTATAGTGCGAATGGTGATATACAGGCGGGATGTAAATTTTTAAATAAATTAAAAATTACAGCCACAACCTGGATTTGAACAAGGGACTTTTGTTTTTTTTTTTTTTGCGCAATGCTCTCACCAACAGCTATTGAGGCCTATGACATATGTTAATACGGCATATCCGTATATTCATATCTAGTTATATTTCACGTTCAGTAATTGACTTTAAATTACTTTTCTGGTGTGATCCCTACATCATGTAGATGATATTTGATAGGTGTCATGATAGGTTAGGAAGTGTTCACTACTTACTTTCCTTGATATGACAATTTTCCCTAACATATGTCATAGGCCTCATTAGCTCCGTTGGTGAGAGCATTGTGCTACCAACACAAAGGTCCCTGGTACAAATCCAGGTTTTTGTTTTATTTTTTAATTTATTTAAAAATATACATCTCGCCTGTATATCATCATTCACCATACATTGACATTTGGAGTGCATTTATAAGCATTTTCTTTTGGTAAAACTCGGGCGCACTAGTTCGAGCGCACAGGTGCAATTTTTCACGAGTGTAGGGCAAGCGAGTGCGATCCCAACAGAACACTCCTTGGAGCTATATTGCACTCGCCAGGGAGAAAATTGTGCACTGAGTGCAGATTGTGCTGCACTGGGTTTCCAACAGAACACGAAACACTCTGTGAGTGCAACCAACAGAACAAAATTGTGCACTGGTGCACCCGAGCTTTACAAAAGAAAACGCTATTAGATTTGAGTGCATTTGATGTGTTTGACAACTACCGACCATTGACGAGTCGTAAAATAAAATTGAAGGTTTTCCCAGATGAATCTTGTTCAACATACCAAGATATATTTCTGCAAAAGATCGGTTAAATTAATTTACAAATTATAAAATTGGCACATTAAATTTGCAAAGACGACACAAAATGATCCAAGAGTTTCTTTATTATTTCTAAACTGGTATAAACTGGACATTATATCAAAGAATTCAAATTATTATAAAACTGTTCATGATGTTATATAAAACATGTTCTTTTTTGATTCTTTTATTTTACTTTGTGGGTGGGGCCCCCAAATATTATTTGCCTAGGAGCCCCGACTATCCTTAATCCGCCACTGGAGTGAGGTAAGTAAATTTCAAAAAATAATCTGAATATGTTAAATGTTTGCTATACACGTTTTTGCATTTTAAATTCCTTAAAAAGGTGCAGGTGTTCGTAATATTGTTTTTTAAACACAACATAATAAATAATTAAAATATATATACCGGGAGATTCAATTTCGAGGCTCACCATGGGGATCTCGCTTATTAGTAGAGATAGAGCCTATGTTTAAATTTGGCAAAGTTTCGTATTTTTGTGCTGATCAAATACCGGAAAAGAAATTTTAGCTATCATTTTAAAGATATCCGCAAAAAACGGAAATGTTAAGATATAGTTTTTAATTTTATATTCAAAACCAAACGTAGCTAGACATTTGAAACAAAAACATTCTACAGCTACTTTTTAACAAGGATGCAGTGTCATTTTTTAATTTGAAATAACATCAAAGATGGCGGCGTAACCATGGCCAACTTTTGTTTTTTAGTATGGGCACCATGTTGAATTTTGGCATTTTCCGATAGTCGTGTTTTTTCTCATTTCCGCAATGTATAACATGTCAGCATTATTTTTTAAAATGATGGTGTAATAATCAAAAAACTTTCAGGTACCTAACTGGGGCTTGGTTACAGACCGCTGGACTCGTGGCTAAGTAACGTCATCAAAATGCACTTGGATCAAGCGGCGCGCTCAGCGTTGGGTTTGCCATTTAACCAAATAAACCTTAATTTTGGTTGATTGTGGATGTAAAATGCCGTTTACCAATAATGAAAAGCGTGATATGATAAGAGTTTATTATTGTTCTCATAAAAATACCCCATCGTACAATATTCCTAACATTGGACAATTTGCGGACCATGACTCATCAAAGATGGCGGCGTAACCATAGCCATCTTTTGTTTTTCTTCTTCTGGAGCAATAAAAATCTCTGCGCCCCTTTTTTTCGGAAGACGTCTGGTATTTTTCGAAAAATTAATTTAATATACCCCACTTTCAATTCCAATTGAACCTAAATCGGCGTTTATATATGTTACCGGCAAAACCCGTTTTCAGGTTGAACCAGTTTAACCTAGGTTAAACTAGTTCTGCTGAAGCGCGTTAGGTCGAACTAGTTTAACCTAGGCCAAACTAGTTTAACCTGGTTTGTAATCGCATACTTTAGGTCAAACTGGTATGGACTTGGCCAAACTGATTTCGATTAACGGTATTGAAATGTACTATTATACCGAGTGATCCACGCTGTTATTTGTGGAACCAGAAGAATGAAATTTGGATAGCTATAATAGACTAAAAATTTAAATTTTTGGATATACTTGATGTTAGTATGACTTCGTCTTTTTTCCGGAATGGACGTTATCTTTGAAATTGCACACTATTCTTTGCATGCAGTAATTTCAATAGGGATGATATTCTAAAAATGAAACACCTCGATTGACCATTTTTTACTTCTTCCGGTTTTTCTCGGAAATTGCTTCATGTTTTACATTGTAAACTGCAGGCTATACTTTGTCAGCGGTATTTTCAATCGTGATTTTCTGAACCCAAAATGTAATGATTAGTAATGGGTACCTCGATTAGACCGACAGGCACCAGATCAATATTCCACAAATAATAAATTGTACTTGCGAGCTGATTGGCTGGTGTTCGACCTGCGATATTTATTCATAACTTATGGTGATTTAAAGAGCCCAAACATCGTCTGGTTCCATAAATGAAAAATAGTAAACAGTAGTTGATGGAGTGAGTCGCGTTTTTTAGTAAATGAAAGCAGATGTAAAACAAATGAAAACGACAAATAAAATTTATAATGCAAACCAGCTTCGCTAAACTGCGCAGTGACTAGGGGCCTTATAAAAAATAATTTAGTAAACTGAACTTTATTATAAATTTATTAAAAAATAGAAATAATACAAATAAACATAAAATTCTCCATGCTGTTAACAGTAAAGAAACTCTCATAAAGTCAACATCAAATACAGGATCATGCTAAGCAAGTCATAATATGTTTTTACCTATATTTGTTTTTCCTAACCCCTTATGTTACAAAGTAAAAAATTGTTGAAATGTTACTTAGCAATAGAGGTCTTGCACTAAGTCTCAAAATTAAAACGCTCTATTAGTGCCAAACGTATACCAGAACCGTCCGCAAACGTCCTTTTTTAAGAAAAAAATCGGTTCGTACACAGTTAATAATATTAAAATTGGTCTCGTCCCTTTAAATATGATCGCGCTGTGATTGGTGTGACGTAGCATGCCTGGTCGAAGGCCACGTGACATGAGCTAGTTAAGATGCGATTGTCATGCCTTCACTCTTTCTACGTGTGAAAAGATTGACATTAACGTTGGACGTACGTCTTCTCAAACGACTGTCACTTTTGACAACACGCAAAGATTCCATGACCCAACTATACTGATTCGTTATCAGAACGCACACAACGTCCTCCAGATGCTATACATTCAACTAGATGCCGTTCTCGTGCCCGTAGGTCCTATTTTTCGGCTGCTTTACGGCCTAGGCTCGCTGAGCTTCTCACCAATCTTATGACGTCACGGAACGTTTTGGCGCGGATTAAATTTTGATCTTCTATAACAATTGAGTGCAACAACATTAAGCGGAAAAATTGTACACCTGGTTTTCTTACCACCTAAGGATTTTATTAAGTTAGGTAAAATCATGCAAGACCCCTATTGAGTTATCTGATTATCGCTTCTATTACAGTAGAAATGTCGATGTTCACTGAAAAATATCAGCTTTCTAAGTCTTCGCTGTGTTTCGTTTTTAGAATATCATCCCTATTGAAATTACTGCATGCAAAGTATTAGTGTGCAGATTACAATTTCAAAGATAACGTACATTCCGGAAAAAAGACGAAGTCATACTAACATCAAGTACATCCTAAAAATTTAAATTTTTTGTCTATTATAGGTACCCAAATTTCATTCGTCTGGTTCCACAAATAACAGTGTGGATCACCCGGTATAATAGCACATTTCAATACCGTTAATCGAAATTAGTTTTGCCTAGTCCATACCAGTTTGACCTAAAGTATACGTTTACAAACCAGGTTAAACTGGTTTGGCCTAGGTAAAACTAGTTAGTTCGACCTAACGCGCTTCGGCAGAACTAGTTTAACCTAGGTTAAAGTGGTTCTACCTGAAGACGGGTTTTGCCGGTAACATATATACAAAATCCTTGAGAAACTCCGTTTAGGGTTTTATGACAATAAAAAACAATTAGTTAACAGCTGGCTGTTTTAAATTTCTCAGTCATTAAACTAACCCCAATATTCTTGAAATGGCAAAAGTGTTTTATATAAATGCCGGCATCGTATTTTATGGAATTTTTCTAATACTAGTATCCTTTACTAGCGTAGACTTAATAACATAGTTACACCAGTATTGGTTTCCGTAAAAACCAAGGCGGGTATCACATAAGCCATTTCTTAACCTCCTTCACAGCGTAACCATAAGGCTCGATTCTGCAACTTCAATGCTCTCCAATCTTCACAGCACACTGAAACTGAACCAAGCCGAATATTCTGTTGGAAATAAACATTAATTATAAAAAAATAAAATACTGATCGATTTATCTTGGGCCAATTGTATATTAATCTATAACATTTCAGAACACGTCAAAAAATAGATAATTTAGTCGTGAGACCCCTTTCTTTAAAGCTTGTCATAGACAAAACGTCTAACCAACTACAATATTTGTTAAATCTAAGTACTGCCATAACTGGTGTTAGGCGAATTGTTACGTTCATGTACCACTAACGCTGGCTAATTTTTATGCAAACTCGCACTAATGTAGCAGAATGGTGCGATATTACTTATAATCCAGCAATACCACTGAAAGCGGAATTGCTTCTGCCTAACACTGGTCATAACACAAAAAAACCTTAACTTTTATAGCGTTTTCGATTTACTGCACTCGGCCGCACTAGCATCATGCTGGTGCGGGTTTGTATGTTCGGCTTATGCTCGTCTTTATATACTTTTGTGTATAAAGCGCACCAAGATCGTGCATAAAAATGCACGGAGTTGGTGCAGTTCGCACTGAGTGCGTGCATAAAAGGGTATAAATCGAAAACACTATTAGAACCTATATGAAGACATTTATTTAAAAAAAATAACAACATATATATATAAAAAAAATCTACCTACTAGCAATACATTGATTTATAACCTTTAACAAATGGGAATTCTCCAAAGCAGCAGCCACGCGTTCTTTATCGGCAAGTTGCTTATTGACAGACCGTTCCGATGCATGCATTCCCGGATTAATCTCAACTGTAATCTTAAACCTACTCGGCAAACACCTTAATAATTTCACTCGAATCGACAGGCCGATCAAGGTGGCCATGCTGCAATGTGGTATCGTAGGTGTATACAAGATTTTTATAGAATTATTCCGATTGTCAACTTCTATTAATCCTTCTTCTAGAACGTGCAACTCTTCTAGGGTCAAAGGATGTTCTGGATCGTTAATACTCCTGATTATATCTAAAATTAATGTGTTAGTGTTACTTACTTCCGAAGACAGGTTCTGTTACCAAAAATTTCACGGGCGTCAAATTCGTCTACCACGTCGTCATTTTCTTCGTCGTTTGTTATTTTGCGATCGCTTAATTTATCGTAAATGTGAGGGTTTGAGTTCTCTAATTCCATTGTAGCGTGATTGGTGTTCGTGTTTATTTGTTTAGTTGGGTTTCCGTTTAGTTTATCCCACAGGTTTATCCTACAGCGGACTAGATTACTAGTTTATCTCATAAACGCAGTGTTGCCAGATGACTGAAATGTAAGTCCCTAGCGCTTAGTACCAGAAATCACTAGAATTCCCTAGATTATTTTTTCATTATTTCCCCAGAATTTCCTAGATTTTTTCCCACATTTCCCTAGAATAATCTAAAAATAAAACTAATTAAAACTTATAATACATTTATTTATAAAGTATATAGATAAAAAATATAATGTAAAGAGTGTCCCACTTTCTTTCCCGCAAAACTTTTTCTCAGATAGTAAATATCATATTAAATAAAAGGTTTCAAATAGACTTATTAGTTTTTTAATTCATTAAAAGCAGCAGTTACAGTTAAAGCAGCCTGAAATATTAACAAAATCATATTTTAAACGGATGCGCCAACTTATTAAGCAATTGAAAAACCAATAAAGCCATATGAAACTTTTTAATCTAAATGACTTTTACTTTCTAGAAACAAAATAGTAAAAAGTTTCGCATGGATCTATTTTTGGTTGATTTGTTGATTAAATTTTGTTTTCGTCGGTATTGATAGTATTATTTCTTCGGGTTTGAATTGTTAGATATGTATTTTATTTTTTATTTTTGTTTGTTTTGTTAATATTTCAAACTGTTATAACTTATTAATTGCTGAATTGATAAACAAATAAGCTCAATGTGAAACATATTACTACAAAATGACATTTGCTTTCAAAAAAATAATATTGAGGGGAAAAAGTGGGACTCCGTGTATATTAAATAAAAAATAAATATATATATATATATATAGTAAGTACGTAGGCTTTCACGGCCAGAATCATTTAGAAAATAAACTGCTTCCGGGTTATGCCGTGAGTCAAGATTTGTTAATGCTGACGTTTCGCGAGCCATGTTGCTCGCTTCTTCAAAGCTAATTGAATACTGAAGACCTACCAAGAATAAAATTTCCAAGGACCCAACAGATAAGATAGGAAGGCGAGTGAAGGAATTGGTTAAATCATCATCGATTCCCGTACAGGAACAAAGAAGCCTTTTTGTTCAAGCCCCTAGGGCACCTAGGATCTACGGTTTGCCAAAGATCCACAAGGATAACGTACCTTTAAGACCAATCGTTAGCGCAATAGGCTCCCCAACCTATTTGTTGGCAAAATACTTGGCGAAAACCATCCAACCGTTTATAGGACAAACTACATCTTTTGTCAAGAACTCTGAACATTTTATTCAGATTTTGAAGGAAGTTGTCATTGACCCTCAGGATATACTCGTAAGTTTCGACGTAACATCACTCTTTACGTGTGTTCCGGTTAAGGAGGCAGTCGAAGGCCTCCGGACAACACTTGTCCCCCTAGGTCTACCAACCGATGTTCCGGATCTTGTAGAGTATTGTCTCTCCACCACATACTTCAAGTGGGCGGGAGCGATGTATGAGCAGGTAGAGGGTGCAGCCATGGGATCACCTTTGTCACCGGTAATCGCCAATTTCTTCATGGAATTGTTTGAAGAAAAAGCCATTACGTCAAGTCCCTTCAAACCCAAGCACTGGGTCAGATATGTCGACGATACCTTTGTGGTTTGGCCACACGGTAGAGATAGACTTACTGAGTTCCTTAACCACCTGAACAATGTTAGTCCTTCCATCAAATTCACGATGGAAATAGAAGAGGACAATCAGCTGCCTTTCTTAGATGTGCTGGTATACAGAACGTCAACGGGTAGACTTGGACATACAGTCTACCGTAAGAAGACACATACCGATCGGTACTTGAACGCCAAATCACACCACCACCCCCAACAGAAGAGAAGTGTTATTAACACTTTGTTCAACAGAGCCGAGAAGGTATGCGACTCTAGCACCTTGCACGACGAACGGAAACACTTGGAGTGGGCCCTACGCCAGAATGGATACACCAAGTCTGACATACGGGGTGTCACACAAAGAAAACCGCAAGTCTCAGAGGAACCGCAAGAGTCAAAGGGGTTCGCTTGCTTACCATACGTAAGTGGGGTATCAGAGAGAATCGGTAGAGTACTGAAGAAATCGGGTATCACGGTAAGGGACAGAGCACCAGCTAAGGTAAAGGATCTTTTGCCTAACCCAAAGGATATCACACCACTCCTGAAGAACGAAGGGGTATACAAGATAACATGTGAGTGCGGAACATGCTATGTAGGACAGACAGGACGAAGCATCCAATGTCGAATCAAGGAGCACAGTAGGGACACCCGGCTAGGCAAGATCCAACAGTACGCTGTTGCTCAACACTGCCACGAGTCGGGACACACAATGGATTTCGATGACGCGAAGATGTTGGCAAGGGTGGGGAATTATCATCGAAGGCTTATTAGAGAAGCCATCGAAATTTACAAACATCCTGACAACATCAATCGCGAGGACGGTACTGACATTAGTAGGGTCTGGAAATCGATCCTAACGCGGTCAGGTGGAAAAACACATGAAGCGGTAGCGCCAGATGTGCGCAGTGAGGTGTAAATTCAGGTATATAAGGGAGACTTTCTTGGTAGGTCTTCAGTATTCAATTAGCTTTGAAGAAGCGAGCAACATGGCTCGCGAAACGTCAGCATTAACAAATCTTGACACACGGCATAACCCGGAAGCAGTTTATTTTCTAAATGATTCTGGCCGTGAAAGCCTACGTACTTACTTGATCTCACTCTACGGGGAAAATGTTTACAAACTTACCAAGGATTTTGACACTTTACGAACGAAACGTAGCAAGATGTTATCCAATCTTGCTTTTTTGAGAAGGTGTAGGGACAAAGGTTTAGTACCAACATTCCCGCGTACCAAGCACCATATCAACACCGCTGCCGCCAAGAAGATTTTGAGGAGAACGGAGAATGCCTTATTACGTGAAAGGGTACATTTCACGTACAGATCTTTACAGGACACTACAGATAAATTGCTAAAACTTCATCTCAAATTAGCAAATAGATTGTCAGCCGAAGATTGGGGTAAGCTTGATTCCACCACATGGAGAAAGGCGGAATTCCAGTTTGAGAAAGCAACCGAAACTCACAAGAACAAGTTTGTTAGGTTAGAGGCTAAGAAGATTGTGACCAAAACTACTACTGTGGACAAAGTAGTTATAAATATGTCTAATCACCAACTCTCCACCGGTGAATTGTCGGTCCTAGGCAAAGGATTGAACTTTGCAATCGCACCGATAAGAATACCTAAGGAGGAAATTATTACGGAAGTAGAAGCCGCATTGTACAAAATTCCAGGTGTACAAGCAGAGGACATTCGTCAAGAGGTTTCCAGGATAATTAGGAAAGCTACCCCGCCAAAGAGCAATATTACCAAAGAAGAGAAGTACTCTCTGAAAACCATCAAGGACAATAAGGATATCACAGTACTACCAGCACACAAAGGGAATGCAACGGTGATATTGAACAAGGAGGACTACAACAGGAAGATGGACGATCTATTGGACCCGAATACGTACCGTAAAATTTCCAAGGACCCAACAGATAAGATAGGAAGGCGAGTGAAGGAATTGGTTAAATCATCATCGATTCCCGTACAGGAACAAAGAAGCCTTTTTGTTCAAGCCCCTAGGGCACCTAGGATCTACGGTTTGCCAAAGATCCACAAGGATAACGTACCTTTAAGACCAATCGTTAGCGCAATAGGCTCCCCAACCTATTTGTTGGCAAAATACTTGGCGAAAACCATCCAACCGTTTATAGGACAAACTACATCTTTTGTCAAGAACTCTGAACATTTTATTCAGATTTTGAAGGAAGTTGTCATTGACCCTCAGGATATACTCGTAAGTTTCGACGTAACATCACTCTTTACGTGTGTTCCGGTTAAGGAGGCAGTCGAAGGCCTCCGGACAACACTTGTCCCCCTAGGTCTACCAACCGATGTTCCGGATCTTGTAGAGTATTGTCTCTCCACCACATACGTCAAGTGGGCGGGAGCGATGTATGAGCAGGTAGAGGGTGCAGCCATGGGATCACCTTTGTCACCGGTAATCGCCAATTTCTTCATGGAATTGTTTGAAGAAAAAGCCATTACATCAAGTCCCTTCAAACCCAAGCACTGGGTCAGATATGTCGACGATACCTTTGTGGTTTGGCCACACGGTAGAGATAGACTTACTGAGTTCCTTAACCACCTGAACAATGTTAGTCCTTCCATCAAATTCACGATGGAAATAGAAGAGGACAATGAGCTGCATTTCTTAGATGTGCTGGTATACAGAACGTCAACGGGTAGACTTGGACATACAGTCTACCGTAAGAAGACACATACCGATCGGTACTTGAACGCCAAATCACACCACCACCCCCAACAGAAGAGAAGTGTTATTAACACTTTGTTCAACAGAGCCGAGAAGGTATGCGACTCTAGCACCTTGCACGACGAACGGAAACACTTGGAGTGGGCCCTACGCCAGAATGGATACACCAAGTCTGACACACGGGGTGTCACACAAAGAAAACCGCAAGTCTCAGAGGAACCGCAAGAGTCAAAGGGGTTCGCTTGCTTACCATACGTAAGTGGGGTATCAGAGAGAATCGGTAGAGTACTGAAGAAATCGGGTATCACGGTAAGGTACAGAGCACCAGCTAAGGTAAAGGATCTTTTGCCTAACCCAAAGGATATCACACCACTCCTGAAGAACGAAGGGGTATACAAGATAACATGTGAGTGCGGAACATGCTATGTAGGACAGACAGGACGAAGCATCCAATGTCGAATCAAGGAGGACAGTAGGGACACCCGGCTAAGCAAGATCCAACAGTCCGCTGTTGCTCAACACTGCCACGAGTCGGGACACACAATGGATTTCGATGACGCGAAGATGTTGGCAAGGGTGGGGAATTATCATCGAAGGCTTATTAGAGAAGCCATCGAAATTTACAAACATCCTGACAACATCAATCGCGAGGATGGTACTGACATTAGTAGGGTCTGGAAATCGATCCTAACGCGGTCAGGTGGAAAAACACATGAAGCGGTAGCGCCAGATGTGCGCAGTGAGGTGTAAATTCAGGTATATAAGGGAGACTTTCTTGGTAGGTCTTCAGTATTCAATTAGCTTTGAAGAAGCGAGCAACATGGCTCGCGAAACGTCAGCATTAACAAATCTTGACACACGGCATAACCCGGAAGCAGTTTATTTTCTAAATATATATATAAACAGGTAGTAATAATACTAATAATGCATAATATTTGTGATCACAAATGTGATTTCCTATTGAATTTTATATAAATGTTTTGGTTTCATTAATATAATATTTGTCATAATACATATCTGAAATTAATAGCAACATTTGCCTTCACTAGTATCGCTCGCATTTCAAACTTCCGCGCCTGTTTTGTTTCGCTTTTTAGTTTTCACATCGGTTACAACTGAAAGAATTCTTTCTTCTTGCTATTCTGTTGCAGCAATAATCAAATATCCATTCCAAACATGAACGTCGAATAGAAATTTGTATTTCTCCTGGAAAGTTAGAGACAAATGTATTGCATTGTGTTCCCAAATATATCGATTTTAAATATATTAATAGATCAGGATTTACAATTTTATAATTGTTAATGTACTCGGGTTTCATAAATTGTTAAATCACGTTGTTAAATATGTTTCTACATTCTGCTTGTAAGCATGGGCGCCCGCAGAAATATTTCTAGGAGGGTACAAACCGAAAACCCACAACGGGTTGGGTTAAGAGTTGCCAACTCTAAAAAATAGGGTTAACGGCAACCGGAGCTGCCGTTCCGCTTTTGGTATAAAAAGCCAACCGTTTATAGCTTTTGAAACAATTGTTGCATAAATTTCTATCATACCCCAAATTGGACAACTGGCCCTAAATCGCCATAATTTCCGTTCGAACGGCAACCGTATTTCATTTGCACTTTGCATTAACAACATTTGCTGCAGAAAAATGCTTATAAATTTGAAAAAATTATTGCATAAGTTTCTATCATACCCCAAATCATTGGTAATTAAAACACCTATTAGGCCTTCGACGGTGACGTTCGGAGTTTTGCCCCATGGACAACAACCCTTGATGGCGATAATTTTCGTTCGAATAGCAAACCTATTTCAAACAGTTGCTAAAGAAAAAGTCTTATAACTTTTTCAAAAATTGTTGCATAAGTTTCTATCATACCTCAAATTGTAGGTAATTAAAAGACTTAGTAGCCCTTCGACGCTCGATGTTTTGCCCCATGGACAGCAAGCCCTAAATGGCGATAATGTCAGTTCGAATAGCAAACGTATTTCAATCAGTTGCTCCAGAAAAATATTTATAACTTTTGCAAAAATTGTTGCATAAATTTCTATCATACCCCAAATTGTAGGTAATTAAAAGACCTAGTAGCCCTTCGACGTTCGGTGTTTTGCCCCATGGATAACTAGCCCTATAAGGCGATAACGTCCATTCGATTAGCAAATGTATTTCAAACATTTGCCCCAGAAAAATGTTTATAACATATGGAGAAATTACTGCATAAATTTCTATCATACCCCAAATTATAGGTAATAAATAGACCTAGTAGCCCATCGACGTTCGGAGATTTGCCCCATAGACAACAAACCTTAAATGCCGATAATGTCCGTTCGAATAGCAAACATATTTCAAACCGTTCCTAAAAAATGTCTATAACTTTTGCAAAAATTGTTGCATAAATTTCTATCATACCTACCTCAAACTGTAGGCATTTAAATGACCGTATCCTTTCGACGTTTGGAGTTTTGCGCCACGTGCATTTGAATAGCAAACGTATTTCAAACAGTTGCGACAGAAAAATGTTTAAACCTTTTGCAAAAATTATTGCATAAATGTCATCATACCCCAAATTGTAGGTAATTAAAAGACCTAGTAGCCCTTCGATGTTCGGAGTTTTGCTAAATGGCGATAATAGCAAACGTATTTCAATCACTCAACTTTTGCAAAAATTGATAACATGATCAGTTGTCACTTGTTTGTTTCTGTTTTTTTTTGTAATTGAACATCTGCGAATTTTTATGTGTAATAAAGAATAAGTGAAAATTAAGTTTCATTTTTTATAATGACATAGCTTTTAGCAAATACACACAATGTTTAATGCTATAAAATAGGTAATCATTTTTTATGTGAAATTAACGTCCGTATCATAATTTTTAGTCATACCGCCGTCATAATAATAAAAATATCATAATAACACTACCACCAGAAAAGCTGCCGACAGCACCCTCTCAATATGCAAATGTCCTAATACTCTTACCATGTTTAGCGTCTCCAAAAGTCTAAGGCCCGGTGTCCACCGGATCGGGCCGATAAGTATCGGCCCGATTTGAGTCGTGCGATAAATATCGTGCACATGTATTTTTACTGGATCCTGTCCACTGACACGATGTATGTCATGCCCGATAAATATCGTGTCAGTGGACAGGTCCCGATAAAAATACATGTGCACGATATTTATCGTACGACTGAGATCGGGCCGATATTTATCGGCCCGACCCGGTGGACACCCGGGCTAAGGGTACCACTTTTCAGCTTGATCGGCCGTTTCTTTTCTGAAATATATCCAAAACAAGAAATATATTTTCTATATTTAACACCTTATAACTTCTTAAGGAAGCACTTTTTAGTATGGGGGTTTTGGTTTGTTTTTGGTTCGTTATGCTGGGTCCCATTACTTTCCGGACAGTCTGTATAATCAGCAAGGGTAATACCCTCAGATTACTGCGAAATTGAAATTATTTGCAGTAAAACATAACAACCAATTCATACAAACAGGCTATATCCTTTAAAATTATAAATAAAATAGAAAAGAGGTAATAACACTCACAACATATTTCACATTCTTTTATTAATTAACTAATTCATTACTCATTTTACCATACATTAAATAAATAAGCACTGTTAAAATATGTAAACTAAAAACAGGGAAAAATATTAAATAATTTTTACTTCACAGCAACAATTGCTACAACAGTAAACCAACAATATACTACTTAATTTAATCACAGATAATCTTATATCATTCATTTATTATTATTACTTTGTTATCGTTTTGTGTCATGATTAGAATCCGACTAAACATGCGGCTTTGGCCACCTAAGGTCACAAATGACATCTTAAACAAATACACAAATAATAAAAAATAGTTAATTTTGCTAAAAAATAACCTATCAATTGTTTTACATTCAAATTAAAAATGTCTTAAAAATTCAAATTAAAAATGTCTTAAGGAATAATTTTATTGTTTTAATGCAATTTTATGCTCAAATTTGAAATTGGAATGTTATATCTCAAATTTCAGATGTAATTCCGGCACATGGCGTATCTGAAGTGGCATATAATAGAGATCACAAGACACCGACTTTTAAAATGTTAAAAGCATTTAAAACGGAATTTGAAAAGTTAGAAAATACAGCACATCGTTGTAAATAACATACATCTAGAACAGTGTACATGACTTATTTTGAGACATTTTTTACAAACTGATGCTTTACTCTTGACCAAATTTAACAATTTCTTGCTGTTGGTCCATTATAGATAAGCTTTGTTCGCTGAGTGAATCTCGAACTAGTTTGGGTACTATTTTATATTGGACCAATGCAATGCATCACCCTGATTTCTCTACCATTATCACACTAACACATCTGGTCCGATATAAATTAGGTTCCGAACAAGTTCTGAATGCGTTCCAAAGGCGCCGTAGAAGTAAAATATAATTCTATTATTTCTATTACTTTATGTATCTTAGCACAACAAAAAACATAAATACTATTTTACTTTAAACATTGGCACTTATTTTGCATTATAAATTTCCTTCGATTTCTACCGAAGGCATCGAAAAAGATGTAGTTTAGCTTCGGCTTTTGCCCAAAAAATTACCTTCGGTTAATAATAGCAGGCTAGAGCTGTTTGTTATAATATTTACAAAACATGGGCAACATGTACTCGTTTCATAGTTTTTCGTTGTTTTCAATGTTCAGAACATAGCGTGGTTGCTTGTCATTCATATAAAGGATTAAATAAAACCTTTTCTTTCCCGTTCTGTTTAGACGTCCTTGCACCTATAAAATCAAATTGGTATGCGTTATTAATTATTATACAAATCCCAGCTCTAAAGAACGGGGTTTGATATCTAAACTATCGGTTTTACGACAAAAAAACATTTATAATTCGCCATTACTAAAATTTGCAAAAAAAGCTAAGAGGAACTCATTTACTTTAACAATTATTGAAACGTAAATCGTGAATTATAAACATTTCCAACATTAAGTCAAAACGATATTTTAATAGACAAAATTAATCAAAGGTTAATAACAAAAAATGTATACCGTGTAGTCGTAATTATGGTTTTCTTTTATTTTAATTAATGTCCGTTCTATGGAGATATATCGGCTTTTTTTCTTTCTACTGCTTCTTCTACATTTGTTTGTGTAGTGTATACAAACATTTATTCCTCGGATTTCGTCATCTCCAGTGGCTGATTAGGGATGGTCGGGGCCCCTAGGCAAATTATCTTTGGGGGTTCCACCCACAAAGTAAAATAAAAGAACCAAAAAAAAGAACGTATTGGAAGCAAATTAATATTTTTTTTTACATTTAATCGTTTATAAACAGATGTATAAAATACGAATTCTTCCATATAATCTCTAATAAGTCTCTAATAAGTTGTAAATTCAATTAAACTGTAGTTAGTATAGTTAAATACGTTTCAATTTTGAACCGATTTTTTGCCGAAATATATACTGGTTTCTTGCAGAAGCTTCTTTTGGGAAAAGCTTCAATTTTAGTTTACCTTTCTGCAATTGTCGGTAGTTGTCGAACAGATCAAATTTACTCAAATCTTGATGGGCTCCAAAATGTGTTTCCCTTCTGATCTGATCAGATAATATTCATCAAAATTTTCTCGAATTTGTTCTAAAAGAAATCTTAGTAGGAAACCGAAGTATCCTAGTAAGATTGGAATGTTTCTAGTTCGCACGGTTTCTTTCAAATATTTAACCTCGACATTTTTTAAAATTTAATGATGGACATAGGAATCCAGACTTTTGAACAGAATCATAAATAAACTGTCGATAGAAATAGTTATATAATTTGATTTTAAAGATCTGTAAGTCGGTCCGGACCAAAGTTATATAAGATAATAAAGTAGTTATAAATATAAGATGATAAAAGTTATATAGTTTTTGAATAGGCCCAAACATCACACAAGCACTCCCTGCGGTTTGTCCAACAAGATTTAGGGAATGAGCACTGCAAGGTTAGTATTCGTCGAGATCATTGATTTTCTTTATTTAACTTTGTACTTCATTTTATTTCCTTGACATGTTTGTGTTGTAACTTCGTGGACTCTTATATCGAGGTTACAATCTTAAATAAATTTTAAAATGTTTTGGGATAATGCACTGTGCACTGCCTGTGTGACTTTTAATAAACAATTTCAGAAACCCCTGGTGTACTTCAAATGTACTTGGATCTCCATATCTTATTATAAAAGTCGGCTAATCGCTATGTTGCAAATCCGGAGTGGAATCTACTATGATATTCTCTTCTTCTTTTTTGCTTTCTTCTATCTATTTTGCTTCTTTAACTTGTTTTAGTACGTACTTTCCTAACTATTCAATAAATCGACAAATTGAAAAAAACATATAGTAGAGTACAATTACGATAAATTTCCCCCTCCACAATTTGCGTAATCAACGGTTTGGAAAACGTTTTGCTTAAAATAATCAAAATTTCGTAATACGAGAAAAACCATTAATTTTTAAATAATTATGGGAAAATTATGTCTTGGCCGGGGGTCCCCAAAGCCCGGGGCCCCTAGACACGTGCCTCTTTGCCTTATGGGTAATCCGCTACTGGTCATCTCCAACCATCCCTAGAGTAAAAAATAGTATATTATAATACAAGTTTTATAAGAATTGGCGCACGAGTTGTTTTGGGCTCGACTAGCGTAGCGCGGAGTGCCCAATGTTACCACCCAGAATACGGGTAGGTGTGGTTAGCCGAGCGGTTAGCTAATTTTTTTGATGTTAAATAAACAGGTGACTTAAAGAGGAGCAAAAGGGGTTGGAAGTTTTATCTCATGCGAACTTTTGATGTTAATATTCGAGATAATAGACTGCACTTACCGTAATCTTTATCTATCACACTAAGTATTTAGATATAATTTTTTATTCACTGGGTAATTAGGATATACAACTTGAAATAATAAAAATAAAACAACCAAGGCAAGGTACAGATTAAATTAAATATGCTAGAAAGAATAAAAAAAAATGCAACGGACATTCAAATTAAATCAGACATTAAAATGAATTATAAATTGCGACAAACATTCAAATTAAATCAAATATCGTAAAATGAATTATAAATTGTGACAAAGATTCAAAATTAAATCAAATACATCAAAGAGAATTATAAACTGCGACCAAGATTCAAATTAAATCAAATATCAAAAGAATTCAAAATTTCCCCAAAGATTCAATTTAAAGTAAATATAATAAGAGAATTACCAATTCCAACAAATAGTCACATTAAGTTACTTATACTATAACACAGTAAATATTCCCACAAGATACAAAGTAAAATTATTTATATTATAAAAATTCAAAAGTGCCACAAAGATTCAAATCAATACACGGTTCATCTTCCGAGCAATTGTGCACAATTAAACTAGTATGCAATCAAAGGAACCTAAAAGTAATATCTAATAATATTCAAAGTTCGCTACAACCAGAACCCTAACATGCACCAAGTTAATTATTTAAACACGTTATATTAACTGCTATCGCTCGCCTCGCGTGCCAATTATGGCGGCTTTCAGAGCAACGCGCATTGTCCCGTCCTACGCAGCGCGTACGGAGACCACACGCTAGGCGCGTCTGCAATCCGCACATACGCATACGGACGGGTTATTGCAGTATATCAGTATATTGGACCTTTCAGAGCTATGCTGACTGTACGCGCGTGTGGTTTGTCGTATGGTATTCATTTAACGTTATAATTGGGATGAGAGCACTGAATATCTGTGTATATACAACCTGTCCCAATATCTTCCCCGCAAACATTATTTTTAGAAACTAAATGTGAATGAAGGGTAAAATCGAAATATCGACACCGAGTAGGTAATAAACGAAATTCGGCTTAGACGGTGTTAAGGGATTTATCTCACAACATCTGTAAAGATATAGAGACATCCGGTTATTTCCTGTAATTACTTCCTAAGATATAATGTCATCATTACAAAACCGTATAAAACATAATGCTGGAGGTGTGTTGAAAGATAGGTCGCATTTGGGCGTGAACAGCACCCTTATAAAAGTCTTATCTGGACCTATATTGTTTAAACTGATCTTCCAATTTTGCTAATAATCCGTAAAGACTGCTTATTGAAAGGCGAAAATAATTGAAGAATTTCTCTTCATGATCACGTAGATCCTCAAATACGGAATTGAAATCACCTTTCAATAATCGTTGGGCAATAATTGGATGCCGCAAAAATCTTCTATGTCTGCGTTGTCGCCGTCGTCGTCGCATGTAGATAACGTTTAACATTTGCTGGAAAGCTATTGGATTCATTGTGAACTCGATCGGTTTTGCGCTGGTAGTAGTGTCAGCTGTTCGACCATACGCACGGACCGTCCGTGCGCACTGCGCATCGTTCTGAAAGCACGAAAATGACTGCTACGTACAGTACGTATGTACGGTGCGCGCGTACCGTCCGCGCGTAGGGTACGCAACACTCTGAAAGAGCCCTTAAATCTAATTTTTTTTACACGATTACAATACTTTGTCATACTACGTATGATACAGTAAAAAGCTGTTGACGTTTCAGGTGAAACCGCAAGTACTTTAGAATTAAAAATATACCTTACATGTGCGCATTAGGTCATTACCGTTATGTAGCAAATTTCGTTTAAATCCCCCTTGGGCCCTTGCCATTTTAGAGATAATCATGGATTCATACTTTTGCCCAACCCTGTGTGCATGTTTACAGTAGTAATTACTGCAAAAAAATAGATATCTACGCATTTTTCAGCTTGCAGCAACAGTTAGCAACAAAATCAACACTACATAACCTCCTACTACTATAGGAGTACATATTTAGTCTCATAAAATATTCAGTACGCTGGGAAAGCCAGGACAACGGAACACATCGCTTAGGCGCTCACTGTTTTAAAACAGTTATGACCAGTTGTGACCGTGTGGTCGCAACGTGTTGCCATTGGTGGCAAACATATATACCTACCTCCACACTGCACAGCTCCGTGGTGCGTAGCATCTGTTAAGTGCGGTAACTTGCAGTCCAGTTGGAACTGTGCTTCTTCTCGAACGACAGGTGGCAAGATGTGTGTATCTAGGTCGATAATATTGATGATAAAGTCGATTGCACCAGGGATGTGAGATGTGTTGCAAGTGTGAATTCATTTTTGGTGTTTTCGCCGAGTTCTGTTTTTATGCATTGCTGTTCGATTGTTTTCGCATTTCGGATTACGCCCGGATTAATGTGAGTACCTACCGGTAAATAACAGATACTTAGGTTATTTTCTTCTATATGTTTATAATAATAATAATAATAATAATAATAATCTTTATTGGTGTTATTACAAAGAAAATGGTTTACACAAGTCAGAATAAAAAAGAAAAACACTATGCACTACTTACTTACTTACTTACTACGAAATTACAGTTAAAGTATTCAACGTAATTGAATATACATTTTTCAACCAAGTATTGTTTCATTACTGTCTTAAATCTGTTATTGGAGTAACTCTAAATTGCTGGCGGCAGAACATACTGGGCGAGTCATCAGAACTGTGGTCAAGTGGTCGAGTGATCAAGCAAAAGAAAATGTATGCATATCATCGTTACTTGGTTGATTTTTTTCTACAATGCAACCTTAATTGCAATTATACAGGATGTCGCATTTAGGCAAACAGAAAAAAATATTTTTATGGTATATCCTGTTTATTATACCATTATAAAAAAGAAACATAAATTAATCAGAACTTAATAGTCATGTCAACTAGTAAATAATATACAGAGTGTTGGATTAAAAAAGGAAAGCTATAAATTTACTATGTGTTAGGAATACCTTGTAAAGCGCATCTTATTAAGGCATTTCAATTCATAACCCTATTATTTACTAATTGTCTGTCCGAAGACATAGCACATTTTTAATGACCTAATTTTTAATTTCATAATAGGTATGTTATGTACCTATGTTCTGACAGTTATATTATAACAGTCATACACGTAATAGTATATTATTTGACGAGGACATAATTAAGGATATAAATCACGAGCATGAAGTTTATACATGAGCCCTAGCTGAGTAAATGTAAAAATCTGATGTGGCCAGACACATTACTTTATCATACTATACAGCGGTGTCAAACTGTGTCAAACTTTGATTTTTAGACAATACTGTCAATAGACTCAAAATATCTGTCAAATCCTGATTAACTAGTTTTAATGCAGTACGAGCGATCTTGATGAAATAGAATTTGCTCATGAAGCTAAACTATTAATTTTACCAAAAAATATCATAGACATAAATTATACAAAATTTCCTCTACTTTAATTTATTATTTAACTATTTTGACAAAATTACAGAAATGGCGCCTCATTTGCAAAATCGTTGAAAAATCCTGAATAAACCTACAGTTCCTTTCGACCCTTTTGAAGAAAAAGATTTTCAGCTCTAAGTTTGGTCATGAAACTTCTAAATATGAAGTTTCGTCCCGATACCTTTAGTAGTTTTTCCGGAATCGTCGCCCCAAAAAAATAGGTACACACAGACACACATATATACACACACACACACACACACACACACACAGACATTTTTTTGTACCTTGGTCAAAAATGTTCAGGGGACACAAAAAGACATATTTCCGCTAAAATCTCAAAACTTTTCTTCCACACGATTACAATAAGTAAGTACGTAGGCTGGCTTTCACGGCCAGAATCATTTAGAAAATAAACTGCTTCCGGGTTATGCCGTGTGTCAAGATTTGTTAATGCTGACGTTTCGCGAACCATGTTGCTCGCTTTTTCAGAGCTGACTGAATACTGAAGACTTACCAAAGAAATCCTTAAACTTAGAGGGTCTGACGTTAATAGCTGCCTGGGTGCACAGACGATCAAGTTTTGTTCAGTGGCGTGCATATTTGTAATAATTTTACAAATTGAATTGCGTTTATAAAATGTACAAGACAGAGTTTGAATCTCTATTTAAACACAAACCATTTGAAATTACAGATGGCGGCAAAGTTTAGATAATCGTGCAACCATGGACAACCATGGCAACCATGGAAATACATAGAATTCCTGCATTACGAGTCAATGATCTAAAAGAATGATTGAATATCACAGAGATAGGAATATTGTTTACACTGAAGAAACATACTTATATTCATTCCTCTCATGCTACCGGCTTTAGTTGGTCTGATACCGCTAATCAATGATTTGAAAAGAAAAAATGAAAGGTAAATGTTTCATAATAGTACATGCAGGTGGAATGGGAGGTTTCATTCCTACTGGCTTATTGATGTTTCCTTTTGGTATGTTATTCCTATTTATTTTAGCTACAATTAGTACAGTTAAATTATAATAATATTCCCATTATTGACATCCGACACGGAAAGTGTTGGGGAAAGCTGGCCGTAACGTGCACGTTCGCGTTGCATTTTACTATAATATAATATAATATGCTGTCATTTGGTGCCGCGCGATTTTCGCCGACGCTACGCGATGCGAAAATCGCTCTTTAGTTTTTGTTCAAAACCAATCCTTATAATATTATGCAGAGAAAAAGTCATATTCCACTTTTTCTGAAGTACAATGTGTCTCTGTAAGTGCTCTCTGTAAGGATTATATTATAGTATATTATAATACAAGATACGTCTTTAAAAACGAGTGTTATATACTATTTTTTCTACTTTGCGACATTAATTTTACATACATTTCGAAAATTGCGGTTGTCATCTTACAATCTTGAGTAGTTTTATATACAACAGTTGGTAGTTGTGGTAAAATTCACAAATACGATTGACGCGAGCCAATAGCGATTGAGATGTCAGTCTTATTTCATACTTGACGTCAATATCATCAATCTTGGAAAACCAAATGTTACTAAAAGTTTGTGATCTAGTGTTTTCATATCGACACCGAAAGCGGCGTCGTTATGAGTTTATAACGAACGCAAAGTAGAAAATAATATATAATACTATAATGTTTTTATTATCTTAGTATTATTTTACTTATAATATGCCAGCAACCGACGTTTCCAGACTTCATCATATAGGGGTATTCCGATATAAACTTTTTCTTTTTGTTAGTAATTTTATTGTATATTTACATATAATTCCGTAAAGCATTATAGTTTTGTATTAAATATTTAACAAAAATATTTATCCAATTCTTATATAGTAAAAAGTGGTATTTTCTGACCAGAATTTTATGAGGATTGTTTTTGTACCAATGGTAAAATTGAAAATTGCAACCGCTTTGCGGTAAAATGCGAAAAGCCGCAAACGTGCACGTTAGGGTGCTTTTTAGGCTCCGGACTCCGGAAAATATGCGAACGCCATAGAAAATATTCTCAAAATTGCCGGAGGTAGGCACAAGAAAACCCCAACTTCACCATACAATGTCGTGATCACTACCAGTTTAATAAATTAATGCATTTTACAGCTTTAAAAAAATAAAATGTTTTGTTTAATTCTTGAATTTTGTAACAATGAATGATAACTGTTTTTGGTTAGTTTGTTATTCAATAAAGGAAGAAGCAGCGCGCTCCGTCCGGTGCTGCAATGGGCGCGCGCTCCTAAAAGAAGAGGTGTAAATGTTCAAAGTTTATGCCATCTGATTTATCGCTATATGGTCTTAAAGGAGAAGGTACAAAGTTTTGTTTGACCCTATATATAAACATCTACTACATAAAGTTACTGTTTTGCTTGTGGTCAAATGTAGCAAAAACGCGTTTTTTGCACCTTTAAGACTATTTTTCGAGAAAACTAGAGCCAATTCACCATTCTTGTGTTCAGATTCGGATTCCTGGGAAAAAAATCCTATCCGAATCAGTTGTTATTTGTCAGGCAATTTGATGTCGGTCAAATTTTGTTGGCCAGTGAAATTGTAACCCAACACTTTCCGCGTGGGATCCCAAAAGGACAAACGTATTGGATTTATTTTTGCTAATTTAACTGTTCTAAATTGAATGCAAGATGAACTGTTTTATATTATAGGTTCCAAAACCTATATGATTACCATGACGATATGAACCATAGAAACTTCATGAAGTGGATAACAGTTGATCCCAAATTTACCTCCACGGTTGTTCTTGTATTAGATAACAGTAGTTATCATAAGGAAGATGTTTCAATTATATCAGCTTCTCAAAATGTGAATATGGAGGATTGGTTCCTCTCAAACAACATACCATAATTTCATAAAAAACAAATTATTACTTATGCGTTAGGTACTTAAATGAAAGAACTTGGACATATAGTGTGACGATTGCCACCCGACCACCCTGATATATATCCAATAGCAAAAATATTGGCTTAAGTAAAAAAAATTTATTACACAGAAGAACGCTACTTTCCACTTTGCAGATGTTGAAAAATTTAGGCTAGAAAGATTTAATGTGTTAATTCAATCATGGAAGAATATATAGTATATTAACCCGGAAGCAGTTTATTTTCTAAATATATAGTTTTTATTAATGAGGACATGCTTAACATATTGAATCTAATCTAAAAGATTAATCGTCAATTTGATTCTGAATTCTTAAAATTTGGTACTTGACTATAATAGGCTATTCACTGATGTTCTATATTTACTTTGTCCGAACAAGAAGCACCAACTCACTTCACTTCACCACTTCACTCTCTGTGTTCTGCGTTTTACACATTCCACTGAACTAGTTTAGTTCTTTTTAGTATTCTCACTACACTCTGGTTGTTCAGTAGCTGCAGGGCCTTTACGTTAGGGTAGCCATATTTGTACAGGCGGCGACCGGGACATCCGGCAAATGGATTGTTTGGAACGAAAAACCACGTCCGTTTCCTCAAAGAAGTTATTTTTTACTTATTTACCTTGCGTGCATTTTGTTGTCCAAAGATTTCTTCTTTTTGCATGTCAATGTCAAGTGTTTAAATACAATATGTCTATAAGCAACTGTCCACTATAATGACACCCTTTTTTCGTAAGTAAACCACTGTGTTTTTAGCGTTTTGCCATTGTGGTGCTTCGTGAGGGTCATTCATGAAAATATGACAAATGATAAAGGACGACTCCAGTGTTTCTATAGCCGTTTTGTAGTATTGGCCGATTTCTACATTAAAACATACAATCAAATACGAATACCGAAAATCGTTTTTTATTTTCTCAAATTTATTTAAAGTTTGTATTTCCAAGAACTATTCTTGAGCTCTATGACCACAATTTGTTGATTTGACAGAGAGTAGTATATCGCGGAGAGTAGACATCGCAGATGAATAATTAATATAATAATTATTAACATAATTACAACAATAATATTCATTAGTGATACTACAAATAATATATACAAACAGTATAACTGAAGAAGCGAACAACACAGTGTGCATACGTCAGCAAATATGATTTTTTTTTTTTTTTCTAAATGGACTTATTATTAATTAGTTTCCTCTCTGCTTCAGTTAACTAATACTTAAAAGCTAATATAAAAGATAGTATAGTAATGAGTTTAGGTGATAATTTTAATTAAATACAAAGAATACATAGAAAATAAATTAAAAAAGGAAATGTTTATAAATTATGTGAACTAGAGGAAAAGAATTGCTGTAAATAAGTAAGTATAGAATAGTACCGTGGTAAAGTTATTTATTTATTAGCCAAAAATAGAATAAAATATAAATAATAATAATAATAATAGTTTATTGAATAAGGTACACGTGGTACAATATTGTCGTCAAATTAACAATACAAAAAATAATTCAAATGTCGCCATGTGGTCTTCTGTGGAAGCTATCGTAGTATTCCTGGACGGTATAGAATTCGTTTTCCAGGAGTAACTTCTTGACGGTTGATCGAAAAAGTTTTGGTCTCATCTCTTTTATATCATTTGGTAATGCATTAAATAATTTGATGGATATAGTGGAAGGAGTTTTGGGATTTAGCTATTCTGTGGAAAGGGATAGTGATGTCTTCTCTATAGCGTGTGTTGTGCTGTGCTCATGATTGTCTGCGTTTGTTGGAACATTGTCTCGTTTGCTATAAATGTACTCCAGGCAGGTAAGTATAAAGCAACTGGGTAATGTCAATATTTTTAAAGTTTTAAAATGTGTTCTGCAGCTCTCTCGATAGTTTAGTGCCGCCAATACTCTAATAGCCTTCTTTTGCATTATAAAAATGGTTTCCATATCTCTCGAAGCGCCCCACGTAATGATTCCACACGTAGCAATACTATGGAAGTATGCAAAGTAAACACTTCGTGCTGTCTCTGATGGTAAGTTGCAGCTTATGGTTTTTAGACAGTATAACGCACTCGCCAGTCTTTTTTTCAGGTGGGATATGTGCTCTGTCCAGTTTAGTGTTTCCGATAAAGTAACCCCGAGAAACTTGATGGATTTATTTGCTACCTCCTCACAGCGTCTTGTATAAAAGGTGAGTATTTTTGTTTTTTCTTTATTCAATTGCAAGTTGCTAATGAGGTCTTCTGCTTTCGCCAGAGTTTGTTTAGTTTTTTGCTCAGTGTCCCTTATGTCGCCACTTCTTGTAATGAAAGACGTGTCGTCGGCGTAAAGACAGATCAGTTCTGTTGGAATATTCTCTGGTAAGTCGTTTACATAAATTATGAATAACAGTGGTCCCAAAATCGAACCTTGAGGCACTCCTGTTGCTATTTCTTTCCATGTAGATTGTTGGCCATTCCAAAAAAACACTCTGTTTTCTTTTTTGTAGGTATGATACCAGAAATTTGTGTGCATTGTCCTTTAGTCCATATTTTTCTAATTTGGCCGTTAGTATTGTATGATTTACAGACTCAAAGGCCTTACTAAGATCACAGAAGGCTATTTGTGTATAATGTTGTTGGTCAAATCCTTGAATAATTGCTTCAAGTACGCTCAGTAGGGCCGTTATAGTGGATTTTTGCTTTTGGTATCCATGCTGGAATTTTGTAAGTAAGTTATTCCTGTTGAAGTATTGTACTATTTTTTCATGTGCTACTATTTCGAGAATTTTAGAGATTGCTGGCAATATTGAAATTGGCCTGTAGTTATTACAAGCATTGACGTCTCCCTTCTTATATAGAGGTGTTATCTTAGCCAATTTTAGTTCATTTGGGAAGACGCCCTCTTGCAGACACCTGTTTATGACGACACACAAGTGTTTGCTTATGAGTGGTTCTACTTCCTGCATTAGTTTTGTCGACAGTCCATAGATATCCTTCGTATTTTTTTATTTTAAACCTCTTATTATTTCCTTAATTCGTTGTTCATCAATTTGACCCAATGATTCCATACTTGCGCTGGTTAGTTTTACTAGCCTGACTGGATCTGCAAAATTGCTGGAAACTCCTATGGGTGCTGTCCCGACTTGTGAGAAGAAAAGGTTCAGATCTTCGGCATGTAGCTTGGTATCATCTATTGATATTTTCCTAGCTTTTCCCGTCTCGCCTCTAACCAACTTCCAGGCAGCCGAAATTTTATTATCGGATTGTCTTATGTATCTACCGTAAGCGTCTCTTTTTGCATCATCAATTTTTTGTATATATTCTGTTTTTAATTTTTTATACAGATCTTTCAAGTTATTTTCTTTTGTTACCTCAATCATGGTGTACAAGGCATCTAGTTGATTCTTTAGTTTATGTATATCCTCCGTTTGCCATTTCAGACTTAAACTTCTTTGTGATCTTTTGACGCTTTTTTCAGGGAATGCTAACTGAAAGCACTTCATTATACTGTTTTGGAATATTGTGTAACAGGTCTCCGCATGATTTGTCTCTAGATATATTGATTCCCAGTTGGTCTCTTGCAATACAGATTTAAATATTTCCACGTTTGCGTTATTTATTTCTCTATATTTAATTAATGTTTGATTTTCTGTTTCAGATGTCAGCTGGAAAGTTGCGACTTGCCCCAGATGATCACCTAGGTGCATGTTGATTGTCTCCGTCTCAACAGGATCAATGTATCGGTCCGTGTATATGTTATCTACGCAGCGCCTTCCATTTACTCTGGAAGGATGATTGAAAATTGGACGTAGTCCGAACTCTGACATGAACGCTAAAAAGTTGTCTTTCGTCGTACTTGTTTCTTTAATACAAATATTGTCATCGCCTATTACAAATATATTCCTGTTTCTATGTGTTTGCATTATGAATAGCAACTCTTCCAGTCTTCTCATCATCTCTTCTTTGTCGCCGTTAGGGGGGTGATAGACTGCGATCATTAAACTATTGAGTTTCGGCATCAGTACAGAACAAACTTCAAAACATCTTTCCCTATTATAGATGGAAATGTCAATAATTTCAGTCGCAATAGATTCCTCTACAATTATGATAACACCTCCATGTGCATTTAATGCCGGTTTTCTACAGCTGTAAGCAACCACAGTGTAATTTTGGATGTTTTGGAGGTTCTGTTAGCCAATGTTCCGTAACACACAACATGTCAATGTCGGTGGCTTTTTGCAGTATATATTGTAGACGATTTAATTTTGACGAAAGTCCTTGTATATTTATGTTTAAAATTTTAGTAAGTTTATTGCCTTTTGAATTTTTTTGTGTGTATTCTATTATGTGTTCTGCGTTCTTTTGTAGATGTGTTCTAAAAAACGGTTTATTCTTACACCGGAGGGCCACAGTTCGGGTTTTTTTTGCATAAAGTCCTGAATTACCTACATATGTTTCTAGTAAATATCAAATAATTAGACGATACATATTGTGGTCGTCAAGTCCAAAACCTGGGTAAAGTAATAAATGAAAACAGACTTTTTCTTATAATCAACAAGAGGAAACTTACATAAAAGAACTGCTTGGTGTAATTTAACAAAAATATATAACATGGTGATTGGGGGGGGGGGGGGGGGGTCTCCTATTAATGTCTAGGAGATACAAAGCACTTGTCCAAAATAGTAAAACTTACGTATGTTCACCTTGCCTTGCTAAAAATTGCTCCAAAAAAGTTATGAGCAAGCGGGATTTGAAGTTTTTACTTAACTTAAACAAATAAAGAATCAAAAAAAATCTGATGTGGCCAGGCACATGACTATATCATACTATATATAAAATTAATAGTTTATCTGCATGAGATTCTATTTGATCGAGATCGGCCATGTCTGCATTAAAATAAAGCTAGTAGAACTAGACAGATATGTCTATTAAAACTGCGTTCGGATATTGTACTCCGTTGACACCGGGTACACCGTCCAAATGACACTTACGTGTTATTGGGTGTAAAAAGTGTAACGGTGTACAATATCCGAACGCAGCTTATATTGACAGTAGGTATTGTCAAAACATTAGCGTTTCACACTACCTACTGTCATTAGAATCAAAATTTCTGACATATCCTGGCTACTAGTTTTAATGCAGTACGACCGATCTCGATGAAATAGAATTTGCTCATGCAGCTGAACTATTGATTGTACCAAAAAAATTTTTGGACCCTTTTCAACAGAAAGCTTTCCAGCTCAGGGTTTGGTCATGAAACTTCTAAATATGAAGTTTCTTCCCGATACCTTTAGTAGTTTCTACGGAATCGTCGCCACAAGAAACGGGTACACACACACACACAGATCCACACATACACAGACATTTTTTTTAACCTTGGTCAAAAATGTTCAGGAGACCAAAAAAGACATATTTCCGCTAAAATCTCAAAACATTTTTTGGCTTACATACTACGTTTGATAAAGTAAAAAAGGTGTTCACCAATATAATACTACTGTATAGATATATATATATATATATATATATATATATATATATATATATATATATATATACACTATACTGCTGTATAGTGTATATTGATAGGCAACCAATTGCGCAATCACAACGTTTGGTAAAGACTTTTTTGATGAATTATAATAGTACTCTCGCGATTGCTGTGGTAAACTACATGTGTTGTGGCTCTTCGTTGCAGCATACTTTATCGACTTTTATTATGGGTAGTGATGGGATTTTGTGTGTATGCCTTCTTACAGTACACTGTGTTCAATGCTACCGTATTTCGATATCGAATTGTAATAGACCCTCCTGCGATTTTTGTCGTACACAACAGGTGTTTTGGATCTTTCTCGCATACCTTATGGACTTTTGTTGTAAATGGTCATGGGGTTTTGCGTGTGTTTCTTCTTATGTAGACTGTTCCATTCTATCTTTTAACAATTAGCATTATATTATATCGGTCTCAACTGGTTGTGCTCTCAAATGAGGTAACACACAACTGTAAAATTGTTAATCCATTTCAATTTCAATAAAACGTGTCCAATATAATACAAAAGTAATTACCCTTTATAGACCAGGCAATATAGATTTTTTCGTGACAAAAATAGTATCAGCAAGCCGACGGTCCCAGGTCACGTGGAACAGTCCGTAGATGAATTGTGATGTGTTTTCGACTCGCAAATATCATTAATAAATTTGTTATGAATGAAAAGACGAAAGAAATAAACCATACACGGACTCGATTGCATTAAAATTAACGGAGGAAATTGGGAAAAACCGGAAAAATCTGCGTTTCTTCTAAAACTCATAACTCCGCCATTTTCAAAGTAGTCGCGCAGGCTTTTCGCGACAAAGTAGCGATTGGTGGGTACTTTGAGTGTGCAAAACCCACGATTTGTCCGATGATTGGTTTTTGCACAATAGCGATTGGAATTTTTTTATGCAATTTGGTTCGGCGAGCCTGGATGCGTCGGAGGTGGTCCGATTTTAATTTTTTTAACGTATTTCAAAAGTAGAAGTATTGTGCTACAAAACGTCTTTTCTGATTTTGCGTTAAATTGTTGCGAAATAGGCGGGCAGCGCTGGGATTACTATAGATACGCGCTGCCCCGCGTCGGCCGCCTACCGCACTACTCGATCGCTTTGGAGCGCACGGCAGTATTCGGTCATGTTTGCAAGCATTTTTCGCCTATTTCGCAACATTTTAACGCAAAATCAAAATAGACGTTTTGCAGCACAATACTTCTACATTCGAAATACATTAAAAAAATTAAAATCGGACTACCTCTGACGCATGCAGGGTCGCCGTACCATATTGCATTAAAAAATTCAAATTGCAATTGTGCAAAAACTAATCATCGGACAAAGCCTGGGTTGTGCACACTTAAAGTACCCATCGATCGCTACTTTCTCGCGAAAAGCCTCGGCAACAACTTTGAAAATGGCGGAGATATGAAATCTTGAAAAAACGCAGATTTTTCCGTTTTTTCCGAATTTCCTCCGTCAATTTTAATGCGACCGAGTCCGTGTAGAGTTTATTTTTTTCGTCTTGTCATTCTCTACAATTCATCTGTTGAAAGCATCAAGATTGCTCCATCGGTTCAGCTTTTACAAGCGAAAAACAAAAAAAGCTCAATTTTGTGTGTTTTTTTTTGTTAATTAAGTAATGATATTTGAGAGTCGAAAACACATCACAATTCATCTACGGACTGTTCCACGCGACCTGGGACCGTCGCCGTCAGCTTGCTGATACTATTTTTTGTCACGAAAAAATCTCTATTGCCTGGTCTATTATTGCAACATAAATCTATTTATTATGTTCTTGGTAAACCAAAGTGTATCCTATGGAGAGATCTTTATTTAAAAGAATTTCGTAGGACGATCGATTCGGTACTTCAAGTACCATCTTCGGGTCCCGCTACAAAAGATGAAAAGCATACGATAAAATCGAGCGAACATATCAGAGTTTCTTTAAAAAACATACAGTCTCTTCAACTACTATTAAACATGGATCTTACCGTTATTTCCCTGGTTGGTCTTATTTCTTTCTTCTCCCCTTCTTTTTCAAGAGTAGACAGCAAGCAAACTAAAAAATTCATACAAAAAACGAACACGTAACAATTGAGGACTCTGGCGAGTTGCAACTTACAATATGAATGAATGAATTCCGCAGCAACAGTCTCAAAGACATTCAGTCCAATTCTGTATCACAGTTGCTACATTGGTTGCTAGGAAAGTGAATTGTTAAAGCTTAAGTTTTAACAACTGTCGTAGCAACTGATACCAATTTGTCAATTCTGTAAGAACGAATTTATCAACCGTTGTTAAATTACAATTTTTACGCGAGTTGTTAGCAAAGTTGCTATATGCTGAATTGGGGCTAACTTCATGTATGTCACATGCATGTTATGTTTTGCGGTGGTTGTACGTCAACCATGACGTCAACGCATGAAAATAGAGTGAATATTTGAAAATGTCTGAAGAAGAATCTGGAAACTGTGGTGAAAAGAAGAGGCGAGGGGAGAGGGTTAATTCAGAGCAAACCGAATATATTTTAAATTACATAGAAGCCAACAAAATTGTATTAACGGGAAAATGCCATCCTCTTCGTATAGAAGAATTTGAAAAGTCTTGAGATGACCTAACTGCCGGCCTAAATAGCATCGAAAATGGGACAGATGTGTTTTATATTAGGCATATAACTAATATTCAGAAACATACTAACCCTCTTTTCGTAATTACAAATTCTTCAATTGACGGAAATTTTACGTATCGTGGTAATAAGTTATCAGAGATGACAGTGCTGATTTCTTTAATAATTCTGCTTACTGCTGGTTGAATTACACCAAGGGAAATATCCTGCCCAATGCTGGTTTGATAACCACCAGCAGCATAAAAACTAAGAGCAACAAGAACCTACGACAAGTAGATTTTATAATAAATTTTTCAATTAAAATGAACTGAAGCAAAAAAAAAATGTAGCAACCCATAGTAAGAAAAATAAAGTAATATAATCATTAATCATATAGGGTAGCAATATTTTTTGCCTTTTAGTATATTTTACACTAAACCTTTATATGAAGTGGAATTTTTGTATTTCTTGAACCTTCATCAACAAACTCTCTTATCTCCTGAATTAAATTAATTGCAAGATCTTTTGATAATCTATATTGTTTTATGAAATTAAAATCCGGTACTTGGAATGGGTCAGAATTATCGCGTAAGGTCCTGTATAAAATTATTCTTCTTCTCCTAAAATTTTGATCGGTTAGGTATACCTACCTGTGAAAATTATTTTTATTAACAGTTATATTTAATTTATTATAACTATTCATAATACCTGTTTTCTACATTATCCATTTCGTTTAAGAAATTTAAATTGAACATGACACCTACAGGATCCATGTTGGCACAAGAGATGCACAAGAGTTGCAAAACTATAACAACTGTCAGATTCGTAGTGGTTACTTATCAACTCAGTTGATAAATATTTTAGCCACTCAGTTGCTCTAAGGCAAGGTTGGTCAAGCTATATTTTACAGAGGTTATGCCGATCCCTATACTAGCAATGCATTTTACCGGTGTGCCTACAACCTCGAACCGGTGACGTCAGTGGTGTCAGAACGAGCCGAACATCTGACATTTCAAATTCGAGCGCATACAAACATTGCACGTTGTATGTACTTACATTCAATTTATCTGTTTAAGATATGCCTGCCACTTGCTCCGTGGCATTATGTACTTCAAAGTGTGTCTCCAAGACGAATGATGAACGGCAAGTAGCATTCTTCCGTTTCCCACAAGATCGTAAAGTTCGGAAGATATGGGTTCAGAAGTGCTTTAGAGCAGACAAGTTTAATCAGGACACAGGCAGAATATGTTCTCTACATTTTTCAAGCAACGATTTTCTGAGAGATTTTAAATCGGCACTATTAAAAAGCCAAAAAAATTAAAGCCAAAATTAATTTTAAAGCCTGGCTCTATTCCAACCATTAATCTGCCTAATAAGCCTAATGATTCAACTGAGGAAACAGCTCGCTCAATTAGATGCCGAAGAAAGCAAGAAATCGAACAAAATAAAGATATTGTACAGTTTTTATTAGACAATGAGGAAGATGGTGTCGTTAATACGAACGATGATGTTACTGGTGGCGAAGCGGGAGTCGAAGATGAAGTTGAAGATAAAGTTGAGAACTATGCTCTTTTAAAAGCTGAAAATATGGCAATGAAGAAAACTATTGCAGATTTGAACTCAGAAAATAAAGCATTGCAGTCGAAAATCATACATTTAAAAAGATTTCTGCGCAAAATGGACAGCAAGTGTAAAATATTGTCAAATACACAACGCAATAATTACGATTTGAAGAAGGTATTTGGTCATATTTTCAGTGAAACCCAATTAAAAAGTATAGTGCACAAAAAAAAATATCGAAATGGGGCGAAAGAGATATTTCGGTGGCAATTACCTTAAGATATTTGAGTAAAAGGAGCTATGTCTATTTAAGAAATCAATTGCATTACCCTTTACCTGGAATTCGGACAATACAGACATACGTTTCTAAGTTAGATATGCGTCAAGGTGTTTTGAATACCGTATTAAGGATTTTGGATGTGTGGGGGAAGAACATGGCTGAAGATGAAAAGTTAGTCGTATTACAAGTACGATGAGATGAAGGTAAAGGAGACGTACGAATATGACCAGAAGAGAGATCAAATTGTCGGACCACATTCACAAATGCAGGTAATTAATGCACGTGGTTTAATTGGCAGATGGAAGCAGCCAGTCTTTGTGGATTTTGATAAAAAAATAACGCCTGAGATTTTAACATCTGTGGTAATCCAATTACATAAAATTGGGTTTACGGTAATTGCCTGTGTGAGTGATTGTGGGGGCGGTAATGTTGGATTATGGAAAGCCTTAAATATCACGCACAATAAACCATATATACCACATCCTGTAATACCATCACAAAATATTTATTTTTTTGCTGATGCTCCGCACCTTTTGAAACTTATTAGGAATTGGCTGATTGACTCAGAATTTTTATTTGAAGGTAAAATTATAAACAAAAAACCACTAGAGTGTTTAGTTAAAGCTGTAAATAATATGGAAATAAGTAGTTGCCATAAATTGACTGAAGAACATTTAACCTGTGATGGATTTAGAAGGCAAAACGTTTCATTAGCAACGCAATTACTGTCCAATCACACAGCCACGGCACTTAGGCACTATTATAAAAATGATCCGACAGCTACCATCACCGCCGATTTCATTGAAACCACCAACGCGTGGTTTGATCTGCTAAATTCTCGAGTGCCAGACAGCAACATTGTTGCCAAAGCTGCATATGGGTTACAATTGGATGAACAGAACAGAATATTAGATTCAATGATTCACTTTACGTCTAACATATTGTGCAAAAATAAAAGAACTTTACAAATATTTCAGAAAGGAATATTAATGACAACAAATGCGGTAAAAATGCTGTACGAGGACTTACGAGAAAATTATCAATTAAAATACATATTAACTAGTCGTCTAAATCAAGATTCTCTGGAAAATCTGTTTTCGCAAATTAGAACCAGGGGTGGTCTTAATGACCACCCAACACCTTTAAATGCCATCAATAGACTGCGACTAATAATACTAGGTAAAACAAATAATACTTGTCACAATACAAATCTCCTAGACGATGAATTGGAAACAGATTATGTTGTTGGAAAAGTTTTACATGAGAGTGGATTAATATGTAGTGAAACAGTTGCATCTTCTAGTTCTAATGAGACTGACCTAACTACAAGGCAAGATTCACCAGGTCCAAGTAATCAGCATAAAGGTACTACAGTGGAAAATGGTGGCTTGGAGTATTTAGGAGGATGGCTGGCGAAAAAGCTTAGAACGACTCATCCCCATTTAAGCGACTGTCGATACAACAAAGCTGACCATAGTTATACTATTCCGACCTGGGTAACACATCTATCTTTTGGTGGGTTAACAAAACCAACTAAAGCATTTTTAGAACTGATTAAAGACTTAAATTTATATTTTAATATCTGTTGTGGCGAAGGACTTCCGACGTGTAAAAATATTAACAAGGTTCTTCTTAGAAAATTTCAATTAAAATTTTCTAACACTGATACAGAAGTATTAAAAGCGTTTATCCGACAAAGAATATTTGTTAGAATTAATTTTTTAAATTATGTATACAATATGAACAAAAATTCAACACATTTAAAACGAAAAGTTCGAGAAATTCGGCAAAAATTTGATAAATTAAAACGCATCAGCACCTAGTTTATAATATTTGTTTTTGTAATTTGTATATATTTATCTCATGACATTATAATTTTTGTTCTATATGTTTGGCGTATTGTATTATATTGTACCCCGTTCTACAAAACTAAAATTACATGGGCAAAATGGCCAAGGTCACCAAATGGAACGTCTTCAGCCGCGCTGAAGTAAAAATACCCCCACCGTAAAATATTTAAAAAAAACAAGTGATCCGATTTTGCCCATTCGCGAACATGTCCTTACTTGTATACCAATGAACTTGAGATAAACTTGTATACCAAATTTCAGATCAATTGCTTCAAAATTACGGCAGTTATCGTGTACACAGACGGACAGACGGACGTAACTAAATCGGTTCAGTTTTCAATTCTGATCAAATCTTTATATATAAGTCTATATCTGCCACGCCTCGTTAAGGGTGTTACAAATATTGTATCGAAGTCAATATACCCTCACCACATTGCATGTGGGGGGTATAATATAACTTACTTCAATAAAAATAATAATAAATCAACAAAAAAATGGTTTATTTTGGTTGTTTGTTAGTACGCCACACGATAAAGAAAAAACGCAAGCCAGACAGCCTGACTTTTGATAGTGATTGGGCTACCATAAAATACCTTGTTTACAACTTTTACCACATAACAACTTTAAAAACACAGACGTAAATGTATAAACAAGCTTCTAAATTTACTCCGAATAAAATTTTAAATGTTTTTGGTAATCGGTTTACGAGAAATAAAATCGAAAAGACAACCGTGAAAGTAATATAACATTGCAAAGTTCGGGTAGATTTCTACTCCTCTCGCACCCATGTTTAAACCGTGTGGTAAAAGATAGTTACACATGTTATGTAGAAATGATTCAGGTATATAGTACACTTTATTTCACTTTTTTTCGTTCAGTCGTTTCCGAGTTATGAGCTTTCAAATATAGGCTTCATTGCTATTCAAACCTATAGTTAACTCCGTGACAAGACACCACTGACGTCACGCCAGCGCCTCGTCCCCGCCCCGCAAAACGCTGTCAGCATAACCTCTGTCAAATATGGCTCGACCAATCTTGGCTCTAAGAGTCATACAGAATTGCAACTTTCCGCAAAGTTGTTATTTACGTATTGACCTTGGCATTTAGCAACTTTCATGGTTGCTAGCGTTAACAACTTAGATACAGAATTGGACTGAATAAGTAAAATCGTTCCGTTGGATATTACATGGATATTACGCACATTAAACGCACCTAGATAATGTCAAATGTCATTGTCCGTGTATACCATGAAGTGAGTCACAACATGACGTGCGAATGATGTCTAAAGTTACGGTGGTGTCTAAAGTCACAAATTACCTTCGTCTTATACAATAAAATTACTCATCATGATAGGAACGTACATAAAAATCATAAAATACAAAAGTTACAATAATGGTGGCACAAATTAAATATGAAACACAGAATATGAAAACGTGAAACATGAAACTGCGAAATTAAGATTAGCGTTAATTTAGTTACAGAATTATTTGGAATTTGATAATTTATTAGATAACCAGGGAGAGAAGATAAAATCGGTCGGAAAGAATGGGGAAAATTATTGGGGTCGTATCATTTGATGTGTAAACAGGTGGTTGCCGGGAAAATCAATCACATTATTCAGTAAGCTGGATTCATCCTTATCTCTTTCGCGTCGATTGTATATGTAGTACATTTCCGTGTAGTCCATTAGCACTGATTTTGGTAGAGCCTTGGTAGAGCCTTGATGAGTTTCATGTTTGTGATGCTAAAATGATGTCCCTCACTAATCATAAGAGATAAGGATGAATCCAGCTTACTGAATAATGTGATTGATTTTCCCGGCAACCACCTGTTTACACATAAAATGAGACGACCCCAATAATTTTCCCCATTCTTTACGCCTGGTTTTATCTTCTCTCCCTGGTTATCTAATAAATTATCAAATTCCAAATAATTCTGTAACTAAATTAACGCTAATCGTAATTTCGCAGTTTCATGTTCCACATTTTCATATTCTGTGTTTCATATTTAATTTGTGCCACCATCATTGTAACTTTCGTATTTTATGTACGATCGTATCATGATGAGTAATTTTATTGTATAAGACGAAGGTAATTTGTGACTTTAGACACCACCGTAACTTTAGACACCATTCGCACAGCATGTTGTGACTCACTTCATGGTATACACGGACAATGACATTTGACATTATCTATCTTTAATGTGCGTAATATCCAACGGAACGATTGTAATTATTGTCTTTGAGACTGTTGCTGCGGAATTCATTCATTCATATTGTAAGTTGCAACTCGCCAGAGTCCTCAATTGTTACGTTGTCGTTTTTTGTATGAATTTTTTAGTTTGCTTGCTGTCTACTCTTGAAAAAGAAGGGGAGAAGAAAGAAATAAGACCAACCAGGGAAATATCGTTAAGATCCATGTTTAATAGTAGTTGAACAGACTGTATGTTTTTTAAAGAAACTCTGATATGTTCGCTCGATTTTATCGTATGCTTTTTATCTTTTGTAGCGGGACCCGAAGATGGTACTTGAAGTACCGAAATCGATCGTGCTCCGAAATTCTTTTAAATAAAGATCCCTCCAAGCTTATACATACATATCCTTTATTATTAATATCAAGCATGGAACGGGTGGAATATTTTATTAACCAAAGTGTATCCTCTGTCAGTATTATAGTTGTGCTCACATTCTTTGTAGATATCCTATGAGCTACTTTCTCAAAACCGCTTAAACGTCGCATATGTTCAATCATTAATAAAATTCAATAAAATATTGATTTAAAATGTATTATAATAATAACATGTACGCATACCTAATCGCATTCTGCAGACACGTTCCCCTATGTATTAATATATAAAATAAAGTTCTCTAAATAACACGTATGGGCTATGGCACTTCTACAGTTTACTGGAACATTTGGATCGTCGAGCAGACATTATATTCGATCATGTAATCCAAACACTTTACGGAAAGCCGCGAAATGATCGCCCATTGCAGTTCGTTTAGGGGTTGTGTATAAATTTTGTTGTCAGTAGCGGCTAGGCCACAAAAATACTTACGCAGGCATCTTGCGTTCATAGCGTGGGCCATCGTTCGGAGCACAGTCAAGCGCAGGGGAGCGCAGCGCATCGTAGCGTAGCGTAGCCCAACTTAAGCTTATATGAATGCATATTAATTGCTACATAATTGGTTGAAAGGCTCCGAATCCTCCCACCGTACTGAATTCAACCATTCGTGGGGCTGTATTTTTTTCCGTGCCAATACGAGCCGATACGATCCGGACACATGTGCGACAAGATTTAATCTCTTTAAGCTTTAATCTCGATCATTCGTAGGCCAGGGACCCTATTCTCGTCATCTTTTTGAAGCGAAAGTGAGTCTTTTCGAATGGTTAGGTGGACGGAGTGGGGATATCAGCGGTTTCCCTCTGGAACGTATCTATGAGCAAATTTGCTTGTCGCTAACAACAATAACTCACGCGCCACGCCCATACGAACGTATCTATGGCAAGTTTGCCTGTTGCTAAGAATAATAACGCACGCGCCACGCCCATACGTTCCAAACACATGGCAACCGCCGATATCCCCACTCTCACCTAACCATTCGAAAAGACTCACTTTCGCTTCAAAAAGATGACGAGAATAGGGTCCCAGGTTAGGGTAGATGCTGTGTACCCTAATTCGGAATCGAATTTCGACCAACACGGCCTTCTCAATAAAATTTTTCCGGACGCACGACGTCAACTGAGCTGTAGGCTTTCACAAGACGATTATATACTCAAGATTAGGCCGATTTGTGAGTCGAAAGCGAACAGCGCCATCTAACAATAAGTTGGATAAGGTATTCACACTAAGAATAGATTTGCTCGAATCAAAATTCTTTGGCGAAAGGAAATGTATTTTTAAATCAAAGCAAAAATATTAGTTTAAAGAAATTTTCTTTGTATCAACATATATTTATTTCACTTAAATAAATATTCGAAATAAATTAACCTTTCTAAGCAAATAAGCTAGAGTATTCAATGAAGTAAATATTTTTTTATACCAAAGAAATGTTTTGAACCAAAAAAATAAAGACAATTTTTTTTTTATACTTAACATAAAAATCTTTTCTATCTCTGGACCGGGATTTTATAAGAATGGCGAGTTTGATGTGAGTGACGTCATTACGAGTGACATCACGATTCTCGTTTTCTCCATGTGGGAACACTGATGCATCTGCTTTGAAATTGTGGGGTTATGCGGAGTTAGGTTATGAACTTGTGTTCAGTTTATATCGTTAGCCACACAAACATACGGTTCCGGTAATTATTAAACCATGTTCTCTCGTAAACAAACAGTGAGTTGCCATTGTTTGTTTTAGACTATTTTATGTTTTTTTTTAGGAAAAAGGGTTTCCGAACCATTTAACAAGCAAGCCTACGTACTGAAAAATATGGAGCTGAATTTGCTGTTAGCTCGTAACCAGTTGATCGGTTCGAATGGAGTTCACAAACAAAGTAAAAACCACCTTTTATGTGTTACATTTCTTTTTGATTGCTTGAATTACTTTTAGTTATAGGCCCTGCGAAATAAGGCAACTGTTGAAGAAACGTATCCTATGACAAAATTACCCATTCTGTTGCATTGACGGTTACAGCATGCTGAAATACTTTTACGTGTAGTTTGTCCGTTACTGATCGATAAAAATATAAGGAAGTTGGAGAACGTTCAGTAAAATAATGGAACGACAGAACATAATCTGTAAGGCTGCAATCCTTCACGTCTAAGGTACAGATATTTTTACTATTTACTTGAAATACAGTCAGGACCGGATATAACAAACACTCAAGAGGACACGAAAATAGGTTATTATAATTTGATCTTTCGTTCTTACCCAATAAACTAAGCGGTCGTGAATTCATCATGCTACAACATTCACATCACCGGAAAGCTGGGTATAAACCAACAAAAATGTATCCGGTGTTTGTAATAAGCTGAGTTTGTTAAACCGGTCTCGACTGTTGTGTTGATTATTTCACACTATGTTAATATTAACGTTTACAGTATGGTACACGTTACGTTTTTATAAAAGTTAATGTTAACTTACCTCATTTTAGAATTCACCAAACCAAAACATGGAAATGAAAAACAAAATTCAAGAAAAAGAAACTTTATTCATGTTACAAAGTTACAAGATTGATTAACTCAACTCAAGGGACCAATGAAATAACAGCAGTCTTGTTGACAGTGGATAAAACGTAGTGGAGGACCCACACCATTTTAGTAGACAGCTGTAGGAAATGGGCACGCAATCTACAAAAACATAGAAAACATCGTTCACATTATCACTTGTTATTATCACCTGTTATGTAATGATTTCTTTTGCACAATAAAATGTATTTTTAAAATGTAATCTTGGTTTTAGTTTTTCCTCACAAACGGAACTACAAAGTGCTCCTGTCAAAATCAATGCAACTGTTTCTGTTAGAAACCGATCGCTTGTTCAACTCCGGTTGCGGTGGTCAATAATAATAATTCCAATTGTATGTACTTTTACTTCATCAGCACCCCATACTCAGCCATTGTTTTCCAGCACTGCTAACTTATACGATACGGCAACGTAATTGAAAATGACGCTTAACCACCCTACCTTCAGGTTATTATTCAAAAGTAGGTAAAATAACATTGTGTTCGGGCGACGATAGCGGACGTATCACGTACGTTCGTATGGGTAGGGCGGTTAATAATGAAATGTCGTTGGTTAGTCGGTCGTTGGTAGGTTCCCGTTACAAACTACGTAACAGAAGAACCAAATATTGGCACAGAATTCTTGCTTGTCTTTTACGTTCAGAGTGGCGCAAGTTTATCATCCCTTCAAGTGGAAATGGAAATAACTCCGTAAACCTATAAAATTATTGTATAATGTACTGTATCAATCATTTGTATAGACATAAGTACCAAACTTGTAGCAATTTGAATGGGTTAAGGGTGATTACAAGGGTTCCGTTGGATATCGGTTGCAGCTACCGTGTCCTATAGCCTCTGCCAAACTTCAGCGACACATATTCACCAAATTTCTTAGTATAATAGCTTCCTAATGTTATTCAGTGTAGTAGAAGTATAAATTCTAAACACGGAACTGCATGGAAGGTATAATTCGAAGTACGTTTATTAGGCGCATAACCTCAAATATTTAAAATTACAATCATCTGTCAGGAATGTAGTATTACAACATTGGCAATCCTGCTCGCCGTGTTCTCGTCAACATCTCGCCGACTGAGAGCTGCCGAGTTTGTTTGACGCTTCGATACGAGAAAGGCGGAGTTTAGACCGGCTGTTTTGATACTCGAGAGCCTATCGACAAATCAAATCGCTTAGAACCCAATGACATCACTCGTATGTGTCGTCACTCACATCAAACTCGCCATTCTTATAAAATCCCGGTCCTGTAGTCTCTCAGTTTCTCTTTCACCACATCTTATGGTAAAACTAAAATTGGTTACCACTTTAATACATTTTACAGTAAAACTATAAAACTGTACAAAGCGTTCACGATAAATGGCGAATAAAACGTGTTGAGCAAAAAATACTCATTTGCTTGAAAAACTGGTTTTATGCCCATCAAATACACACAAATTTATGACTCTGTTCATTGAATATGTAATAAGGATTTTTTTATCGATATAATCTTCACCGTATTGATTAGTCATTTGCTTCGTTTGTATTTTATTCTCCTTAACGTCCACCTGTTAATGGAACTGCCTACTATACTTTCAAATTCATATTATAGTCCGCGGTATTGATTTTATATATTTGGAATGACGATGCCTAACTAATAGGAAGTAAATCATTGTTTTTACTGTCCGTTTATTAAGCTGGTCCGTCTGGATTCCGGTTCAATTGTTAAGTAACTTACTGTAACTGATCTCGAACATTACTGGCTACTGTCAGTTGACAATAATTACATTAATTACTTAGATAATAGGATTAATAGTGTATATCTGGCAATGAAAGCGCAATATTTTATCTTCATTATTTGTTTATGATTTTCGATCACAATATCTGCAGATGAACGACTCATCGCTACTTTAAGATTTTTTAGCAACGAGTCGATTATATACAGATCTGCAGTATTCAAGCGCGATCTCTAAACATGCTCTGTCGAAAATTATCTCACACACATGCATAGCATTGTTAAAGGCGCTAAAGGATGGTTATTATAAGGTATAATATTATTATTTGACGAGCACATAATTAAGGATGTAAATCGCGAGCATGAAGTTTTTCACGAGCCGTAGGCGAGCGTGTAAACATGCGAGCAATTTTAATCCGTGCGAGTCGGATAAGACGTTTTATCCACGACTCATAAATTCCATTTTATATCAAATATTTTAAGTGTATTTGTCATCGGTGACGACCCGAACTGTGAATCAACTATCAACCTCGTAGACGTTGGCAGTTCATTCCAATAAAATGGACTTTATTCAAAGGAACTGGTATTATTATACTTTGACAGCACTTATTATACTGTCATCATCATAATCATCGGCGTATATCATCATAGGGATTATATACTTATAGATACGTATGCAATAAATTTATTTTATCTACATATACTCACATATAATAAGTTTATTGCATACGTATCCATGACTATATAATCCCCATCATTATACACGCCAATGATTATATAATTATAATCAATAATCAATTATATAATGACACTAGCGTTGTATAATAATGTCTTCATTGTTTGGAACTGTCATCATTATACAACGCTAGTGTCAAAGTCTGTCAAAACCTACGTGGATGACAGTTATGTGACAGTTCGCCTAGCCATCATTGACAAATACATTTAAAATATTTGATATAAAATAGAATTTGTGATTCGTAGATAAAACATCGTATTCGACTCGCACACAACGGATATAAATCGCTGGCATGTTTACACGCTCGTCTACGGCTCGAGTATAAACTTCATGCTCATGATTTATATCCTTAGTTATGTGCTCGTCAAATAATATACTATATGTATGTGAGTCGTAGATAAAGTTTTTTCAAGTTGGATTTTGTATATCTAAAATAAATCTGATTTCCATGTATTCGTTCGAAAAAGCTTGTATAAACGGTTCATATAAGGACCCTTGTCAGTAAGATTATTGTTATAATATTATAATCTCTTTTATGTAGTCTATAATAGTTATTTATGTACCAAGGGCATTAGACGGATGTTTATGCCCCGAGGGCGACAGTTTAAAAAGCGCGAGGGCCCGAGAGCTTTTTAAGTCGCCCGAGGGTATAAACATCAAGTAATGCCCGAGGTACATACAAAATTGTAAGGCCTACAATGGTTTTGTTCCTCCGTTTGAATAATATTAATAAATATTTTGACGTTATCAAGTGACGGCGTATCTACGGAGTTGAATAACAAAATAAACAATTCGGAGTTGAGTGACAATACAGACAATTAATTGTCAAACTTATAACCTTAATCGCCAATAATTGACATTGATGAGTGACAATACAGACAATTAGTTGTCAAACTTATAAGCTTAGTCGCCAATAATTGACATTGACGATTTAAAATTTACAATTTGAATGACAAATATTTGATATATTTGACATATAACCATGGCAATCCTTTATGCCCTAGGGCGCATAAAGAATCTTTTTCGGCCCTAGGGCGCGAAAAGTAGCTGTTTTCGTCCCGGTAACTAAGATGTAAAATGTCACTTTATGATCATGTAGGACATAAATTAATGTTTGAAGGTGACATAACCGGTTTATGACATTTGACCCGTCTATTTGTATTGTTGCCAATTTATTAGTGTATATATATATATGGTGTATATTTGGTTGTCTCCTTTTTAAAGTGATAATATTATGGTTTCTTTATGTAGTATAATTTGTTAAGCGTAACTTTTTAATCACGGTAGGCAAAATACTAACCATCACTAACTTCAAAATATAAAGTGACAATTTTGTTACGAAGTAATATTGAAATGAGGTTATCATTATGTTCGAATAAGTACCATAAAAGAATAAAATCGACGACCCGAACTGCCCAATGCTTGCAGTTTCAGGTACGGTTTCCAGACGCCGAGTTTGCACGAAATATAATTGAACAAACTCATTGTTTGGTAACCTAATTAACGGTAATGATTTATTTGGGCAATGGATATAAAGAGTAGCAAGGGGAATTGTATTTGCTTCTATTCACGACATCCGACACTCAGAGGCAGTGGCTTGTCTTGGCGGATCGGGCGTCAATTTCATTAAACTGTACACGCACCCTATCATAATATACACGTATATAAACAACAGTGCGACTTCCATTTACATCTACATCTTGACCTAGAGCCACCCCATTAAGAGCTACGTAATATCATGTTTATCAACTTACCTACTCATTTTGATCATGGCTTGCTAGACTAGGGCACATGGGATTGAACATCCTACTTCTTGTATACTTTACAAATACAAAACGACTGGATAATGTGGATAAAAACATAAATGTTAAAAAAACAACAATAAAAATCTTAAATGAACAAAAACAAACGTATAAAAAATTATATTATTCAATCTCATTGAATTGTGTTCTGTAAGCTTTCCAAGGGCCCCTTTCAGTATTGCAGCGTTTATCATCGTTTCTGTGTCTGAGAACTTCCTCTTGGACACGTTTTCTATATTATCAACAGATGCAGTCTTGTCAGCTCAGTCTTGAAAAAAAGTACTTTTTCTGGTACTTCTTCATACTCTTCAATAACAAACGTGCTCTGTGTACCGTTCTATAAATAATTTTTAATTTTAGTTACCTTATTTAGAAAGATTTTGTTTTGCATTGTAATTTTCCCAATTGTGGAAGAGCTTTGAATAGGAAACATATCAGAATTGTACGTGCTATTTCAGGATCCTTACTACTACAACTACAAGGGATTCTCCAGTTTGTTTTGATGGCGCTTGTTAACGTGAATTATGAATCTATCTACGTACGTTGCGGTACAAACCGTCGTGTATCGGATGGTGGAGTAATAGAAAATACCAGTTACTATAAAAAAAATAAGAATCAATTGTTACACCTACCATCTAATGAGATTACTTAGGAAAATCTGAATTACGCATTCATTGGAGATAAACATTTTCACTCCAAGAAAAAAAGTTGAAACCATATCCATAGAGGGTTATGACGGAGAAATATTTAGTTACCGACGTTCACGAGCACGTCGAGTGGTTGAAATGCATTCGGCATCATGGCGGTAAGATGTAGAATATTTCACACCGAAATCAATTTGAAAGTAGCTAACATCGATTGGGTGTAGTAATGATAGCATGTGTACTACTCAACTATTTGATAAGAAATTGTCGTAATAAAGACATGCCACATGTAATTCTTCAAATGCAGCATTTTTTACTATATTGTATTTTTGCGACTTTACCTTACATAAACATGTGCTGTTTTTTGTAATTTTCAACAAATGCCTTTTTTTAACTCAGTTTCAGGTTCGGATTTCGGAGTTTCGGCCTTCTGCGTCGATGATATGATCAATGTACTAGATAAGCCGAACATCGAAGACATATTGCTGAGTTCGTTCGTGAACTGCTCGGAGGTTCTGGATATGTTCTTCTGTAGTACAGTTCTGTTAGTACCATTTAGTCCGGACAACATTTTATTCAAACCTTCTTGGAATAATCTGGTTGCCGATTTGACACCGAAAAGCAAACGTTAGTACTGTCTCGGTGTGTGTTAGCAGTCAGAGGTTGTTTTGAACGTTCAGCTAGCTCGATTTAATAATAATAATCATATGGATTATGGATATCTTGGAGGGTGGGACAATTCCCACAGCACCTATGCCTAATTAGGCCCCTTTTGCTAATCTCCGAGGGGTTCTTATGGCTTAGGCTCTGGCTGCCTCGAGCCATCGTGCGGCCTTCGTGAAGGCGAGGACGTCGCTCGGCGGAACACCTCTGATGGCGGATAAATCCAGCCCTCTTTCGCCCAGGAAATGTCCACGTAATGTCGAAAGTGGCCGACATTCGCACAGAAAGTGTTCTGCCGTCTCTTCCTCGCCTTCGCATCCTCTGCACATTTGGTCCTCAAGGATTCCAATGCGGGTTAGATGCCTTTTTAGTCTGCAGTGCCCTGTATAGATTCCAGTTAGCAATCTGAGGTTGCTTCTGGTGAGTTGAAGGTAGTAGTACATTGTGGTCTTTGGGCTCTTAGGGTTTCCTTTGCAAAAACACACTTGGTGGTTTCATCCCATCTACTCCTGAAGAGAGTGTGGGATGTTCCTGCTAATGTTTTTAGGGTCGGTGGTATCGCTGGCTCAGGTCCTATATAGGGCGTCCTCGCAGCATGTTTTGCCAAACGATCCGATTCCCTGTTCCCTTTACTTTTACCGTGACCAGGTAGCCAGTGGATGGATACCTTATTATTTGCTTGTGCTGATTTTGTCAGGGCTTCGGTACATTGTTGTACAAGTCTGGAGGTTGTTAGAGGTCTGGACAGAGCTTGTATTGTTGCTTTGCTGTCCGTTATTATCAGCACGTTTTTGCCACTTATACATTATTCAGTAACAGTTTTGGCTGCGATTGTTAAGGCAATCAGCTCTGTTTGCGTTATAGTCATGTACCGTCCCTGTGGTAGACCGATTTTCATATACGGTGCTAGGGAGAACACTCCTGCACTAGATTTATGTGGGTATTTTGACCCGTCTGTGTATATGTGGACAGATCCTGTATTTCCCCCTGAGTTGGTGTGACGGATGTTATGAAGGACCTTCTAAAGATATAGCAGGGTGGAAAATCATCTACCTGAGCCTCAAGGAGAGGTGTCCGTAGGACAGCCTCGCGCCAGAGGTGGAGACGAGCCAACCCTGCCAATTTCCCAGAAACCTGCCGTACGGAGCCGGAGAATGCCCGCCAAGACCACTTCCTCCACATGAATGTCAAGGGACGGCAGGCAGAGCATAACTTTCATCGCAGCCGTCGGTGTGGTGTGCATGACTCCTGTTATGTTTAGGCATGCGGTCCTTTGTATGTGATTGAGGTCTTTGATAGCCGTCTTAAGTTTGGTTCTGGGCCACCATATTACTGCTCCGTAGTCGTATGATGGCGGTGTATATCCGCATTGCGATTTTAGGTGAAAACCCACACGTTCGTCCTATCGCTCTGCGGCGCTGCCAAAATGCTGTTTTTTTGCTCTTTTTTCCAGATGATCTCTCTATCTTAGTTTGCTGTCAAAGGTATGTATCACCTTGGCAACAAAGGAGAGCTTGGTGTTTAGGAGCGTGGGTGCTCGTAGTTGTGGGAGTTTTCTTTTTCTGGTGAAGAGTACCATCTCTGTTTTTCCAGGGCTGACTGAGAGTAAGTGGTCTTTGCACCATGTTCTGGTTAAGTTGCGGGCAGATTGCATCCTATCACATATTGTAAATAATAAGAATAATAATAATAAAAGCGTTTATTAGGAGAAACAGTACGATAATAAATAACATTACAAAAAAACAACAAAAGCGTAAATCCTAAAGGGTGAGGTTCAGTCCGAGGACTGGTCTTCCACCTAACCTTAGTTGCAAACCGTACAAAGAAGAAATATTTACACAAAAATTAAACAAAAAACTACTCTAGCAGAAAATAATTAAAATAATATACATACAAAGTACACAAATGTATTTATTATATACAGATGTAAAAGTGTCCTCTATGTTAATCATCTTATGGTAACAGAAAGCAGTAGGCTTTCTGTTTCAATTCATCAGAGTTACGAATTATTAACTCAGACACTGCTGCTCAAACATCAAGTGAAAGAGGCATGATTTTAAATATTTAGGGGTTAGCGTGCGAAACTTACGGTATTCCATTCCAAAGAGATGCTATATGCTATGTCGTAAGAGAATGACTGTTTATATGACTCAGTTATATGCCTTGGCACTGTCAATAATACCCGGCACCTGACGTTGACGTTATGCACATTTGTTCTAAAAGAGATCTTATTGAATAGGTATGAGGGGGGGGGGGGCGTTGGCATGAATGATCTTGCTATACAGTACAATTGCATGTAACCTTCGTCTATTCGCCATGTTCAACCACCCAGTATTCGCCAACCTATGGGTGATGCTATGTACAGATCGCGGCACGCCAGATCCCTACTATATACTAAACGTGACTCACACTCAGAACAAGAGTTTACAAATAAATTGGAAACTTGGCAATGGAAAGGCTGTTGAAAGAAGCGAAAATCGGCGCCGAAGGCGCCGATTTTCCGCCTAAAATTGGATTCTACAGTGCTTAGACTTTCGATTTCGTCCAATTTCCGGCCAGTTCTCGTTATTTTTTACCTCGATTCGGCTAAATTTATGGATTATCCTTTCGGACTGTACACGCCAGCGCGTCGTCATGCCAATCGATCGTGGTTGCTAGGCAACGGCCGCGCACTTCGCGACGCGGTCGCCAGACGGCGACACATCATGTCGCTCTTGAGATTACGCTACGAAGCAATAGATGACGCGCCCGTAACCGCACCGAACGTACGAGCATAATCACGTCGCGCGTGTAAGAGCATCCGGGCTTTTTGTCTCTCTCTTAACGCTTCGGCGATCTACCTAGGTCGACTAGCAGGCCTATTAGGCCTGCACATTCTCCTAGGCGTGCCTTAAACAAGAGTTCTGCACTGCGTTCTGGATTCTCTGTCTGTCGCGCTGTCTGCGATGGGATCCGTAGATGGTATCGCAATAATTTAACTGAGACAGAACGATTCATTCGCATAACTGCCTCTTGAGATTACCGTTTAGTAAGTCCCGATTTTGAAAAATCAGCCGAAGATTGCAGAAACATGTTTTTTTTGCATTTATTGACGTGAGAATTAAAATTAAGGTTTGTATCATTATCGCTTCCAAGTTTGTCACCTCCCGACACGCAGCCTACCCCGTCACATTTATTGAAATATACATTCGCTTAGAAACACCCCCATAAAAATAACGATTGCAGAATAATACGCGGTTAAGGCTGTTAAGGTTGGATAATAACCAACCATTCGATGTTAAGAACCGTAAATCGTTGAACGTTTATTAACAAAATAAAGCTGAATCAAGGTACGAATTCCAACCGATTGAAGAACGGCTGGAATTAAAGGTAAATAAAGACCTAAGCTGACTGCAGGTCGAGGGAAGGTGGCAAACCAAAATCTGTGTCTACTCTCACCGAGCCATTCAATAGTCTAATCTGTGGCGATTGGTGATTTAGAATAGATGACGAGAGAGAATTATTAGCGTAGAATAAAAGCGCCTCTAACAAACGAAAGGGGCATACCAAGTCTCTCGATACAGTATCGAAGTAACCAACCGCACAACAGAAGTAAAAATCAAAAAATAAAATTAAACCCCGGCGAGGGTAAACAGACTTTTACTGACTCTGTCCACGTCGAAAAGACGGAACAATACCGATGTGAAGATTAACTCTGCCTAGATAACCGGACCCAAACAATGGCCACGGTACCGTTCCGCAGAAAATTTTGAGGTTAACGGACCTCTTAATAAAATAAAACTATTAAGGGAACTAGATTAAAGAAATATCTCTATCGGCTGTAGTGTAACTAAACTAAGCAATCGTATGCTGTTGGGGGAAGCAGCCAGGTGGAGGATAAATAAAACACTTCCTTGGTCGATCCCTAAGCTTTCGACAAATTTTGGTATTGCAGTTCTCTTGTTTGTTTGACGTTAGACCTGAATTAACCTATTCTTATACCACGCGCTAATGATTGATGAGTTTAGCGGGGAAGCGCGTATCTATAGTAATCCAAGCGCGCTGCGCGCTTCCCCGCGTCCGACTACCCCCACTACTCGACCGCTTTGGAGCGCGCGGCAGTTTTCGGTCATGTTTGCAAGCATTTTTCGCCTATATCGCGACATTTTAACGCAAAATCAGGTCATGATTTATTGTACCAAACGCCATCGTAAAATCCAATAACACAAGTGCAGTGCAGAATCTGCGATCGACAGCACCATGAACATCATCCAACACCTTCAGCAGAGCTATAGTGCAACTATAACTCTGTCTAAATCCCGACTGGTGCTCCGCAACAAATTATTCGCTTCAACAAATTCACGCAATTGACTTGCCATAGCTTTCTCCAGCAGGTTAAATAAAATTGGTAAGCGAGAAATAGGTTGCAAGTCTGAGAACTGAGTAACATTACGTTTCTTCCTCAAGGGGAAAACGTATGCAATTTTCCATTCGGCGGGATATACAGAGCTTGGTAAACAAAAGTTTATCTTATGAGTGACATACGGCAACGAGAAAGGAAAACTGAGCGCCAGCATTTGTTTATTAAAGCAATCATGTCCACTTGCTTTACTCTTCATTGACTGAAACAAACTCAGTACCTGATACTCGGAAAGTTCTTGATAAGGTCATATCTTGTGTAGTCGCTGCAGGATTTGCCTAATAGCCATTAATCAAGTCTGTGTTATCGTGGTCAATTTAGGAGCTGAGTTAACGAAGAAGTCGCTTATAGAGTCTAGATTACTGAGGTGGCGGGCAGGAGGTTATCTTTTTTTTTGTCCTGTAGTGAAACCAACTTATTGAATTCTTTCCATAATGACTTTAATTGGTTAGCAACATATAAGTTGTTGATATAAGTTTTCCTAGCCTCACGACACTCGCGAGTTACCAAGTTTTTCAGTGCAGAATATTGTTTTCTACTTTCCTGACTCTTGTGCTTCTTGAATCCAAGGTACGGGAGGTTTACTAATTTTTCTGGTTATAAGAGGTGTGTGTATACCAAATAAACGCGTGAGACAGTCGTTGAAGAAATCAAATTTTTCGTTTATGTCATTGCAATGATGGATATTTCTCCATGGGATTGCGTATAGATCGGGATTGCGTATCTTTGAATCGGCTATAATTCAAATTTTTAAAATCACGATATGTTTTCATGAAAAGTTTTATTCAAAAAGGCTAGGGAATTGAGAGGTAGAGGCTATCATTTTGTATGGTTTCAAAATGGTCAAGTATATATTAAGCAGAACGAAGAATCTATGAAGCGGAGGGTTCGGAATGTGGAGGAAATTATAGGCTTACTCAATTGAAAGAATGTAAGTTCTTGATTAGAATAGAATTGTAAACATGAAAAGTAACAATAATAAATAAATTAGTAATGGAACTGGATGACATGAATATTTTGTACATAAATATAAGGAGTCTCAATAACAAACTGGATGACATTAACATGTTACTAGCACAATATAAGCATAAGGTAGATATAATTGTCTTTGTTGAGACATGGCTGAAGTCCGCTGAGACCAAGTTCTTTAACATCAAGGGATTCACATCAACTCATTCTTGTAGAGACACTAGAGAAGGAGGTGGCGTGGCTATTTATGTGGCAAATGACATTGACGGCAGTCTAAAAGATATTTTTTCTAATGACAACCTTAACACGGTAGTTCTGGAAATTCGAACTACCAACTCTGGAAACATTAATCTAATAGCTACAAAGAAAATATTAAGAAAATATTTGGTGACAAGAAGAAATCCGGAAAATGAAGTGGCAAAACAAGAATTCAAACTATTTAAAAACAAAGTCACAGGCATGATTAGGAAAGCAAAGAGGGATTTCTATCAGGATAAATTATCAGAAAATAAGAAAGATTTAAGAAAGACGTATAAAATAATCAACCAAGTGTTGAATAAAGATGTAGACAATAAGCAGAAAAAATTAAATTGATCCTGGATGGCAAGGATATCGACAGCCCCAAAGACATTGCTAATGTACTAAACAAACATTTTATTGGTCACGTACAATTAGACAATGTCACTCTAAATGATCTTGGAACAGCGAATGGGAACTTATTGTTTTTTTAACCTTGCACAGTAAGGGAAATACAAACTCACAAAGGCTTTTACTAAACGTTGTGCTCCTGGACATGACAACATAACTACTACTGATGTAGCTTGTCTTGGGGATTTGTTGGCTCCTGTTCTCAGCAAATTAACCAATGACGTTTTAAGCAATGGGCTGTTTCCGGACGAACTCAAGATGGTCAGGATTCTCCCAGTATATAAGAAAGGCACCCGAACACAGATGAGCAACTACAGATCAATTTCTCTCCTGACAACCTTCAGTAAAATAGTTGAGAAGGTAATAATGACTAGGCTGGTACAGTTTGTTGAAAAAACTATAAAATTTGACAAAAATCAATACGGATATCAGGAGAATAGTTGCACTCAGGCTGCAGTCACCGACTTCACTGAACATTTGCTCCGGGAAGTAGATGGAGGAAAGTTTGCTGCTGCGATTTTTGTGGATTTCTCGCAGGCGTTTGACAATGTGAATCATCGACTGTTACTGCATAATCTGGAAAGAATGGGGGTAAGAGATTATTCATTTCAGCGAAAGGGACGTGGTGGTGATCATAGCTGGTACAAATAACATACTTAATGGGTCAAAGCTGGATAGGGACGCCGTCTTGTCATCTTTGGAAAGTCTTCGACACACAAATACCATAATGGTATCGGTTCCTTATTTCAGTAGTGACTACCGCGTGAGAGATATTTATCGTTTTAACTGTTTTTTGTATGATATTGTAGGGGAATGTGCTGAGGGTAAAGTTAGTTTTCTAGATGTTAACGAAGTCTTATCACAATTTGATGTATCACGGGGAGGGATTCATTTAACAGATAAGGGAAAGGGTAAATTATGTGCTTAAAAATTGATTACTGACACTGTAAAAGGGAGTGAGTTTGGATATATAAACTTTAACAATTTAAAATATGTAGTTACAAGTGATAGTTGTTCTGATCAGCAGTGTTCCTAACATAAGCAGAACCAAAGACAATTTGTTTATGACCTATAACATGCGAAGTTTACGTAATAAGACTGATCTATTGGATGTGTTTCTGGTCGATAGGGATTTTAATTTATTTGTTTAACTGAACATTGGCTTAAGTCAGATACAATTACAGTAGAGAAAATTACAAACTATGATGTATTGAACTACTATTGCCGTACTGAGAATAGGGGAGGGGTATGCGCAATATATCGAAATAAGAACTTTAATATGAAGTCAGAATCTTTTAATGTACAATGTATGGAACAACATTTTGAGTATTGTGGGGCTAGTTTTTGTGTTGAGTCTGGACGTATGTTGTGTGTGTGTATATATCGCTCACCGACGGGAGATTCTTATTTTTATTGATCTGTTGACTGAGTTGTTAGATGTTGTATGTGCTAGATTTAAGTACGTTGTGATCTGCGGCGATTTTAACGTAAATTTTAATCGGGCCTCTCGTCAAAGCAGAGACCTTACGTCGCTGTTTAACTCGTTCGGCTTGGATGCTTGTTTTAGAGAAGGTACAAGAATGGGCAACTGCATCGACAACGTTTTTTGCAGTCAGCTCCCTAATGCAATAGAGTCTTGGATTGAGGACCCGGGTCTTTCTGATCACGTATCTATCATTGATGTGCAGTTTGAGTGTACTGCAGCCTAGCTTTGTGGGGGCAAAGTGTGGCCGGGTGTTTGGCAGACAAAGTATAGATTCATTTTTGGCGGATTTGTCGCGTGAGGCGTGGGACGAGGTATTTCAGCTGAATGACAACGTAAATCAGAAATATGAAGCATTTTACAATACGTTTAATTATTATTTTCAAAACAATTTTCCATTGAGAAAGATGCGTCCCCGGAAATCTGGTGGCTGTGAATGATATACCGATGGTATTCGCCATATGTCTGGGAATCTCAGAAACATGTAGACTACAAAAGTCAAAAACAACAACTAAAGCAGGCAATTAAAAATGCAAAACTCCAACTCAATAACACTAAAATAATGACTTCTAAGAATAAATCTAAAACAGTGTGGAGTATTATTAGGACAGAGACGTCGGCGGCTTCTCGCGGTGGTCCCATTCGGTTAACCGATGACGATGGATCGTGTGTGGATGACTCGCGGGAGGTCGCTGACAGGTTTCAGGGGAGGGTTTTTGATGCGGGTGCGCCGGGTGTGGGTTGTTGCACGACGATCGTGACCGAAGGGGAGAGCATGGTGCCGTCCATATATCTATACCCGGCTACGCGCGGGGAGGCTCGCCTTGTGCTCTTGTCGATTCACCCTAAGTTTTCGTGTGGCGCGGACGGTATCCCACCGTACATCGTGAAACTGTCGGCTGATTGTATCTCTGAGGTGGTGGCTCATTTGGTAAACTGTATGTTATCTCAGGGTGTCTTTCCAAATGGGCTAAAGCCGGCCATTATACTGCCAATTCATAAAAGGGGAGACAAAAATGTTGTCGGGAATTATAGGCCGGTGTCAATTCTGTCGGCGTTCTCAAAAATATTTGAGAAAACACTCCACGGAAGGTTCTATGGTTTTTTTGTGAGACACGATCTTATATCGTCTACTCAGTATGGTTTTCTTCCGGGTTTGTCGTGCGAGGCGGCTCTTTTTGGGGCGGTATCTAACATACTTTCGAACATTGACAATCGTCGTTGCGTGGCGGCGGTATTTTTTGATTTGTCAAGCGCTTTCGATACTATACCGCATGATCGTTTGTTCATGAAGCTACAATTGAAGGCATGAGAATGAAAAGTGGATAAAAACATAGGGATTCCTATGGTCTTTATCCACTTTTCATTCTGAGCTCTTCAATTATTGGGGATTAGGGGAGTTGCTTTGGAACTCTTGCAGTCTTATTTTCGGGACAGGGAACAGACGGTGAGCGTAGATGGTGTACTGAGCTCAAGCTCATCCATATTAAAGTTTGGAGTGCCACAAGGGTCAATTTTGGGCCCTCTTTTATTTTTGATGTACATGAACGATCTGCGACGGTGTGTGGGCATGGGAGATTTGTACCAGTTTGCAGATGACACTAGTCTGGTCCTTTCACATACGGACTTTGCCGGTCTCGCATGTCTTGCGAATGAGACAATCCAGAAGATGAGCCGGTGGTGTGAAATAAATGGTATGATGCTAAATCATAAGAAGACGGCATTATTGCATCTTTCGCTGGAGGCGCCGGATCGGTCGTTACTGGTTAGAGAGTCCGGGAGGTCAATCCCGTTGGACTCTTGTACTAAGTTTCTGGGGGTTTATCTCCAGAACAATTTGAAGTGGGATGAGCACATCAGTTGTACAGTTAAAAAATTGAATAGAGCATACTACTGTATGTATAGGCTCAGGGATATTGCTGCCATGGATACCTTACGGACTTACTATTACGCACACGTAGAATCAATTTTGGCATATGGTATTATTTTGTGGGGTTCATCCGCACGTATTGATTCACTGTTCCGCCTGCAAAAAAGATTTTTGAGATGTATGCTCCATCTGAGCTACAGAGAGTCCTGCAGAGATCATTTTCGGGAGCAATCTATATTAACACTTCCTTGCCTGTATATATACAGACTATTGAGCTACTATCGGAGGAACAGGAGTAGTTTTGTGAGGAACGGGGATGTATCTGTTTCAATGACCACTCGGAGCGCCTCACGCCTAGCAGTCCCGCGTCACACGTCCACAGCCTATGAGAACGGCCCGCAGTACGCAATAATTAAGACTGTCAATGCCCTGCCGGCCGATATCTTGTCGGCACAAAGCATGGGGTTGTTTAGAAGGGAGGTAAAGAGATATCTGCTTGCCCATTCTTTTTACACTTTAGAGGAGTATATGACGGCCCATCATTAAATGTTTGTTTTTGGGTGTTTTCTACTTTTTTTCCTGTATGCACTTGACAATTGTCTATATCTTGTAGGGATCAAACGACAAATAAACGATTATTATTATTATTGCTTCTGTTCCAGAGCTACCTTCATAATAGACCACAATATGTTACGATTGAAGGTAAAGAAAGTGATATATTGCATAGAAGCAAGGGAGTACCTCAAGGATCAGTGTTAGGTCCAATTCTCTATAACCTCTATGTACAAGACCTACAACACCTATCCCTGTATGGGGAGTATTATGAGTATGCAGACGATACAGCTTTTGTATATTGTGGCCATAACGTGATTGCTATGGAACGAAGAATTAATCAAGATCTTAACATTTTTCAGACTTGGTCCGAGAGCAAATATTTGAAAATGAATGCACAAAAAACAGTTTATATGACGTTCAGACACAAGAACAAAATTCAACCAAGTATGGGGCTACGATTGCAAAACAATATCATATTGAAGGAGGTAAATAAAACAAATTACCTAGGTTTGATGATTGATAATAAATTAACGTGGAAACGTCATTTACAACACATCGAAAGTAAAATAATTCCGCTGGTTGGTGCCTTAAAAAAATATGGTGACAGTTTGAGTAAAACAGCAAAACGGTTGGTGTATCGCGCTTTTGTGGAATCCCTGTTTCGCTACCTAATAACTTGGGCATGTGCCGGTACGACGGATGTTGCGAGACTTCAGAGGCCACAGAATAAATGCGTCAAATCTTTGTTCAATATAAATAGATTATTTCCTACCAATCAGTTATATAAGAATCTGAATCTTCAAAATATTGATGAGTTAAAAATTGTTGAACAACTTAAATTAGTCTTTAAGATCAGGCATGGACTTCAAAAATCAAACAAATATAGTGACTCTGAAGAACGAAATACATGAACATAATACAAGGTCACCTGCTGACATCCACAGTCATCAATATGTATCAGGTAGTGGGAAGTTTTGTGCCTTGAATAATTCCATTTTGGAGTATAAATTGCCAAATACAGTTAAGAATATAAACAATTATCATTTATTTGCAAAGCCAATCACAGTTTACTTGTGGGGATGAATGTGCGTGCATACTGTACATATATAATTGTGAGCATAGGATTTGTTGTCTTGTCATACTTTTGTTGTGTTATAGAATTGATTAAGAATGCCCGTCAAGGCAGATCACGGCATCAGCTTTAGAGCTGTTTTGTGTATCTTATTTGTATATTCATCGGTTTTTCTTTGATTTTGATGTGTAAGGGTATATATAAATATATATATATATATATATATATATAAAAAATAGGAGATAATTCTTTGATCGGAGGTAAAAAACGAAATGATGAGGTTATTCGGGTATTCGATCACTTAGGCAGAAGAAAACGAGAACTCGCTTTATGCAATATGCTATATTTCGAACCGGAATAGGTCCTTCTTCAGGCAAAAAATTACATCTACAATAAATAAAATCAAAACAACAATAAAGTCAGCGTACCTTTGTCTTACAAAACTTACTCGGAGTTGATTAAGGTGACGAGGCTCTGATACAATTAACATTTCACAATTTTGACGCAAGACATAACTTTAAACAACGTACAGGACACACTATTACAAACACGTGTGCACACAATCGCAAGCGAAGAGCACTAAAGCGACCTTCAGCGGTGTCAAACACCGATAGGCGTGGCAGCGTAATCAACCCCACCAACGCATAAATCCACCACAGTAAAGCAATTGTAAAAATATCAAAATCTGAGAGTTGAATCACTCACTTCAGTTATACTACGACGAGCCCTATCAATTCTAATAATGTTGGAGTAAATGATGCTGAGATTTTCCACGTCCTGTCTAAAATTAACCGTATTATTATTGAAATTTATATTGTACATCTCTAAAAACATCAGGTTACGATAATTGGCCTCACTGTCCAGAATCTTCACACCATCAAAGTTAAAAGTATGGTCATGATCATTAGTATGGCAAGCCAGAGCACATCTAGACTTTTTTGTCTTACAGTCACTCTTATGTAGAGTGATTCTGTTTTTTAGCCATTGGGTTGTCACACCAACATACTTGCCGTCACAGTCGTTACAAGCGATACTATAAATTACGTTAGATTTGAACAGTAGAGGTGTTGTATCCTTGGTTTTAGTGAAAACTCTAGCCAGCTTCATCGGGTAATGATGAACCAATTTAATGTTGTCAGAGATGAATGGTTTAAAAACTTTGTTTAATTTATGAGTAACAAGAGGCAAAGACATTAGCTTTATGTACAAAGGTGGTTGATCATTAGGTGGGTCAAAAATGCTGAGGGCTGACTTATTCGTATTAATGGAAAATAATATTTTATTGACTAACTTAAGGGGAAAACCATTGTTCAAAAAAACCCCTTGGAGTTTCTTGAGTGCTGAAGGCTGAAATTGCGGATCACAAATTTTTAAAACACGATTTTTCATAACACTGATCGTGTTAATCTTATGACCAAACGTGTGACTGGAGTAATAATTAATGTAACGACCCGAATAACTTGGTTTGGTGTACCAGTCGATAGCCACCGAACCGTTTGCACACCTAATCACCTTACAGTCCAAAAACGGAACAAAGCCACTGTTCTCACCTTCAAACGTGAACTGTATATGGTTATTAAAACTGTTCAGAATCGTCAAAGTGTCCCCCACCATGCCAGACGGGACGCAAGTTATAATGTCATCAACGAACTTATATATGAACGGGACTTCAAAGTCTAGGAGTGGTAAAACATTATCGAGCACAAAATCCATAGTCATGAGAGCCAAGATGGGACTTATGGGGGACCCCATGGGCGTCCCAAATGTTTGCAAATAACACTGGTCATTAAAAGTAAAATAAACATTAGAAAACAGGAAGCTCAAAGCATCAATAAACGAGTCCACAGTAAAATTACAATTCTGTTCTATTAGCTCCCACTTGTCCCTTACAATGCCGGTGACCAGATCAAGTGGTATATTAGTGAATAGACTTACTACATCAAAAGACACCAGAGTATATCCAGTGGGTATAGCCACGTCTTTTATCCTGTTTACAAAATCAAAGGAGTCAGTTACATTATAATTAGTGCTGTTCATGATTGAAGATGACAAAATGCTAGCCAGATGTTTAGAAAGCTCATAGGTTGCCGAACCTGACGCAGAAATAATAGGCCTGAGTGGTGTGCCATCTTTGTGTATTTTGGGGAGAAAATATGCTTTAGCCAGAGTTGAGTTCCTAATTTTCAGTTTCTTGAACACTTCATCGTTAATGTGTTCTTTGTTTTTTAGGTTAGTTAAAAGTTTAATGAGATTATTCTGTATGGGCCCAAGGGGGTTAGTATTTACTTTTTTATATGTTGTTCCATCGTCAAGCATCTGAGTAGCCTTGACCAAGTACTCGTCTCTGTCCATAATCACAGTGGTAGCACCCTTGTCTGCATTTGTTACCAAGATGTTTGGATTTTGTTTCAGAAACACTGAAGCCCTCCTTGACAGCTGAATTAAGTGAGTGTGAAGCACTGAACTATTGACAGGGGAATTCAAAAAGTTAGTTACAATGTTAGTCACCTGAGACCTCACAACATCTCTGTCATGTACAGGACAATGTGTCAAAATATTCTCCACCTCCATCAACAAACGTCTTACATTAACACTATTACCATCACTGGGCAAGCAAAACTTGGATCCCAATGACAAAAGATCCAAAATGTCGTCCGGTACACGTACGGAGGACAAATTGACGACCCACTTAGAGTTATCTTTAAACATTGAATTATTACGTTGACAGCGGCTGAGTAGCTTCTGGAACTTATTAACATTACTTGTCTTTACCCTTGAAAAAACTTTCTTATAATTAAAACTGACTGAATCAAAAAAAACTGGAGGAAATATGGTACGGAAGAATGTTCTTTACGCGTTCTCTCAACTCATGCATCATCACCTCCAACTTACCGACATTATCAAGAGTGATCTGTATCTCCAGATTGATGGTGGATGTCTTGAGTCTGTTCGTGAATGACTCGACCTTCCTTAGAAGCTTTCTGTCCGTTGTCCCCAGCAATGAAACGGTGGTCTTCAATCCATCGCTGATATGTCTCGGTGTCACATTCGTCTTCTTGCATCGCATTAGAAACGTCAACCGATTCTTCGCCTTCGCCAACCTGGTGTTAACATTGTTGAGCTGTTTCATAGTACCAACGGCAGCATGTCCATACTGTTGTTCGATGTCATTGTAGAAACCCATATTGAATCCAAGAAATAGGAGATAATTCTTTGATCGGAGGTAAAAAACGAAATGATGAGGTTATTCGGGTATTCGATCACTTAGGCAGAAGAAAACGAGAACTCGCTTTATGCAATATGCTATATTTCGAACCGGAATAGGTCCTTCTTCAGGCAAAAAATTACATCTACAATAAATAAAATCAAAACAACAATAAAGTCAGCGTACCTTTGTCTTACAAAACTTACTCGGAGTTGATTAAGGTGACGAGGCTCTGATACAATTAACATTTCACAATTTTGACGCAAGACATAACTTTAAACAACGTACAGGACACACTATTACAAACACGTGTGCACACAATCGCAAGCGAAGAGCACTAAAGCGACCTTCAGCGGTGTCAAACACCGATAGGCGTGGCAGCGTAATCAACCCCACCAACGCATAAATCCACCACAGTAAAGCAATTGTAAAAATATCAAAATCTGAGAGTTGAATCACTCACTTCAGTTATACTACGACGAGCCCTATCAATTCTAATAATGTTGGAGTAAATGATGCTGAGATTTTCCACGTCCTGTCTAAAATTAACCGTATTATTATTGAAATTTATATTGTACATCTCTAAAAACATCAGGTTACGATAATTGGCCTCACTGTCCAGAATCTTCACACCATCAAAGTTAAAAGTATGGTCATGATCATTAGTATGGCAAGCCAGAGCACATCTAGACTTTTTTGTCTTACAGTCACTCTTATGTAGAGTGATTCTGTTTTTTAGCCATTGGGTTGTCACACCAACATACTTGCCGTCACAGTCGTTACAAGCGATACTATAAATTACGTTAGATTTGAACAGTAGAGGTGTTGTATCCTTGGTTTTAGTGAAAACTCTAGCCAGCTTCATCGGGTAATGATGAACCAATTTAATGTTGTCAGAGATGAATGGTTTAAAAACTTTGTTTAATTTATGAGTAACAAGAGGCAAAGACATTAGCTTTATGTACAAAGGTGGTTGATCATTAGGTGGGTCAAAAATGCTGAGGGCTGACTTATTCGTATTAATGGAAAATAATATTTTATTGACTAACTTAAGGGGAAAACCAACCCGCCGAACCTGCGTCAGGTTCGGCAACCTATGAGCTTTCTAAACATCTGGCTAGCATTTTGTCATCTTCAATCATGAACAGCACTAATTATAATGTAACTGACTCCTTTGATTTTGTAAACAGGATAAAAGACGTGGCTATACCCACTGGATATACTCTGGTGTCTTTTGATGTAGTAAGTCTATTCACTAATATACCACTTGATCTGGTCACCGGCATTGTAAGGGACAAGTGGGAGCTAATAGAACAGAATTGTAATTTTACTGTGGACTCGTTTATTGATGCTTTGAGCTTCCTGTTTTCTAATGTTTATTTTACTTTTAATGACCAGTGTTATTTGCAAACATTTGGGACGCCCATGGGGTCCCCCATAAGTCCCATCTTGGCTCTCATGACTATGGATTTTGTGCTCGATAATGTTTTACCACTCCTAGACTTTGAAGTCCCGTTCATATATAAGTTCGTTGATGACATTATAACTTGCGTCCCGTCTGGCATGGTGGGGGACACTTTGACGATTCTGAACAGTTTTAATAACCATATACAGTTCACGTTTGAAGGTGAGAACAGTGGCTTTGTTCCGTTTTTGGACTGTAAGGTGATTAGGTGTGCAAACGGTTCGGTGGCTATCGACTGGTACACCAAACCAAGTTATTCGGGTCGTTACATTAATTATTACTCCAGTCACACGTTTGGTCATAAGATTAACACGATCAGTGTTATGAAAAATCGTGTTTTAAAAATTTGTGATCCGCAATTTCAGCCTTCAGCACTCAAGAAACTCCAAGGGGTTTTTTTGAACAATGGTTTTCCCCTTAAGTTAGTCAATAAAATATTATTTTCCATTAATACGAATAAGTCAGCCCTCAGCATTTTTGACCCACCTAATGATCAACCACCTTTGTACATAAAGCTAATGTCTTTGCCTCTTGTTACTCATAAATTAAACAAAGTTTTTAAACCATTCATCTCTGACAACATTAAATTGGTTCATCATTACCCGATGAAGCTGGCTAGAGTTTTCACTAAAACCAAGGATACAACACCTCTACTGTTCAAATCTAACGTAATTTATAGTATCGCTTGTAACGACTGTGACGGCAAGTATGTTGGTGTGACAACCCAATGGCTAAAAAACAGAATCACTCTACATAAGAGTGACTGTAAGACAAAAAAGTCTAGATGTGCTCTGGCTTGCCATACTAATGATCATGACCATACTTTTAACTTTGATGGTGTGAAGATTCTGGACAGTGAGGCCAATTATCGTAACCTGATGTTTTTAGAGATGTACAATATAAATTTCAATAATAATACGGTTAATTTTAGACAGGACGTGGAAAATCTCAGCATCATTTACTCCAACATTATTAGAATTGATAGGGCTCGTCGTAGTATAACTGAAGTGAGTGATTCAACTCTCAGATTTTGATATTTTTACAATTGCTTTACTGTGGTGGATTTATGCGTTGGTGGGGTTGATTACGCTGCCACGCCTATCGGTGTTTGACACCGCTGAAGGTCGCTTTAGTGCTCTTCGCTTGCGATTGTGTGCACACGTGTTTGTAATAGTGTGTCCTGTACGTTGTTTAAAGTTATGTCTTGCGTCAAAATTGTGAAATGTTAATTGTATCAGAGCCTCGTCACCTTAATCAACTCCGAGTAAGTTTTGTAAGACAAAGGTACGCTGACTTTATTGTTGTTTTGATTTTATTTATTGTAGATGTAATTTTTTGCCTGAAGAAGGACCTATTCCGGTTCGAAATATAGCATATTGCATAAAGCGAGTTCTCGTTTTCTTCTGCCTAAGTGATCGAATACCCGAATAACCTCATCATTTCGTTTTTTACCTCCGATCAAAGAATTATCTCCTATTTCTTGGATTCAATATGGGTTTCTACAATGACATCGAACGACAGTATGGACATGCTGCCGTTGGTACTATGAAACAGCTCAACAATGTTAACACCAGGTTGGCGAAGGCGAAGAATCGGTTGACGTTTCTAATGCGATGCAAGAAGACGAATGTGACACCGAGACATATCAGCGATGGATTGAAGACCACCGTTTCATTGCTGGGGACAACGGACAGAAAGCTTCTAAGGAAGGTCGAGTCATTCACGAACAGACTCAAGACATCCACCATCAATCTGGAGATACAGATCACTCTTGATAATGTCGGTAAGTTGGAGGTGATGATGCATGAGTTGAGAGAACGCGTAAAGAACATTCTTCCGTACCATATTTCCTCCAGTTTTTTTGATTCAGTCAGTTTTAATTATAAGAAAGTTTTTTCAAGGGTAAAGACAAGTAATGTTAATAAGTTCCAGAAGCTACTCAGCCGCTGTCAACGTAATAATTCAATGTTTAAAGATAACTCTAAGTGGGTCGTCAATTTGTCCTCCGTACGTGTACCGGACGACATTTTGGATCTTTTGTCATTGGGATCCAAGTTTTGCTTGCCCAGTGATGGTAATAGTGTTAATGTAAGACGTTTGTTGATGGAGGTGGAGAATATTTTGACACATTGTCCTGTACATGACAGAGATGTTGTGAGGTCTCAGGTGACTAACATTGTAACTAACTTTTTGAATTCCCCTGTCAATAGTTCAGTGCTTCACACTCACTTAATTCAGCTGTCAAGGAGGGCTTCAGTGTTTCTGAAACAAAATCCAAACATCTTGGTAACAAATGCAGACAAGGGTGCTACCACTGTGATTATGGACAGAGACGAGTACTTGGTCAAGGCTACTCAGATGCTTGACGATGGAACAACATATAAAAAAGTAAATACTAACCCCCTTGGGCCCATACAGAATAATCTCATTAAACTTTTAACTAACCTAAAAAACAAAGAACACATTAACGATGAAGTGTTCAAGAAACTGAAAATTAGGAACTCAACTCTGGCTAAAGCATATTTTCTCCCCAAAATACACAAAGATGGCACACCACTCAGGCCTATTATTTCTGCGTCAGGTTCGGCAACCTATGAGCTTTCTAAACATCTGGCTAGCATTTTGTCATCTTCAATCATGAACAGCACTAATTATAATGTAACTGACTCCTTTGATTTTGTAAACAGGATAAAAGACGTGGCTATACCCACTGGATATACTCTGGTGTCTTTTGATGTAGTAAGTCTATTCACTAATATACCACTTGATCTGGTCACCGGCATTGTAAGGGACAAGTGGGAGCTAATAGAACAGAATTGTAATTTTACTGTGGACTCGTTTATTGATGCTTTGAGCTTCCTGTTTTCTAATGTTTATTTTACTTTTAATGACCAGTGTTATTTGCAAACATTTGGGACGCCCATGGGGTCCCCCATAAGTCCCATCTTGGCTCTCATGACTATGGATTTTGTGCTCGATAATGTTTTACCACTCCTAGACTTTGAAGTCCCGTTCATATATAAGTTCGTTGATGACATTATAACTTGCGTCCCGTCTGGCATGGTGGGGGACACTTTGACGATTCTGAACAGTTTTAATAACCATATACAGTTCACGTTTGAAGGTGAGAACAGTGGCTTTGTTCCGTTTTTGGACTGTAAGGTGATTAGGTGTGCAAACGGTTCGGTGGCTATCGACTGGTACACCAAACCAAGTTATTCGGGTCGTTACATTAATTATTACTCCAGTCACACGTTTGGTCATAAGATTAACACGATCAGTGTTATGAAAAATCGTGTTTTAAAAATTTGTGATCCGCAATTTCAGCCTTCAGCACTCAAGAAACTCCAAGGGGTTTTTTTGAACAATGGTTTTCCCCTTAAGTTAGTCAATAAAATATTATTTTCCATTAATACGAATAAGTCAGCCCTCAGCATTTTTGACCCACCTAATGATCAACCACCTTTGTACATAAAGCTAATGTCTTTGCCTCTTGTTACTCATAAATTAAACAAAGTTTTTAAACCATTCATCTCTGACAACATTAAATTGGTTCATCATTACCCGATGAAGCTGGCTAGAGTTTTCACTAAAACCAAGGATACAACACCTCTACTGTTCAAATCTAACGTAATTTATAGTATCGCTTGTAACGACTGTGACGGCAAGTATGTTGGTGTGACAACCCAATGGCTAAAAAACAGAATCACTCTACATAAGAGTGACTGTAAGACAAAAAAGTCTAGATGTGCTCTGGCTTGCCATACTAATGATCATGACCATACTTTTAACTTTGATGGTGTGAAGATTCTGGACAGTGAGGCCAATTATCGTAACCTGATGTTTTTAGAGATGTACAATATAAATTTCAATAATAATACGGTTAATTTTAGACAGGACGTGGAAAATCTCAGCATCATTTACTCCAACATTATTAGAATTGATAGGGCTCGTCGTAGTATAACTGAAGTGAGTGATTCAACTCTCAGATTTTGATATTTTTACAATTGCTTTACTGTGGTGGATTTATGCGTTGGTGGGGTTGATTACGCTGCCACGCCTATCGGTGTTTGACACCGCTGAAGGTCGCTTTAGTGCTCTTCGCTTGCGATTGTGTGCACACGTGTTTGTAATAGTGTGTCCTGTACGTTGTTTAAAGTTATGTCTTGCGTCAAAATTGTGAAATGTTAATTGTATCAGAGCCTCGTCACCTTAATCAACTCCGAGTAAGTTTTGTAAGACAAAGGTACGCTGACTTTATTGTTGTTTTGATTTTATTTATTGTAGATGTAATTTTTTGCCTGAAGAAGGACCTATTCCGGTTCGAAATATAGCATATTGCATAAAGCGAGTTCTCGTTTTCTTCTGCCTAAGTGATCGAATACCCGAATAACCTCATCATTTCGTTATATATATATATATATATATATATATATATATATATATATATATATATATATATATATTGTTCGTAGTCAAAGGGGGGAAATAAACCTCTTAATTCTTGCTCTTCAGTTTATTATAGTTTTATAAAGGATACATGTTTCGGCTATAATGAGCCTTCTTCAGTCCTAAATCTATAAACAATTAACAAAGTCAACAAATACATATGATTGTGTAAATTTAACCTAAAAACGCAATACAAAACTATGGAAACCTACTGTCTAATTTGCGGAGAATCACATAAAAATAATGTTTCTGTCGAAGTCTTCTGTTTCTGTTGGGTATCATGCCAGTGTTTTACGTGCAAAGGAACAATAACTCAATCGGATAAAACAGGATTAATTATCAAAATCAACGTAAATGTCGGCGTCTGTCGTGAGATACACATCTAGTGGCATCTGGTGGACGTTAAAAGAGGCAATATTATAACTGAATTATGTGTGGATTGGTATAGGCAGCTCGTTGTGTATGTGGATGTATGTGGTTGCCTATGTTTCTAGGCGTTTATGAAAAATTATTATTGGTGGGAAATTACAAGTTCAAATATGTGAATAGCGGTCTTATAAAGAAGTCCGTTTGTTCGTTCATTAAAGATGTCAGAGGGTCTCGATTGTTCTTATAAATGTGTAGTTGCTCTGTGAGGTCCATCTTTAGTCCTTTGTTACACTTATGTATGATTTTGAAATCTTGGTAATTTATCTTATGTCCCGTTTGTATGGCATGTTGATAGATATTTGATGAAGTGCGGTTAGCATGTTCTCGCAATCGTTTTTCAATTGGTCTACCTGTTTGGCCTATATAAATAGCATTACAATTCGAGCAACATACAGAGTATACACCACTTTGCATGCCTGATGGGGTTTTATCGTATCTGAAGTCTGACAGCTTCTTCAAGATTTGGTTTTTATTTACATAAACCGGCCTAACGTTATATTTGGTCATGATTTTGTTAAATTTGATATTGATGTCGTTAAATGTGAATGATCTATAAATTACCGGGTCTTCGTTTTTTGTAGTGGTATAGAGTGGATCTTTCTTTTTTCTAGTTTTGTATATCATTGTTCTTATCTCATTTTCAATTAAGAGGTTTATTTCCCCCCTTTGACTACGAACAATTATAATACAACTTGCAATATAGATTTTACCACATATATATATATATATATATATATAGAAATGCACTTTTGTTGATTTGTCTTTAGCATTTATGTTATGTTTTGATAGGATTATATGTTTGTTTTGATTTATTGTACCTGGAGATCTTGTATTGAACAAATGATCCGATGATGACGCGTGTCATCCGCAATCTGCTCGATCTGCTCGAAGTGAAAATTAACACAAAGATTATATAGCTCTCCACCTATTACGACTTTATAACTCCCATTGCGCACCAAAATCCACATATTTTCAATGACTGTTTGTTGATACAGTTTTGTACAATGAACTCTTTCTAACATACATACCAATGTCAACACCACTCGATCCCAACCTATCCTTCCTCTCAAATTTATAGTTGGCGATTTCAACATATGATGAAGGAATACATATTTGGATTCAACCATGTTTCTGAGAGAACAATAATGTCAGGGCATTCCTTTCTATGAATTCTCCAAGTTTTATAACTTTGCGCAGAAGTGAGCATATATTTATATGTATTATGTTGAAAATGACCTCCTATACGGGGCTGCGTTTGTAGCATTCCATACAACTGTAACACAACAGAAAAGAAACCTATCTATCATTTTCAGGCGAGCGCCGCCGGACACAAATAAAAAAAAGCAATAGAGCAAAAGCATAAAAAAATAAACAATGGCAAGCAACCAGACGAAATTAATCACTCACTAAGCATTTACGTCCAAGTCATCTGGGAGATCATCGAAATTTTTGATTTCCTCGATACTTCGTCAGTGGACATGCATAACATACCATCGTACTCAGGAAAACAGCATGACCCTTACTCCGCAATTTTTTTGCGGGGTAAGGGTCATAAAAATCAGTCGTTGAGAAGATCTTCCCCCCATTGAGTGATGCAAAGATATCTTCTGGTAGTGGTAATGGATATTGCTGAAGCTCAAGTGAATTTTTTAGGCCTGTGTAATAGTCAACAGTAACCTGTAGTTGCCCATTGACATGACCTCTGGTGCTGCCCAATTTGAATAATTTATCTTCTTGGCGACTCCAAATTTTTCTAGTTTACCGTATTCCTTTTTGCCGTTGCACCGTTCTTCAGCTTTAAATGTGCTTTGGAAATTTACACCTTCCCAATCTTATTATCCCAATCCCAATCTTATTAAATCGTTGCCTAAAATATGTAATTTGGACTTAACCAGATTGCAAGTGTGTTGAATAATTTGATAATTTGATTCACTTTTTCCAATATCCACCTGTATTGTAGGTGAAGTTTTGTCAACTGCCAGCGTTAAATAACGTCTGGTGGAGGTGCCTGGTTTAGTTTCTTATAATGTATCGTCTGTTGACGACTATTGTTATAACGTGATTAATGGCAGATTTTGGCAAATTTGTGTTCGTGGACTTCTTCTTGAAGCAAACTAATTCAAGACGGCAAAAAATGAATTTTTAATTTCCGCCTAGTAAATTGGTCAGGTCCTATGTAACACCTTCCACAATAAGATTTAGTGGTATGCAAAATCTTAGATGATGAAAACTGTATATCTTCTGGACTCTGGATCAGCTAGGTATGGAAATCCAGATGGGGATGATGCTGCGAGTTGCTATCTTGAACGTCTTGGAATACTTCAATGATTTAACTGGGACTTCTTTCTTAATTGTAGTGGAATTGATTCGCGACCCATTAGCCGGTTTGTATGTCTAATGCTTCGCCAATAGAATTTAAATTGAATTTGTACAAACCTTTTCCACATTTGCCTATGTAACTATGTATAATATATAACTTCTTATACTATAACTGCAATACTTTGTTATACATATTATGTACATTCTGCCGTCCAGCGGTAAAGCCGTACCTACAAAAGTGACACTGATGAAAATTTTGTTCCTTTTCTCTTAAACATGACTTTAATAGTAAAAACATCGTGTTTTATGCACAAATAGTTAGTTAACATGATAGGCTATTGGTATATACTTTACAGCGATTACTGTAATTTTCTATAATACTTAAAATTATTTTCATTTATACAGTGTGTTGCATTTCGGCGTGACGGAAAGTAAGTACAATTTTTTAAATGGAACGCCCTGTATATCATACCATATTATGAATATTAAGGAAGTTGTCTTTCCAACTGTGTAAGTTGTATCTGTGTAAAGTAAATAGTTTCTGAGATATTCAATTGTTTGTCAAAAAATTGGCAATTGCAAGCCTTTCTTAAAAACTGCGTTAATACTACATTTTTGCAGATATAGTCCTAAAAATTTTGTCACTTAGTCACTAAACCCATAGCTAGATGCTGATGTCAGGAAAAATTAGATGCGCTATACAGGGTGATCGTAGCATGCACTAGCTTTTAAACATTTTTAAATGGCATTTTCTTGAGAACACCCTGTATATTATTTGATAATTGAAATGTCCCTTAAGGTCTTTTTAATCTATAAATACTATATCGTATATCTATTTTTACTAGTTGTTGTGATAATTGCAATTTAAAGAGTAGTATGCTATTTAGTATCTTAGTATTGCTCTGTATACAGTGTGCTGGGTAGCATGATGTAAAATATTTTAAGGGCTATAGAAGAAGCCATTTCGAACCTATTTAACTAGATTAATTAATAAACACAATTTTATAAGTATGTTTTGCAACTTTTAAAAATGTACAGCGAGCGAACCCGAACACTTCAGTTGGACTCCGAAGTAAACCAGACACAGTATAATTTTAGGGGGACTATCTTGAAAAATTGTTCACTAGTGTGAAAATTGTGCGGAGATGTTTCATTGTAATGGTATGTGCGCTCATACACAAAAACAAACAGAAACGCTCAGTACAAAAAACAACCAACAATATCTACTTACTATTGTTAATTGGTTTAAAATAGGTTATTTTTCTGAAGAGACAATTCAAAATTGGGATAATTTGAATGATACCATGAGTAATATTGATAATGTGAGTGGAGAGTTGATTATTTGGAAGTGTTATTAATAGATTTTTTTGCTATGAATGAAAATCTGAATCTAAAGATGCCTATCAGTTTGTATTTTTTGCATATATGGTTTTTGTGTGTGTGCACATAAATCACATCAAAGAAAATCTGATTTTCAACACTCAGAAATCAACAAATTTTCACAATAGTTAACCTAAAAGTAGGTTTAGGGTTTACTTTAGCAGTAATTTGAAATTCTTAAATCGCGTGGTCGGTTGCCATACGATAGACGGCAAAATATACTTACAAAATTTCATAGAAAATTGTTAATATGTTGATAACGGTAATACATTGTATAAGGATCAAGCTGGTTAAATCGTTTCTAAATTATCTCCTTTATTGCCACTTGAAACTTCCAAATTTGTTGCCACTTCCAAATACCTTACTCACAGGAATATTAAAATTTACAATTGCATAACATTTCGTTAAATTGCAAATATCACAAAATATAGCTAACATTTGGTGTATGACAAACTAGATGTAAATTGGAGTGAAATAAAGGGTTATTACAGCCAACACATATTATACAGGCTGTTCCATTTAAAAAACTCGAGAAAAAGCCATTTGAAAAACATCAAAATTTACTGAGTTCAATGAACAGCCTGTATAGTGTATCTAATATCTTTGGATACTATCATCTACCTACTGGCTTTGGCTATTGTCTATCAGTTTAAAGGCAAAATCGGCAAAAATGTCGTTTTTACATAGTTTTTAAAAAGATGCTGCAACGGCCATATTTTGGTGAAACAGTTGAATATCTCTGGAACTATTAACGCTATGACTTAGCAACATACACGGTTGGATAAAAAAATTTAGTAGTATTCATAATACAATAAAATATACAGGACGTTCCATTTAAAAAAATGTACATACTTTCCGTCACACCTACATGCAACACCCTGTATAAATGAAAATAATTTTACGTTATAGAAAATGGCGAGTCAAACAACTTTTGTATAAAATATTTTTTTGTTTCTCAGACGATTTATTAACTATCGACCGCCGGGATACTAATAACTCACCCTGTATGTACTGCCACAACCTCTATATCTTTCTATGTTTGATTTTGTTAGGATCATTACAATACTTTTATGCCAATTGAATTTCATAATTTACGATTTCCTATATGGTATAGAATGCTTTAGATAATCTTCCATTTCCCATTTTGCGGTGCTGATGCTCACGTCTGACACAAAGACGGTGGTGTCTCCAGCAAATATCAGGGAGTCACAATGCAGGTAAGCTGGCAGGGCATTGATATATACGATGAACATTATCCTTGTGGTATGCTCCTTCTAAAGCCGCGGTTCCACGGACCGTGGTTCGGCGAGTCACAGAACTGGCGCGCGGTTCGCGATGGCTCGCCTTAAGGCGAACCAGGACGGGTCACACGGCGCGTGGTTCGTAGTTCGCTTAGATGCAGTTGGCTCGGCGAAAAATAACGGATAACCGGTGAATCACTGAGTTAGTAGTAAATTCGAACATGGATGCTCAACAGCAAATAACTGCTTCCGCATCTTTGTGCAGGGGTTCAGCGCCTAATTCCTCAAACTCAAACGCCACCGTCGGCGCTACAGTTTTTTATCTTTAACTTCCTTTGCTCTTGTTAAATCGCCGTCTTTGTGTATCACACCGGTCGTACCGGGCCGTGTGGCCATTGAATATGTATGAAGGGTTTCTATAAAAAATACCATTTGTTAATATAGGAGAACAAACATAGAATCGGTGGTAAGTACGTGATCTTAGAATATAATATTTTCTAATGTAAGATTCACCGTTACCGAAGTTGTTTTTATTGGAAATAGTGTTATCTATTGGTATATATGTATAATGGGAAGCAAATTCTGGCAAAAACAGAAATTTGGTTGTTATATTCTTCATGTGTAAGTACATAGATACGTTGAATAAAGTTGTACTTTTAAACTGTCCGCGGTTCGGCGAGCCACCTTTATTTTGCACGAACCACTACGAACCTTGCACGAGCCTCCTTGGCTCGCCTTGGCTCGCCTCCTTTGAATCGCGCAAATTCACCGAGTTCAAATGGATAACCACGAGCCACGAGCCACGAACCGCGAGCCATAACGAACTACCTATGTCAGACGGTGCGTGGTTGGCGGTGCGTGGCTCGCCGGATCACGGTCCGTCGAACCACGGCTTTAGGTTTCCTATGGTACTCCTCCCACCGTTACACTCCACGATCTGCGCACGATTCAAGACATATGATGATTTGAATTTTAGATATTTTTGAATCTGTAATGGTCCAGCTTCGCTACCAAGATTGAGTGCGACATGCAGTCAAATGTCTTGCTCAAGTCACAGAACTAAGCAAGCCACGTCCGATGGTTCACCATGAACTTATGTATGATTAAAATAATGAAGTTTTCCATTCTTGCAATTAATAATATGAATAAAATAAAGCACGTAGTCATGTATGATGTTCAGGAGACTTTGAGTTGTGTGGGTCGTATGAGAGTCTGGTGGAAACTAAACTGATTCAATGATAGGTAGTTATTTGTAGTATATAGTATACCGACAGCTTATTCAGAGAGCGAAGTGTAGTTAATTTCGATGGGCAAAATTTAGAGCTTAAACTTTCTGTTAGGGATTTGGGGGTCATTGTGGATGAAAATCTGAATTTTGCAGAGCATGTACACAGGTGCACCCAGCGTTCATACGGTGCTCTAAGAATGATATATGCAAATCGGGAATTTATTAGCAAAAAAACGAAAGTGTTACTTTGTGAACCTCTTGTGTTGTCACATATGAATTTCTGCGACGCGTTGTTTATCATACCGAAACACCTGTAAACTCCAGAAGGTTCAGAACTCTTGTTTACGTCTGATCTTTGGAATACTTCGTAGACAACATATATCACACAAATTATCTAGCGTGAATTGGCTGAACATGAAAAATAGAAGAATGCTTCACTCGGCTACTTTATTCCACAGTGTCATTAACTCCGAAAAGCCACCGTACTTGTATAGAAAAATCAAATTCAGAAGTGATGTTCACACAGTGAATATTCGCTTTAAAGGCACGCTTACCCCACCAATGCACAGACGTCAGCTTTTTAAAATCAGCTATTCATATCAAATAACAGATGTAATTAATAATCTGCCTCAGAGTATAAAGAATGTTTCATCTATTCGTGTATTTAGAGGGAGACTGAGAGCTTACCTCATGACGAGCCAAAATAACCCCTAACGTACCAGTGATCGGACATTCTTGTACAATGTTGTTCTTGTGGTTGTGTATGAAATAATCAATTGCTTATTGCTGTTATTGGTTTGTGTTTTGTTATCTACATAATTATCTCTTGAATTGATAAATAGAATTGATTTCGATTGTTTGCTTAGTGCCATTTTCTTTTTCGTTATCTTATCTGTAAATTATATGTCTATATGTTTTTTTTCTTTTTGCTTCATAGGTATGAGTGGAAGAGCAGGCGTTACATCATGTGACAACCTGAACTCCGCCTATTTTCTCCGCGCGCGTTATGTTTTAGTTAAATAATCTTATTTCCATATGTACCTATGTTTTGTATTATGCCCTCCGAGAGAATAAAGACTATTATTATTATTATTATATATATATATCAAGTTTTTCTTCACAAATTTTTAAATGTCGAATACGATGTCGGTGTTTAAAATGCGTCAACCAACCATCACGTGCACTATACATTACATTTGAATTTGAAACCATTTCGCTTTTTCTTGTAAATCCTTCCCAAGATAGTTTTTACGGTAAAATAAACGGTAAAACTTTTAAAAAATTATTTGTCTGTAATCAATCGATAATAACAACGTTGCTGGTTCCGAATTCTTGATAGTGTATATTTAAGTTAAAGTGTTCAGACACTTGTAAAAATTGTCGGATCAAACTGCTTAGGGTGCTTAATCACGTCAATAAGACAATATCATTTGCCCCGAAGCTTGTTCTAAATTTTCATATTTAAAGTAGAAAACAAAAATTGTCCAAAATGTGTATATTGACTATGGAAACGTAAAAATTTGAAGTTGATCAAGCAATTTCTTATGCTGTAAATCTCCTTGAAACATTTGACAAAATATAATTTTTTTCGCAAATTTAAGGAACAAAAGTTATTGGCAATTCGAGTACATCAATTCGGTATTATTTTGGCACATACCGGAAGTTCAAGTTTTATAGAGCAATTTTATCATCGCATATTATGCGTATGTTAATTTCCACTTAAGCTATTGTTCATTCATCGTAAATCCATGTTATGATCTATGTTAACAGGCTGGAAGAAAATGCTGATAAGATTGCAGATTGCAAAAGTCCTTTCTTGCGAATAAATTTCTAAAGGTTGAATAATTTTGTAGTTTGATAGAAGTTGATTGATAATCTTTACTTGCTACAACTCGTAATTTCGTATACTATGTTTAGGTACATAATCGTACACAATATACCTAGTATATGTTTACTCTTTTTTATTTACAGGTGCACCTTTCCGCTTTGGGGTCGACTGCTGTCCGAGAATGCCCGAGAGAAAAATCCGACGAATAGTGTCCGTTGTGGCCCTATTCGGTGTACTTTACATAACAGTTTACAAGGGTTTATGGGACACCACCATTACATTTACAATACCACCGTCGTATACTATAAATCTGCCAAATTACACTTACGTTTACCCGCTAGAAGAGCTACCTGTCGATGACTACTCAAGATTAGTTGACATAGCCAAATTCAAGTTCATCCTACAAAATAACATCTGTGGAAATTCAACACCTATAATACTTCTTCTGATTTTGATTCATTCATCACCTGGAAACTTCGAAAAGAGACGACTTATTAGGGAGACATGGGGGAGGCCAAGAGATGGCGTTAGGATAGGTTTTATGCTAGGCACATTTAGCAACAAAACTTTAACAAATGAAATAATGAGAGAAAACGAATTACATCGAGATTTTATTCAGGGAAACTTTGTGGATACTTATAGGAATATGACTTACAAGCATACGATGGTTTTAAAGTTTGCCATGTATCATTGTCCCCAAGCCAAATATATCCTAAAAGCCGACGATGATATTTTTGTAAATACTAACGCTTTGTTTGATTTGTTAAACGATTATTTGGGATCGGTATCAAATTTATTACTTTGTAAGGTTTGTAGACATGCGAGGGTTTTTCGTAGTTTTCGCTCAAAATGGCGCGTCTCGTTCCCAGAATATCCAGCTCGGACATACCCGACATATTGTTTAGGGTTTGCCGTACTATATTCGCCCGATGTTATCTTTGAATTGTACAAAAACGTGCAAAGTTTACCGTACTTTTGGATCGATGACGTACACATTACGGGAACGTCAGCGGTTGGCACTAATGTTACGCACACTGACGTTTCCCGGTGGGTAATGCAGCTTTCTGAATTGAATGAGTCAAACCTTAATAAAGTTTTATACGGTGATCCCAGGATGGAACGCGAAGAAGTGCTAAGAATGTGGAATTATACCCAACGTACAAAGTATAGTAGTCAACATACTGCATTGAACTGGTTCCTCTGATTGGTTATTCTAGAACGTACGGACACAGAGGCGAAAGTAATAATTACACACATATTCATATAAAAGTAGTGTTTCAAGTATGTGTATTGCAATATATTGTAGGGACAAAGATTGAACAAAAATATTTAAAAATATTTAATATTTAAAGTTATTGCACATAATGATAAATACCCAAGTATTAAGATTTGCTGAGAATTCTTACTTTTTAACATTTTTCAATAATTAATGAAAGCCCGATAGCTATTTCTATTCATTGTTCTACGGAATAACGTATGATATATTTTACTAGTAATGGCTGGACAACGCATTATATTAAGTATTCCTGAAACTGTTAATAGATAAATCGATAAATCGACTTGTTGGTGATAATGTACGTTCTACCCGACAGGCTGCTATAGCATTTAACAGGAGCCACCAGGATTGTCCACCTATCACTCACATAGTAGAACACATGAACAATACTGAAAATGTTGTGTACCACTATGGAGTCAACAACATATGGAATACAGCTATTAGAGGAAGCAAAACTCGAAGCTAGAGATATTCCGATACACGGTTTTGTACCGGTATGGTATTGCGTATCGTATCAGTTCGAAAATACCGGTTCTGTACCGTACCGGTCAGTAAAGTACCGGTACATCATGTACATTGTAATACATTCCGATACCTACCAAATGTTCAAATGTAGGTATACAATTAAGTATTGAGTAGCACCAGATAGGCACCTTGATATAAAATATAGTAGGTTGGACCTTATTTTGAAAATTTTATTTCTTATGCAGGACCCTCTCAATTTGTTGATTTATAACTTATACTTAATTCCTGTGAAATTTGCGATCGATCAAAACATACTTGTTTGCCCTGTTGTGCCAAATGGCTCAAAATCGAGAAAAGTTTAATTTAATCATAGTAAAATAAATAAATATTTCTATTTTGTTCTATTATAATAAATGTATGTACTACACTTACTAACTAATATTGTAATAATTTGTATTATAAAAATTATTTAACTTTTGAGTCTAGATTTCAGTGCTTAACATATCCCCAAGTAAATAATTTGTCAATAATACAGTAATCAAAGCTAAGTGACTACCCTGACCAACAATGAACAAAATCGAATACGTAAAAACTGTTTTTAGTATGTTTTTGTTTTCGTAGGATCTAACTCTGACAGAAGAAGTTATGAGTTATTTATCGTTCTTTTCTACAAAAAAATCTGATGTAGCCAGGCACATGGCTTTTCTCCTCGTCATGGCAATCTCGACGCATTTGCGTATTGAATTCGCGTTCAATCAACGCTAACGCTGATGTTCTGACAATACTGTCAATAGAATCAAAATATCTCAAATACTGGCTAATAAGTTTTAATGCAAACACGAACGAGCTCCGTCAAATAGAATTTGCCCATGCAGCTAAAATATTGATTTTACCATAAAAAATCATAGGCATAAATGATACAAAGATTCCTCTACTTTAATTTATTACTATTTAATAATATTTAGACGAAATTACAGAATTGCGGCTCATTTGCAAAATCGTTGAAAAATGCTAAGAGTAAACCTCTAGTTCCTTTGCACCCTTTCACACAAAACTTAAAATCTTTTTTTACACGATTACAATACTTTGTCATACTATGTAGATAAAGTAAAAAGCATAAAAGCATCAGTATTCAGGTAGCTCTAGAGAAGCGGGCAACATGGTTTGCGAAACGTCAGCATTTACGAAGTTTGACACATGGCTAAATCCATAAGCAATTTATTTTCTAAGTAAAAACCATACCAGAAACAGTTTTCACTTGTTTGCTCCTGTCAAGCTTAGATTATTGTATTTTTGACAAATTTAGTACTTGAAAATATTTGAAATTCTTTGATATAAGACTCAAAAGATAATTGATATTTTTTATGTAACTGTGGTATGTGAATTTATTGTAGTAAAATAAAAGTTTTTCTTAATATTATTAAATTAAACTTCTTTTGACCCAGACCTTGTGGTATATATATATATATATATATATATATATATATATATATAAAATTTGAAATAGTTAATACAAGATGGCGGTAATTTTTTAAGTTAAAAAACTACAGCCACGCCTGGGATTCGAACCCAGATGTACGGATTGCCATTATTAACATCCATTATATATATATATCGCATGCTGTAATACCAGTACCAAATATCCAGCATCGGAAGATAAAATAACGGTACTTCAAACCATCGCATCGTATTGTATCGAACATCCCACTCAAAACTTATCACGATAATCGTCATCGTAACAGTACGAATAAACAAATTATAACCCAAACGGTTACACACTCTTGAAGAATCAAATATGAAAAGAATGAATGAATATTGTTCATAGAGTGACGGTAATTTTTAAACGATAGAGAATGTTTGAAAAAACAATGTTCAGTGGGAAGTTACTTTTACTATGGTATAATTTCATCTCATAATTGCAGACTAACTCTCGGCAACAGAGAACCCACATGGGGCTATTAATTGTTAAAAGAAATATTTGGAGAAAATTAACATGTGGTGTGGAATTTTTGATACAAAAATCATGGAAATGCAAATCTCGCCTCTTAATGAGTGGCGAGATTTGCATTTCCAACTGGATGTTGGCTCTGTCCACAATGACAGAGTTGTGCGTGCATGGTAGGACGATAACTCTCCTGAGATGGATGGGCCGTAATAGCCCATTAATCGAGTAGCCGTCGAGATTGCCACTGCACTGGATTGTTTTTTGAGGACATGAAAAATGTAATTTATGCAACCACATCCCAACATAGAGAATTGTGCAAAATAATGCGACTTGTTTGCCTACCGTTGAAGCATCTTGTTAATAAAGTAACTTATTGTTTTCATGCTTTTACTAATTATATTGTGAAATTAAAAAAATATAAAGTATTATATTTTTGGGTATTTGGACACTTGGTATTTTTCAGCTTTTAATATGATGAGATTACATACCTGAGACCTGAGAAAACTCTTAGGATTCTTTTCCCGGATACTAAATCCTAATTCAGACTTAAGTTTGTAGCCGATTTTTGAAGCAACATACGTTATAACCTGTACTGTCTATCAGTTTACACACACAAGATTGTAATTTAGTAGGAATATGTTTTGATAGTGAGCGCAAAAGACCAGCTCTCCAAATCTACTGTCTATATGTAATAAAACTGACTTGCTAAGTAACATTTTAATATTGTAGCTTCGAAACAATAGTGACAGGAAAAAAGGGGACGTATGTAGGTTATCCAATTATGACTCCCTTTGCATCTTCCTGAAGATATACAAGTAGCATAACACCTTGTATATACAGACTGTTCCATAAACTGACGTCAATACTGCGAGGGTTCATGGGCCAGCATAATGAAATTAATAATAATTAGCACACAGAATAATTCAACTTTAGTAATTGCGGTTTCGATTTTCTCACAAAAGCGTTAAAAGAATTCTAGTACATTCAAATTTGCATCACTTTGACCATTTATGCTGCCAAAAATATACAAGGCAAGAAACGGGAAACTTAATTAATAAATTAATAATAATTAGCACACAGAATAATTAAACTATAGTAATTGCGGTTTCGATTTACTCACCAAAGCGTTTAAGAATTCTAGTACATTCAAATTTGCATCACTTTGACCATTTATGCTGCCAAAAATATACAGGGCAATAAACGGGAAACTTACCTTAAAAAATGATCATTTAGTCTAGATTTTAAAATAAATAAAAAGAAAACACTTACAATTTGTCACTTTAGAAAAAAAGATAAGTTTGTTTTAAAATTATCTAAAAAATCTGGTTTTCGATTAGATTATTGCTTCGTATAACATTTATTGTAAGATACTTACATTTAAGTACAGTTTGATTTGCATGACACCGCGACTGATTTGAACAAGCGCATGGGGTTATTGCGTTCCTGACCTCAAACACATTATTATCTTTTGTTTAACATTTTCCTTGCGCTATCCCAAGAAGATTTCCTACATGTTACTTGTTAATGTCGAAAAAATTGAAAGAAAGTGCAAAATTTGCACCATAACATCATATTTTTTCTTTAGTAGAACGGTTAAATCTTTTTTGGCGTCAACTACACTTCCTCGAAATAAGAAATATTGGTTACTTAGGTATGTTATACACAATATACACACAAAGAACATATATATCTTAAGTCTCCTATTTACAGTATTTTTTGTATTTTTGAAAAGTTTTATTTTATTTGTTAATAAGTCATATCACCATTGATCTGTGATAGAGTTAGTAGGTACTTTAAAATAAAATTACTTGTTTTTTTTCAGTAAAATGGAATCGAACATTTATAAATAAGTGTTAAAATAGTTTTAGTTTTTTTTTCGGATTGATTTGCTTTCGGATTCGACGGGTGCATCGCAGAATCGAATCAAATTTATGTTTATTTGTTTTGTATACAAAGCTTGATTGGGTTGGGTTAGGTTAGGCACTTTGTTCATACACTTCTTTTTCTCTTGCACGGTTAGATTGAGCAGGAGGGAATTTTATTTCCCTATCTGGACCTCGCCGTGAGGTGATCGGGATACATTTAAGAGTTTATTTTGTTCTTATGTTTAATTTATATGTACAATAATGAATTATTATGTTATTTATTTTTATTTTGTATCTTCGATTAATAAAGTCGGTATTATTATTATTATTATTATTATTTATAACAAATACGCAGAACTAGTTGATGGAAGTTGATGGAACTAAAGTGATTATTAATGTAGGTACTTACAGTTAACTATTAGGTTAGGTCGTATGTGCTGGATTGGATTTCCCTTTTGGGGTGGTGAGCAATTTATAAGATATTAAGAGGTATTTCGTCATTGTGTAATCAATGGTAGGTTGTACCTACATTATTTATACCATTGTTAGAATTAGTATTAAGACTAGAGATCGGAAACTGCTACTGTGATTGTCTGATAGCAGTGATTTTAAACTGCTGCTGCAATTGCAGTGGTACAACGATTACCGTTTGCCCGATCCGTTTGTAATCATAATAGGTATAGGCATTGATAACAGATGTCCCGGCTACTGATCTTTTCGTGGATGATATTTTGAACATGATTGCTATAATGTAAATAATGAACTATTCGTCTAATTCACGGTTACAAAACTATTAATTACATATAGGTATATCTCCAAAGTAAAGTCTGCTCAAAATTGTTACTTAGTATTTGGTTCTGAAGATAAATATCAATGTTCACAGCAAGTTATAAATCCCAGTCCGTATGTCGTAATAGTGAACTAACACGGGTCATTTGCGAATGAAAGAAAGCGCTGAGTATCGGCGGACGGCTGTGCAATCAAATCATCACATGATCATAAGCGATTTTCCAATCACAGTGGTTGAAGGTATCGCTGATCTCTTATTAAAATTAGTTTACATCAAGGCTACAGTCGGCAACAGTTAGCATGTGTGATCATACCTGTACACTGGTAGTTTTGTTTTAATTGTAAATAGCAATATAAGGGTATTGTGATCATTAGGGTTGAGATTTTTTTTGTATGGTTTATGTTTATACCAGTTTTAGTTGTATGTACATTTTCATTGACTGACTAAAGTTTTAATTTAATTTTAAATATTTCGATATTTACGTCTTACATCGAAGGTAGAAACAATGACGATTTAAGTAAGTAAGGAAATATGTGCTATTCACACTACCTTTCCCCCTAACAAAAAGTGTTTTTGGTTTATAAGTAACATGTAAAACAATGAAATAAATACTTACTTTACTGCATTTGAGTTTACTTTACTTTTATACTCAATAGGTTATAAACAATGCCCGGAATTTAATATTGATATTATACATGGCTAAAACTACCAGTACTGTTCAATAATGGATGCAATAATTGAGCACTTATACACGTCATTCTCTTGGTTGGACTTTGTTTCGAACGTTATGAAATAATTAGCGACCATGATACATATTTTATTACAACCCGTCTTATAATGGAAGAGCTGGTACTAATCGAACGTCCATATACAGGGTGTTTCTGAAATAACTCCTAACCTTGAAGCAGCATAGAATGGAATAGAATAGAATACAATAGAATAGACGCGTTTATAATTTTTGCAAAAATAGTTGCATAATTTCGTTCATACCCCAAATTGCTGGTAATTTAAAGACGTAGAGCGGAGTTTTGCCCCATGGAAAGCTAGCCCTAAATGGCGATAATGCCCGTTCGAATAGCAAACGTATTTCACACATTTGCTATAGAAAATAGTTTATAACTTTTGCAAAAACTTTTGCAAAATTTCTATCATACCTCAAATTGTAGGTAGTTAAAAGACTTAGAGCCCTTCGACGCTCGAAGTTTTGCCCCATGGACAACAAGCCCTCGATAATGGCCGTTCAAATAGCAAACGTATTTCAATCAGTTGCTCCAGAAAAATATTTATAACTTTTGCCAAAATCATTGCATAAATTTCTATCATACCCCAAATTGTAGGTAATTAAAAGACCTAGTAGCCTTTCGACGATCGGAGTTGTGTCCCGTGGACAACTAGCCCTAAATGGGGATAATGTCCGTTCGCATATCAAACGTATTTCAAACATTTCCTGCAGAAAAGTGTTTATAACATATGGAAGAATTACTGCATAAATTTCTTCCATACCCCAAATTGTAGATAATGAAAAGACCTATTAGCCCATCGTCATTCGGAGTTTTGCTCCATGGACGTCAACCCCTAAAGTGCGATAATCTCCGTTCGAATTGCAACGTATTCCAACGCTTTCAGTTGCTGCTTCTATGATAATTATCAACCCTTGCCAACATCTTCACGTCATCGAAATCCGACTCGTGGCAGTGTTGAGCAACAGCGGACTGTTGAATCTTGCCTAGCCGGATGTCCCTACTGTGCTCCTTGATTCGAAGCGGCATTGTACAAAATTCCAGGTGTACAAACAGAGGACATTCGTCAAGAGGTTTCCAGGATAATTAGAAAAGCTACCCCGCCGAAGAGCAATATTACCAAAGAAGAGAAGTACTCTCTGAAGACCATCAAGGACAACAAGGATATCACAGTACTACCAGCGGACAAAGGGAATGCCACGGTGATATTGAACAAGGAGGACTACAACAAGAAGATGGACGATCTATTGGACCGGAATACGTACCGTAAAATTTCCAAGGACCCAACACATAAGATAGGAAGGCGAGTGAAGGAATTGGTTAAATCATCATCGATTCCCGTACAGGAACAAAGAAGCCTTTTTGTTCAAGCCCCTAGGGCACCTAGGATCTACGATTTGCCAAAGATCAACAAGGATAACGTACCTTTAAGACCAATCGTTAGCGCAATAGGCTCCCCAACCTATTTGTTGGCAAAATACTTGTCGAAAACCATCCAACCGTTTATAGGACAAACTACATCCTTTGTCAAGAACTCTGAACATTTTATTCAGAGTTTGAAGGAAGTTGTCATTGACCGTCAGCATATACTCGTAAGTTTCGACGTAACTCTTTACGTGTGTTCCGGTTAAGGAGGCAGTCGTAGGCCTTGTATTTCCGCCATGCATCATTCTTGAGGTTCTCCATCTGACCAATGTATATATATCATAAAGTAGTCGCATTAGCTGTCGGCTCCTTTGATGTCGGCGTCCCAACTTTTCAGAAATGTGGAAGGGATGAGGTGGGTGAGGCCCCAGTTCGTTAAAGGATACTAGATGGCGCATGCAAAATGGAACTGCTATTAAATAAGAATTGATTAAGAATAAAGTGATTTTTCATTCAGTTATGATATAAATGCCTCTAATATTGTGAATGACGATGTAATACGGGTTTAAATATTCTCTCTCGATAATTCAGTGTCGCCCTTATGGCATATGGTTCGTTAAAATGATACTGGATGGCGCCACTACCAGAACGCCCGCACAGTTCAGATATGAAATAAATACCTTAAAAAATGTGAAATTCGATGTAATACCGTTTTAAAGATTCCCTCTCGATAAATGAGTGTGAAATTCACTAATATTGTGTTTGAGCACAAAACATGCAAGCAGAAATAAGCTAGCGCCATCTTACGGGGAAATTGTGAACCTGGGCCTCGGGCCAGGCATGCGCCCTCAAAATCTTGACGAAATATATGCCGTACCGAAACTACTTCTATGATATATCTACATTGATCTGACGAAGTGTATCAGTGAACCAAGGCTCGCTTGGTTTACGATGCGGTCGGACCATCCTGAGAGGTACATGAACATCAAACAGTTCGGTTAAAACCGTATTAAAAAAGTCCAACTTATCGTTTATGTCCGTCAAAGCGTACATGCTGCACCAAGGAATTGCTGCAGCATCCCGCAAAAACACGTCCCGAGAAAAGTTTCTGTAACTCCGCGTTAAGAAAGGTGCACCCGGAAGAATTGGCACCGCATAGGGTATGCGACAAGAGATCGAGTGGTGATCGGAAAAGTCACATGGTATCACTTCACTCTCTACGTTTTTAATATCATTGTTAATAAGGATTAAATCGATTAGAGTTTCAGAGTCCGCGGTTACACGCGTAGGATCAGTAACCAATTGGATGAGCGAGTAATCATTCATTATTGTACACAGTGCATTCTTTAAACCAGAGGGACACAGCATATTAATGTTAAAATCGCCCAGGATGACAATGTTTTGCAATTCCATGTGGATTGAATTTAGAGCGTCGCCAAGCGAGCTAAGTGACGTAACACCACCCGAAAGCGGTCGGTAAACAACACCAACAGCCATACATGTTTTCTTGGTATAAATTTTTACCCATAATTGTTCTATCTGAGAATCAGTCTCCTCCGGAATCTCAATGACCGAATATTTGATTGGAGTTCTGATGTACATGGCAACGCCTCCACCCCTGGCTTCTCTATCCATCCGTAGAATATTAAAGCCGGGAATAGCTGTCATCTCATTTGTAATAGTGTCGTTTAGCCAAGTTTCGCTAATTGCAAATATATCACAATTAGTCCGTATTACAAATTCCTTGACCTCATTAAGTTTGTTGACAAGCGATCTAACGTTCAGGTGTACAAACAAACCATTTGAAATAGTACGCCGTGCACTGTCAGCAGATTCCCCTTGTGACTGCCCGCTTATTGAGCAGTCTGGCTCACTTGTAAAAAATGCTTTCCATAATCAATTTTTTTCCGTTCCACTTTTGCCTTCTTCATAAAAATTGGGGAATCGGACGACAAGCCGCATGGCAAATATCGGAAATCTCTTGGCCCAACGTATCTTTGGCATACTTACAATTTCCACAGCTTCTTGATTTAGCCTTGCAAACCGCAACCTTATGTTTCTCTGCACACAAAGGACAGACAAGATCTCTTTTGCAGTTATCGGCTATATGGTTGTACCCACAGCAGTTGTAGCATCTCAACAAATCGATAGCCTCGAACGCCCAACACGTATCCCAATAGATAGTGACTCGACCCTCTCTCATTATTTCACCGAAAGTCTTGCCGTCAACCTCTGCAATAATGGTCTTTTTCGCCTTCTTACCAACATGCAATATCTTAATTGTAGCTTCATTCCCTATGAAATCGTATTGAGATTTTAGGTACTGAACTATCTTTTCGTTGCTTAAGTTCTCGCTAAGGCCAACCAGTTTTACCTTAGGCAGCTTCAGACTCGAGATTTTCACATCAAAGTCATCTCCCAGCTTTCAATGGCTTCCAGTTTCAACTTCTCTGTTTGTTCACCGTTTTTGCACTGCACAACCACTCCACCTTTGGCTACAGTTCTCATTGAGGACACAGCCGAGTTTATCGGATTGAGTTGTCCTTTCAACATCTTAGCTGTATCCTCGCAACTCTTCTTAGCATCTTTCGGCTTAATTATCACCACCGGTCCATTAGTTGCATTATTGCGTATTCCCTTCAGCTTACCAGCGTAAGAATCGTCCTGTCGTTGAGTCACCTTCTGCACTTCGTCAATCATTTCCTTATTCCCTACCTTTACTGTAGACTCGATCTCCAGAATTGTTGATCGAAGACTATCAAGGGAATCCTCATGTTTTTGTACCATCTCACTTTGGCTCTGGAGCGAACGCTTCAACGCATGCACCAAATCAAAAACCTCCAGCAGAAGAACTTTAGAGCTGGCCTTTTTGTTGTTCGCGCACAAGTCACAGAACCAACCAAAATTTTTATTTTTGGTCACAAAATCACACAGTTTTTCTTCAACTGATACGCATTTTAATGCGTGAAACGTTGCGTCACACAAGGCACACTTTATACCTTCCTGCCTTTTCACTGTTTTTTTTTGCAGACACCACAAAAGTTTAAGTCGGTCATTGCGACGAACAATAACACACGACCGCCTAGAGCAGCCGTTCGATCACATCATATTTGAAAAAGTCCTATCTATGCTTCCAACGATATCTAACGCCGATATCTGCTTTTGTAATAAGCGTCTCTCGGTTATCGGTCGATGTTGATGTGTGTCGCGTATTATTGCATCGTTTCGTGAATTTCGGCAAATGTCAGGCTAATTCCGACGAGTTTCATCTAGAAATTGTCGCCATCGCTGTGATGTTTCTTCATTAGCAGGATCATAGTGTTTTCACTGTTTTCGCTGTCAAAATCTTGCAGGATCACAATAGCTTTTTCACACATAGACCAGGCCATAGAGACTTTTTCGTGACAACAATAGTATCAAGAGATTTTAACATTGCAGCTTCTTTCTGTAGAGAAGAAGACATACATCGTGGCGTATTGATAGCTACCCGATGTCATTTGGATTTTAGAGTGAATGAATATGTGAAGTGCTTGTCCATCGAAAGAACTGTAGGAATGGCAGCCATAGAAGTATTGTGCGAAAAAATAATAATATTAGCAGTGTATAGAGTTCCAGGCTCGGACATGGATGTATTTTTGGACAGAATGCGTTGGCTTCGGACAGTATTTTTGATGATTTTGACTTGAAGGATATTTATGTGATTGGGGATTACAATGCTTTTGGAAGTGATGGATATATATGGACTGGAAAAATTAATGGACGCATCTTCAAGGATGACAGAATATTCATCAACATGTATAGACAATATATTTTCAAATATACAACGATCAAGAATTTGTAACACCAACACGATGGATTTGCACTTTTCGGATCATTTGGCACAAATGGTGGAGGTTTTTTCTTCGAATGTTTCTGAAAAGAAAGAAAAGATTATATACAGACAAATAAATGAGAATACTATCGCATTATTCAGGAAAAGGCTTGCAAACGAAGATTAGACAGTTTTGGAGGATTGTACAGCCCTACAGGCATATACTTATTTCCATACAAGGTTTCATGTTCTGTACGTTGCCCAGAAAAAAATGTTAGTTGATAAATCAAGGAAAAGATTTTCCTCAACAAGCCAAGATGCTGAAAACTTTAGATGCCTTAAAAACAATATCTAGAGTCAGGAAAGACGAAGAATCGAAGCACACCTATAAAGTGTGTAAAGCAATATATCGAAAAAATTAATCAAGAAAAACAAAGATGCAATGAAATGTTCATACACCAGTCTGACAAGGAACAGAAAGGTGTTAGACCAGGCAATAGAGACTTTTTCGTGACAAAAATAGTATCAGCAAGCCGCCGGTACTAGGTCATTTGGAACAGTCCGTAGATGTATTGTGATGTGTTTTCGACTAGCAAATATCATTACTTAATTTGTTATAAACAAAAAACCTAAAAAAATCGTGCTTTTTTTCGTTGTTCGCTTGTAAAAGCTGAACCGATGGAGCAATCTTGATACTGCCAACAGACGAATTGTAGAGAATGAAAAGACGAAAATAATGAACCCTAGACTGACCCGATCGGATTAATGTTAACGGAGGAAATTCGGAAGAATCGGAGATACCTGCGTTTTTTTCAAAAGTTCATAACTCCGCCATTTTCAAAGTTGTAACGCAGGGTTTTCGCGAGAAAGTAGCGATTGATGGGTACTTTAAGTGTGCACAACCCAGGCATTGTCCGATGATTAGTTTTTGTAGAATTGCGATTTGAATTTTTTTTATGCTATATGGTTCGGCGAGCCTGAATGCTTCGGAGGTGGTCCGATTTTATTTTGTTTTACGTATTTCGAAAGTAGAAGTATTGTGCTACAAAACGTCTATTCTGATTTTGCGTTAAAATGTTGCGAAATAGGCGAAAAATGCTTGCAAACTTGGCCGAAATCTGCGACGCGCTCTAAACAGGTCAAGTAGTGGGGGTAGGCGGCCGACGTGGGGAAGCGCGTATCTATAGTAATCCCAACACGCTGCGCGCTTCCCCGAGTCGGCCGCCTACCCCACTACTCGACAGCCTCTGAGCGCGCCGCAGATTTCGGTCAAGTTTGCAAGCATTTTTCGCCTATTTCGCAACATTTTAACGCAAAATCAGAATAGACGTTTTGTAGCACAATACTTCTACTTTCGAAATACGTAAAACAAAATAAAATCGGACCACCTCCGAAGCATTCAGGCTCGCCGAACCATATAGCATAAAAAAAATTCAAATCGCAATTCTACAAAAACTAATCATCGGACAACGCCTGGGTTGTGCACACTTAAAGTACCCATCAATCGCTACTTTCTCGCGAAAACCCTGCGTTACAACTTTGAAAATGGCGGAGTTATGAACTTTTGAAAAAAACGCAGGTATCTCCGATTCTTCCGAATTTCCTCCGTTAACATTAATCCGATCGGGTCAGTCTAGGGTTCATTATTTTCGTCTTTCATTCTCTACAATTCGTCTGTTGACAGTATCAAGATTGCTCCATCGGTTCAGCTTTTACAAGCGAACAACGAAAAAAAAACACGATTTTTTTAGGTTTTTTGTTTATAACAAATTAAGTAATGATATTTGCTAGTCGAAAACACATCACAATACATCTACGGACTGTTCCAAATGACCTGGTACCGGCGGCTTGCTGATACTATTTTTGTCACGAAAAAGTCTCTATTGCCTGGTCTAACACCTTTCTGTTCCTTGTCAGACTGGTGTATGAACATTTCATTGCATCTTTGTTTTACTTGATTAATTTTTTCGATATATTGCTTTACACACTTTATAGATGTGCTTCGATTCTTCGTCTTTCCTGACTCTAGATATTGTTTTTAAGGCATCTAAAGTTTTCAGCATCTTGGCTTGTTGAGGAAAATCTTTTACTTTCCTTGATTTATCAACTAACATTTTTTTTCTGGGCAACACTCATCGTACAGAACATGAAACCTTGTATGGAAATAAGTATATGCCTGTAGGGCTGTACAATCCTCCAAAACTGTCTAATCTTCGTTTGCAAGCCTTTTCCTGAATAATGCGATAGTATTCTCATTTATTTCTGTATATAATCTTTTCTTTCTTTTCAGAAACATTCGAAGCAAAAACCTCCACCATTTGTGCCAAATGATCCGACAAGTGCAAATCCATCGTGTTGGTGTTACAAATTCTTGATCGTTGTATATTTGAAAATATTATTGTCTATACATGTTGATGAATATTCTGTCATCCTTGAAGATGCGTCCATTAATTTTTCCAGTCCATATATATCCATCACTTCCAAAAGCATTGTAATCCCCAATCACATAAATATCCTTCAAGTCAAAATCATCCAAAATACTGTCCAAAGCCAACGCATTCTGCCCAAAAATACATCCATGTCCGAGCCTGGAACTCTATACACTGCTAATATTATTATTTTTTCGCACAATACTTCTATGGCTGCCATTCCTACAGTTCTTTCGATGGACAAGCACTTCACATATTCATTCACTCTAAAATCCAAATAACATCGGGTAGCTATCAATACGCCACGATGTATGTCTTCTTCTCTACAGAAAGAAGCTGCAATGTTAAAATCTCTTAATTGAACTCTCTTTAAGATCTCATTGTTGAGCCAATGTTCTGTTAAACAGACAATATCAATATTGTTTGGTGATAATTGATAATTTAGTTGGTCCATTTTGTTTGCTAAAGACTGGATATTTTGGTTTAAAATCTTCAAGTGTTTTTCTTTACTATTTTGCTGGATGTTCACGAAAAAATCTCTACTTCTGTATGATGAGACCCTTTGGCCATGTTTCCGGCTTTTGCATGTCTGTTAGCAAATCGTATCTCAAACGCACTTTAAATGATTAGTGCTTTTGTTGTTTTCATGCTTAATTACTCAGTTACTTCGAAATTTTCATCCGAGTACAATTCTTCCAGGTATTGTAATATATTTCCTGCCTTTGTTTCACAATTAACATGACCGATGTACAGCCAAGCCGTTTTTTCCGCAGCCTTAAAAATGCATTGGTTACCTTGGCTGAGCCCTTAATGTATTTGTGTTTCTGCACTTTCCTTTTCTTATTTTTTCTTTTTCCCATCCATCCGGCTGACTGCTTGATTGTTTATTATCCGCCAATAATATGGATTGCTCGTTTTGTTTTATGTACTATACTGGTTTAAAAGATTCTGGTTGTTTCCCATGGTTCAAAATTGCAACTGGTATAGTTTCATTTGCAATGATGTTTATTTTAGCCGTATTTGACTTGTTTTGAATTATATTCTTGTCTCCATTTTGCACAACAGAAGAGTAAGAAGAAGAACCATCCTCCTGCCAGAGCTAACTTCAGGTTGGTTTACATCTGCATTTGACAGCTCGCAGGTTAAATTTAAAATTTTTTCTTCCAGGAGCGTATTTTTCTCCAACAGACAAATTATGGTTTGTTCTTTTGAGTTGATTACCTCTTCCTTACTCTTTATAATTTCATCCTTCAAGTTAATCATTTTACGAAACTAATCGAAATTTTTTAGCGTAAATTACATGTCAGGTTTCCCAATGTACCGGTTTCATTTAAATTGTCCACTACTTCACTGTTTTCAGGGTTAATATTTATCTTGCAGCGCTTGGCACAACTTTCATGATATACAGCGCCCGTTTCCGTACAGAAAACTTGCTTATTCACTACATTTTTGTTACAATATTTACGACTCTTGCTAGTGTCATCCATCTTGAATTCAAAAAACAAATTTATCAGTCATAAATGACTGAACAAATAATCATTAAACCGCCAACACGCTACGTCAAACCAAAATAACTGCGCTTTGTACCGTCTAAAAATCAACGCATATCTGAATTCGAATAGGCCGCTAGTTTGCACGAACTACGGTCTTTTGTGTCTACAAGTTACGTTTTATTTGTGCAAATCTGGTTTGTGCAGGTAAAACCATGAGCATGACGGAGCATGTAAACGGCCCTTAATATGGTTAACAACCTTATCCAAATTTTTTAAACATGATGGAACAAAACTCGTTCAGACAAATGAAAACATTTTGTGTCTGGCAGAGGCCACTTATTTGTTACGTATATCGCTATCACAATGTCTTTTGTTTCATGTGTTGGAATACCGACATGTTCGTCCGAACGTAGCACAACAATACTTCCTTGCACAATTTTCTTTTCGCATATTTTATGTTGGCAATAAACTTTGTCATGTCATGCCACCTCAGAAAGTCCAACGTCAGAGAAGGAAAACATCCGTCATTTGGGTGATATATAAACTGTTGATTGTGGCTGTCTTATGTGGATCAGTATGTGGAATATATTTTATTATGAATAAGCTGCGGCGGAAGGAAGACACTGACAAACATGGTCGTTTTATATATCCACTGGAAATCTTACCAAATGGAGATTATTATAGGCTCAATAATCTGACAGGATTCGAATTTATCATTCTAAACCAAATCTGCAACTACGACTTTCACGAACCATGGGTTATTATCTTAGTTGTGAGTGCTACTGACCATTTTAGAAGAAGAGATATGATTAGAAGGACATGGGGCGGCCAGTTAAATGGAGCTAAAGTTGCTTTCGTTTTAGGTTAGTTTTTTTAGAACTTTTTGCCAACATCGATTATTTACTGCTTTTGTGCTAACCAATAAGACTCACTCAAGCGTTAATCAATCCTTAATTAACACTATTTTTGTCTTACAAGTGGGGGTATAGCCAATAGACCTTCGTTAAGCTTTTTGTGTTGCCATGGTCAAGGTCAGCGATGGAGTTTGTACTTATTTATACGTTATTTTTCCTACGGTATGCGCTGCTTAATTCCATTGCTATTTTATCAATTCAGAAGCATTTTCTACATTTCAACGTAAATGGGTTGACAATTCGGTCGTCTTTGTAACAACTCTATCGGAAAAATAAGCTCTTATGTAATCTTTTTCGAAGAAAACCTAGAAAGTTTTGTATTACAGTTGTTTTTTTGCAATGAAGAAGCAAATTTGCTGAAATGCAAGGTAGGTAGGGTTGCTTTACGATGATATGTGACCCAAATCTACTTTTGAGTTTGAACATCAGACATTTTATAATTTAAAATAGAATATTTTTGTGGACGCAGACTTTGAACAATTCCTTTTGAGTTAATGTCGGGCATAATTCAGCAGCTTCAGATTTCACATTTTATGATTCCAGAATTCATAAGTTTTTATATCGCACACGTACCAACTTTGCCAACTGTCCTGGGATTTGTTTCATTCTAAAGTTAGACATAATGCATACTTTTTGATATTGATTCCTTCATCTTCCTTCATTGGCTTTAGGGTAGCCATTGAATAAACTTGTTTCGCTTTATACACAGCAACGGGCAAACTTAAGTAGACTACGAATAAAATGTCAAACTGCACACATTCGTAGTATACAGCTCGCGATTTATATCCTTAATTATGTGCTCGTCAAATAATATACTATTATATTGGCATTTCTTAGGGTGGGCGCACACATATCAGTTATGGTGAAACAAAACACGTTTAGAAGAAAACGATTTTGCCTAAACGTGTTTTTGCTTTTCAGAGAAAATACGACGCCGCATACATACGGAACAAAACAGCGATAGTCAAAACGTTTGACATAAATGCCAATATCAATCGTAGTTAAACTAAAATATGTCTGTCGACGAACCCACCGAGATAGCTTTAGTGTTTTGGCAATGGTTTATGCTCCAGGAAAATAAAATAGCCCAAAAGCGGTCTAACGTGACTAAACGCACACATAAAAACTATGGTAATATGTATATAAAACACGTTTAGACGAAAATGTTTTCGTCTAAACATGTTTTGTTCAAACATGACTGATATGTGTGCGCCCACTGTAAAGCTGCGCACATTCAAAACAATATGTGGATCAACAAGCGGACGTTCTATTAAACCGCTTAAACAAGAACTTTTTGTGGAATTATCTCCTTACCTAGAGAGTCAATTTTGAATCAACATAAAGGACACAAAACAAAAGTGTACTAAATTGGAAATTTGCACGGCTGTTCCAAAGACCTTATGTAAAATAACTACCTATACAGGGTGTATATGGTCTTGTGATTTTATTTTGAAGGGATGATTAAACATCTTAAAAGAAGGCAAGTAACGTAAAAATGCTTTTGCAAAAGTTGGATAATAAGAGAGATATTAAGTTACTGTCATAGTCATAGTCATAGTCATTTATTGATGTTAATCGTAAACAAGATACGTTACACAGGTCAAGACAATTTAGTATTTAATTTTTCAAATACATGATCAAAATTAATTCATCAAATCACTACACTGATCCATGAATTCATCAAAGCTGTACACTGCCTTTTCAATAAGAAACCGTCTAACTGTTTTCCTAAAAGCATCCACTGGCAAGACTTTAGCGTTGGATGGAATGGCGTTATAAAATTTTATCGAATAATAGGAAGTCCCAGTTCTGGATTTATGGAGACGCAGAAACTCATGGCGCAATTTGTCACCAAATCTTGTGGCGTATGAATGAACGGTGTTGATTCTCGTTAGTTTATTATTATTTTCGTGTGCATACATTAAGCATTCTAAAATAAACACGCTTGGGGCCGTGAGGATACCCAGTTTTAAAAAGCACCATTTGCAGTCTTCAGTGTAACCCACATCAAGCAGCACACGAATACATCGCCTCTGCATTTTAAATATCTGCCGCATATGTGGAGAATGGCCCCAGTTTATAATCGAATACGCCATTATAGAATGAAATAGTCCATAATATGCATGCACTAGCGATGTTATATATAGAGAATTTTTTAAGATTCTGATGAAATATATCAACTTTCCCAGCTTGCCACGAACATAGTTTACATGATGCTCCCAAGTCATTTTAGAGTCCAGCTTAACACCCAAAAAACCAACAGCGTTCACCACCGGTGGATTATTCCGCAAACTAAATTGTAATGTATTTGTTTTGGAGGTGTTGACATTTAATATGTTGGAAATAAACCATTTTTTTATATTTGCATCCGTCATTCCGATCTTATCACTCAGCGCCTCCACACTACTGTCACTGACAACACTTGTGGTATCATCAGCAAAGAGAACAAGGGCACCCAATGGATCGGCTGTCGGGAGATCATTAATATAAATCAAGAACAATACAGGACCGAGCACAGAACCCTGTGGAACTCCACACCGAACAGCAAGGCTTGGCGAAATGTCACTGTCAACCCGCACGCGTTGTTGCCTATCGCCAATAAAGGACGAAATCAAGTTTACGGCCCCGGTGGAAAATTGATAGTGCTTTATCTTGCTAATTAACAATGAATGATTGACGCAATCAAAGGCTTTAGTCAAATCATAAAAAGTAGCTGTTGTGAATTGCCTCTGCTCAAAATTACTCAGTATCAAATCGCTTAGGTTGTTAATAGCGGATGTTGTTGATCTTTTGTTACGAAAACCATCTTGTGACATTGCAAATAAGTCATTCTGCTCAAAATAAACATTTATCTGTTTTTTTAACACTGTTTCGAATACCTTCGAGAAAATAGGCGTTAAAGATATTGGCCTATAATTGCCACAATCATCCCGAGGTCCCTTCTTGTATATCGGTATAACAGTGGCAACTTTGAAGCAGCTGGAAAAATGACCTGTACTGATACATTCATTGATTAGGATTGTTAGTGGATGTAGTAATGGGTTGCTAATAGTTTTTATCACTTTGACCGTCATCCCAAATGGATCTCTGCTGTTTGAGTTTCTTATACTTTTTATGATTTGACATATCTCTTCACAAGTGGTAGGCTGAAAATGAAACTCGCTGGTCGGCGCAGGGCCCAAAAAGCTAAGAGGGTCTGTACTGCTTATTGGGATAGTTCTGGATATGTCTAAAGGAGCATTTACAAAGTATTTGTTAAAGCAAGTAGCATTGGGAATCCCACTATTAATATTATGAGGTGAGCCAGACGGCAAATAATTTTTTACAATTTTCCAGATTGCTGCTTGCCTGTTATCAGATGAAGATATTAATTGCTCATAAGCAGTGGATTTGGCTTTTTTAAGTTCGTATCTATATGTTTTCTTCAACTTTTTAAGATCTTCAACAGGTACAAGTGTAGGATATCTAATTCTAAACTGAGCCCAAAAAGAAATTGTTTCTCTCAATGCTATAAGGCGTTCATTAAACCAGTTAACTGTAAGTTGTTTGTTCGAATTAAAGACTATTGATTTTTCTGGAAAACACGTTTCCATTTGATTTGATATTAGTGACACAAAAGTTTGAACTCGGTATTCTAAGTTAAGCCGTGTGTCACTTGTGAAGTTCCAATCATTTGTACTAATCTCTGTCTGAAGCTGAGAAAGTCCCGCTTGTGTAATCGGCCGGCTATGCACTCTAGTCGATCCATCAGTCTTAGTCTTAGATTCATCCACAATGCTAAGCCAAACACCCAGATGATCAGACGATATACAACCACAGACACCAGAGTTAAAAATTGAAGTATGATTGCTAATAAAAATGTTATCAAGACAGTTATTTGATCTAGTATTTGCAAAATTGGTTTGGCTGAGCCCGAACGATTCAAAAAGAGTGACAAGTTGCAAAGTACTCGGATCGGTCGTATTAAACTTTACATTGAAATCCCCCGTAACAATAGACGCCTAACATTACGCCAACTCTTGTCTAAAGCCCCCGACAAACGGGCAATAAAGACGTCAAAATTCCCTGCAGGCGACCTATACACCGTGATCAGAACAACCCCATTAGAATGTACACCGGCAAGCTCGATGTCTAGTTCGCTACTGAAAGTACAAAAATCAACTGGAGTAAACTTCAAGCCCCTTCTGACAAATATACAAACACCGCCATGAGATTTTGCAGCCCGACAGTAAGCATTACCAAGTGTATAACCGGTCAACGCCACAGCATCCAACTCGCCAGAAGAAAGCCAGTGTTCGTTAATACACAAAAAGTCAATACTCTTATGATGAGTCAACAGCTCTAATTCTAGTAGCTTATTGAAAAGGCTTTGCGCATTAATATGATATATTGTTAGTCCGTTTTGTTTTTCGTTGGCGTCTTCCAAAAAAACCGATTGACACAAGCACCCTCAGGCCACAGTTCCGCCTTCTTTAAGGCGTCCAGTTGATGGATCGGAAAGGACAGCCTGAACGAGGAGTATTTGTCCGGATGCCTTGAATTAAGTTTTTCACATTCAGTAACTTCTAATTTATTTTCCTTCAGATGTCGTCAGCCTACTTAAAAAATTCTCTGATAACTTATCGTTTGAATCTAGATTTACTTTGCACAAGTTGTTGATCAATCCTTTGAGCATTAATAACCTTCATTTAAGGTGTTTAGTTACCTCATAACAATAAAAACAAAGAAAAAGATAACAGTAAGCGATCTAACGTTCAGGTGTACAAACAAACCATTTGAAATAGTACGCCGTGCACTGTCAGCAGATTCCCCTTGTGACTGCCCGCTTATTGAGCAGTCTGGCTCACTTGTAAAAAATGCTTTCCATAATCAATTTTTTTCCGTTCCACTTTTGCCTTCTTCATAAAAATTGGGGAATCGGACGACAAGCCGCATGGCAAATATCGGAAATCTCTTGGCCCAACGTATCTTTGGCATACTTACAATTTCCACAGCTTCTTGATTTAGCCTTGCAAACCGCAACCTTATGTTTCTCTGCACACAAAGGACAGACAAGATCTCTTTTGCAGTTATCGGCTATATGGTTGTACCCACAGCAGTTGTAGCATCTCAACAAATCGATAGCCTCGAACGCCCAACACGTATCCCAATAGATAGTGACTCGACCCTCTCTCATTATTTCACCGAAAGTCTTGCCGTCAACCTCTGCAATAATGGTCTTTTTCGCCTTCTTACCAACATGCAATATCTTAATTGTAGCTTCATTCCCTATGAAATCGTATTGAGATTTTAGGTACTGAACTATCTTTTCGTTGCTTAAGTTCTCGCTAAGGCCAACCAGTTTTACCTTAGGCAGCTTCAGACTCGAGATTTTCACATCAAAGTCATCTCCCAGCTTTCAATGGCTTCCAGTTTCAACTTCTCTGTTTGTTCACCGTTTTTGCACTGCACAACCACTCCACCTTTGGCTACAGTTCTCATTGAGGACACAGCCGAGTTTATCGGATTGAGTTGTCCTTTCAACATCTTAGCTGTATCCTCGCAACTCTTCTTAGCATCTTTCGGCTTAATTATCACCACCGGTCCATTAGTTGCATTATTGCGTATTCCCTTCAGCTTACCAGCGTAAGAATCGTCCTGTCGTTGAGTCACCTTCTGCACTTCGTCAATCATTTCCTTATTCCCTACCTTTACTGTAGACTCGATCTCCAGAATTGTTGATCGAAGACTATCAAGGGAATCCTCATGTTTTTGTACCATCTCACTTTGGCTCTGGAGCGAACGCTTCAACGCATGCACCAAATCAAAAACCTCCAGCAGAAGAACTTTAGAGCTGGCCTTTTTGTTGTTCGCGCACAAGTCACAGAACCAACCAAAATTTTTATTTTTGGTCACAAAATCACACAGTTTTTCTTCAACTGATACGCATTTTAATGCGTGAAACGTTGCGTCACACAAGGCACACTTTATACCTTCCTGCCTTTTCACTGTTTTTTTTTGCAGACACCACAAAAGTTTAAGTCGGTCATTGCGACGAACAATAACACACGACCGCCTAGAGCAGCCGTTCGATCACATCATATTTGAAAAAGTCCTATCTATGCTTCCAACGATATCTAACGCCGATATCTGCTTTTGTAATAAGCGTCTCTCGGTTATCGGTCGATGTTGATGTGTGTCGCGTATTATTGCATCGTTTCGTGAATTTCGGCAAATGTCAGGCTAATTCCGACGAGTTTCATCTAGAAATTGTCGCCATCGCTGTGATGTTTCTTCATTAGCAGGATCATAGTGTTTTCACTGTTTTCGCTGTCAAAATCTTGCAGGATCACAATAGCTTTTTCACACATAGACCAGGCCATAGAGACTTTTTCGTGACAACAATAGTATCAAGAGATTTTAACATTGCAGCTTCTTTCTGTAGAGAAGAAGACATACATCGTGGCGTATTGATAGCTACCCGATGTCATTTGGATTTTAGAGTGAATGAATATGTGAAGTGCTTGTCCATCGAAAGAACTGTAGGAATGGCAGCCATAGAAGTATTGTGCGAAAAAATAATAATATTAGCAGTGTATAGAGTTCCAGGCTCGGACATGGATGTATTTTTGGACAGAATGCGTTGGCTTCGGACAGTATTTTTGATGATTTTGACTTGAAGGATATTTATGTGATTGGGGATTACAATGCTTTTGGAAGTGATGGATATATATGGACTGGAAAAATTAATGGACGCATCTTCAAGGATGACAGAATATTCATCAACATGTATAGACAATATATTTTCAAATATACAACGATCAAGAATTTGTAACACCAACACGATGGATTTGCACTTTTCGGATCATTTGGCACAAATGGTGGAGGTTTTTTCTTCGAATGTTTCTGAAAAGAAAGAAAAGATTATATACAGACAAATAAATGAGAATACTATCGCATTATTCAGGAAAAGGCTTGCAAACGAAGATTAGACAGTTTTGGAGGATTGTACAGCCCTACAGGCATATACTTATTTCCATACAAGGTTTCATGTTCTGTACGTTGCCCAGAAAAAAATGTTAGTTGATAAATCAAGGAAAAGATTTTCCTCAACAAGCCAAGATGCTGAAAACTTTAGATGCCTTAAAAACAATATCTAGAGTCAGGAAAGACGAAGAATCGAAGCACACCTATAAAGTGTGTAAAGCAATATATCGAAAAAATTAATCAAGAAAAACAAAGATGCAATGAAATGTTCATACACCAGTCTGACAAGGAACAGAAAGGTGTTAGACCAGGCAATAGAGACTTTTTCGTGACAAAAATAGTATCAGCAAGCCGCCGGTACTAGGTCATTTGGAACAGTCCGTAGATGTATTGTGATGTGTTTTCGACTAGCAAATATCATTACTTAATTTGTTATAAACAAAAAACCTAAAAAAATCGTGCTTTTTTTCGTTGTTCGCTTGTAAAAGCTGAACCGATGGAGCAATCTTGATACTGCCAACAGACGAATTGTAGAGAATGAAAAGACGAAAATAATGAACCCTAGACTGACCCGATCGGATTAATGTTAACGGAGGAAATTCGGAAGAATCGGAGATACCTGCGTTTTTTTCAAAAGTTCATAACTCCGCCATTTTCAAAGTTGTAACGCAGGGTTTTCGCGAGAAAGTAGCGATTGATGGGTACTTTAAGTGTGCACAACCCAGGCATTGTCCGATGATTAGTTTTTGTAGAATTGCGATTTGAATTTTTTTTATGCTATATGGTTCGGCGAGCCTGAATGCTTCGGAGGTGGTCCGATTTTATTTTGTTTTACGTATTTCGAAAGTAGAAGTATTGTGCTACAAAACGTCTATTCTGATTTTGCGTTAAAATGTTGCGAAATAGGCGAAAAATGCTTGCAAACTTGGCCGAAATCTGCGACGCGCTCTAAACAGGTCAAGTAGTGGGGGTAGGCGGCCGACGTGGGGAAGCGCGTATCTATAGTAATCCCAACACGCTGCGCGCTTCCCCGAGTCGGCCGCCTACCCCACTACTCGACAGCCTCTGAGCGCGCCGCAGATTTCGGTCAAGTTTGCAAGCATTTTTCGCCTATTTCGCAACATTTTAACGCAAAATCAGAATAGACGTTTTGTAGCACAATACTTCTACTTTCGAAATACGTAAAACAAAATAAAATCGGACCACCTCCGAAGCATTCAGGCTCGCCGAACCATATAGCATAAAAAAAATTCAAATCGCAATTCTACAAAAACTAATCATCGGACAACGCCTGGGTTGTGCACACTTAAAGTACCCATCAATCGCTACTTTCTCGCGAAAACCCTGCGTTACAACTTTGAAAATGGCGGAGTTATGAACTTTTGAAAAAAACGCAGGTATCTCCGATTCTTCCGAATTTCCTCCGTTAACATTAATCCGATCGGGTCAGTCTAGGGTTCATTATTTTCGTCTTTCATTCTCTACAATTCGTCTGTTGACAGTATCAAGATTGCTCCATCGGTTCAGCTTTTACAAGCGAACAACGAAAAAAAAACACGATTTTTTTAGGTTTTTTGTTTATAACAAATTAAGTAATGATATTTGCTAGTCGAAAACACATCACAATACATCTACGGACTGTTCCAAATGACCTGGTACCGGCGGCTTGCTGATACTATTTTTGTCACGAAAAAGTCTCTATTGCCTGGTCTAACACCTTTCTGTTCCTTGTCAGACTGGTGTATGAACATTTCATTGCATCTTTGTTTTACTTGATTAATTTTTTCGATATATTGCTTTACACACTTTATAGATGTGCTTCGATTCTTCGTCTTTCCTGACTCTAGATATTGTTTTTAAGGCATCTAAAGTTTTCAGCATCTTGGCTTGTTGAGGAAAATCTTTTACTTTCCTTGATTTATCAACTAACATTTTTTTTCTGGGCAACACTCATCGTACAGAACATGAAACCTTGTATGGAAATAAGTATATGCCTGTAGGGCTGTACAATCCTCCAAAACTGTCTAATCTTCGTTTGCAAGCCTTTTCCTGAATAATGCGATAGTATTCTCATTTATTTCTGTATATAATCTTTTCTTTCTTTTCAGAAACATTCGAAGCAAAAACCTCCACCATTTGTGCCAAATGATCCGACAAGTGCAAATCCATCGTGTTGGTGTTACAAATTCTTGATCGTTGTATATTTGAAAATATTATTGTCTATACATGTTGATGAATATTCTGTCATCCTTGAAGATGCGTCCATTAATTTTTCCAGTCCATATATATCCATCACTTCCAAAAGCATTGTAATCCCCAATCACATAAATATCCTTCAAGTCAAAATCATCCAAAATACTGTCCAAAGCCAACGCATTCTGCCCAAAAATACATCCATGTCCGAGCCTGGAACTCTATACACTGCTAATATTATTATTTTTTCGCACAATACTTCTATGGCTGCCATTCCTACAGTTCTTTCGATGGACAAGCACTTCACATATTCATTCACTCTAAAATCCAAATAACATCGGGTAGCTATCAATACGCCACGATGTATGTCTTCTTCTCTACAGAAAGAAGCTGCAATGTTAAAATCTCTTAATTGAACTCTCTTTAAGATCTCATTGTTGAGCCAATGTTCTGTTAAACAGACAATATCAATATTGTTTGGTGATAATTGATAATTTAGTTGGTCCATTTTGTTTGCTAAAGACTGGATATTTTGGTTTAAAATCTTCAAGTGTTTTTCTTTACTATTTTGCTGGATGTTCACGAAAAAATCTCTACTTCTGTATGATGAGACCCTTTGGCCATGTTTCCGGCTTTTGCATGTCTGTTAGCAAATCGTATCTCAAACGCACTTTAAATGATTAGTGCTTTTGTTGTTTTCATGCTTAATTACTCAGTTACTTCGAAATTTTCATCCGAGTACAATTCTTCCAGGTATTGTAATATATTTCCTGCCTTTGTTTCACAATTAACATGACCGATGTACAGCCAAGCCGTTTTTTCCGCAGCCTTAAAAATGCATTGGTTACCTTGGCTGAGCCCTTAATGTATTTGTGTTTCTGCACTTTCCTTTTCTTATTTTTTCTTTTTCCCATCCATCCGGCTGACTGCTTGATTGTTTATTATCCGCCAATAATATGGATTGCTCGTTTTGTTTTATGTACTATACTGGTTTAAAAGATTCTGGTTGTTTCCCATGGTTCAAAATTGCAACTGGTATAGTTTCATTTGCAATGATGTTTATTTTAGCCGTATTTGACTTGTTTTGAATTATATTCTTGTCTCCATTTTGCACAACAGAAGAGTAAGAAGAAGAACCATCCTCCTGCCAGAGCTAACTTCAGGTTGGTTTACATCTGCATTTGACAGCTCGCAGGTTAAATTTAAAATTTTTTCTTCCAGGAGCGTATTTTTCTCCAACAGACAAATTATGGTTTGTTCTTTTGAGTTGATTACCTCTTCCTTACTCTTTATAATTTCATCCTTCAAGTTAATCATTTTACGAAACTAATCGAAATTTTTTAGCGTAAATTACATGTCAGGTTTCCCAATGTACCGGTTTCATTTAAATTGTCCACTACTTCACTGTTTTCAGGGTTAATATTTATCTTGCAGCGCTTGGCACAACTTTCATGATATACAGCGCCCGTTTCCGTACAGAAAACTTGCTTATTCACTACATTTTTGTTACAATATTTACGACTCTTGCTAGTGTCATCCATCTTGAATTCAAAAAACAAATTTATCAGTCATAAATGACTGAACAAATAATCATTAAACCGCCAACACGCTACGTCAAACCAAAATAACTGCGCTTTGTACCGTCTAAAAATCAACGCATATCTGAATTCGAATAGGCCGCTAGTTTGCACGAACTACGGTCTTTTGTGTCTACAAGTTACGTTTTATTTGTGCAAATCTGGTTTGTGCAGGTAAAACCATGAGCATGACGGAGCATGTAAACGGCCCTTAATATGGTTAACAACCTTATCCAAATTTTTTAAACATGATGGAACAAAACTCGTTCAGACAAATGAAAACATTTTGTGTCTGGCAGAGGCCACTTATTTGTTACGTATATCGCTATCACAATGTCTTTTGTTTCATGTGTTGGAATACCGACATGTTCGTCCGAACGTAGCACAACAATACTTCCTTGCACAATTTTCTTTTCGCATATTTTATGTTGGCAATAAACTTTGTCATGTCATGCCACCTCAGAAAGTCCAACGTCAGAGAAGGAAAACATCCGTCATTTGGGTGATATATAAACTGTTGATTGTGGCTGTCTTATGTGGATCAGTATGTGGAATATATTTTATTATGAATAAGCTGCGGCGGAAGGAAGACACTGACAAACATGGTCGTTTTATATATCCACTGGAAATCTTACCAAATGGAGATTATTATAGGCTCAATAATCTGACAGGATTCGAATTTATCATTCTAAACCAAATCTGCAACTACGACTTTCACGAACCATGGGTTATTATCTTAGTTGTGAGTGCTACTGACCATTTTAGAAGAAGAGATATGATTAGAAGGACATGGGGCGGCCAGTTAAATGGAGCTAAAGTTGCTTTCGTTTTAGGTTAGTTTTTTTAGAACTTTTTGCCAACATCGATTATTTACTGCTTTTGTGCTAACCAATAAGACTCACTCAAGCGTTAATCAATCCTTAATTAACACTATTTTTGTCTTACAAGTGGGGGTATAGCCAATAGACCTTCGTTAAGCTTTTTGTGTTGCCATGGTCAAGGTCAGCGATGGAGTTTGTACTTATTTATACGTTATTTTTCCTACGGTATGCGCTGCTTAATTCCATTGCTATTTTATCAATTCAGAAGCATTTTCTACATTTCAACGTAAATGGGTTGACAATTCGGTCGTCTTTGTAACAACTCTATCGGAAAAATAAGCTCTTATGTAATCTTTTTCGAAGAAAACCTAGAAAGTTTTGTATTACAGTTGTTTTTTTGCAATGAAGAAGCAAATTTGCTGAAATGCAAGGTAGGTAGGGTTGCTTTACGATGATATGTGACCCAAATCTACTTTTGAGTTTGAACATCAGACATTTTATAATTTAAAATAGAATATTTTTGTGGACGCAGACTTTGAACAATTCCTTTTGAGTTAATGTCGGGCATAATTCAGCAGCTTCAGATTTCACATTTTATGATTCCAGAATTCATAAGTTTTTATATCGCACACGTACCAACTTTGCCAACTGTCCTGGGATTTGTTTCATTCTAAAGTTAGACATAATGCATACTTTTTGATATTGATTCCTTCATCTTCCTTCATTGGCTTTAGGGTAGCCATTGAATAAACTTGTTTCGCTTTATACACAGCAACGGGCAAACTTAAGTAGACTACGAATAAAATGTCAAACTGCACACATTCGTAGTATACAGCTCGCGATTTATATCCTTAATTATGTGCTCGTCAAATAATATACTATTATATTGGCATTTCTTAGGGTGGGCGCACACATATCAGTTATGGTGAAACAAAACACGTTTAGAAGAAAACGATTTTGCCTAAACGTGTTTTTGCTTTTCAGAGAAAATACGACGCCGCATACATACGGAACAAAACAGCGATAGTCAAAACGTTTGACATAAATGCCAATATCAATCGTAGTTAAACTAAAATATGTCTGTCGACGAACCCACCGAGATAGCTTTAGTGTTTTGGCAATGGTTTATGCTCCAGGAAAATAAAATAGCCCAAAAGCGGTCTAACGTGACTAAACGCACACATAAAAACTATGGTAATATGTATATAAAACACGTTTAGACGAAAATGTTTTCGTCTAAACATGTTTTGTTCAAACATGACTGATATGTGTGCGCCCACTGTAAAGCTGCGCACATTCAAAACAATATGTGGATCAACAAGCGGACGTTCTATTAAACCGCTTAAACAAGAACTTTTTGTGGAATTATCTCCTTACCTAGAGAGTCAATTTTGAATCAACATAAAGGACACAAAACAAAAGTGTACTAAATTGGAAATTTGCACGGCTGTTCCAAAGACCTTATGTAAAATAACTACCTATACAGGGTGTATATGGTCTTGTGATTTTATTTTGAAGGGATGATTAAACATCTTAAAAGAAGGCAAGTAACGTAAAAATGCTTTTGCAAAAGTTGGATAATAAGAGAGATATTAAGTTACTGTCATAGTCATAGTCATAGTCATTTATTGATGTTAATCGTAAACAAGATACGTTACACAGGTCAAGACAATTTAGTATTTAATTTTTCAAATACATGATCAAAATTAATTCATCAAATCACTACACTGATCCATGAATTCATCAAAGCTGTACACTGCCTTTTCAATAAGAAACCGTCTAACTGTTTTCCTAAAAGCATCCACTGGCAAGACTTTAGCGTTGGATGGAATGGCGTTATAAAATTTTATCGAATAATAGGAAGTCCCAGTTCTGGATTTATGGAGACGCAGAAACTCATGGCGCAATTTGTCACCAAATCTTGTGGCGTATGAATGAACGGTGTTGATTCTCGTTAGTTTATTATTATTTTCGTGTGCATACATTAAGCATTCTAAAATAAACACGCTTGGGGCCGTGAGGATACCCAGTTTTAAAAAGCACCATTTGCAGTCTTCAGTGTAACCCACATCAAGCAGCACACGAATACATCGCCTCTGCATTTTAAATATCTGCCGCATATGTGGAGAATGGCCCCAGTTTATAATCGAATACGCCATTATAGAATGAAATAGTCCATAATATGCATGCACTAGCGATGTTATATATAGAGAATTTTTTAAGATTCTGATGAAATATATCGACTTTCCCAGCTTGCCACGAACATAGTTTACATGATGCTCCCAAGTCATTTTAGAGTCCAGCTTAACACCCAAAAAACCAACAGCGTTCACCACCGGTGGATTATTCCGCAAACTAAATTGTAATGTATTTGTTTTGGAGGTGTTGACATTTAATATGTTGGAAATAAACCATTTTTTTATATTTGCATCCGTCATTCCGATCTTATCACTCAGCGCCTCCACACTACTGTCACTGACAACACTTGTGGTATCATCAGCAAAGAGAACAAGGGCACCCAATGGATCGGCTGTCGGGAGATCATTAATATAAATCAAGAACAATACAGGACCGAGCACAGAACCCTGTGGAACTCCACACCGAACAGCAAGGCTTGGCGAAATGTCACTGTCAACCCGCACGCGTTGTTGCCTATCGCCAATAAAGGACGAAATCAAGTTTACGGCCCCGGTGGAAAATTGATAGTGCTTTATCTTGCTAATTAACAATGAATGATTGACGCAATCAAAGGCTTTAGTCAAATCATAAAAAGTAGCTGTTGTGAATTGCCTCTGCTCAAAATTACTCAGTATCAAATCGCTTAGGTTGTTAATAGCGGATGTTGTTGATCTTTTGTTACGAAAACCATCTTGTGACATTGCAAATAAGTCATTCTGCTCAAAATAAACATTTATCTGTTTTTTTAACACTGTTTCGAATACCTTCGAGAAAATAGGCGTTAAAGATATTGGCCTATAATTGCCACAATCATCCCGAGGTCCCTTCTTGTATATCGGTATAACAGTGGCAACTTTGAAGCAGCTGGAAAAATGACCTGTACTGATACATTCATTGATTAGGATTGTTAGTGGATGTAGTAATGGGTTGCTAATAGTTTTTATCACTTTGACCGTCATCCCAAATGGATCTCTGCTGTTTGAGTTTCTTATACTTTTTATGATTTGACATATCTCTTCACAAGTGGTAGGCTGAAAATGAAACTCGCTGGTCGGCGCAGGGCCCAAAAAGCTAAGAGGGTCTGTACTGCTTATTGGGATAGTTCTGGATATGTCTAAAGGAGCATTTACAAAGTATTTGTTAAAGCAAGTAGCATTGGGAATCCCACTATTAATATTATGAGGTGAGCCAGACGGCAAATAATTTTTTACAATTTTCCAGATTGCTGCTTGCCTGTTATCAGATGAAGATATTAATTGCTCATAAGCAGTGGATTTGGCTTTTTTAAGTTCGTATCTATATGTTTTCTTCAACTTTTTAAGATCTTCAACAGGTACAAGTGTAGGATATCTAATTCTAAACTGAGCCCAAAAAGAAATTGTTTCTCTCAATGCTATAAGGCGTTCATTAAACCAGTTAACTGTAAGTTGTTTGTTCGAATTAAAGACTATTGATTTTTCTGGAAAACACGTTTCCATTTGATTTGATATTAGTGACACAAAAGTTTGAACTCGGTATTCTAAGTTAAGCCGTGTGTCACTTGTGAAGTTCCAATCATTTGTACTAATCTCTGTCTGAAGCTGAGAAAGTCCCGCTTGTGTAATCGGCCGGCTATGCACTCTAGTCGATCCATCAGTCTTAGTCTTAGATTCATCCACAATGCTAAGCCAAACACCCAGATGATCAGACGATATACAACCACAGACACCAGAGTTAAAAATTGAAGTATGATTGCTAATAAAAATGTTATCAAGACAGTTATTTGATCTAGTATTTGCAAAATTGGTTTGGCTGAGCCCGAACGATTCAAAAAGAGTGACAAGTTGCAAAGTACTCGGATCGGTCGTATTAAACTTTACATTGAAATCCCCCGTAACAATAGACGCCTAACATTACGCCAACTCTTGTCTAAAGCCCCCGACAAACGGGCAATAAAGACGTCAAAATTCCCTGCAGGCGACCTATACACCGTGATCAGAACAACCCCATTAGAATGTACACCGGCAAGCTCGATGTCTAGTTCGCTACTGAAAGTACAAAAATCAACTGGAGTAAACTTCAAGCCCCTTCTGACAAATATACAAACACCGCCATGAGATTTTGCAGCCCGACAGTAAGCATTACCAAGTGTATAACCGGTCAACGCCACAGCATCCAACTCGCCAGAAGAAAGCCAGTGTTCGTTAATACACAAAAAGTCAATACTCTTATGATGAGTCAACAGCTCTAATTCTAGTAGCTTATTGAAAAGGCTTTGCGCATTAATATGATATATTGTTAGTCCGTTTTGTTTTTCGTTGGCGTCTTCCAAAAAAACCGATTGACACAAGCACCCTCAGGCCACAGTTCCGCCTTCTTTAAGGCGTCCAGTTGATGGATCGGAAAGGACAGCCTGAACGAGGAGTATTTGTCCGGATGCCTTGAATTAAGTTTTTCACATTCAGTAACTTCTAATTTATTTTCCTTCAGATGTCGTCAGCCTACTTAAAAAATTCTCTGATAACTTATCGTTTGAATCTAGATTTACTTTGCACAAGTTGTTGATCAATCCTTTGAGCATTAATAACCTTCATTTAAGGTGTTTAGTTACCTCATAACAATAAAAACAAAGAAAAAGATAACAGTAATATCACTCTTATTATGCAACTTTGTTTGAAACATTTTAACTAAACACCTTAAATGAAGGTTATTAATGCTCAAAGGATTGATCAACAACTTGTGCAAAGTAAATCTAGATTCAAACGATAAGTTATCAGAGAATCTTTTAAGTAGGCTGACGACAGTAACTTAATATCTCTCTTATTATCCAACTTTTGCAAAAGCATTTTTACGTTACTGGCCTTCTTTTAAGATGTTTAATCACCGCTTCAAAATAAAATCACAAGACCGTAAACACCCTGTATTATTCTCTCTAGGTATACCGTCACACGATCACATCCAAGCAAAAATACAGGAGGAGAGCGACACAAGACATGATATAATACAAGGAGCATTTCAGGATACCTACAGAAACTTAACATACAAGCACATAATGGTGCTTAAGTTCGTCACCTATCACTGTCAACAAGCCAAATATATTGTAAAAATGGACGATGACAGTTTTCTAAGCATAGGAGGCCTTCTAGATCTCATAAATAATATACCAAGGATGATAACCTCGAATCTCTTGATATGCAGAAAAGTAAGGCACGAAAAAGTACGCAGAGATCCCAGACTGAAGTGGTTTGTAACAAAAGAAGATTACCCATGTGATTTTTATCCACCGTATTGCATGGATTTCGCATTTATATATACCGGGGATGTTGTTTATAGGTTATATGCGAAAGCTCAGGTTGCTAAATTGTTTTGGATTAGTGACATCTTGGTGACTGGTATTCTGGCTGCTGCAACGAATATTGAACAAATTGATTTATCTGAAAGTTATGAATTTAGGTCTAGAAGGAGGAACCCGTGCGATTTGCTATTTGGTGATATCAATTTGAGTTCTGCCGAAATTTTGACTTTACATCTTAAGGCCCAGAAGGCCCAACATCCTTGCACATATCCCATACATTCGTTGAAGTTGGCTAGTAAATTACATGCCTTGCACTATGCAAGTTAGTAAGGTTGTTGTTTGTATTGTTTATATATGTAACGTTTATTATTGTTTATATATTGTTTTACTTGGATATAATAAATTATTTCAAACGCATACAATGGTTTGAGCCTGGGCACAAAATTGACATTATATACCGAATTGCGAGTCTTGCAAAGTAAGGTACTTCTGGGCGTTAAGAGATCCATCGATAAAGAATGGCCCGACTAAATGATTGCTTAGAATACCAGCCCAAACATTTAGTTTTTCGGGATATTGAGCACGGTACGCATAACTTTGGTGCTGTTTTTTTGTGGCCCAATATTGTTTTATTTGGATATAATAAATTATTTCAAACGCATAAAATGGTTTGAGCCTGTGCACAAAATTGACATTATATACCGAATTGCGAGTCTTTTACGCATGTCGTTACTTGAGTCAACTGTTAGTGGTTAGTGCTTGCCTTACCAACTGTATTGATCTACACCGGGAAGGTTATGAATGGCGGGAAGTACTTGCTCTTGCAGCAAAGTAAGGTACTTCTGGGCGTTAAGAGATCCATCGATAAAGAATGACCCAACTAAATGATTGCCTAGATTCTAGAATACCAGCCCAAACATTTCGTTTTTCGGGATATTGAGTACGGTACGCATAACTTCGGTTCTGTTTTTTTGTGGCCCAATATTATTTTATTTGGATATAATAAATTATTTTAAACGCATAAAATGGTTTGAGCCTGGGCACAAAATTGACATTATATACCGAATTGCGAGTCTTTTACGCATGTCATTAGTTGAGTCAACTGTCAGTGGTTAGTGCTTGCCTTACCAGCTGTATGGATCTACACCGGGAAGGTTATGAATGGCGGGAAGTACTTGCTCTTGCAGCAAAGTAAGGTACTTCTGGGCGTTAAGAGATCCATCGATAAAGAATGGCCCGACTAAATGATTGCTTAGAATACCAGCCCAAACATTTAGTTTTTCGGGATATTGAGCACGGTACGCATAACTTCGGTGCTGTTTTTTTGTGGCTCAATATTGTTTTATTTGGATATAATAAATTATTTCAAACGCATAAAATGGTTTGAGCCTGTGCACAAAATTGACATTATATACCGAATTGCGAGTCTTTTACGCATGTCATTACTTGAGTCGACTGTTACTGGCTAGTGCTTGCCTTACCAACTGTATTGATCTACACCGGGAAGGTTATGAATGGCGGAAAGTACTTGCTCTTGCAGCAAAGTAAGGTACTTCTGGGCGTTAAGAGATCCATCGATAAAGAATGGCCCAACTAAATGATTGCCTAGAATACCAGCCCAAACATTTAGTTTTTCGGAATATTGAGTACGGTACGCATAACTTCGGTGCTGTTCTTTTGTGGCCCAATATTGTTTTATTTGGATATAATAAATTATTTCAAACGCATAAAATGGTTTGAGCCTGGGCACAAAATTGACATTATATACCGAATTGCGAGTCTTTTACGCATGTCACTACTTGAGTCAACTGTTACTGGTTAGTGCTTGCCTTACCAACTGTATTGATCTACACCGGGAGGGTTATGAATGGCGGGAAGTACTTGCTCTTGCAGCAAAGTAAGGTACTTCTGGGCGTTAAGAGATCCATCGATAAAGAATGGCCCAACTAAATGATTGCCTAGAATACCAGCCCAAACATTTAATTTTTCGGGATATTGAGCACGGTACGCATAACTTCGGTGCCGATTTTTGTGGCCCAATATCGCAGAATGGAAGGTTTATGTTTACCATGTAACGGAAAAGTCGATTCACCAGTAAAAATAATATTTTTTATAAAATTTTCATCTGCGTTCGCCTTTTCCATTACAGTTTCACAAAACTCCATTCTACGAATACTGTGGTCTGCGAAGCTTTCCTGAGTTTTTGAGTACTTATAACTCCGCAATTCACCCTTCTTGAGAGCCTTAGCAACGGTTTTGTTACCAATACCCAATTCCTCGCCAATCTCTCGAGTGGATTTCCTATCTTCCTGTACGACAGCACCGCAGATTAGTACCTCCCATCATTCTTTTGCGTCAATTTCTTGTGGGCTTATCTCCCTTGGATGACAAGTACTGCAGCTCTTTAGACAAAGATCTTTGTAAAATTGATGCACAATATTGAAAATGGTTTGTCTGCACGAGATCGGTCTGCATTCAAAAGTGAGTGTAAACAAATCCACGCACTGTTGCTCCGAATTGCCACCATAATACCACTTGATGATTTAAAGTTCTAGCGGAGGGTACATCGCGATTCCTAGGTTATGAACAATCGTTGTTAGCGTTAGATCTGCGATAGTTTTGCCGTTGCTTGCATGTGCCGCGAAACTTAAAGCCAGACCTGCTCTCCCACCCCAACTGGCTCCTCACTCAACCGGCGTTGGCAGTGTTGTCTCGTGATACGCCAGTTTATATACGTCTATGCCTAATGTTTATATAATATATAATATTGCGAGTCTTTTACGCATGTCATTAGTTGAGTCAACTGTCAGTGGTTAGTGCTTGCCTTACCAGCTGTATGGATCTACACCGGGAAGGTTATGAATGGCGGGAAGTACTTGCTCTTGCAGCAAAGTAAGGTACTTCTGGGCGTTAAGAGATCCATCGATAAAGAATGGCCCGACTAAATGATTGCTTAGAATACCAGCCCAAACATTTAGTTTTTCGGGATATTGAGCACGGTACGCATAACTTCGGTGCTGTTTTTTTGTGGCTCAATATTGTTTTATTTGGATATAATAAATTATTTCAAACGCATAAAATGGTTTGAGCCTGTGCACAAAATTGACATTATATACCGAATTGCGAGTCTTTTACGCATGTCATTACTTGAGTCGACTGTTACTGGCTAGTGCTTGCCTTACCAACTGTATTGATCTACACCGGGAAGGTTATGAATGGCGGAAAGTACTTGCTCTTGCAGCAAAGTAAGGTACTTCTGGGCGTTAAGAGATCCATCGATAAAGAATGGCCCAACTAAATGATTGCCTAGAATACCAGCCCAAACATTTAGTTTTTCGGAATATTGAGTACGGTACGCATAACTTCGGTGCTGTTCTTTTGTGGCCCAATATTGTTTTATTTGGATATAATAAATTATTTCAAACGCATAAAATGGTTTGAGCCTGGGCACAAAATTGACATTATATACCGAATTGCGAGTCTTTTACGCATGTCACTACTTGAGTCAACTGTTACTGGTTAGTGCTTGCCTTACCAACTGTATTGATCTACACCGGGAGGGTTATGAATGGCGGGAAGTACTTGCTCTTGCAGCAAAGTAAGGTACTTCTGGGCGTTAAGAGATCCATCGATAAAGAATGGCCCAACTAAATGATTGCCTAGAATACCAGCCCAAACATTTAATTTTTCGGGATATTGAGCACGGTACGCATAACTTCGGTGCCGATTTTTGTGGCCCAATATCGCAGAATGGAAGGTTTATGTTTACCATGTAACGGAAAAGTCGATTCACCAGTAAAAATAATATTTTTTATAAAATTTTCATCTGCGTTCGCCTTTTCCATTACAGTTTCACAAAACTCCATTCTACGAATACTGTGGTCTGCGAAGCTTTCCTGAGTTTTTGAGTACTTATAACTCCGCAATTCACCCTTCTTGAGAGCCTTAGCAACGGTTTTGTTACCAATACCCAATTCCTCGCCAATCTCTCGAGTGGATTTCCTATCTTCCTGTACGACAGCACCGCAGATTAGTACCTCCCATCATTCTTTTGCGTCAATTTCTTGTGGGCTTATCTCCCTTGGATGACAAGTACTGCAGCTCTTTAGACAAAGATCTTTGTAAAATTGATGCACAATATTGAAAATGGTTTGTCTGCACGAGATCGGTCTGCATTCAAAAGTGAGTGTAAACAAATCCACGCACTGTTGCTCCGAATTGCCACCATAATACCACTTGATGATTTAAAGTTCTAGCGGAGGGTACATCGCGATTCCTAGGTTATGAACAATCGTTGTTAGCGTTAGATCTGCGATAGTTTTGCCGTTGCTTGCATGTGCCGCGAAACTTAAAGCCAGACCTGCTCTCCCACCCCAACTGGCTCCTCACTCAACCGGCGTTGGCAGTGTTGTCTCGTGATACGCCAGTTTATATACGTCTATGCCTAATGTTTGGGGACACACTGTATAATACCAAAATTGGAGGATATTTCTATGAATTGAAAAGGCTACAAATTTACAGTTTTAAAATTAAAGGGAGGGTTCTATCAAGTGCCACTGGAGGAAGCCAATAACAAGCTATCCACTTTTATTACACCTTTTGGTTCTTATAAATTCAGCTTTTGGCCTGGGTGGCACCTGAGTGGGTTTTTATACGAAAAATATTTTGCCAACATACCCGAAGTGACAGTATACATTGATGACTTGATTATTGGACCGAGTAATGAGGCACAGCATGAGCGAATATTTGATATGGTCATAAAATGAGCCATTCAATACAACGTAAAATTCAATAAGAGTAAAATTCAGTTTAAAATGAAAGCAGTCAAATACTTAGAAAAAATTTTTGATCAAAATGGAATGCATTGCGATCCAGATAAAATTAGAGCAATTAAGCAATTAAGAGAACCTCAAAATAAAAAAGAACTACAAAGCTTACTGAGAATGATAAATTATTTAAGCGCTTATATACCGAATTTGTCAGAGTGTACAGACCCCTTCAGAGCACATCTCAGGAAAGATAATTGTTTCCAATGGTTACAAAATCACGCCAATACATTAAACAAGATCAAAACTTTAATATGTCTAGCACCTGTTTCATCACCTTATGACAGAACTTTAGAACCAGGAATAAAAAGATATTAAAGTATTACTTCAAAAAGGTAAACCAGTTGCATATTCATCCAGATCATTAAATAGCACAGAAAGAGAATATGCGCAAATCGAAAAGGAGATGCTTGCAATAGTACATGCGATCAAGAAATTTCATTTATATATGTATTTATGGACGTCAGTTTTCTGTAATCACAGACCATAAACCATTAATTTCAATTATAAAGAAACCTATATCTAAAATCTATAATCACAGATTACAATAATTAAAATTAAAAATATTAAAGTATGACTTTCAAATTAAATAGTGGAAAGAAAAAAAAATAAGGCCTCTTTATCTTTGCAGGGTTTATTTAGATGTACGCAGTACCGGTTTCCACCAAGCGGTTCCATCTTCAGCTGTATCTTCATAACAATAAAACACACGTTAGTCAAATAAACCAAATAGACAAAATCAAAAATACTCACAGTCAGTTATATAAAAAAATTACGAAGCGGCACATGTCTTACAAGAAAAGGGGCGGGCGGTTCTTAGGTCGGCAGGTTTGTGGCATTATCGGAGGTCTCGCAGGAACATCACAATTGGTGGAGGCACGCCGAGTATTCCGAGTAAAAAGGTCTATGGTGAAGACAAGAAGTCAAGTAAGAGAAGCGGAGACTACAGCGAAAAAGATGAGCGACACAAGTGGTACGGAGACCGAAAAAATCCCGATGGTGAGACCAACGAAATTTGCGGGCGGAGCAAAAGAAAATGTCGAGCAGTTTTTGAAGATTTATTCAAGAGCGGCTAAGGCAAATAAATGGACAGAAAATACGAAGGCACTCCAATTACCATGCTATCTGGAGGGAGCAGCCCTGAATTGGTACGTGACAAATGAAGACAATCAAGGTATGGACGACTACGTCCAGGTGTCCCAAAAGCTGAAGGACGCGTTTAAGAATCCAATCATCAATTCCCAGCTGCAGTACGAACTTTCAACGAGGACCCAAGGACAGACGGAGGAGGTGTGGACTTATTTTCATGCCGTTCTCAACTTATGTCACCAGGTCAAACCTGACATGGCGGAAGCGGAGAAAGTAAGGTACATTTTAAGAGGACTCAAACCAAACATCATTGAGAGGGTTAACATGCTAAACAACGATACCGTGGAGGAACTCAGAAGAAACCTACGGCAAGGTGAGGCCACGTCATACCTGTTAGCGGAGCGAAGAGGAGGCAGTTCGGAGGACCAACCAGCAGGACATAGTGGTGCCCAACCGAGGAATAAGAGAAGGAACACCGAACAGGAGGAAATGGAGGAGCTGAGACGAAGAATCGAGGACCTCCAATGGCAACTCCAGCAAAAAGGTAGGTCTCAACCTATAAATAATCTAAATAGACAGAGGAACAATTTACCGAGTAGGACACCTGACGGTCGCGTAATTTGCTATCATTGTCGTAAACCAGGACATTATGCTCGGGACTGTTGGTCAAAAAACGGTCCACAGTAAAAACATTTCAGAAAAATAGGGTTAGGCAGAGAAAGCATTGTTATTTTTGTAAAAGTAGTACTCATAAGAGAATAAATTGTAGAGTTAGAAAAAGAATACTGAAAAATTTGGGACCAAATAGTTGTGCAACAGTTACGTCGATAGAATTAGTCAAAATAAAAGGAAAAGTGAACGATAGAGAAGTCAATTTTTTGATAGATACAGGAGCAGGTATTAGTTTAATTCATTCTAAGTTCATAACAAATAAAAATTCGATTGTTCCATCAAATTATATGCAAATAAAATCTGCTTCTGGTCATTGCTTATGGATTTTAGGTAAAGTTAATGTTAATTTCACTGTAGATTCTTTAGAATTTTCGCATACGTTTTTAGTTATAAAAAATTTTGAACTCGAAGCAATTCTTGGAAATGATTTCAACAGTCGTTATGGCGTCAATATTAATTTCTTAACACATAGCCTTCAGCTACTTGTTAACGGTGAAACTGCAATTCTGCATTTTGACACAAAGGAAAATACGTGTGTGGAAAGTGTTGCAGACACAACAATTTCAAGCCGTGTCACATCACGAGAACGTATCATGCTACAACCTATGACGACATAAAAAATAGAAGTACAGTATTCTGCGAAATTGCCGGCGCACTGTTATTTTGAACCCAATACGAATTTATTTAAATGCAATGCCATTAAGATCAACGAACGTTTTTACTTGGCACCAATTCCCTATATTTATGTAACGAATATGAGTGATAGAACAATTATAGTAGAGATTTTTGCCAAATTAGGAACCATAATAGAGATTTGTGATAAACCATACTTACAGTTAGATAAAATAGGCCTTTCTGCCCACCTTTCGGTTGGTAACGATCAGGATAACTGTGTATCAAAATCATTATCAATAAAAGAGTTCGAGTCGGATCTAAATGTGAATCCTAGGTTAGATAGAGAGCAGCAAAAGCAATTACAAACTTTATTACGAAATTACGAAGACCTTTTGCGCGTAGTAATTAGTTAGGTAGAACAAATGTTTGTGAACAAACAATAGAAACGGGAGACGCAAAACCAGTTCACCAACCACCATACAGGGTACCGCATAAAGAAAGACAAATAGTTCGGGACCAAGTACGTGAAATGTTGGATGCAGGCATAATTAGACGCTCTTATAGCCCATTCTGTAGTCCGGTAGTGTTAGTAAAAAAGAAGACAGGCGAGTGGAGATTTTGTGTGGATTATAGAAAATTAAATAAAATTATTAAATTAGATGCATATCCGTTACCAGTAATTGACGACATTTTGTTTTATTTAGAAGGGGCGCATTTCTTTTCAACCCTGGATTTATTTTCAGGATATTGGCAAATTAATATTGCTGAAAAACATAGACATAAGACGGCTTTTGTGACATCCGACGGACTATTTGAATTTAATGTCTTACCATTTGGCTTGGCCTCTAGTCCGGCTTGTTTTCAGAGGTGTATGGACGAAGTCCTAGCGGGATTAAAGTGGATATCGTGCTTAGTTTATTTGGACGACGTAGTAGTTAAAGCTGATAATTTTGAGACACATTGTAAAAATTTAGAGGAAGTTTTTAATAGATTAAGGCAGGCAAGTTTAAAATTAAAACCATGAAAGTGTACGTTTGGATACCAAGAAATAAAAATATTAGGTTATGTGGTTTCGTCTGAGGGACTGTCACCAGACCCTGACAAGATAGTAGCAGTATCAAACTTCCCTACACCAAAAAGCGTAAAAGACAGACAATCATTTTTAGGACTAGCTAATTACTACAGAAAATTTATTAAAGATTTTGCCATCGTCGCGCGACCATTGACTCAATTGACTCGAAAAAATATTAAATTTTGTTGGAACGAAACAGAGCAAGAAGCTTTTGACAACCTAAAAGAACGCTTGATTAATTACCCTGTGTTACGTCATTTTAAGCTGGATTTACCTACAGAATTGCATACAGATGCGAGTGGATATGGTTTGGGGCTGTTTTATTGCAGACCGATGCCGATGGTACGGAAACGTATCCGATCGCATACGCCTCTAAACTCTAAACGATTATCTGACGCGGAAATGAAATACAATACAACAGAAAAATAATGTCTTTCACTGGTTTGGGCAATGGCCCATTATAGAAATTACCTTTGGGGTAGAAAATTTCGGGTAGTGACTGACCACCACGCGCTGTGCTGGTAAACAGCTGGTAAGAGTGGTAAACATCACACTGACGCGGATAGTTTATCACGTAATCCTATTCTGGATCCGAGTGACTCAGATACTCACGAGATTTCCGTGTTAAGTATGATTCCGATGGACATTGCGGATTTACAGAGACAAGATCCCAACCTGTTAGAATTATTAGAAGCCATACAAAACCCTGATTCCGCTGATAATAGAACTTGCAAAAAAACCCGTAGCTATTTAGTTGAGAATAACATTTTATACAAAAAGAATTTTACACCGTCCGGACAAAATAAACTATTGGTAATACCAGAAAATTTGAAATCAGAAATCTTATTTGGAGCTCCCGATGACCCATTAAGCGGAGGTCACTTAGGTCTTGCAAAAACGATGGGAAAATTAAAGTTAGGTATTTCTGGGAAAATATGAATAACGAAATTGAAACTTATGTAAAGACATGTCTTTCTTGTCAGCAAAGAAAACATCCGCATCGAGGCCCTTCAGGTCTAATGCAGCCGTTAAAAGTAGGAAAACCGTTCGATCGAATTGGTATAGATCTTCTAGGTCCTTTCCCAAAATCGGAAAGTGGAAATACATTTATTATAGTCGCTCTAGATTACGCGACAAAGTGGGCCGAAACAAAAGCGATTCCAACAGGCACCGCTAAGTGTGTGAGTGATTTTTTGGTAGAAAATATAATTTGTCGTCATGGATGTCCGATTGAACTCGCGATCGCGAGCGCGATCGAGGTAAATGTTTTATGGCTAACTTGGTTACTGAACTTACTAGAAGTTTAGGTACGCGCTCAACATTCACTACCGCGTATCATCCACAGACCAACGGTTTAACAGAACATTTTAATGGTACATTAGCAACTATGCTTGCCATGTATACGAGAACTGATCAAAAAAATTGGGATTCCTATGTACCCTTAGTTACGTTCGCATACAATACATCTAAACAAGCCACTACTAGAGAGTCACCCTTCATGCTTATGTACGGTCGAGAAGCTAAGTTACCATTCTATGCTGCTTTAGGTATTGATGTGTGTAATGATGAAACTGTAAGAGAATTTTTAGAAAGAATAGAAAATGTTAGGACAACCGCATTAGTAAGAATAAATAATGAACAAGTTATACAAAAAGGACTATACGATCAGGGCCGTAAGTCAATCGGTTATGAGGAAAACGAAGAAGTACTCATTTTTACACCGTTTCGTAAAGTAGGCAAATAAGAGAAATTATTAACGAGATGGCATGGGCCTTATAAAGTCAATAGAAAAATTAATGTGATGAATTACGAAATAAGAATGAAAAAAGCCAACAAAAACGTTTTAGATTCAGTGCACGTAAGTCGCATGAAGAAATACCACGCTCGCGCTTTGTAAGTAGGTTATAGAAACAAATTATGCTGAATAAGGTAAATTGAACGATAGGTACACATAAAGGAAAATATTTTTGAATGAAGTATTTAATAATTGATAACCAAAACTTTTGTTTATTACCGAGAGTAAGTGACGTAGAGATTAGCAATGTAGATTGTTTTACAAAGTTAGCTTTGGGTGCATCCGTTTCAGACCTGGTAGCTTCCTGTATAATGTCCTGTTATCAAAATAATAAAACACTGGTCCAACAAGTGGCTCCCGAAAAATTTGTTATAGTGCAAGCGAAAGGTAATCTGACACTCGAATGTGCCAATTACCCTGGCCGAGTAATCGACACGCAAGAGTTGGGATTACACGGAGCGTTACAACTCCAAGTTCCCTGTTCCTGTTCTTTAAGGCAAATGTCAGTTACGTTAATTCATAAAGTGTTTCCATGTGATTTTGCAGGCAGCAAAGCATTTCAAATCTATCACATTCTTCCAGCTTTATGGTCGAAATTACAAACACTGTATGTCCCGCCGTATAATCATTTAAACCAGCTGTCCTATAGGAACGCATCAGAATGCTTAAACCTAAAATGGAACGTCAGCGTTCCGCAGAACGTCAGCGTTCCGCACTTTAATTTCATTCCTAAGTTTAATGAGCAACCTGATACAAATGAGGAGCAATCATATTCGTTTATACATCATTACAGTCAACATTCAATGAATCTTTTTCAGTGCATCAATATTCTTACGACAAGTTGTGTTTTAATTATATTATTTCGAAACCCAGCACTAATTGGACTAGGTGTCGTACATGCAGTAAGAGCAATCAGTGTGTCCGATTCGATCAATTGTTTCAGTAATGTCATCATTATAGGTTTGGCGAGTGTTTTTGTCTTTTGGTTAGTATACCAATGTATTAAGAGAAGTCGAGTAAAGAAAGAAATAGAAATGAAGTTAGAATCCGTGGAAGCTCAGTCTTCACAAGATGAGCTACCGACCATAGAGGTCAAAGAGCGAAAGAGTAAAGTTACGCGTAACACAGCAAAGAATTAAGATAGAAAGATAACTTAGAATTCCCTATTTTGTAGGAAAGAATTATTGTAGAAAAATGAGAGAGTATAAGTGTTATAACTGAAGTATTAGTATTGTACTAGGAGAATGTGCAGGCCTAATAGGCCTGCTGGTCGACCTAGGAAGATCGCCGAAGCGTTAAGAGGTAAAAAAAAAGCCCGGAAAAAAACCGTTCGAAGCGGTTACGGGGCGCCATCTATTGCTTCGTAGCGTAATCCCGTGTGCCGCCGTCTGGTGACCGCGTCGCGAAGCGCGCGGCCGTTGCCTAGCAACCTCGATAGGTTGCCATGGCGACGCGCTGACCTGTACACTCCTAAAGCATAATCCACAAATTTACCCGAATCGAGTTAAAAAATAACGAAAACTGGGCCGAAAATGGACGAAATCGAAAGCCTAAGCGCTGTACAATCCAACTTTAGGCGGAAAATCGGCGCCTGCGGCGCCGATTTTCGCTTCTCCGAGGAGCAGACCCTTCCCCCGATTCGCCGATTTTCGTAAACTTCTTGCGCGGACTGTGTTAGACTTTTAGTATATAGTAGGGACTAGGAGAATGTGCAGGCCTAATAGGCCTGCTGGTCGACCTAGGTAGATCGCCGAAGCGTTAAGAGGGAAACAAAAAGCCCGGATGCTCTTACACGGGCGACGTGATTATGCACGTACGTTCGAAGCGGTTACGGGGCGCCATCTATTGCTTCGTAGCGTAATGCCAACAGCGACATGATGATGTGCCGCCGTCTGGTGACCGCGTCGCGAAGCGCGCGGCCGTTGCCTAGCAACCTCGATCGGTTGCCATGGCGACGCGCTGACCTGTACACTCCTAAAGCATAATCCATAAATTTACCCGAATCGAGGTAAAAAAGAACGAGAACTGGCCGGAAATTGGACGAAATCGAAAGCCCAAGCGCTGTACAATCCAATGTTAGGCGGAAAATCGGCGCCTGCGGCGCCGATTTTCGCTTCTCCGAGAAGCAGACCCTTCCCCCGATTTTCGTAAACTTCTTGCGCGGACTGTGTTAGACTTTTAGTATATAGTAGGGATAGGGATAGGGATAAATTCGTCTGCAGACATGTGTAAGTTATGTGGATAACAAACAAATTGTTAGAGAAGGAGCGCTCAAATAATTTTAGAAACCATGGTTTAATAGTTTAATATTTTAATGTTGTATGTTTAAGGTTTAATGTCCAATGTTTTAGAATTTTATGAAAGTTTAGATTGTATTTTTACTATAAGAATGACCTTTTGTTTCCAGCACTAGATGCTGAGGGTCGCAAGTTTTTTTAATATAAGTACATACGTAAATACGTATCATGAGTATACGTTGGATTAGGGATAGAAATGCAGTTTTGTTAATTCTAGATGTAAGGTTAATGTGTAAAGAAAGGATACTGGTTTTGTTTTGAATTTGCAGGATGCACGAACGGATGCCGCTGAGGGACTTCTGGTGTTGCTGATCCTCTACATCGGGGTCCGATGTTTTTAACAAGGGGGAGTGTGAAGGGACGCCTATAGACTCACCCTGTATACCGAGAGCCTATGGACTCACCCAGTATAGTAAACCGGGGACGAACACGGGAGACGCCGAAGCGACAGCCGTAACTGCTGATCCAGCTGTTTGGTGCGGGGACCGGGGGGAACCGCCAACGGTCACCGCGTCGGATGGGAACACATTCATTACGATTACGATTATCAATTGAGACATACAAAGTCACGTATTATAAGATACACTGTCCATATCCGAATAAAACCATTTAAGGATGTAGTTGTTGTCTGTGCTACGCCACCCCACATACCATCCCCGCCCGTACAATTATCTGAGGTCTCGCAGGAACATCACAATATATGGCGTCACAATTACAGCATGAAACGGAATAAACACCACTCTCTTGCAATATGGTTTTAGAGGATGTCGCTGATTTGACAAGATACTGATCAATTGGGTTTTTGTTTTAAAGGCAGGTGTAATGTTGTAGGGTTTTAATAGTTTTGGCAGTTTATAGCTAGTGGAATTGTAAGTAAAGGGTCGATAAATAGGGGTGGGTTGGAGTAGATCTCGGGAAAACAAAGGAAATAAGTTTTTTTTTTTTTGTAAATAAGTTTTTGGGAAAAGTTGTTATCAAGAGCAAGATTGTTGATAAAGGATATTTCGTCGGTTTTGCCAGTTTGTTGAATGGAGTGTGTCAATGCTCTACGAAAGTATGAACGGAAGGAAGCTGTGCGGTGGCAGATAGGGTGGGCTGAATCGTATGGTATTATGGTACGGATAGAGGTGGGTTTCCTGTATATGTTAAATGAAAGATTGTTGTCATGTCTGGAAATGGTGAGATGAAGAAAGTTTAGTTGTCTATCTTTTTCGATTTCAATAGTGAATTTTAAAGTAGGATGTAGAGTATTTAAATATTCAAGCATGTTATCAAGTTCAACAAGTGTACCACTCCATATGCAGAAAATGACATCGACATCACGGAACCATTTCCGGACATGACAACTGTAAGGGTTGCTAGGGTGTATAATATGATTATTTTCAATTGGTTGAGGAAAATATCAGCTAAGTATCCCGACAAGTTCATACCCATCGGGAGGCCATAGCCGATTTTGTAAAATTTTCCATTAAAGGAGCAATAATTTTGAGAAATGATATGTTTTAAAATAATGTTAAGATTTGAAATTTGGGTATTATCTGACAAATGGGATTTGAATAAGCTGTCAGGTAGTGACAAGGAAAGGTCGACAGGTACGTTAGAATATAAAAATTTCAAATGAAACACTGTCCAGGAACATTGCGGTCTTTTATCAAGAAACCATAATGATATTGCTGAACCTGATAATGATACAGATGAGATGGTACACTCCAACGCAAAGATCAATTTAAATATGCATTATATCAGAATAGGGAACTACGCCAAATTATTCAATATTGTAAAACTAAATGGCCAAACTGTAGAAAAAATTTAAACCCTGCTTTACATTCATATTGGGACATAAAAGAAGATCTTTACGTGGAAAATGATTTACTTTTCTATCATACTTGGTTAGTAGTACCAAAAGTACTTCAAAAAGATTAGCTAAAGTTAGGTATTACATGAAACACATCAAGGCATAGTAAAGACTAAATTAACAGCAAAGGACACATTCTACTGGCCCGGAATGAATCAAGAACTGGAGTCGAATATAAAAAATTGTACAGTTTGTGAAAAATATAGATATAAAAATGTTAATAACAAATTGAAACCTCCTGATACACCAAGGTTTCAATTTCAGAGTTTTCAGTTTTAGAGTTTTGTGGTAGAGATTATCTTGTGGTGATGGATTATTATTATTCAAAGTGGCTTGAGTTAAAAAAATTAAAAGGAAAGTCGAAAACCGATGTAAAACAAGCATTAGTTTTGCCTGTCATGAAATACCAAGCATGTTGATCGCAGATAACATGCCATTTAACTCTTATGAACGCCAGAGGTTTTAAAAAAATTGGGAGTTTAAAATAATTACCACCAGTTCTCATTTAAGCATATCTAATGGCCAGACAGAAAGTGGTATAAAAATTGCCAAAATATAACTTAACAAAAATGTTGATTTGTATTTTAGCTTTAGCTTTATTAAATTACAGAAGTACACCACTGCATAATTGAAATGTATCACCAGCACAATTAGGAAATGGGATCTGTTACGGCCGAATATTAACTAGTTTGCTCTATACGCTGAATACTCCCTGTTGTGCGCCTTTATCTCGGTATCTACGAGTGGTCCTCAGCTCGCTTGTAGTGGAGACGGGAGTGGGTCAATTCCAATTGACAAAGTTGTAACAAGGGCGCCACCCAAAGTTCACTGGAATTGTGGATAAAACTGATTTGGGACAGTAGATGTAATGTTATAGTGCTGGACAGGAAAACTAGCAAACAAAAAACAGTTACAAAACAAGTTATTGCCCAAACGAAGAAAATAGAACGTAAGCCTCAGTCAAATAACTTCCCAAAATTTACCCACTAAACCAAAATTTTAAAAATAAACACAAGAGAAACAGTACACTGGTACAAATGAAATAAAATGTGGTCAAAACATCAAACGTCAACGCTTGCCGCAGATCACAACGTTTAAAATTATATAACAAAAATCGGAGACAATTAGTTAAATTTCAAAAGATAAAACTGTGAACGTTAAATTAAATTGTACAGTAAGATATTCAAAATTATAATCAAAATGTTGACAGCCAAGTTTACTTTATTATAATAATAATAATATATTCAAACTCAACAGTTCTCTGACAATTCTCGTCAGAAATTCTGACAATTCTCGTCAGAAAATACATAATGTGTATCCATTTACATATACATACAATAAATTCAATAGTGGGATATAAATGGATGCCATGCAGGCTCCAGGAACTCCTCTATAGTATAGTAGGCATTTTCCATTAGAAATCTCTTAAAGAGTGTCTTCATCCGTGGGAGTGGCTGATTTTTTATCTCTGGAGGTAATCTGTTGTAAAGTCTAGCACCGACTGAAGTCACTCTTGTAGTCTCTAGACGGTTGTTGGGTACTGTTATTGGTTCTTCGTTCTGGTTTCACGTTGGTGGACATCGCTTTGCATTTGTGGGTGTAAGGTGCGATACTCCAGTGCCTTCTTCATTATGACCTCACTTGGGAGAGTGAGAATTTTGTTGCCTTGGAAGAGAGGTCTGCAATGGGTAGTGGTCAATGAACCCTCAAGTGCTCGAACGGCACGCTTTTGCAGCAGAAATATCTTCGCCATATGCACCGACATGCCCCACGCTTGCAACCCGTATGTCATCCGGGAATGGAATAGAGCGTGGTAGGTAAGCAGGCCAGCGCTCTTGTTGATGCAGGGGGTCATCCTACGGATAGCGTAGACAGCCGATGACAGTCCCGCCGACAGGCTCTCAACGTGGGGCAACCAGGTAAGACGAGACTCCAAGGTTATACCCAGGAACCGACCCGTATCCGTCTGTAAGGGCTCCCGTCGTGTGGTGAAGAAGTGGATCTTTGTGGTTTTTGAGTCGTTTAGGGCCAGCTCGTTGCAGTAAAACCAGGTTTTAATGGTATCTGTGGCCGCACCAATCTTTTCCTCCGCGTCCAATCTGCGTGAGCATCTGGTGAAGTATGTGGTGTCATCAGCATAAAGTACAAGATGATCCATTGGCATGTACAATAGTAAATCGTTGATGTAGATTACGAACAGCAAGGGTCCAATTAAAGATCCTTGTGCTACTCCCCTCTTGACTGGGGAAACACCTCCTACCGAAACACTCAACAATCTGTCCACGATCCTCAAAGTAGGAGGTGCTGCTGCACCTTGGATACCATGATGGCCCAGCTTGCGCAGAAGGATCTCGTGGGAGACACAATCAAATGCCTTGGAAAGGTCGTACAAGGCCGCCGCACATTGGGAACCGTTATTGAAAGCTGTGGTTATTTTGTGCACCAATTCCATGATTGCATCCGCCGTTCCCTTACCTTTTTTAAAACCATATTGGTTAGGGTTTATAAGGTACTTCTGACTGATAAACTTTGCTGTTCTTTTGGTTAGGATGGATTCTATCAATTTTCCGAATAGTGGCAAGATGGTAATGGAGCGGTAGTTGGATGGATTTTCAGTATCACCCTTTTTATAAATAGGAACTACCCTACCTAGTTTTAGACGGCGGGGGAATACTCCCTTCAAGAAGCAGCTGTTTATTATGTCGGAGAAGGGCTCGTTATCAGTTCTCCTGCCAGCTTCAGTGTCTTCACACTCAGGTCATATACGTCTACGCTGGTTTTTGTTTTCGGCGGTTTATTCTCAAAATTATAATTAAAATATTGACGGAGAAGTTAACGGCAAAGGTAAATGTTCTAAACTTATCAAGGTGACGATTAAATTCTGAATTTCTAAATAATAAATCAAACAAGGAATCAAATTCAAGTTCAAAATACCAAAGGCAACGTTAAATTGAAGCTTATTTAAAATATCAAAGCATAACCAAAACAAGAGTAAATCATAAAGAGGTCATGTTCCTTCGGAAAACCCAACGGTAACAATCTTTGACGGCTGAACGGTTACGGAACGTTGTCGACTAACCGGTACGGGGAGATACCCTCAAGACACGTTTAACTATGCAAACGGTATCCTACTAGTGGAATTCGAACATGTGCCCAACCATGGAATGTCCAAAAAGGGGCCCACTGAGAGGTTAGGTGTAATTCCGTTCTTCTACGAATAGTTCGGGTCATCAATCGTCAACCCGAGGTTAATCCGCACCCGAAACAAAAAGGTGTATGTGTCTGAACGTCAACGATATGGTCTTAGACAATTCCCTCCGTACACCAGTCCACGTCGCCAAAATATTAAAGGTTGGGATTTCCAAGCCTCCACTGAAACTTCCACCACAGAACCCGATGTATGGACTCCAATCAAGATAACTGCTTCTCCAGCCACAAGAAATTCCATGGAAATGAGTAACGGTACAAGGTACCAGCTATTTTGACTAGAATGTCCAGGAACGACTCACAAACAAATCTAAATAACAAAGGTAACAACAACAAATAAAAATTAACAAATCTAACAACAATTTCACGAGAGCTAGGAAAACAAAACCGCTAAAACCGGAAGTGCACAAAAAACGCTGCAATTCTAAGATGTAGTCGGTAAGTTAGGGCTCTGATCAGCTGAGGGGGCACCTACAAACGAGGGGCCCTATGGTGTAAGATGTGGTCGGTAAGTTATGAATTTCAATCAGCTGAGAGGGTACCTCAAAACGAGGGGGCGGAGCGCTAGACGTAGGCGCAAGGGGGAGATTTGCTTTATCTGCAGTGCCTTGATACCTTCTGACTCCTTACATCCTCCGTCACAAAAATTTGCTGCTTTCAGATGTATGGCTCAAAGAATGCATAGTGTTCATTTGGATGTTGAAGATCAGCAGAAGGAAAAGGAAATTATTAGGTATCTGGGTTTGAAGAATGGATACAATTTGAGAACCATTGATAGAATGCTCCTTCAGGAAGAAAGAAAACGACATCGTTTATATGTAAGACTGACTAAAAGCATGGAGAGCAAATTGATTAAACCTATTCCTCTGTATACACATCTAATGTCCACACATTGCTTGGTAGATTTGGGATAAATATAGGATTTAAGTCGAACAATAATGTCCTTGAATTTCTGCACAATAAAAAATCTGATGATAGATTGGCCAAACGTGGGGTTTATTTGTTGAAGTGTGATGCCTGTGACGCCATCTATATTGGAGAGACTGGGCGTTCAAATAAAACAAGGATAAGGGAGCATAGAACGTACAAGCATCGCTCTGCTTTTGGAAGATATTTACTCGACACTGGACACCACAGCATCAATGATGACAACATCATGATCCTTAATTCACAGCAGAAAGGCTTCCGTTTGACCCTTTTAGAGGCTTACGAAATATGGAAGAGGAGAAGAAACGGATTCCTCCTAAACGAACAAGTTGATTTGGGTAATGAGCCATTATTTAAAGCCTGTAGTTAATTCATTTCTTTGTTTGCACCTTTGCTTTATTAAGCTCAAACTTCAGTTTTTATTTGATTTTGATTACCTTTTTGCCATTTTTTACTTTTTGTTGTTATCGTATTTGTTTTTTTTCAATTCTATTACATGGTTTGTTTTGGTATAGTGATATATATATATATGTAAATATGTATGTTTATTTAGATATTTGTTTTCTCTTTCAGTTGTTATTTCTTGTATTGTTTTCTGTAGGTTCTATTTGGTAGCTTTTAATTTATTTCACATTGTCTATTTTTCACCATTTTGTTTGGCTTGGCGACGCGTTTTGACGAATATTGTTTCCTTCGTGCATTTTTATGTTCATTTTGTTTTATCTTCGCAATCTTAGGTAAATTTTGGTTCTAATGCCTTTTGATTAAGTCTTTATAAGTTTGTAGTTCTGTTGTCTCATATATTTGCTTTTTTTGTATTTTTAGGTTAGAGCAGTGGCGTAGCTACACGCTATACGCCCTGGAGCAAGAAACATCTGTGCGCCCCCTTGTTTTTCGGAAGAGGTCTGGCATTTTTTGAACAATTAATTTAATGTATCCCACTTTCAAATCACATTTTTTCAATTACAGATTGAACCAAAATTGTCTTAGAAAAGATTGTAAAGATTGTCTTAAATAAACTTGTAGGACGCAAAGGGACAAATGAGATGCCGATATCAGTTTCATTGCAGATGGCGCTGCAATCGGTCTCATTTTCACCGATTTAACTTCATTTTTTTAAAATGGGATAATTTTTTATCAAATTATGATTTCCAGCCGAGAGAACGAGGGGGGCCCTAGGTTTTATGATGTAGTCGCTTAGTTAGGGCTTTAATCAGCCCTTGGGGCACCTCTAAGCGAGGCGGAGCCCTAGATGGAGGCGCAATGGGGAGGAGCTTTGGTTTAACTCTTTCTACCTGGACTAGCTCACATCTATGACTTTCTACCTACCTACAGTGGCCGCAATTGATAAGATGTCTCTCGTAATGACGTCATCGATATCGGCTATCCTTGTCATACTAACCATCTCACATAGCTATCTCTTTCTACCTGGACCGGAAGTAAAACGAATTTAGACCCCTCTTTAAATTAACCCGTAAAATTGAGCTCGAACTCTCATAGCTTATCTACTGCAGGTTTGACCTCCCGCAATTTTGTCTTTAATAGATTTTGAAAATTCCATTCAGGTGAAATAAATAAATAAATTTATTGTCAGCCTGTGAATGACGTTTTTGGTTTCTAATCAAAGGAATTAAGTCGTTGGCAATGTCGTTATATTTAATGTGTATTTTAGTACCAGTTCCATTTCGATGGTTGACATAATAAGATTATTGCGTGCGGGCAAAGCATACTTGTGTCCTTTGTTTAAAAGTGTAGTTACATAGGGTGAAAAGGTAATAAATAGGGGTTAAGTTATTGAAATATGAGGGGTTATAATATTGTTGTCTGGGTTACTTACTACTCCGCCTCGTATCTTGTGAAGGTGTTGAGTTTGGATGTCGGTTTTGGTGATGATTTCGAGTTCAAGGTAGTGTAAGGAGTCCCTCAGATTCCTAGGTAAGCCAAGTGGTTGTCTCGACCAAACTGCTTGTAGTGCTTCCGCTTTCCCTTCCATGGTCACTTTATCTCTAGTCTCGTCGCTTGGAATCTTGACCCTTGCCAAGTTGGGTGCCAGTTGCTCATATAAGCAAATATTCCGGAAGTTGATATGGTTTTCCGTTATCTTGATTCATGTTCGCAGACGTCTAAACTGGACGAGGTTGTATCTTCATTGGTAAAGTTGAAATCATTATGTAAATGAGTATAATAATAAATGGTGTGATTAAAAACTTCTTGGATTTTGCATAAAATTTATTAAGTTACTCGGGACCTAGGTTTCTCATCACATTGTATTGTAGCCAGCCCGCTGCTTTGCCCTCCCTGACTATACCGTAGCTGCATGGCGTAGCTGCAACCAGCAGCCTTAACAGCCTCCTGAGAAGCGTCTATATATTATGACGTGTATCACTGTTGTCATCACATGTAATTTTTGACATATATTATGATTTTAACGTAATACTTAACCATATTTTATTGTAGTACATTTTAACTTATGCTTTAGCTGTGTGCATTCTAAAATTATAGTATATACAATAAGTGAGCAATCATTTGGAGATAACAATTTTCTTCAGAAGATCTAAATTTTTTTTTTATTTTAGGGTACCCGTTATAAATGAATTATGAAACTACGATATATTTTGGTTGTATGGGGATGTATAGTAATATTCTCCATATGCGGCTTCACATTCCAGTGGATAGACATAAAGCAACAATGTTGCTGTCATATGGACCAAGATGGACACTTCGTATTACCTTTTGATCAGCTACCATTGCCTGATTATACACGATTAATAAATTTAAAGGATTTTCAGTTTCTTAAACTAAACGAAGTCTGCGGAAGAAAATTCAAGAAACCATGGGTTTTGATTATGGTTCATAGCGCTCCAAACAATTTTGAAAAAAGGGATGCCATACGAAATTCTTGGGGGAAAGCCGATAAAGACTTCAAGATACTGTTTTTACTAGGTTTGTCTCATTTTCTCCCTACAATAGAAGATACACCGAATTCCTACAGCAAAATAGACCATTATCTTTTGTTTGTTCTGGTATACTTTAAGATTCAACAATTTTCTAGTGATATTATACTTATTTAAACAACAAGTATAAAAGAAAAAAGAACGATTAAGTTTGTCGATGTAATTAATCGCCGTTTACTATTCGAGTTGGTTATAACATTTTTTCGTCGATTGTATTCTTCTGGCGGCGTCAACATAGGTTCTTTCATCGATGTGATTTGCGGTTATATTACAATTTATGTAATATGCCACTGACTGTTTTGGATGGCGGAATGTTTTTATTGGATCCTTTCGTTTTACGTATGTTCGATTGTGTATAATGAAGTCGTTTGTTTGGCTAGGGCAAATTGTGGCTTAATGGAAATCGTGCAATTAGGGGTATTCCGGTGTTTTTGAAATTGTCATTTTTTACAAAGTATGGGTGCTACTGTTTGCTACTTCACAAGTAAAATATCAAACATTGTTTTAAATTAAGAGAAATCGTTGTTTGAAGTTTGAATTAGGATTGGTCTTTGTGACGTCACAAAGACCGCTCAAAGTGAGCGACTTGACAACGTTGCTATATCTAGGGTGCACGTAGTAAGTTTTTGTCTTCTGTTGTGTCAACGTTTAGAACCGCTCGTTTGTTGACACCTGCTTTGGTTATTGAGGTTATATCAAACACTTGTTCAAAATGTATAAACTCCGACGCCGACATTGTTCTGTGCCGGGCTATAACAGCAGTAGAACAGTAACTTCTGATAAGATTTTCTTTACATTGCCGACTAGCGAGATGAGAGATGTTTGGCTTCAAGTTTCAATGATCAAATCATCTCTCAAAAAAGGTACCTTTATTCGTTGTCAAACAACAGGGTCGCCAACCGTCAACTTGGCCGATCAGCTGTTCGAGAGCTGTCCGCTGTTGCCACCGCTACTAGGGATCGGTAATCATCGTGTATTTCCGAGGGTGGTCGGTGAATTCAAACGAAATGCACTTTTAATTGCAATTATCTTATAGAAAAACTAAATCAAAAAGCTCATAGCTTAACTATATGAATCCTCATAAATTGTACAATAGGTTAAACCGAATATCTGCTTAAATTTTGACATGACCGGAATACCCTATTATAGAGCTGTTTAATAAGGGTACAGTCATGACCACAGTCATGACAAACAACTAATAAGGTAAACTCGGGGGAAGTGTGACCGATCGTTTTAAAAAATGTCCCCGTGTCCCGAACGTAGTGACATCTTGTGGTAGGTTTTTCAAGTTCTTGGCGTGCACAACTCGATAAGAACGAACACAGCAATAATTTTTTGAAAACTATATTTGACAGATTGTCAGTGCTAGTGTTTGACATTGCGGATAGTAGTTAAACAATTTTGTGAATAATTATTTACGAGTGTTTGATACCTGGTAAGTAAATATTTTAGTATGGTATTATTTAGTTTAAAGATTAGGTTTTTACAACATAGGTCACACTTACCTCCTAAATATTGTATTATGGGGTTAATGCGACTACTTGCAAGGGGCAAGTGTGAACACTGTTATTTTGCAGTTTACACTAACTAAACATACTGGGTCATTATAAATGATTGTAGTCAAAGTTGGCCATGCCCATGTTAATAAATTTTTCCGCTATGCTATACTCAAACAACTGTAAAACATGAAATTGGTTATGCGACCAATTTTACTTTTGGGAGTAGAACAGTGGAATTCCATTCAATTAGAGCTACCAGAAATCTTTACATTTGATATCATGGCCTACTTCGACTACAATCGTTTATAATGATCCATTATTTTATTATAGTAACAAAATGGTGAGAAATTACAAGAAAAAAGCGATAGGGCAACCAAATATACGCAGACTCAATTAAAAAACGCAGTAACCGATATACAGAGAGAAGCTTTGACAGTAGATCAAGCTCATATAAAACATAATATATTCCTAAAACGACATTGTTTTATCATGCCACTGGAGCTCGTGGACAAAAAGTACCAATCAAGGCAGACCACTAGCAATCCCAATAGACGAGGAAAATAGATTAGCTGAAGGGCTGAAGACCATGGAGCGCTGGGGATTTGGATAGTCTAATGTTGTGGACAAATGTGTCCAGTCCTTCCATACTTGATATTGGGTAAAATATGTGATAAATCACGAGAAAAGTGTGGAGATCAAGAATTTTTTATTTTCTATCTATGTGACGATCGATTTCGATACGACATGTATCATCTTCGGGTCAGGTCACGAAGCGAAGATATCGGAGACATAGAATACAAGCATAACTGACCAGATTCAAACCTCGACAGATCGCGAACCGAGACGACAAGCACTGATATGAGAGACTTCCACGATTTGACACATTCCCTTAATTTGACGAGAGCACCCACCCGATCAGGACATAACCCTTACGTTACCCAATAGTTTTTAGACACCTGACCCGAAGATGATACATGTCGTATCGAAATCGATTGTCACATAGATAGAAAATAAAAAATTCTTGATCTCCACACTTTTCTCGGGATTTATCACATATTTTACTGGATAGTCTAGAACAGAAGTTCTTAAGATTGTTCGTGATTTTTTACAAAAAAAAATGAAATGACTCTATTCAAGAATAACATGCGTGGAGATGAGTGTTTACTGCTTTTAAAAAGCGACATTCCCTCAGTATTAAAAAACCACAAGCTGTTGAATATTCTAGAAGAAAAAAGACAGATCCGGTGGTGATTGATGAATATTTTACTTTTGTTAAAAGCTGATATGAAAATAGAGAACAAGCCTGAACTCTTGTAGAATTTTGACGAAATATCATTGTCAAATAATCCTAAGAAAGCTAAAGCTGTTGGAGCTGTATAGGGCGAGTTCCAGAACGACATCTGGACCAGCTAGGGAAAACACCACAGTTCACACAGCTGTTTCCGCGTCATCAGGCCAAAAGTTCCACCACTTATAATTTTCAAAGAATGTATGGGATTCATGGTTGGCGAAGATGGCGAACCACGCCAAGCCCCCCGCCCGCCCAAGGTCGAAAACTTGGATTTCTAATCGGGTCCTGGAACTAGATACTAGATACTTGTTCACTTCTTAACTATGATATTAATTGTTAAGAATATCCATATTGTTAACCTACTTTATGCATCAAATTATCACAGATTCTTACCAGTAATATTAACAAAGTTATCGTCATATCCGAGGTTGAGATCTTCTCAACAACATAAGCGCACATTTGTAGCAAATAAAGCTTTTGATTTCTCTGTATCCACTTTTCATAGTGTAAATATGAAAGGAACGTACTGACATTATATTGCAGGAGTCATTTTGTGCTGCCATGGCGCAGCCGCACATTTTTCCCTCAAAAATCGTTGTTGCTAGTGTGAACTATGTATTAGATGAAACGCATTACAGTTGACAAAACATCAGAGTTTGCGCAAAGATACTTGAACATTAGAAGGATTCCTCAGTCCCTATCTTCAAACGTTTTCAGAAGTATGACGTCAAGCGCCTTTATACACAAAATGTTAGAAGTAACACTAATTATTTCCAGGCGGCTTCGCCATGGCTTCGCCGAGTGTGTCGGCGTGGTCAGATCTGTTTTACCTGTTAAGGTGCATTTAAATTACAGCGAACAGAAGCGAAGGAACGAAGGAACGAATTCGCAGCTATTTGCTCGTTAGTTACTTCTCTACAAGCAGGAGCGTTTAAATTAGAGCGAACTTTCGCGAGCGTCAATGATGCATCCATTCGTTCGTGATGTCGGATACAGACGAGGATATTTTAATTAGCGCCGCTAGTTTTATAGTTATTGCTGAACTTTCGAAAACGGGTGGTGAAGCTTTGTTAATAGATTTAACGAGTGACAATATGGGCCAAGTTACAAATTTCTGTAGAATGTCTATGGAGGATTTAGAATTTTTATTAAATTTGATTGGACCTGACATTTCTAAAGAAGATACATGTTTCAAAAAAGCAATTACGGTAAAAGAAAGAATGCTAGTAACCCTGCGCTTCCTTGCAACGGGTGACTCCTATGCCATAAATAGCCATAAATATTTGTGCAAAATGTCAACATCTGCAATATGTTACATTATTCCCGAGGTGTGTGCGGCGATAATTGATGCTTTGAAAGAGTATGTACAGGTAAGTTAAATAAATAACACTTGATTGTCTTGAAAAATATTAAATGTTTATGAATGTTTACATATGCTTGATATTTATGCTTTAAAGTTGGAGGTACCTATTTTACTAGCTGTACAATATTCGTTTTCTTCGATGTCTTCTGCAGTTTTTTCTGTATTCTCTGTTTTTGAAAGTGTAAACTGTGAATAGATTTCTGGATGATGCTCTACTTGAATCACTGCTGGTGGTGACAATATGCTTTCGGTATTATAAGATAAAAATTGTTCTGAACCGGGAGAAGCTTGAGGAATAATTGCACATGTTGACGACTGTAAGGAATTGTGGGAATCGGAACAATGACTTGATATATTGGGACTGGGAGTACTATTGATTACTATCTGAAACTGTGGATTCGAAAAAGTTCCAGGTGCATCATATTTTCCCATATCCACATCCAAAATAATGTTGTTTTTTGAATGTAGTACTAATTTCGAGCACCGATCTGAATAGCTGCCCAGTTTTCCACATACTGCCCAAATATATGATCGTTATTTTTGATAGGCTTTTTGGCCACAGATTCTTTCAATATGTCATATGCCTTACCGATTATAGCATCATGGCTGTCCTTTTCGCTTTTGTTTTAGAGTTCTCGTATTATTGGTATCCCTACTGGTTTGATGGTCTTCTATTTCACATAGTTATCGTTAGAATCCTGATTAGTGATGAAAATGACCAGTTTTATTTGTTTCATTCTAAAACAATAGTCAAAATAGATATGGCCATAATTGCCTTATTATTTGTTATTTATTTCAGATGCCGAAAAATCCTGAAGAATGGTTGCAAATAGCCAGAGGATTTGAAGAACGATGGAGTTATCCCAATTGTTTAGGTGCAATTGATGGAAAACACCGTGTTTTGCAGGCACCCGTACATAGTGGGAGTGATTACTTTAATTATAAATCAACATTTAGTATAGTGTTACTTGGAGTTGTTGATTATGTTTCCAATTTTGTATTTGCTGATGTAGGCTGACAGGGTCGTATTTCAGATGGAGGGGTGTTTTCAAATACGACTTTTTGTAAAAAACTGCAGGCAGGAACTCTTGGAATATCAGAGAATTCTATTCTTCCTGGCAGAGCACAGAAGGTACCCTACGTTTTTATCGCTGATGATGCGTTTGCACTTCACAACCATTTATTAAAACTATACGGAGGTACACACGAAAATAACACACCGAAACAAATGTTTAATTTATTATCGGCTCTCAAGAGCGCGCTGAGTTGTTGAAAATGCATTCGGTATACTTTCTGCTGTATTCAAAGTCCGTAGATAGCCCTTACTACTAAGCGTGTTCTTTTAAGTTGTATATACCTCCACAATTTTTTAAGAAAAAGTAAAACGTATCGAAATATATATATATATATATATATATATATATATATATATATATATATATATATATACAGTGTGTCCCACTTAAGAGTGTAACACCTTCATATCTTTCTTATTTATATTCAAATTTTAGTAATTTTTTTTTTCAAATATAGAACACATACTGCTCTATTTACTGCCAAAAACCCAATTGTCTTCTTTAAATGCAAAGCGCCTTGTGATGGCAAAATAAATGGCAACAATCAAGACATCACTTTAAGGATTTTTTGATCGAAAAATTTTACTAGTAATAATTGTTCAGAATTACTCAAAAACCTTAAATCCAAAATTAAATGAAAATTAAAAAATATTGAAATTTTCTTAAAAAACACTTCACTGCCAGACTTTTTTGAAGTGCCTTCTTTTTGTCTTTCTCGTCTAAATGATTAATCTTTTTCTTTACTTCAGTTACATCACAGTTCATCTCAGTAGAAGTTTTATTCCATGCATCATTTTTTTTTATTATTTTATACAATTTTGATTTCGGATCCCATAAACATGTTTCGCTCCTATATAATTCAATTTACTGGTGTGTTTTTTCGTTTGTCTATTCCATGCCGGTGAAACTTAAACTTACAACACTAAATTACAAGCGTAATAGTAACTAATAATTTAAAAAAATCGGTCTGGCAAATAAATCTTAACTATTCGTAGTGAATTTGCTCGCTTCTTAAACTACACTGTCCACATTGAGCACCGATTTCCTTTGATGATTCGCTGATTTGCCGACAGGCGTTGGAACATCCGCGAACACGAACGAACTCGTTCGTTCTCGTTTGGTCCTTCATGTAAATTATACTAGCTTAAGCGAACGAATTCGTTCGTTCGCTTCTGTTCGCTCTAAGTTAAATCCACCTTTACACTTGACAAGTGTAAACCTAAAGTCTGTACGCGAGGCGTAGTAGTAATGTGTTCGGAACTTAATTCATTTTGGACCAATGCGGGAATTCGTTATTGACATACATATGGTTTAATATAAATTATTTCCGAACATATTCAGAACAAGTTACACGAACAAACATATTATATATGACACGAAATGTTTCTTATATCATAACGTTTATATTAAGTATAATAAAAGAAAACAGATAAGAAAAACATGAACTAATATAATTATATATTTTATCTATTATATTGATATTTATTATTCATATATTATTTTACAAGACAAGAAGTAAGTAAGTAAGAAGTAACAATAATAAATTAATCTTTTCAATGAAGATGGTTTTTTCTACCATCGTAATAACAAATACCTACTGAATGTTAGGTCAATATCATAGTGTACAGTTAAATTTTTCCAAATATATTTTGCAAAATGTACGTATTGAACGATATTATATTAAAACATTAGCGAAGACTTACATTTTGCACAAATAACTATAGCAGAATATGAAGTTTCTTGACTACTTAAACTTACTTTTCCTCACTGGATCCACACAAACAAAAATAGCACGATTTTTTGAGGTTTTTTGTTTATAACAAAATGATATTTGCGAGTCGAAAACACATTACTATGCATCTACAGACTGTTCCACGTGACCTGGGACCGTCGGCTTCCTGATACTATTTTTGTCACGTAAAAGTCTCTATTGCCTGGTCTACATCTGGAGTTGTTCGTTGATAAAGAATAGCAACCCGTTGTTATATCTAATTCTAAAAACGATAAATTCAGAAAATTGTAATAGTTATTTATGTTACAAGGCCGAAAGTATGGAATAGCGCGACGAGCGCTAATGCGACGCCGAAGGCGGTGCGTCGCATGTGAGCGAGTCAATTGAATCAATTTGTGAACAGCATGGACAATATGCTGTTCACAAATTAAATCGTACATCTGGCTCAGGATATGACAGTTCCATCTTTCATTGTTAAAAAGTCAATTGCACAAATTTCAGGACCATTGGCATATTTAATCAACAATTCTTTCCAGCAGGGAGTTTTTCCAAGTCGTCTAAAGATTTCTCATGTTAGACCTTTGTATAAAGGTCGCGATCTTGAAGATCTGAAAAACTATCGCCCCATTAGCATGTTGTCAGTTTTTTCTAAGATCTAAGAAATGCTGATGAATACAAAAATTTTAAGCTTTTTTAAGCACAATTGTCTTTTTGGTGACAACCAGCATGGGTTTTATCCATCCAGATCGACTAATACTGCGTTTTTCAATTATTTAAAGAAGATATATATATATATATATATATATATTGCTTTGGATTCTGGGAAGCCTTGTTTGGGACTATTTATTGATCTGTCGAAGGCGTTTGACTGTGAACCATGCTACACTGTTGAGAAAATTGAAATCCTACGGAGTGAACGGGATTGGGATTGAGTGGTTTCCCTCGTATCTTTCAAATAGAATGCAATGCATATCGATTGAAAATTTCAAATCAGCCTATGATGTTTTAAAAATTGGGGTGCCACAAGGTTCAGTACTGGGTCCTACATTATTCTTAATATATGTGAATGATCTGTTAGCACTTATCCAGGCTGTGCTTTGCAATATACCAACTAAAAAAGTCATGTAGCCTAATGTTGTCAGAACGTTTTACTTCACATGTTTTCAATCAAAGATGAGCTATGGGTCTGATCCATTGGGGTCTGTTCTGATATAAACCGTGTATGTCATACAAAAAAGAGCAATAAGGGCTATGTATGATTTAAGTTATCGAGAGTCCTGCAAGCAAGTTTTCAGATTGAATAAAATATTTACAGTCTATGACATGTATATTTTTGAAATGATATGCTTTGTCCGTAAGTATACTTCTTCCTTTCAATGCGGGATTGAGCATCCGTACAGTACTAGGAGTAATGATTTTCTGCTACCACCTGCTCATAAACGAGCTCTTTTCCAGATGAGTCTGCATTATATAGGTTGCAAATTGTATAATGCGCTGCTGGTTCATTTGAGAGCAATGAATTTTTATTTTCTGCAATTCTTATAATATCGCTGATTTTTTACGGCTTGCCGAAATAATTTATGATTTTTCTTTCTGTTTGACCTGTTTCAGATTTGTATTTTTTGTCTTATTTTGAAATAAACCATATTCTATTCTATTCTATTCTATTAATTCCGCATCACGGTAATTAATCTTATATCCTGTCTCTAGTGAATGTTGGCATATGTTGTAGGTGGTCCGATTACTGGGTTCTTTTAGTCTTTTCTGTAAAGGTCCACCGGCCTGGCCAAAATATATGGAATCACAATTTGAACACTTAACAGAGTAAATTCCACTAAACTCACCTGAGGTTGTCTTTTCATATCTATACTCAAAATTTGATTCTTATTGGTATATGCCGATGTAATGATGCCGATGTGCATTTAGTCAAGATCTTTTTTAATTTACCTTTGATATAAATAGGATATTGCGATCTCTGTTAATATTATGTCGGAAAATTAAAATGCTTAAATACTTTTGGTTGCACCAGGTTGCCTATTCTGAAATAGACAAAGAAGTGTCTCTAGTATACCCATCTCTTGTTACTTTAAAACTTTTTTCTAGTTACTAAAAATAAGTTTAGAAAAGGACGAAATTAGTGTGATCCCTTGGCGGGCATGACCTAATTCTTGTCCGATGCTTTTGTACACATACATTATTAATAACAACCATGCTGCTTTAGCCGTTTTTTTTCTATACCTGTATGTAGCTTTATTTTAAGGCACAACCAGTCAATCTATACAAAGGAGATTGGATAGGGAGAATCAGCGTTATCACGATTTCATTCAAGGGAATTTTAAGGATGCTTACAGAAACATGACATATAAGCATATTATGCTGATGAAGTACGTCGTCTACCATTGCAACAAAGCGAAATTTGTTATCAAAGTTGACGACGATGTTTTTGTTAACCTGGGGACAATCGTAGATTTCTTCAATTCACTTCCCATTGAATTAACTACGAATTTGGTGATGTGTAAACCAAACGATGAAGTAAAGATCATAAGGCATCCAGCATACAAATGGTATGTGACGAAGAAAGAGTATCCTCACAGCGAGTATCCTCCATACTGCGCAGGATTCGCTATCATATATTCGACAGACGCAATCTATAAACTCTACGTTAAAGCGCAAGAGCAACCTTATTTCTGGATTGATGATATTTTCGTGACGGGTTTTATTTTACCAAGGACAAAATTAAGTATTGTGAATATAAAGAATGCGTTTGATAATGAATTCGATGGGGAAATTCCTAACTCGTGTGATTATTTCTTTAGTGATTCGCATTTCAAAGTACAACATCTGTTGGAGTTGGATCTTCAAGCTAAGGATGGTAAGATCCCGTGCGGAGTTGGTGCACTTCAGCAAGATATAATGGTGGAAATACGTAGGTAGTTACGTGTGTTGGATGGTAATTTCTCAAGAAAAAAACTAATGTACTTTTACATACTGATGATCTAAGAGACACCTTCGAAATGTATTAAGGCCCGATCTTACAAGTGCAGGTATAACCAGTAGAATAGGGATCCCATAATAAGTAATCCTGCTACACCTAATATTAATTGAGTTATTTGTGTTGCCATAGTAATACCAGCAAGAAAAAATCCAACCCAGTTAACAATATATTTCTTTCTATTGGTCACACGACAATGAGCGCTATTAGGAAATCTCTAAATCTTTTAATTCTCTTCATAAAATGTCTATACATACCTCACTTCGAGTTGCCGTTTTCAAGTTATAGGTCTAGAAAACCGTCAAGCACGTAAGAGAAACAACGTTTTTATGAGCTGGGTAAACCTGTCCGCTTCCCAAGTCATTGAAACCATGATTGAGCATCATATTTTATAATAAGAAAAACAATAGCATGCAATTAAAACATGGCCATTTCCAAGATATGTCCTTCAGAAGGTTAAGAAGTGCCTTTTGTAATACCCACCTTGTTTTTTTTTAGCGCAAAATGCTAGACAACTGTTGTAACAATGTATTCAAATATACGCAAGTAAAAGATACTAGTTTTGGAAAAATCCCATAAATTTATTTATTTAAAACACTTTTTTCTTCTGAAGAACATATCTCGAAAGCCGCCAACTTTTAACTACATGTTTATTTGTTTTTTTATCATAAAATATGCCACTTAAAATGACCCCTAAACGTTTTGCAGACACGGTTTGTGATACCTTGTATAGTATGTGTTTGTTGTTACTTCTTGTTGACGCTTTTCAGCCGTATAACGTAAAACCGGTCACTCGTACGAACAAGATAAATAGAACCTTTATTGCAGAAAATTAAAAGATCTATCAATCTAACCTTCATTGTCTTCTGACCAATAGGAAGCAAGGTAATGTCACATACACCATTTTGCCCAATTGCGATATCGTTTTTTGTCATTATCTTCCTTCCTTCCTATGGTCTGGCGAGAGTAAAAGTTGGGAATTGCTGGCTCTTTTAATCATCTACAATAAACATCATATGCATTTTTTCGTACTAGTAACCGCTCTTACCGAATACGGCTGAAATGCATCAACTACTCGTAAAGGAAACACAGCACGCATTGTACACAGGGTGACACCTTCCGAGTCCCGAAAATGTACAGAGAAATGTAAAGAAACATCATATTTTATGATTAAAAATCCACTAATCATGTAATCAAAAGTTGGCCGTTTATTGATATAAAGAAAATATTCCTAATTTGAAGTTCAGGAGTTTTGATTAATTACTCATAACCAGTGATACGGGCCGTGTAAATACCCGGCGGGTGGGAACTTATAAAAACGGTATTTACCCCTACTTAGGGTAAATACCTAATTTATGGGTATTTATCCTTTTTATCCTTAAAATAACATTTCAGAGATATTTATACAGAGTGTAAGAATTTTTACAGACGCTTGAAATATTAACTAAATAAAGAAAAATAAACATTAAACTACATATTAAACAATGCTAAAACTAAGAAAGAGTACAATCAACACCCATAACAAAATTAAAAGTAAATAAATTTAAGTAAAAAATTCAAAATGTTAAAAATAAACTAAATAAACGAATGAACGAAAACAAAATACATATTAAACTTTTTACACATTTATTACTCTACACTTGTAGACAATTACTTAATTAACTAAGCAAACGCAGAAAAACAGGTGTACTCAAATAATAAAAAGGATATGGTTCTTCCTGCTCAAGGTAATTTTATTTAGAGGGCATCTTCAGCCTACACTGGAAAATTTAAATAAATAATAGAGATGAAACACACACAATAAAAACTACAAAGACTCAACTACAAAACTCATCAAAGACAAAGGTAAAAATTCGTGTCAGATTTCATAAGGAAAAACGTGCTCTAGAAAAGTTTTTAACCTAGAAAACAAAGGCATCGTTGCAACAAAACAAAAGAAAAGATTCAAAACAAAAGCATGACTCACAAGCGCTATACAACAGCTTAATCGTGTTCCGTAACAAATTGTGCTTGAAATGGCTAATATAGGTAATTAGAACTCGATTAGCAGTTGGAACAATTTTCAAGGCCGTCAACTTGCTGTCAACAATAAAATTAGTTAAATTAATTTAAAATAAAACTAAATTTCACTCATCACTCTCTAATCATCGAAACGAGTGTTACTCGGCAATCATTAGTCGTCAATCTTCACTCATTTCTTGGTGAGTAATGTTTCCGGCTATGCCCGTTTAAAGCTTTTATAACGACGGGCTTACAAAATGTGGTTGTTTTATTATAATAATTTATTATAATTTGAACATCCTGTACAACTTTTAGACGAATGCTACCGATGTGTCGATAATATGTTACCTCCACAACAATTTTGCCGGACAACTTTTTTCCAACGGTCACAGGGGATAACTTATAAGTAATTGAAAGTAACCGTGCAGCTATCATTTTTAATGAAAGAAAGTGAATATCTCATGACTCATGTTAGGTATAGGGAATGTAACATGAAATTGATCTAAAATTTAATGAAGATTTCAAAAATGCTATAAAATACAGGGTGTTCCATTTGAAATATAAAAGTTGACACCATTTCCGGTGTAACCGGAAGTAACCTAAAACTCAAAATATTTTAGTTGAGACGATCGTGTCCAACAATATAAGTTGACAAATTTTCAATCTCTCATTTTATCTGGTTCTCCATATACTTCTAATGGCAGCTCGTCGTGAGAGACCCTGTACCGGGTGACCCACGCCATAGGTACTTCCGTTTTTTTTTTTGTTTATAAAGCTCAACGAATGAAATTTAGGAAAGTGTTAATAGACAAAAAATGCCAATCCTTGGGGCACTTGAGGTTAATTTGACTTAATAAAAGGTTAAAATGAGGTTAAAATGACGTAATCATTGAAATTTTGAATGACATTATTTTTAAATAAAAATGACATACTATCTTTGTGTGATATATTTTGAAATTTTAAATGACATACATATTCTTTGTGTGATATTTTCAATCAGGATAACATTCTGAATACAAAAGCATATCGATCGTCAATTTTTATTACCAAGGCAACGCAGAAATAAGTTTTTGTGTATTAATCTAGGTGGCTATGAATTGGTGAAAATAGTCGAAAATTGTCAAATAACTAACTAAATCGATTTTGGCCGACATTGCATTACTGACGCCCTCTAGCGTGAATTAATTGTTTTTTGGCCAGTGAGTCATCTTTTTCGCGGGTACCCAATGGCCACACGCTGATTATTTGATAGAAAACATCTTTCCAATTACTTATAGTTATGCTCAATACATTTTAAGCAATTTTCTAAGCACTTCTTGACGTACTTTTTCATGTTCTTAAAGTATTATCTTTTCCTCAGTTCTTCTACGGTTTTTTAATACGCCTAAGTAAGCTATTGCTTCGTGAACACTCACTACCTGTCCCTTTCGCATTCCTCTTGGCACTACTACTACCAGTCGGTCGTTGATCCTCTTCATCAACTTTCCATTGAGCAATTCATAATCCCTTTTATCTCCTCTCCCAAGTAGAATTTTATTCTTTATCTCTTGAATGTCCTCATCCTTGCTTTGTGCAATCTCGATACTAGTTAAGTCATCTTCTTCTAAGTAGTACACCTCATCCACTCGACTAAGGCAGTCCACATGAGCCATTTTCATTCCAGGCCTGTGCTCCAGTTCGTAGTCGTATTCTTGTAACATCATACACCAGGTGAATACCTTACGATTGATATCCTTTTTCGACAATGTGTACTTCAGGGCTGTACAATCTGTCACGATCTTAAATTGCTCTCCCAGCAAGTAGATCTTAAATTTCTCAACTGCTCTAATTACTGCCAGTCTCTTCAGTTCGAAGCTGCTGTATCTGGACGTCAGTAGTCTTCCAACTAGCGTAAACAGGGTGTAGTTCGGCATCGTATCTTTGTAGAAGTATCGCCCCTAATCCATGGGAACTGGCATCTGTATGCAACTCCGTGTCCCTCGTTCTGTCGTAAATCTTCAAAATTGGTTGTTCTACTAAGACTTTCTTGAATTTCTCAAAAGCTTGGAAATAATAATCTCATATTTTGCTCCTTTGTGCAGTAGGTCAGTCAAGGGCTTAGCTATTAACGAATATCCTTGTACAAATCTCCGGAAGTAACCCGTCAATTCTAGGAACCTCATCATTCCTCTGACCTCCGTGGGTATCTGGAAATGTGCAACAGCAGTGGTCTTGCTGGATCCAGGTTTTCTCTCCAAATGAAATCCTGTAACCAAGGTATTCAATAGTTTTCATTAGAAAGTTACATTTGTCTAATCGTAAGTCTAAGTTGTGTCTTTTTACACGTTTCATCACCATTTCTAGCACATCCACATTTTCTGCTACTGTCTCAGTTGCAATAAGTATGTCGTCCATATATATTTGAATCTCTCTTCTCTGGATAAAGTCTCGGAATATGGCAGCGACGTACCGCTGGAATACTGCAGGCGCGTTAGTCAAGCCAAAAGGCATCTTTAGAAATGTGCATTGGGCACAACAAATGCAGTATATTTTATTGAGTCCTCAATCATGCAAACATGGTAAAAGCCATTTCCTAAATCTAGCGTAGTAAAAATACTTTTCTTACTCAGGTTGGTAATCAAGTCATCGATGTGTGGAAGTGGAAACTTGCCCTTTACTGTGAGCTTGTTGAGCGTTCGGTAATCAATGCAAATCCTGTAATCGTCATTCTTCTTCCTTACAAGTACAACTTGACGTGCGTAGTCCGAATTGCTCGGCCAGATCACTCCCTCTGCTATCATTTCATCTATCTTCTTGTTCACTATATCAGCTTCATGGTAGGACAGTCTTAGTGGGTAACATAAACTGGGTCTTCCTGGATAGTGTCCATGTCATTCTTCTTGCGGAATACTATTCTTTTTAATCGTCTTCTGTCTTCTGGTAATCTACCTTTTGGTCATTTCTTAACTAATCTTCTCCGCTGATGATGCCAAGCTCAATATTCATCAATTCGGTTTCACTCTGGTCGAAGATAATTCCATCCTTTGTCGACCTCCACTCCGCATGGTCCAAAAGGTCTCGGCCAATAATGACATCCGTTCCAACAGCGTCATCAGGTATAACGACAGCACGAATATTGCATTCTTTGCCATCTAAGCAGCCATTAAATTTTGTCTCTTTATGACAAGCAACTACAGTTCCATTCAACCCAATTAGGGAGTTATTGCTTGGCACTGTGGTCATCTCTAAAGCCTTAACGCAACAGGATTTTATTAAATTGGCCTTCGATCCAGTATCAAGCAATGCTGTTAACGATGTTCTATGCACAGTAATAGTTTTGTGGTACTTACTCGTACGTGGTACTTGGGCAGAATGACTTCACTGGTTTTGGTCTTTTCTGATTGTGCATTGTTTTGTGGGAATTGTCGAGCAATATGCCCCTCTCTGTGACAATTGTAGCATTTTATTTGTGGTCGCTGTCCCATCGAGATGTCCTTTTGCTTCGGAACCTCACTGTTCGGCTTTGTTACAGGCTTTCCGTTGCCTTCTTCGGGTCTCCTGGCAGGTACCATCTCTTTAGCAATCACTTTCATGCAACTAAGAAGGTCCTTCAACTTGGTGTGTCTTGTAGCAAGCATCTGAGTTCTGATTGTGAAATTATCAATTCCTCTAATAATATGCAAAATTGTCTCACTCTCGCTCAGCTTTGCGTTGTTTGCCAATCGCACCTTTTCGTGGTAATAATCCTCAAAATCCTCGTTCTTTTTCCATCGACGCAATCTTATCTTTTCCATAGTCTGCACTTGGTCTCCTTTATCATTGAATAGGTCAAGCATGTCTTTCTTCAAGTCTTGCCAAGGCTTAGTGCACGTATGGGAACAAGAATCGTACCATTTTCTAATATTCCTAGTTAACTTTTTCATAGCTAAAACTTTCGCAACATGGTCAGGTATATCATAGATGCATTGTACCTCATTGACTCGCTGTAACTACATTTCTACGGATATATCGTCGTTTTTTCCGAAGCTGGGTATTTGGAAGCCTATCTCACTGTATGGTTGTCTCGGATTTCCATCATTAGAGTCCGGTTTTTTGTCCAATTTCACTCGTAACCACTCCGTTACCATTTGGATCATCACATTTACGTCAGGGGTTTGTGTGTCTCCGTTTTCACTAGCTTTTGACATCTTAAATCACGATAGCAGTATTAGGCTCTACTCACAATCAAATGGATTCAGGGATTCCTCTAAACGCAGTTTTCTCGTTCAAACTTAGATTAGATCCAGGGAAATCCGCCACTTGTTGACTAAAAACCGTTGTAATCGGCTGTGCTCGCTAATTACGCCTCATATATGCGGTCCTCCTCGAGAGCATGTATCTTCTCACACAAATCCGCGAATATCTTGAGAATCCGTGATTATCCCACTTCTGAATTCTGTCAGGGTCTTCTTTAATGATAGTCGGGTTTGCTTTCACTCATATATTGAGTATTTTACATTAACTTGTATGGATATTATAATAAAACAATATGAGTATCGCTTGACTTGTTCGGTGACATGACATCGACGGCCCGAACTTCCCGGTTACAGTGCTGCCAACTTTTGTGGTATGGCAAGTGTACTAACGCCATCTATTGGTACGTTGGTAATGAACTAGGGTCTGGTTGAACGTTACACATGGTTTTTGGGGTTTTTTGTTTCAGTTTTATTCAAAATTCACCAATTTATACAAACATTAATATATCCGCCAATCCATAGCGCTCTGTCCATATTTTCTTCTCAATTTTTCGGCCAATAAATTTCATGTCCTTACTAGCGCGGCTTCTACAATATCTGGTGGTGTACAAATGTCCCATTGTTCGCCATCAAAGTCCATCATTTTTATAATTATTATTAACAAATTACAGTTATAACTGTACGTATGTACGTATTCGTGTTGTCAACTCCATGACAACGTCGCTAAGCAACCTCTCAAAACACGATGGAAATGAAAATCTAGAGCTATGATTGGTTCTAAAGTCGTGAGAAATGAAATATTTCTCACGACTCGCGGGGTATGAAGAGCCAGTAATGAAATGCTTGCCATGTGTGTGGGGAATGGTTAGCATTACTTATCAAAAAGGAGGAAAAAGGATTTTACCTACGACCGTATATGTATAAGTGTCCCTTACGTCACGGACTGCTTCACTCGTATATCGCTTACAACAAACATAACGTGCTTTTGGTTTGTGTTTTTAACGGACGACATAATGTCAGTTCCCTGTAGCTATAATAGAATATTTTGATTATTTATTTGTAATTTTTTATACAATAAATTTATATTTATTGAAATTTTCGGTCGTAGGTAAGTGCAATGCTCGAGCTGTAACATATATTACGTGCTCGTGAAAATTTATGTTGAATTTCTATTGGAATTTTTGGTTGACACTTCAGACAAAGTTCTCCGTAATTGCAATAGATATCGCGCGAATAGGTACATTGGTTAACCGTCAAATCGTTACCTTTATTTATTTGTCATTTTTGATACAATTTATTGAAATTGTCGGCTAAACTCGGCTCGTATATTAACTTTCCATTCGTACGTAAAATGCTAGTTACAGCTCTTGTAATGTAACATACTAAGTATCGTTTACATCCACTTAACTTAACTTAACGTACGAAAAATTATAATTAACGTACTTAATTTCGAACGGTTCCATTTACATTCACTTACGTTGGGGTGCTTGACATGCGCATTTAACAGTGACACAATACGAAATCTATCGCTTTTATCATACAAAAGTGTTCATGTACACACAAGTTGGATCAAGGTTCCATCATTCATGTTAATCATCGGTGAACTGAGCTAAAAATATTGCAAAACAATACAAAGACAACAAAGTTCAAGTCGCACGAGTTAATTTTTAGGTTATGTTACTGTCACCATCATCCGAATTGTCAAAATCGAGAGTCTTTGATTGGTGCACTTAGCGCCCGGATTCTGTTAAGTTGAAGTTGAGGGAACAAATCCGTACGTTACGTTAAGTTTTTCTACGTTAAGTGAATGTAAACGAACCATGGAGGAAGATGGAGTCGCTATACGTATGAATTTTACAGCGAGAAAATGACCCCCGGGGGCGGGGCTAACATGACACTAAAGGACTGTGGTCTGTGACAGTATGGCCGCCTGCCAGTCCGGATTAATTCTGAAATTGGCCAGATATTTAAAGAAATGTTTTCTTTAATATACAGGGTGTTTACGGTCTTGTGATTTTATTTTCAAGGGGTGATTAAACATCTTAAAAGAAAGCCATTAACGTAAAAATGTCTTAACAAAAGTTGCATAATACGTGTGATATTACTGTTATTTTTTTCTTTGTTTTTAGTGTTAAAGGGTGCCTAAACACCTTAAAAGAAGGTTATAAACGCTAAAACGATTGATCAACAACTTGTGCAAAGTAGATCTAAGCTCTAGCGATAAGTTATCAGTGAATTTTTGAGTAAGTGGGCTGATGTCAGTAACTTAATATCTCTCTTATTATCCAACTTTTGTAAAGAAAGTTTTATGGTAAAGGCCTTCTTTTATGATGTTTAATCACCCTTTGAAAATAAAATCACAAGACCATAAACACCCTGATATGTGTCGAGTGGGTACCTACATTATAAAAAAAAAACCTATATGAACACTTTGAAGAATTGATTGAATTTATTCTTTTAATAAATACGTAATAAACATATATCAAGCGGTACTGTCATAAAGCAACGCAGGTGGCGCACCGGTAGCATTTGCGCGCCAAAAACAAATTACCGATTTCGAATTAGTTCAGTTTACTGAAGCTGTTGTAAGATGCGGTTGAAAGAATTATCATTGATTTTACAATATTATATTGTTATAGTGTAGACAAATATCAATAAAGGATACTTGTTTACTACATATTATGTTTATAATATTACAAAAAAATTATAACACTGTCGCGCATATCTTAATATTATTAGGAAATATATCAGGGGCCGTGATAATAATAATCATACAAAATAAAAACTAAAATTTATTTTTCCGTCGATTGTTTATTTATGAGTCAGTTTAGTGAATAGGAAATCGTTTATTAAACAACTCTATTAATGCATGATTTGCTATAGCCAATCACACGACGTAAAGACGTCGTTTGATTGGCCAATTGAACATCAAAACAATCAAAACATACCGCCCTCTAGAACTGTCAGTGTCAAATTATATAAATTGTCATAACCTAAAAAGGCATTGCCGAAGAAAAATCTATGTAGACGACGCTAGAATACGACCGACGAAAAAATTTTGTAACCAACTCGAATATTAAACGGCGATTAATGATCTCGACAATTAACGCTCTCGCTACGCTCGATCGCTAAACAGTCTCGTTCATTAATCGCTCTTTTTAATATACTTGTTGGTTAAATAACTATTAATAGATTAACAACATTTTGTCATGTGACATTTGTAATGTTCACCCAGGTAAAACACGTAACTTTCAGCATTTCTCGGAAAGCAAAACAGCTTTTCAACTTCCGAACGTCCACATAAAATAGAAAACATCTTTATACACTTTGTACACAATAACAGAAAATGCAAACCGCCTTTGCCTGTAGATTTAGATGATATCTAACAATTTGTGACAAGCACATTTAGGGCCGTTTTCATAAAATCCATTTGATGGCCGCATCTGTAACTTAGGGTACAGTGCACAGTACAGTGGATACAGATTTCTACAGTCGTAAACAGCGCCTCTACATGAATTTATGACAGCAGGGCATACATTTAAACCTCACTGCACCGTCTGCAGTAGTCTGTGAGCCTGTACATTGTTGACATATACAGGGTCTCCCACGACGAGTTGCCATTAGAAGTATATGGAGAACCAAATGAAATGAGAGATTGAAAATTTGTGGACTTATATTGTGGGACACGATTGTCTCAATTAAAATATTTTGAGTTTTCGGTTACTTCCGGTTACATTTGGTGCTTCAGTCCCAACATCTTCAGGATTCGAAGACAAGAAGTGACGTCGCAAATTGGCGACATTGGTCGCCCCCTTTAGGTCTCCATTTGAGTGTTTTTTCCATTGAGTGTCCATCTTGCTCCTTGGCTATACCTTACTGATGAGGACTAATAGTCCGAAACACGTGTCTACGGTTGCTTCTTCGATCTTCGTATAACGGAATTGCCCGACAAATACCTTCTCCTTATATATCTCACCGTCGATTGACCAGTTTTCCTTTTAATTTAGTGTTTATAAAATTATAAGCCTGCAATAAAACTATTAAAAATAAAACAAAATCGTAAAGTAAACATGCTTCAATTCTTTTTAACATATTACTGTTGGTGGCGTCCCTGATAGAGTTAGCACATAACCCATTGAAAGCAGCTCGTCCTCGTCCTGCAACCGTCCATTTGAAACCATCCAATTATTGAGGACCCAATAACTGATATGGAGAACGTGAAAGATTCGAACTACTTACAATGGGTTATGTGCTAACTCTATCAGGGACGCAATAATAATTGGATGGTTTCAAATGGACGGTTGCAGGACGAGGACGAGCTGCTTTCAATGGGTTATGTGCTAAACTCAATCAGGGACGCCTCCAACAATAATATGTCAAAAAGAATTGAAGCATGTTTAGCGGAACATGGAACAGTTACTGAAATAAAATTAAGCAGTTTTTTTAAATTTACTTTACGATTTTGTTTTATTTTTAATATTGTGTTTTATTGTAGGCTTATAATTTTATAAATACTAAATTAATTATAATGAAAAATGACCTAAAAAAACTTGTTTAATGTTCTGTTTATTAAAAATTGTTCAGTTGTTTTCAAACGCAAGTTAGATTTGGCAATGTTTGCAATTTCTACTGTGATGTTTAAAAATCGATTTCAGTAGGTACAAGTACATTTTAGGTATAGGATATTGTACACAAAGTTGATCTAAAATTTTCCATAGAATTGAGAAATGTATTCATATGTTAAGGTTGCCATTAAATTTGAAAAATCGACTTTTAGTACTTTCCTCGAATTCAACTTTGATCTTATAATTTGAATAACTTTTAAAAGAATTCTATTGATGTCTCCATAATATATTACCTTGACATGTGGTTGAAATCGCCTTATGCAGCGCGTCACTGTCACCGTACAATACCGGGTTATCCGAACGCGCTCTTATGCTTCTCCCGTTTGAACTTAATAGCACGAAAGCGCCATAGGCGATTTCGCGTGGAACGGTTCGGTTGCGGTTCGACTACCGATTTGAACCAACCATTTTCACATGGCGATTGATGACGTAGCGGTTGCAGTTGGTTCGATTCGGCCCGTCAAAATCTTGAACCTGCCTGGCAAGACGGTTTGAAATATCGCTTCGTTTGGGTTGTCATTTTGAGGTTATAAGTTGTAAAATGCTGGTAAAATGGATAGGTATGTATGCCGTTGTCGGAATGCGTTGCGGAATAGACCACTGCGTATGTCATTACTGGCATATTTAACAGTAAGTGGGGCACCTAACCTATGAATCGAACCGGATCATTTTCCCTCGAGCGGTTACTGACGTTTTAAAAATGATGACGATTTAGAACCGCTCTGTCAACCACATCCAACCGCCAACCGGAACCAAATCGAACCGTTTAGCCACGCGAAATCGCCTCATGTAAGCATAACTTTGTAGGTTAGGATAGCCCTAACCTTAAGCTTTCAGATCAGATAATACCTGGGGTGGGACTCTGTGCATTGTCGATATCAACATATCGCTTTCTACTATCGCAACCGATCATCTCCGGCGACAGTCACCATAATTGGTACTCCGTGACAGCATCGCCAAGCCTTCGGGTGCCTTCGGAAATATTTAGTAATTTTTGGGTTATTGGTGCAAATGTTTGGTGATTTTAAGATTTCAAGGTTGCATATACTGGACGTTTTGTATTGACAGTGACAGGAGGTAGTTTTTTTTCGTGTTGCCAGTTGGTTTACCGAAGCTTATTTTTTTGTTATTTTTGTTCTAGAATCGATCTATGTATAACTAACCAAAAAGTTTTGTTAAACCCTGTTTATATGAATATACAAGAACGCTTGGAAAAGTAATTTCGAACATTTGTCCAGACAAAAACCTAATGACGCTGATTAACCCTGTAATGTCCTGTATTAGGATGGTTGAGGCAGGTCCATGGAATTACACACTACGCCCAGTATAATACATATATTCACTTGTACGTCTAGTACAATACTGATCTACATAATATAGCCTACATTCTACTTAATGCTACTTTAGGCTAACTTAAGACTATTCACTCATACGCACATTCATACACTATTACATATTCCCTTACAACTCCCTCGCAAAAAAGAAATAAAAATAATCTTTTAAAAAAGTTTGTTTTTTGTTATTTTATTAAATTTTATTCCTGAAATAATTTTACTCTATTCTTATAAACTGTTACTAACTTATTGCCCACCGTGATTATAATATTAATTACTGTGACACCGGCAGACCCATGACATTGCACAAAGTTGCGCTTTTAATGCGATATGTCGGCTCATTAGTCGGTTCCAAAACTGATTTTATTTCATATGTCGGGGCACAGGTAACGGAGATATTCAAGGTAAAAAAAAGCAAAAACCCAAAACGTTTTTTGATATGTCGGGACTGCAAAAAAATCATGTGAAGGCAATAGTCGAAAGATCAAAGGTTCGCAGCAAATGCCCAAAACCATTTTGATATATCGGGGCAAATATTGCAAATTTATTCAGTTATTCATGGTAATAGTAACAAAGCATGACAAAATAAAGAAAAAATTTATTGGCTATAGATATACAATACACTTACATAACAAGAAAACAATATATATACATATATATATATATATATATATATATATATATATATATATATATATATATATATATATAGGAAAGCTGGTTAATCGACGGTAAGATATAAAGGAGAAAGGTATTTGTCGGGCAATTCCGTCATACGAAGATCGAAGATCGAAGAAGCAACCGTATACACGTGTTTCGGACTATTAGTCCTCATCAGTACGGTATAGCCAAGGAGCAAGATGGACACTCAATGGAAAAACACTCAAATGGTTCCCTATAGGGGGTGACCAATGTCGCCAATTTGGTGCTTCAGTCCCAACATCTTCAGGATTCGAAGACAAGAAGTGACGTCGCGCCGGAGGTGACTGGTACACCCCAGGTACACCATAGCCCATGGAAATTAAAGGAAAGCTGGTTAATCGACGGTAAGATATAAAGGAGAAAGGTATTTGTCGGGCAATTCCGTCATACGAAGATCGAAGATCGAAGAAGCAACCGTATACACGTGTTTCGGACTATTAGTCCTCATCAGTACGGTATAGCCAAGGAGCAAGATGGACACTCAATGGAAAAACACTCAAATGGTTCCCTATAGGGGGTGACCAATGTCGCCAATTTGGTGCTTCAGTCCCAACATCTTCAGGATTCGAAGACAAGAAGTGACGTCGCGCCGGAGGTGACTGGTACACCCCAGGTACACCATAGCCCATGGAAATTAAAGGAAAGCTGGTTAATCGACGGTAAGATATAAAGGAGAAAGGTATTTGTCGGGCAATTCCGTCATACGAAGATCGAAGATCGAAGAAGCAACCGTATACACGTGTTTCGGACTATTAGTCCTCATCAGTACGGTATAGCCAAGGAGCAAGATGGACACTCAATGGAAAAACACTCAAATGGTTCCCTATAGGGGGTGACCAATGTCGCCAATTTGGTGCTTCAGTCCCAACATCTTCAGGATTCGAAGACAAGAAGTGACGTCGCGCCGGAGGTGACTGGTACACCCCAGGTACACCATAGCCCATGGAAATTAAAGGAAAGCTGGTTAATCGACGGTAAGATATAAAGGAGAAAGGTATTTGTCGGGCAATTCCGTCATACGAAGATCGAAGATCGAAGAAGCAACCGTATACACGTGTTTCGGACTATTACACCTACACTATCACTTCTTGTCTTCGAATCCTGAAGATGTTGGGACTGAAGCACCAAATTGGCGACATTGGTCACCCCCTATAGGGAACCATTTGAGTGTTTTTCCATTGAGTGTCCATCTTGCTCCTTGGCTATACCGTACTGATGAGGACTAATAGTCCGAAACACGTGTATACGGTTGCTTCTTCGATCTTCGATCTTCGTATGACGGAATTGCCCGACAAATACCTTTCTCCTTTATATATATATATATATATATATATATATATATATATAAGAAATAGGAGATAATTCTTTGATCGGAGGTAAAAAACGAAATGATGAGGTTATTCGGGTATTCGATCACTTAGGCAGAAGAAAACGAGAACTCGCTTTATGCAATATGCTATATTTCGAACCGGAATAGGTCCTTCTTCAGGCAAAAAATTACATCTACAATAAATAAAATCAAAACAACAATAAAGTCAGCGTACCTTTGTCTTACAAAACTTACTCGGAGTTGATTAAGGTGACGAGGCTCTGATACAATTAACATTTCACAATTTTGACGCAAGACATAACTTTAAACAACGTACAGGACACACTATTACAAACACGTGTGCACACAATCGCAAACGAAGAGCACTAAAGCGACCTTCAGCGGTGTCAAACACCGATAGGCGTGGCAGCGTAATCAACCCCACCAACGCATAAATTCACCACAGTGAAGCAATTGTAAAAATATCAAAATCTGAGAGTTGAATCACTCACTTCAGTTATGCTACGACGAGCCCTATCAATTCTAATAATGTTGGAGTAAATGATGCTGAGATTTTCCACGTCCTGTCTAAAATTAACCGTATTATTATTGAAATTTATATTGTACATCTCTAAAAACATCAGGTTACGATAATTGGCCTCACTGTCCAGAATCTTCACACCATCAAAGTTAAAAGTATGGTCATGATCATTAGTATGGCAAGCCAGAGCACATCTCGACTTTTTTGTCTTACAGTCAAATGGTTCATCATTACCCGATGAAGCTGGCTAGAGTTTTCACTAAAACCAAGGATACAACACCTCTACTGTTCAAATCTAACGTAATTTATAGTATCGCTTGTAACGACTGTGACGGCAAGTATGTTGGTGTGACAACCCAATGGCTAAAAAACAGAATCACTCTACATAAGAGTGACTGTAAGACAAAAAAGTCGAGATGTGCTCTGGCTTGCCATACTAATGATCATGACCATACTTTTAACTTTGATGGTGTGAAGATTCTGGACAGTGAGGCCAATTATCGTAACCTGATGTTTTTAGAGATGTACAATATAAATTTCAATAATAATACGGTTAATTTTAGACAGGACGTGGAAAATCTCAGCATCATTTACTCCAACATTATTAGAATTGATAGGGCTCGTCGTAGCATAACTGAAGTGAGTGATTCAACTCTCAGATTTTGATATTTTTACAATTGCTTCACTGTGGTGGATTTATGCGTTGGTGGGGTTGATTACGCTGCCACGCCTATCGGTGTTTGACACCGCTGAAGGTCGCTTTAGTGCTCTTCGTTTGCGATTGTGTGCACACGTGTTTGTAATAGTGTGTCCTGTACGTTGTTTAGTTATGTCTTGCGTCAAAATTGTGAAATGTTAATTGTATCAGAGCCTCGTCACCTTAATCAACTCCGAGTAAGTTTTGTAAGACAAAGGTACGCTGACTTTATTGTTGTTTTGATTTTATTTATTGTAGATGTAATTTTTTGCCTGAAGAAGGACCTATTCCGGTTCGAAATATAGCATATTGCATAAAGCGAGTTCTCGTTTTCTTCTGCCTAAGTGATCAAATACCCGAATAACCTCATCATTTCGTTATATATATATATATACAAGTAAGTACGTAGGCTTTCACGGCCAGAATCATTTAGAAAATAAACTGCTTCCGGGTTATGCCGTATGTTAAGATTTGTAAATGCTGACGTTTCGCGAACAATGTTGCTCGCTTCTTCAAAGCGAATTGAATACAGGTTCAATTAGCTTTGAAGAAGCGAGCAACATGGTTCGCGAAAAGTCAGCATTAACAAATCTTGACACACGGCATAACCCGGAAGCAGTTTAATTTCTAAATATATATATATATATATATATATATATATATATATATATATATATATACAGTGAGCGCGTAAAGTATGGAAACATGACAAAATTTCAAGAACGGTTTACTATTGTAAAAAATCATCGAACACGTCGATTTATAATTATAAAAATACACCTTATGATATCAAATTAATTTTTTACCTTCAATTGTTTTTAACAGATGACCTCATCGAATTATTTTTTAAATGACAACCCTATATTTTTTTTAATGAATTTGACAGATCTTTTAATTGTTTTAATGGTAGCATAATATTTTTATGGCCTTACATAAGAAAATTTTCGAGAAAAAGACAATTGAAGGTTAGGAAATAAAAGTGACAAAATCTCCGAAACGGCTCGACCGAATTTAACGAAATTTTACTATTTAAATTAAGTATTTTGCAACCATGTGAAGTCACTGGCGTTATTATCGTTAATGCAATGTGTACAATTTCTGAGATATAACCTTAAACTTTTGAATTTGAAATAGAACGCCCTGTATATTTTGACATTTTCTGCTACAGTCTTCCATTGCCCATTGAATGTTACTACGCTTGTTACAGTATTATATCAAAAACATCTAGAAATTCTCAAAAACCTTTATTACATAGGTCTAAAAATTAACAAAGAAAAAATTGATAAAAAAAAATAACAACAACAAAAAATAAACCGATCAAATTTAAAACAATGTGTTCTTGCCAATTGTTGAGAATCCTCATAAACCAACTAGAGTAGTTGCAGTAGAAAATGTAATAATGTTTTGTTATCAATTTTTTCTGTTAATTTTTAGACGTAAGTAATCAAGGTTTTTGTTAATTTCTAGATGTTTTTGATATAATAATGAAGACAATAACAGAAAATGTCAAAATATACAGGGTGTTCTATTTCGGTAGGGCGAGGAATGCCTCGGAATAAGAAAATCAATAACGAGTCGTGCTCGTTCGAGAAAGGTCTGAGGCCGTGCATGGCGCGAGTATTTAATAGTATATTATTTGCAATGTGGATAGGTCAGTAAAAACACATGAAGACATTATTTATTAATAGACAATACACAAAGGAAGATAAAGATGAAATATTATATATAAGCAGTATGATGAGCAGCAAATTTAGGATTAGGATCCTTTATGATAAAACTCTCCTCAAAATATTCGCGCTTCCCAAAACCGCAATTATTATAAATTAAATTATTAATAATTAATATTAATTATTATTATTATTAATTATATTAATTATTAATTACTGATAATTATTATTATTATTATTAATTATTATTATTTTTATTAAATTGACCTTGAATAACTTTTCGGTCATTGCTCCGATATATCATTTTTTTACACGGATGTATTCCGACATACGTCTAGATTCGAATTTTACTCCCCGACATATCAAGAAACCTCTTGGTAATATTTGACCTTGAATAACTTTGAGGTCTTTGCCTCGACATATCGGCTTTTTTCACCGACATATCCCGACATATGCCCAGAATCGATTTCCACTCCCCGACATATCAAAAAACGTTTTGGGTTTTTGCCGCCAAACTTTGACCTTGAATAACTTTTCGGCCATTGCTCCGATATATGATTTCTTTACACGGATGTATTCGGACATATGTCTAGATTCGAATTTTACTCCCCGACATATCAAGAAACCTCTTGGGAAAATTTGACCTTGAATAACTTTGAGGTCTTTGCCCCGACATATCGGTTTTTTTCACCGACATATCCCGACATATGCCCAGAATTAATTTCCACTCCCCGACATATCAAAAAACGTTTTGGGTTTTTGCCGCCAAACTTTGACCTTGAATAACTTTTCGGCCATTGCTCCGATATATGATTTCTTTACACGGATGTATTCGGACATATGTCTAGATTCGAATTTTACTCCCCGACATATCAAGAAACCTCTTGGGAAAATTTGACCTTGAATAACTTTGAGGTCTTTGCCCCGACATATTGATTTTTTTCGCCGACATATCCCGACATATGCCCAGAATCAATATCCACTCCCCGACATATCAAAAAACGTTTTGGGTTTTTGCCGCCAAACTTTGACCTTGAATAACTTTTCGGTCATTGCTCCGATATATGATTTTTTTACACGGATGTATTCCGATATATGTCTAGATTCGAATTTTACTCCCCGACATATCAAGAAACCTCTTGGGAAAATTTGACCTTGAATAACTTTGAGGTCTTTGCCCCGACATATCGGTTTTCTTCACCGACATATCCCGACATATGCCCAGAATCGATTTACACTCCCCGACATATCAAAAAACGTTTTGGGTTTTTTGCTTTTTTTTGACCTTGAATATCTCCGTTATCTGTGCCCCGACATATGAAAAAAAAGTTTTGGAACCGACTAATGAGCCGACATATCGCATTAAAAGCGCAACTTTGTGCAATGTCATGGGTCTGCCGGTGCCACAGTAATATAATATTAGGATCGTCATCGTGTATAACTTCGTATGGGCCTGTGTACAAAGAATCTTAGAAACTTACTTACTAATAACATTATATTTTCTTAATAAAATTCTATCTCCTATTTAACAACTAGAGAAATCTGTTTTATCATACCATTTTTTACGCTTTATTTTTGACTCTATCAAATTATTACGTGCATCGGTTTCGATTCGATTTCAATTTTAGTATATCAAAATTATACTACTCTGAAAATAGTACTCTCAAAATGATATAACATTTAAAATTTATTTTTTTTCTAAATTGCTTTTACCTTGAGCATCTCCAACAACAGAAATTTGTAGACCTTCCTCGATGATAACACATTTATTTTAATTTTATTATAATTCTTTTAGTAATGATGCTGTGATAAGTCGAGGTTTTGCGCGCGGGTTTGGATGGATGTTTGAATACAAACGTTGGCGTGTTTTGTGTTAAGTTGGTATTTAACAGACGCTCGGAGTGGCGCTGCAGTCGCGTCAGGATTACCGCGCAAGCTTTTGGCGCCAAGGTGTCTGGGAAGATGTAAAGAGACAAGCAAACAGCCTCTTTGGCATCGGGCTTTGAAGGTAGACGGTCGTGCGTCAAAACGCGCGCCCAAGCGTAGGGCCCCAATGGGGGCCAAGTTATAGAAACTGTGCTGTCTCGTGTTTCTTGTGCTCAACCGAAATAATAAGGTATTTATTCGTTGTCTGTACTTGCTGATTTGTCCATCTCTGCCAAAGTATATCAGATTTTTGTTAATAGGGATTAAAATTCATATTTCATGTAAGCAGTTCTGCATTGTTGTATATATTTTTGTTAATAGATTTTATTGTGGTATTCTTCAGCATATTCATTTTAGAATAATATAAACCTGTCGCTTTTATAGTAAAGTATTTAGCCTTGCATATAGTGATTAATAATTAGTGAGTTCAAACGTCTCTCACAAAGTCTCAGAGAAAGAACTCAGTGTTGTAGCCTCCGTAAGAGAGATATGTAATTCACGCTACCGTAAGATTAGTTTGTTTAAATCAGTTAGTACCTGTGATTGAAGATGGCGGACCAAGCGTCGCTTGAGGCGAGTTACCACAGGGGCCCCCTTCAGTTTAGAGTTGATTAAAGTATAATAAATATTGAGAAGGGTGTCCGCCCCATCACAATGCGCATCTACTACTTTTTATCATAAATTATTCCGGAATATTATATTGCAAACATATGTTTTTTATTAGGTCTGTCCACGACGCACTAATGCTGACGCGGATCCAGGATCCTATTTCATATGAATAATTGCTTCATGTATTAATATTATAACTAAGGTCTCTCTTAATGTCGGTATACCTATTATCTTTCATTATATTTTCATATTTCTTTTCATCTATTAGAGATACTTCAACGCATTTTTTTCGGTTTTACAATTAATTCCACCACGCCAGGATGATCAAAGCCTTTCATGATACAAATAACTAGAACACCTACAGCAATTTGGTTGTAAATTTCTTCTTTCAATTTGGTTGTAAGTACCTACTGGAAATACTGACTCTTGTAAATGCATTGTTTCGTTAAAAACATTACCGACTTGGTAATTGGATCGAATTCCAACTGAAACAAGTCAGCGTATTTTCCTATTGTTTTTGTAATTCATAAGGTTCTTTAAATAAAAATTGTGAATCAATATTTACTGCACCTATGTTACTATGTATAATACCATGAATTTCTCTATCGAACTATTAAATAAGCAAATTTGCGACACAATTTTATGTCATTTATGCTAATAAAATATACATAGTTATGCATTGTAGTTATGCGATACAAACAGTTTTACATTCTATAACAATCAAATTTTTCCGTTGTCGCAAATGCTTCCTAAACAGTATGCTTTAATTTTGTTTTATATAAATTGTTTCTTTAAATCTGATATTACCTTATTGTACGGGTAGGTTAACACTAATATATTTTTTATAAAGTTTGGTTTCTAAAATACATACTTAATGAAGTATAATCACTCTATACACATTTATACAATAATTTATAATCATTTTTTCTATTATAATTCGTATAATTTTATAGCGCAAATTAATTATTGTTTAGCTATGTTTTCGGTATTATTGATAATTGATCCATTTTCTCTGTTATTCTTACTAATCCCTTTTCTTACTTACTAACTTATCTCTTTCACACACTGATTCACTTTCTAACAACTGTATTTGACAATTATCTCCTCATCAATTATATATACATTGTATATACATTGTATATACATTTTGTGTTCCGCTGCTTACATGCGAAATACAATTGCATTTATCCATAATATTGTTACGTAGCTCTTAATGGGGGACGGCTCTAGGTCAGGATGGAGATGTATAAATAAAAGTCGCAGTGTTGTTTACATCGTTCGTGTATTGCTGACCATGCAGAATTCCAATACTACAGCTGATATCTAAAATACAATAGTCGCGCTACACTACAAGTAGGTGCTGCAAACTACTGATCCCGTTCCCATCCTTTGCCGTGGCTTTTATATTGAATTTGGCAAGACGTCATGACCTGTTTTGAGCCCCCAAAAATCCTGAGTTAGGATTTTTGGTTGCACATGGCCTTTGATATAAATCAAAGTTAATTTGCACGCTTTGAACGCGTGCCACAAAGGAATGTCTTTGTTCCGATATGAAAAGCCTGACGTCTGCATTTCTGGACAAGCAACTGTCTGCAGGTCGCATGGGTTGGATGACCTGACCTCAATTGTACAATGCAATTAAACTATACTTCGTAACAACCCTCCTCGCAAACAATTGCTCGACCCAGAGCAATGAAAAGAAATTGTACAGCCACGGAGCGGGATAGGAAAGAACGCACCACTTATAATTTTATTTGCCTAACATAAGAAATAACAATACAAAAAAAAACACCCATAGAAAAAAGTTCAATGTCGTCGTGCCAGTATCGTATGCGATTTTCCCCGTTCTCATCCGTCTCCGTCTGGTTCTTGGGTCCTCCTGCTAACCTTTTTCTTCTAGAATTGGGATGGTCATCTACGTGAGAGATACCATTACGGTCGGCTTTGACCGTGTACCCAGATTCGTGTTTCAGAATCATCTCCTGTTGCCTCTCAGAATTCTCCTAATTCTTCTTCTCCTTCTACTTGGACTAGTCGGGACCCCTTGTCCCGTGCGAGGTGGTTTGGTAGAATCCATAGGACCGTTCCTCTCTAGTCGATTTGTTTGTTTTTTCTCAGACTGGTCGAGACATCCCTTGTCCCGTGCGGGGTGGTTCGGTAGAATCCGTAGCGCCAAATCCCCTCCAGTCTACATCGCCAGCTTCCTCTGGCGGTATCGGCAACCCTAAAACTCGCATATAACTCAATTATGCCGGTATGGTACCCCGTTTCGTCATGTGTCGACTGCTTCTTGTAGATGACCACCATCCGTGTATTTATCTCTTCGTGATCCCGGACGAGCTAGCTGCATGCATCGAAGTGAGAACGGGCAAATGCATATTCTTCCTTACAGTGATGGCATCAACCTTCAACAATTAAACTACACAAATAAACACATTCGGTACTAACTTATTTCCAAGACGAAGAGTTGAGCGTTGTTTGACTCTAACGCTATCCATCCATGCGGTTGTTAGTAGCTGTCATTTGAACGGCATATTTCTCATTGGGGGAGTGAGAAATTTTACAAAATCTCCCTGCAGATTGACCGCCAACCCAATTCGTCTTGTCTCCGAGTCGCTTCAGCCATGCCTCTTTTTCGTCGCGCTGGATTTTCTTAGATGTTTCAAACCTGACCAAAATGAGCCGTTCCCAATCTTCCTTGGGACCATTTTGCGCCTCCACCATGTTACGTAGCTCGTAATGGGGGCTGGTCCAGGCCAGGGTGGATGTAAATAAAACTCACAATAGTTTTACATGCGTGTATAATTGTTGACAAGATACTAAAAGGAAACAGCTGAGAAGGCAGGCCACTGCCTTCTCGTACAGGTGTCGGATGTCACACTCGTGAATTCAGACAAAATACAATCTTCCGATACTCCGCTATGTGGCTACTTATATCAATTGTCCAAATACGTCATTACTATTAATTAGGTTATCAAACGTCGAGGTTGTTCACTTGAGTTTTGTGCAAACTCGGCGTCTGAAACCCATACTTTGAAACTGCAAGCATTGAGCAATTCAGGTCGTCGACATTATTATTTTATAAAACCTATTCGAACATGAATTGGCATGAAAGCGACAGTGCACAGAGTCCCACCGCAGTGGTGGGACTCTGTGAACTGTCGCTTTCATGCGATATATCGCTTTCTACCTTGGTGGCACTATGTGCATATTTCTACTATCGTCTTGGTTACCCCTTCTACTACCCAACTATCGCCTAGACGCGACAGCTAAGGAAGTGTCGCCAAAGAGAGAGACATATATCGCTTTGGGTTGGAGAAAGATAGAAAACACGGGCAAGGCTTTTGCATTCTTAATACATTGACACTGACATTCATATAATAAGGGTTAATCAGTGTCATTAGGTTTTTGTCTGGACAAATGTTCGAAATTAATTTGCCAATCGTTCTTGTATATTCATATAAACAGGGTTTAACAAAATTATTTGGTTAGTTATACATAGGTGGATTCTAGAACAAAAATAGCAAAAAATAAGCTTCGGTAAAAGTAAGCTTTGGGTTGGAGAAAGATAGAAAACACGGGCAAGGCTTTTGCATTCTTAATACATTGACACTGACATTCATATAATAAGGGTTAATCAGTGTCATTAGGTTTTTGTCTGGACAAATGTTCGAAATTAATTTGCCAATCGTTCTTGTATATTCATATAAACAGGGTTTAACAAAATTATTTGGTTAGTTATACATAGGTGGATTCTAGAACAAAAATAGCAAAAAATAAGCTTCGGTAAACCAACCGTCAACACGAAAAAAAAACCACCTCCTGTCACTGTCAATACAAAACGTCCAGTATATGCAATCTTGAAATCTTAAAATCACCAAACATTTGCACCAATAACCCAAAAATTAATAAATATTTCCAAAGGCACCCGAAGGCTTGGCGATGCTGTCACGTAGTACCAATTATGGTGACTGTCGCCGGAGATGATCGGTTGCGATAGTAGAAAGCGATATGTTGATAGCGACAATGCACAGAGTCCCACCGCTGCTTCGAAAATACGATAGACTGTGACGATAGATAACTTATTCTAGTCAGTTTTACTTATGTCGAAGTAATCTTCACAACAGAAAACACTTGTATTGGCGGCTATTTATTTCATTTGGATTTCTACGAGCCAACCACTTTCTTCGCAGTTTCAAATCTTGCGGAACAGCTACAAATAGTTTATCCGGAATTTTTCTTGACGTCTCTCTGCATTGTTGATTTATACACCATTTATAACCCATTTATATGTAGAAATTGTGAAAACAACACATCATACAACACAATTACCAAACGGCGACGATGCCGATGCTGGCCGATGCTGGCCGATGCTGACAGACCATATGGGCCAATTTGACATCTACTAACTGGTGACGTCACACTACAGAAAGTATCGTTTTGGCGGGACTTTTTGATTCAATTTTTAACGCTGATTTTTATGAAATATTGAAGAAATAATTACGAAAAATAATGCATTTACAATGAAGAGTGAAGGAATAAACACACTAAGATGGTTTTCCAATAATAGTCAAATACCCTATTAGACATTATTTTTTTATATATATCTTCCATGGAGGAAGGAGGAGTCGACATAAGCGCTCGGATATGGGACCACTTCCCCCAGTACGGAAGTTGTTTAATGTCAAAGTGACATTCGCAATATTGACATGTTATTGTTTTATTTATTTCGCTTATTTCAGTTTGTTTAAAGATATTGTAGTGAATTTGTATGAAGATATACATAAAAAAAATAACGTCTAATTGCGCTGTTCGCAGCTGCAACAGCAAAAAATCAGCTATAAACCAGATTTCGACCGGGGTAACATTTCATCGGTAAGTGACTATATATGTCAACAATGTACAGGTTTGTACTGGCCGCACGCACGAACATTTTTTTAAAATATGTTTATTACGTGTTTTTTTTTAAAAAATGACTAAATAAATTCTTAAAAGTGTTCATATAGCGTGTTTTTATAATGTACCTACTCGACACATTACAATATATTTCAGGAAAAATTTGTTTGGCTTTTTTAGCTAATTTCAGAGTTAATCCGGACCTGGCAGGCGGCTAATTGTCAGGGTTGTTTAGTGTCACATTAGCCCCGCCCCCCGGGGTCATTTTCTCGCTGCTAAGTGTATAGCGTATAGCGACTCCATCTTCCTCCATGATATCTTCACACAAATTCACTATAAAATCTTTAAACAAAGCGAAAAACGCAAAATAAATAAAATAATAAATAATTAGCGGGGCGAATGGCTCAAAGGGCCAATTGTGGCCTAGGAGCTGCGCGGAAAAAAAACGCACCCCTACCATACATTTACATTTACAATAACACGTCAACGTTGCGAATGTCACTTTGACATTAAAAGTCCTCCAAAGTAGGGGAAGTGGTCCCATATCCGACCGCTTATGTCGCCTCCTCCTTCCTCCATGAAACAAACACATATAATTCAACGGAGTTAGATTTTCACTAAAGTTTTATGTTTTCGTACGTTTAGTAAAGTTAAGTGGATGTAAACGATACTTTAGGCTAGTTTAGGCTTAATATGTATGTCGTTGTCAGGTTGCGCAGTAGGCGTATATGATCATGTCAAAAATGAAAAATCAGCGTGCGCGGTGGACTACCGCTAGCGTAACACCGGCAACATTTCAGTCGCGAGAGACCTTCGGTGACCTTCGAAACAGCAGTTTTGAAACAACTGGCTTCAATCAAATCAGACGTCCAAATTGAAAAAAAAAACTATATTATTGTTTCTGTTGTCAAAGTTTGACATGTCAAGATAAGTAAACAAAAATTCCTAAATTACTTAATATTTCAGTTATGTTCAAGATTAAAGACAAAATAACCGGATTCTACCATGATAATATCATTTAAGACTGCGAGAAATTCACTCCTTTTGTTGGTAATATTGGGATCAGCATCGTGGCAAATTTCCAGCAGATTATTGAATATTTCTACCGCAAACACGAAGAAAATTCTCCAAGAAGGCAACTTTAAAATGTTAAAAAATGGAGATTACCATCATCTGATCGACAGGAGCTTCAAATTTCTTATACTGAATAGGGTCTGCAAGAATAATCTCACGCTTTTGGTGGTTATTCACTCAGCACCTAAGAATTATAAGAAGAGAAACCTTATTAGGCAAACTTGGGGTAGTTATAGCACCGAGGTAAAGCTGGTATTTATGCTTGGGTTATTCGACGAAGACGAGAATTTTAATAGAATTATTAAAAGGGAAAACACTAAGTATAAAGATTTAGTACAAGGAAACTTTTTGGATACTTATAGAAATTTGACCTATAAACATGTAATGGCGCTGAAGTATTCTATATATCATTGTTCAAGTGCAAGTTACATCATCAAAGTTGATGACGATGTTTTCGTTAATATAAAATTAATGTTGCACTTCTTGAAATTTATATCGAAACTGGATGTTTCAAACTTTATATTTTGCAAGTTTAGCCCTTTTCTAAAAGTGTCTAGGATACAGTCTAAATGGCAAGTCACCGATCAAGAATATACTAGACAGTATTTTCCGCCGTATTGCTACGGTTTTGTGGTTTTATACTCCCCAAAAGCAGTGTTTACTCTGTATAAATTAGCGCAGGAACATAGGTACTTTTGGATTGATGATGTTCATATTACTGGGACAATGGTTCAAAAATCAAACATTCGGCTAGTGGATTTATCGAATCTTGTTGGTAATAACACTGGCAATGACCCATGCAAGTTTCTACTTGGACACGAAGACTTAAAGGAAGGACAAATAAAGTATTTTTGGACACAAATTAAACTGCATACAGAACCGTGTTTTAATCTTTCGATGAAATGTATGGAGTCTATCACGCAAAGCAGCGAGAAGTATATTAGTATGGTGATGAATTGTGGATACCATAAGACGAACGTTTATAGATAACTTTACGTGTATTGTTATTGTTTAACTTTACGAATTAAAAAATTTTTCAAAAAAATGTGTTTTAATATCAAGGTAAATTAAAAATTTCGTTGAAATGAACTGTCCATTTCATATGTGAAGCTGTTTTCATAGAAATTTTGGCTTGCTGTTAACAGTTACTGTGATTGGCAGTAGCAACCGGTCTTCGCTCGCTCTCATAGAAATTTAATGCAACTGTCTATACCGGGTGACCCACGCCATAGGTACTCCCGTTTATTTTGTTTGTTTGTAAAGCTGGACGAATGAACCTTGGAAAAGTGTTAGTAGACAAAAAATGCCATTATTTGGGATACCCTTGAGGTTAACTTGACTTCCGGTTTTTCCGGAAATGACGTAATTATTGAAATTTTAAATGGCACCCAATATTCTTCGTGTGATATCTTCAATCAGGATGACATTCTGAACACAAAAACATATCGATCGTCAATTTTTATCACCAAGGCAACGAAAAAATAACTTTTTGTGTATTAATCTAGGTGGCTATGAATTGGTGAAAATAGTCGAAAATTGTCAAATATACACTAACTAAATTGACTTTGGCCGACATTGCATTACTGGCGCCCTCTAGCGTGATTTAATTGGTTTTTGGCCAGTGAGTAATTTTTTTCACGGGTACCCAATGGCCACACCCTGATTATTCGATAGGAAACATCTTCCCGATTACAATGATACCTAATAGTTGATATTTTGTTCAAATTCGTGGAGTCCAAATGTTGTTAGAAGCAAAGAAATCGAAAAAAATATTGTCCTAATGATCAAAGTCAGCGTACAAGTCAAAGTCACTCAATGGACTACTCGAAGGAAGGAATATATATATATATATATATATATATATATATATATATATATATATATATATATATATATATATATAATTTGAAATAGTTAATACAAGATGGCGGTAATTTTTTAAGTTAAAAAGCTACAGCCACGCCTGGGATTCGAACCCAGATGTACGGATTGCCGGTCCGACGTTTTACCAATTAGACTAACGTGACCTATGACATAATTTTACCTAATTGGTAAAACGTCGGACCGGCAATCCGTACATCTGGGTTCGAATCCCAGGCGTGGCAGTAGTTTTTTAACTTAAAAAATTACCGCCATCTGGTATTAACTATTTCAAAGTTTCATATCAATATATGCAGGTTTCTGCAAGAATTAACATCCATTATATATAGGTGTGAATAAGACACGTAACTTGAGTATTTTATTGGCACGAACGACTTCAATGTCGAACGACAAAACTGACAATACAATCTCTAGAGAAAAACAACAGTAATTACTATGGTAATCAAAAGAATCATCATGGATGAGATCAACTCCGCTACAATATATATATATATATAAATTTGAAATGGTTAATACAACATGGCGGTAACTTTATATATATATCGTAGTCATAAGAAATTAAAATAGCATAATCCAAGAATATAAAGCGTACAACACATCGTCACCCAGTTTTCAAACCTTATAAATAAAAAAATTACACACCAAATATAAATAAAATATATGCTTTAACTACATATTTATTCATTAAGAAAATGAAGCAGTACAAAAAATATTTATCCTTTTAACAAAAAGAAATTGCACAAGTACAATAGTTCTACGTTCACCGTTACCAGAAATTACTGTTCTTTCGATCACCAACGATTACCAAAAATCGATCACTTTTCAGAGTATATCAATGTCTGATTTCATACCACCATACATAGTGGTACCGATGGTAAGGTGGGGGGGGGGGGGCTACAGTATCCTACGGTGGTACTACTGTATACTACGGTATACTATTTTACCTACAGTACCTGCTTTAAATAACATTAATATGGATAAGAAAATAAGAAGTATGTGAATTGCGATTAACGTCGGACCTCCCTCACAAACCCTAAAATCTCCACGACGAATTCATAAATCATCAATCTCTAAATAAGGAGAATATACCTCTAAAGTTTGTCTATTCATATGCCAAAATTTATAATTTTCCTTTAAAATATCAAATAATATTGTCAATAACTTTTATAAAAAATTCATACAGCATTTACGCTGCTGTACTACATGGAACATATGAAATGGCTCTTATAGCAATAATAATAATAATAACAATGGCATTATTATTTATTTCTTATATTTCACAAGCCACGATAATGTACGACACGGTCTATATTAATAATTTATTATTGATTTAAAGTTTTACTTACCGTTGGGCAACTGTCTTATCACAACAAAAAACAAATATACTAAAATTAAAATTAACTATAGTAAGCATTTGATTATTTTTTAAACAAGGTACAAAAAAGTGAAAAACTAATAGTCTAAGAGTCAGTGGCCGGCAGACTTTTAAACTTATGTTTTTATTTCTTGGTGAATAAAGAAACATCTTTATATTTGCAAAGTTAATTTAATTTAAATAGGATAGGTATAATTACAAATAATTCTAAAATTACTAATTACATATTAATAAACGATAGAAAGGCAGCAAATTTTCTTGCAATTCACTTAATATTAATATGCTGTAGGTAAGTTGCCGAGCATACAAAGGTCACAACCGTGGTTAATAAGTTATTAGTAATAACATAACATAATGTGTAAAAAAATGAGACAACTATAAAAGCAACGAAGATTTTTCAGGGTGAATGCAATTTAAGTTTAACGAACAATATGGCCCGTGTTTTTTCATGTTCATGTTTGTTGTGTCTCATTTTAGAATCGTAACTAACAAATAAAAATAAGGTCTCTAATTATCTAATTGCCATTTACAACAAAAAAACAGAAGACGAAAACGCTACAAAATAGTTTACCTACGACCTTATGTGTAAATGTCCCTTACGTCACGGACTGCTTAGCTCGTATTTCGCTTATAACATACGTGTGCCTTTGGCTGTGCGTTTGTGTTTTTAACGCACGACATAATGTCATAATGACAGATGTCGCGCGAATATTTTGATTATTTATTTGTCATTTTTTATACAATTTATATATATTGAAATTTTCGGTCGTAAGTAAGTGCAATACTCGAGCTGTAACATATTATTACTTGCACGTGATAATTTATGTTGAATTTGTACTGGAATTTTCGACACTTCAGACAAAATTCTCCGTAGTTGCAATAGATGTCGCGCGAATACATTGATTGGTTAACCGTCAAATATTTTTACCTGTATTTGTTTGTCATTTTTGATACAATTTATTGAAATTGTCGGTCGTAGGTAAAATTATGTACAATACTCGAGCTGTAACGCATATTACATACTCGTGGAAAATAACAAAACTCGCCGCTTCGCGGCTCGTATGTTAAATTTTCACTCGTACGTAATATGCTAGTTACAGCTCTTGTAATGTAATATACTATTACCTACGACCGTATGTGTAAATGTCCCTTACGTCACGGACTGCTTAGCTCATATATCGCTTATAACAAACGTGTGCTTCTGGCTGTGCGTTTGTGATTTTAACGCACGACATAATGTCATAATGACAGATGTCGCGCGAATATTTTGATTATTTAATTGTCATTTTTGATACAATTTATATTCATTGAAATTTTCGGTCGTAGGTAAGTGCATTAGTCGAGCTGTAACATATATTACATGCACGTGATAATTTAAGTTGAATTTGTATTCGAATTTTTGGCCGACACTTCAGATTCTCCGTAATTGTTATAGATGTCGCACGAATACGTTGGTTAGCCGTCAAATATCCTTACCTGTATTTTTTTGTCATGTTTGATACAATTTATTGAAATTGTCGGTCGTAGGTAAAATTATGTACAATACTCAATACTCGTAAAATTATGTAACGCATATTACGTACTCGTGGAAAATAACAAAACTCGGCGCTTCGGCTCGTATGTTAACGTTCCTCTCGTACGTAATATGCTAGTTACGGCTCTTGTAATGTAATATACTATAATAGCATAGTCACACTTCGTCACTCCACACACTATTTTATAACAAAAAAAAATCTTGCCCCCCCCCCTGGAACATTTTGTAACGGCGACCATGCCTACATACGTTCACTGTTCCTGTGACTATTTGACAAATATCAGTTTTATTCAGATGAATTTGAGCACTATGTGACATTGCTTATTTTCAAGTCACAAGATCATGATGTTTGCATCACGTGAAGAATTTATGCAATAACAAATAAGCTCAATCATTTTTTTAAATGTATTATAGTAACTGGTAGGTCTATTTTATATAAGCATGTTTAAATTATACTTCATGTGCCTTTTATCCTTCTTTTCTATATTTAAAAACTATTTTAACCTTTTTAATAACGGATGATTTCAGATTTAGAATCTTTGCTCTCTTCTCCGCCATGATTATTACAACAAAATCATAGACATCACTGGACACAGTGAGAACTTGACTTGTGTCAATTTTTGACTTTTAATTTGACCAATAGGAACAAAGAATAAGTATATCTGCTGTGCCACAGAATTTGATTGGTATAAGATAATCCAAGGATACAGTGTGTCTCATGTGACGTTGGATTGTATGGGTACTTTTGTTATTATTAAAGATAGAAAGTCGGTTAAATGGGCAAAGTAGTGCATATTTATGTGCTTACATAATCTGTTCAAAAAACAGTTGAATTCCAAATGGTTTCCAAGTTATTTTGAAAAAACCAACACATGTATTTTTTTAATTATGGTCATAACTTCTTTATTGTGATCCCATCAAAAAAGCGTTTTGACATTGTAAAGGCACTTTTTTGTCTACAATTTGATTGTCAGTTTAAATTTTTTTTCGCCAATGAATTCGTCAGAAACAAACGAAACTTTTGTTTTTCATACATGTTTGGATTCAGAATTTTTTTCTGAGTAAGTTGGTATGCCACATGCCATGTTTAGAACACAATAAGTCAACAAAATTGAGGTTTTTTCTTAATATCTGAAAATCGCATGGTGCCATGAGAAGCACATTTGAGTGATACTGTATTTATGTGCCCATAGTGAAGTTACAGTAAAATTTTCGAATGTATTTATTTGTACTAACTACATAACATAAAAAAGGTACAACATTTTAACAAACTAAATAACGTTTTCAAAAATCTCGCCATTTTCGAAGAGGCATTTTTCACAGCATTCCGTAATACGGTGACCTTACCGAGGGTTCTTCTGTCAATCGAATTGAAAGAGGCGATGACGGTGTCACGTAACTCCCCAACGTTTCCAAAATTATAAACACCATTCACCATAGATAAAAATCACAAGGGGTAAGATCCGGCTATCTTGGTGGTCATGAATAGGTAGCAGTTCCTTTTCGTTTATGACTTATATCTAAATAGTTCCGCACAATTCTGGCATTATGTGCAGGTGCTCCGTCTTGTTTGAACCTCATACCTTAGCATAAGGCCAACGGTTTATCGTCCATTCTTTCTTCCATGTCCTCAGAGAGCAATATTGCCGATACCTCTCCGAAGTTAAATTTTTGTTATAAAAAAATGGCCCGATTAATTGGTTGGCCACTATACCGCACCATACAGCCCGGCCACTCAGAAGTCGTTCGGAGAAATGTAAACATTAGGATGCGCAGTGGACACGGGATAGTTTTGGTGGAGGGGCGCAGTTAGTATGTTGATGCCGAGCGTACAGTGCCACTCGCTTCCGCCGAATGTCGTCCTTGTTCTCGTTCTGCGCACACGTCGAGTCAACTTTAAGTTGGCCGAGCTGTACATTAAAACCAAACCGCACCTGATTATGACACGGTACAAAAAGGTGCTGATTTACGCGGGCCCAGTACCCAGTAGTGCGTCTTCTTTCAGTTAAAAATACCGCAGTAAGAAAATGTTTCATCGGACCATAATTTTCTTTTTATAAAATTCAGGGGTTTTCACCAATTTTGTTCAACAGATGGGTAGATATCACATTGTTTCAGAAAATGTCTTCCATGGCGCCATGCGATTTCTCGAAACCAATATAGCGTCCATAAGAAAAACAAAAGTTTCGTTTATTTCTGACGAATTCATTGGCGAAAAAAATTTTGAACTGACATAATCAAATTGTAGACAAAAAAGAGCCCTTACTATGTCAAAACGCTTTTTTGATGCGATCACAAATAAAGAAGTTTAGACGATAATTAAAAAATCACATCTTTTGGTTTTTTCAAAATAGCTTGGGAACTGTTTGGAATTCAACTGTTTTCTGAACAGATTCTGAAAGATCACATAAATGTGCACTACTTTGTCCATTTAACCGACTTTCTATCTCTAATAATAACAAAATTATCTATACAATCCAACCTATCGTGAGACACACCGTATACCGAGTATACGCTATTCGAGTGTTACACCATGATGCAAAATGAATGTTTCAAAGTCATTCTTGGACTAGTGTTATTACAGGTATCACTATTGTAAAAACGGCCGATTCAGAAATAATTATGTTGAGTAATTTTTGAACTACAATAATAACTTATTCTTGTGGCAAGTATTGCAGTCCTGTTGTTTGAAAAAAATACTACGTACTTCTTATCAGAATAATAACTTAATTTATCCCTGTGTGATACAACAAAAGTTTTGTATAATTTTTTCTTTGCGGGCGTACTTTTTAATATAATCAAATGTTAAAATGACTCACCTGTAGATTGTGATATGCAAAATTTTGGTAAACTAAAATAAAGAAAAAATAATTAATTTTCTTAACTTTGACAGTCGGCAGCGACCCTTATTTTTTTTATTATAGACAAGATATTGTATTGAAGATATTGTAATTGTTTTTCAGGTCCTTGAAACTCCTAAAGTAGCTCTTATCCAGGCTAGTCGTCAAATAACTGTATTGTTCCTACTTTAAGATATTTGTGTAGATCCCGCGAGTTCTAACAGGAGGATATGGTGCCGCTTGTTGCGGGTCTATATATTTGTGACTTGGATGAACAAGTGTTGAGATAATTGGGAACTTTGTTATTATTATTATTCTATTATTATTCTCAGATAATTGCTAACCGCAACATTATGGTCTCGGAGAACAGCATAATTTAGTTTCGTCATATAACAGCTGACTCGGCATAAACAGAATTGCGAGTTCAATTCCTTGAATTCAAATCCTGCATCTCTTCAACTACGTTAATTACTGGTTATTTAAAATCTTTGCTACTTTTATTCAAGCAGTTTGAATAAATGGAAAATTGCGTGGACATGAGCTGCCATCTAGTGCGTGAAATAACTAAGCTGCTCTGAACCAACACCCAACAGTGAGATGGCGCGACTGGTATAATACATGACACAGTGTGGTGGGTTCTCGGTCGTAACGGTCGTAACATAATATCCATCACAAAAACGATTCCTGAACGGTGTTTTCCTCGTGTTAGCGCAACCCTGTTATATCACTACATTCATTACTTATCAGCAACCGGGCCGTGAAATGTAGTTTTGTCCTTGTAATATTTATTATTTTATGATTTAATTTAAATTATCCACTCTGTTGGGTCGCAAAAAGTATAATAACCAACAACTCTTGTGAAAGGACTTTGGGCAAAAATGAGGTACAATCTTCGATATGTTTTATAACTCGAGACAACGAGATATTTAATTTCAAAGTTTCGCGACGGCCTTCTTATTAATAAATAAAAACAAAGGCACAGCGTGGAAAAGTAATGTAGGTATTACATAACTATAGTAAGTATCGATTAAATTATACTGTATGTTCAAAATAACTGCTACGAGCAATGATACATGCTTGGCAAGACAAAATAATTGAACTGTAGATTCAATTTAGATCAAGTTTACTATTCAAAAATACCATTCTTGTTGGTATGTAGGGGGAAGGAGGCTGGATAAAATACCCATAGCACCTAGGCCTCAGTAGGCCCTTGAGTTACTATTCTTTTAGATTATTCTTCTAGAATTTTGTTATGAAACATATATCAAATGATATGGGTGTTCAAGTACTAAACGCCAGAGTTTTGCTCCAAAAATTCATCAAACGGTGTTGTCGGAAATTTGATTTATATAGTTACGCGTCACCTTATAAGAGCACTTGTCATCTCAATAAAGAATTGCCTATAACTATTTGCAACAACCCCATAGAGAAACAAGTGATACAAATTCCGAAAGCGCATAAAATTTTGTATCCAATCATGGTATTGGGATGGTGCTACCCCTAATACCACCTACCGCCATTCGACTATAATACAAGAAATTGGCGCGCCGTTCGACGAAGAAGTGCTATTAATGAACATAACTCACGCTAAAATTATTGTATAACTTCCCTAAGTACGTCAAATTATAGGCAATTAAATGTACTATTTACCCTTGAATGCTCGGAGTTTTGCTCGACGGCGAACAACTCTTAAATGACGATAATGTCCTTACGCGATCGTCCCCGCCGCGCCGGCAATCATATGTCGGGTGGTTCTGGTATGAAAATGTTTATAACTTTTGCAAATATTGTTGAACAACTTTCTATCATATATCAAATTGTAGGTAATGAAAAGGGCTTCTCACCCTTTGCCGCTCGGAGTTTTGCTCGACGGCGAACAACCCTTAAATGCCGATAATTACCGTACGAAACAAGTACGACGGGCAATTACATATCAAGTGGCTGCTGCAGAGAAGTATTTATAACTTTTACAAATATTGTTGCATAACTTTCCGTCATATATCAAATTATAGGTAATTAAAACGCCTTCTCAGCCTTCATCGCTCGGAGTTTTGCTCTACGGCAAACAACCCTTAAATGACGATATAGGTAAAACTACGAGAGCTGAAGGTGAGTCATCGCCTAAAAACGTAAGAACAGACGCATGAAAAAGCACTCTGTTTATTTCTAACGCACGGGAATAGTTTGTAACGTATCAGCAAAATAACAGCTGGAATCGATGACTCACCTTCAGCTCTCGTAGTTTTACCTATAATGTCGTACGGAACCAGTACCACAGGCAATCACATATCAAGTGGCTGCTGCAGGAAATTTTTTATAACCTTTGCAAATATTGTTGCATAACTTTCTATCATATATCAACTTGTAGGTAATTAAAATTGCTTCTCAGCCTTCCCCGCTTGGAGTTTAACTCCACGGCAAACAACACTGTAATAACGATAATGTCCGAACGAAACCAGTATGACAGGCAGTCACATGCAAGTGACTTCTTGGAGAAAAATGTTTCTAATTTTTGCAAATAATATTGCATAATTTTCTATCATATATCAATTTATAGGTAATTAATCGAGGTAGTCCCTAGGTCGGAGTTAAAAACAGGTCCAATAAAAGTAAAACATAGCTAGAGCGATAAGAATTTTACATGTCTTGTAAGCTGATCAAGCAGTAAGTATTATGTAGAAGAGGTGTCAGTCGACCAGTTGCCTTTAATACAGAAATTTCAACTGGGTGCATTATCGTCATTTAAGGGTTGTTTGCCGTGGAGTAAAACTCCTAGCGGGTAAGCATGAGAAGAACTTTTAATTACCTACAATTTGATATATGATAGAAAGTTAGGCAACAATATTTGCAAAAGTTTAAAACATGTTCCTGCACCATCCAACCGACATATAATTGCCTGTGGGGACATTGCGTATGGCCTAAACTCCGGGCGTTCAAGGGTAAATATAGTACCCTTGTACTGTAATATTGTATATCCTAGTGGCCTAGTGGATAAGGCGAATGCCTTCCACTATGAAGCCCAGGGTTCAAGCCCAGGTTAGGCAGGGATTTTAAAAATACTCCGTCTCCACGACCGCCGCACAGACAAGCCAACAGGCTTTGTGCACATGGCGATATCCCAAAAAAAAAAAAAAAAAAAAAAAAAAATTGCCTATAATTTGACGTACTTAGGGAAGTTATGCAACAATTTTAGCGTGAGTTATGTTCATTAATAGCACTTCTTAGTCGAACGGCGCGCCAATTTCTTGTATTATAGTCGTATGGAGGTAGGTGATATTAGGAGTTCCTAATACCACTATTCGATGCAAAATTTTATGCGCGTTCGGAATTTGTATCACTTGTTTCTCTATGGGGTTGTTACAAAAAGTTATGGGCAATTCTTTATTGAGATGACAAGTGCTCTTATAAGGTGACGCATAACGATATAAATCAAATTTTCGGTACCACCGATAAATTTTTGGAGCAAAACTTTTTTGGCGTATGGTACTTGAACACCTATCATTTGATATATGTTTCATAACAAAATTCGAAAAAAAAAAGTTATAGCTATCTTTTATGGCTAACTTCTTCGCGTAGTAAGGTCTGCATTACTGTTACTGAAAAGAAATAAATTTGGAAAAGCCGTTTTGTAAAAGTAATGATTCAAATTAATTAAAAGTTTAAGAGATTTATCTGCGATTAATTAGAAATTATATCTATTTGTAATGAGATTAATCTATTAGACTGCTTTTAAGATAAGTAAATGTTATTTTTTATTATTTGAATATAATTATTTTTTAGATTTTTTATTACATTTTTTGTTCGTTTCCTTTTGCTTGAGAGACTTGATGTTTGATTTTTTTTGGAAAAGAGTTTGATTCTGAAGCAGAGGAGTCCTTTTTTAAACGTAATGTACCATCTTGCGAGTATATAAATGCATGGTATTGGAGTGTACCCTGTATCGTTTGAGCTTCATCAAATCTGCCTTTAATCGTTGAAAAGTTTCAGCATAATCATTTTTGTCACTAAAAAAAGTGATGATTTCTTTAGAATAACTTTTCGTCCAAACGAAAAGGGCTTTTGCATTCGTAATGCGATTTTCTGTAGAACACTGGAGACTGTATCGTGCTGCATTTTTTTTATGTTTGCTCCAATTCCGTCACATGCTCCTTTGCCATGGGCTGTAGCATGAAAATGCCACTCAGCTAATAAACCAAAATCTGTCTGATGAGCCAAAAAATTTGCAAAATTATTTTTATTCTTAAAGTGTTGCCCGGCACCGCCCGTAAAATAATACAACAATAGGATTAAAGTTACTTTTTAAAAAATTAATTATAATTTATTGGTAAACGAAAACAGCAACAGTGTATCATCAATTAAGTTGTCTGATATTATCGCGATACTCCTATGCTTTAGCTCCTGAAATTCCTTATAAGAAATCACCACTGTAAATACAGTGGCTTGCTTGATCGCTATTCCAATGAAAGGACTGGGCAGAATTTTGAAGAACAAAAGCATAATTTTCTGCGAAATCACAAGTAATTATGAATTCATCACTCTTAAGAGTATTTTTCAATCTTTTGAGGAATGATGCTTTGTTCTTCTGCAATAAAGTTCTTACTCCTGAATTTCATCAATTTTTGGCAAAGTTGAGTTATTCAATCATCTGAACTCATTACAATAGTAATTAAAGAACACCTATCTTGTTGTGTCCAGGAGTCAAAGTTAACTTCATCAATTTCATTATCATCAAAATATTTAATCAAATTATCTTTAAGTTTTGAATCACCTGGACAGTTTTGACAGTCTCCTAAATAGCAAGCGTTCGTTGGATTAGCATAAATAAGAAGCTTAAGGCAGTCACGATAATTATACAAAATTGCTTTCGAATCGTTTTCCAGAGATTGAATGTTTATATTTTCTAACGCTAACGTAAACTCTATGGGTACCGCTGCTTCCTGCTACAACGCAATGAGCTGGGCGCAATTGAGCAAATTTTGAAAAGCTTATGGTAACATTTTCATGAGAAGATATACAGGAGGGTATAACTCATTGATATTTAAAAGTACTAATATTTTTTGAACATGTTCTCGACTCCCATCATTTTCACGAACTGATAAAAAATCTTTTTTATTCCTGGTAGTAAGCGACTGACATCATCTTGTTGATAAAATTCTTCTATAAGTTGTTGAATTTCAGGACTTCCTTTTTTTGAGCAGGGAGAGCTAAAGTGCCTGTTTCAGAAATTATGTGTTTTAATGAATAAAGCTCTTTTATACATTTAGAACAAATTTTCGACGATTTGGGTATAGACGGAAACTGTTCTTGTAATTTAAGTGATATACCACGTAAATCCGATGATGTGTGAACAAGTTTTCTCAAAGGATTTATGCATTTATTCCTCCAAATATGAAAATCGAAGTCCTCTTACTTGCTCAATTTCAGACATAAAAAGAAACAAGAAGAAATAAAAACAACACATATAACAACACGATATAAAAATACAAAAAGAAACACAAAATACCAGAAAAAGCAATTCGTCTTGAAATAGACCTACCTTGAAGAACATGTTATAAAATGTTACTGAAGTAGGGATACAAATAATGGGTGACCTACGCGCCACGGCCTGCGACCCTATTCTCGTCATCTTTTAGAAGCGAATGCGAGACTTCTCGAATGGTTAGGTAGGCGGATTAGGGATATCAGCGGTTCCCCTCTGGAACGTATCTATGAGCAAATTAGGGCAACCGCCGATATCCCCACTCTCACCTAACCATTCGAGAAGTCTCGCATTCGCTTCAAAAAGATGACGAGAATAGGGTCGCTGGACGCTGTCGTATGTAGCGCGGGTGTCCGTTTACTTAGTTAGTCTCCCGAACGAACCCACTTTTGTCCCACTTTCATCTTTACTCATTTTATAGGGAAAAAATCTCAGCTTTCGAATGAAACTAGTTTTAAAAAAATTAAAAATACCCAAAGGGGTCAAAAATGGAAATTACTTGTTGAAAAAAGGTGTTGAAATTTTTTTTTAATTTATTTTTTGTAAGCTTTAAAAACTACATGAAAAATCCTTTAAAATACTAAAACCTTAAAGTTTTATTGGAGTTACACTAATTTAAAACTTACCGTGTCACTCAAAACATCCAAACTTCAATCTCAACTTTATGAAAATTACATATTTTTTTTTCAATGACCTAATATTTTCGGGTTGTTACTGTAAAGTTTTAAGTAATTCCTAAAACTTTATCATACTATGTATGATAAAGTGAAATAAAAATATGAAAAAAAATTAAGCATAATGATGACATTAACCTTGAATTGACCAAAAATGAAGCCACTTGTATGCCCGGGTATGGATTTAAATAATGAATTTCCGTGTACAATTTCCATATGTCACTGGATACAAAATCGCGTCGTTTTTCCCTAGGAAAGCATAATGGGACGCACAGTAATGATTTTAAGTATCCTGGCAACAGGACAATCCATATAATTATCCTGGGACGTCGACGGACACGTCATTGTAAGCCAGAGGTCAGAACGACGGGCGTTTTACGACTTTCATAGCCGCTCGCGCCCAAGTAAAATCAATTATTAATTTCACGTCGATATGAACATTGGAGAATAAAGCAATATTACCATCTTGTATAAGTAATTCTCGATTTTCTCCCGATTATGATAAAAGATAGAAAGTCGGTTTACGTTTAGATCGTCTTATTTTAACCACCAAATTTAGAAAATCTCATTAGATTGGATTGTATGCAAATACGACAATTATATACTATTTTTGGTTGTCATTCGATCAAAAATTTTCAATTCAGATTTGGAACGAGGTACCTAAAAAACTACACTTATCTACACTTTGGGTTGAATATTCCATGATCAAAAATATTTCTTCGCAAGTGCTTTGCAAGATTAAATTAAATTATAAATTATATTTTGGTGTTTCCATCAAATTTTATGTAATAAAAGAAGATACATATGAAAGAAATAACGCGGAATATTATTATCTTCCCTCTAATGCCATTATAATATTCTTCAATACTTAATAATACAGCATAAACATTATGGAATCGCTATTTAGGAAAAAAAATCAAGGGGAAGCACCACTTCAAAATGGGTCATTCCATGTAAAATCGCACACCGCTGACCCTTGACTGCTCCAATTTTGACGAAACTTGAGTAGTGTTCGATTGCTGGCCGCGCTTAGTCGTGCTTTTTTTTTTAAAGAGCGCAAGGTATTGAAGATCCCGCCTCCACCCCGCTGTCGGGTATCACCGAAGCATTCAGCCGACAGCGACATCTTCTTTAATCTGATTTCAATCAATTGAAAAAGCAAGTTTTCCCTTTCGCTCTTTTGGGTTTGGGTAAAAACCTTTAATTACAATAAAAACCAAATTAAAAACAGCCACCTACGCTAACTACATGCCTTACAACTACTCACTAACTACTAAACATGCATTTTATTACTTATTATCTAACATGCTCTTAAGTGCTAAACTACCAAACTACACATGCAGCACATATTCATGTGTCCTCTACATTGCGTTCACGCGCACTATGCACCGCCCGCACACCTATCGCGCACCAGTCGCGAAAATCCAAACGCGCACAGCGCGACGCGGGGAATGCTTTTACGACGCCGCTTGTTTGACATCGCACTACATACGCGCTCACGCGTTACCACCAGGACTTGTTTGACGGTTACGTCCACTATTTTCGGGGACACTCACTCCGTTCTTTATTATTCTGGGACTGCGGTACTCCAGCTGTCCCTCCTTGACTTCGGACTTCCTGAAGTCTTGATGGTCCGGTTTTCCTGGACTCTTATCCTTCTCTCGCTCCGGTCTTTCCTGGAGCTCTCCTGCGCCGGCTTTCCAGGCGCTATCTCATCTTTGTTCTATCTTTTCTGTTCTGTCCCCAGGCCCGTCTCGGTCCCTTATGCACTAAGGGGCGGGAGGTCCTGTTGCTTCCCGACGTTTGTCATCCTTGTCCTTTTCTTGGAGGATTCTTCTTATGGTTTCGGAGATGTGTTTCCATTGATCTGGACCCTTCAGCATTTCTTCCACCATCTTCTCTTCTGTCAGTCCCTCTTTGTGCGGGCACGCCCTTCTCAGTTGTTCCCATTGATTGCATTCAAAGAGCGTATGGCCTGGTGTGTCCATTCCTCCGCAATACGCACATTCCGGACGCTCTCTCCTCTTGTACTTGTGGAGGTACGTCCCGAAACAACCATGTCCAGTGAGCGCCTGTGTGAGCTCGTGTGTAACCTCACCATGCTTTCTGTTTACCCAGTCTGCCACTCTGGGTATCAGGCGGTGGGTCGAGCGGCCGATTTCCGCGTTGTCCCACTCCGTCTGCCATCTTTCGAGCGTCGTGTTTCTGTGTTCCCTTCTTGTCACTCGGTCTTGGGGTGTTTGAAGGTACTTTCGAGCTCGTTCATCCGCCTTCAGGTGTATCGGGACTAGTGAGGCGACAACCTGAACAGCCGCTGTCGAGACTGTTCGGTATGCCGACGACACCCCGATGGCTGCTCTTCGCTGCACTTTAAGCAGCCTCTCCCTTCTATTAGCATACGGTAGGTCTTCCACCCAGACCGGGGCAGCGTACAGCATTATTGACTACGCCACCGATGCTAGGATTCTCCTCTTACTCGCTCGGGGTCCATTTACTTTAGGCATGAGCCTGAGTAGCGCTCCGGTCGTCCTTTCCGCTCTTGCGGCTGATTCGTCTAGGTGCTTCTTGTACCTGAGATTTTGTTCAATGTGCACTCCCAGGTATTTTACACTTTGCAAGGGCTTGATCGTCACTCCGCCTACCGAAAGCTCAACTGGGTCTTGCTTTCGTCTGCCGCAGAGCATTACCGCTTCTGTTTTGTCTGCGGCCAACTCAAGGCGGTGCTCCTCTAACCACTCCACGATGCGAGCGATTGCCGCGTTTGCTCTATCTTGGACCTCAGCGCACGTTTTACCGGTACTTAGTACCGGTAAAGTTTTGCTTAGTTCTGTTCAACTGATTCATAGGACTCTGATATGAATTTCTCCATTTCATCGGTGGAATTGATAGGTTGTAATTAAAACACTTGCGTGATCCGATAATGTTTAAAGTTTATTTAGTTCTTGTGGCTACCTGGTTTCGAATATTACAATTCGTCGTCGGGCCATGCTACAACGAAAAGAGGGGAATTCACAATAAACATTGTTCAAATATAGCAATTATTAGATTTACCGTCTAACTACAGTTTGCAGGTTCGAGGGTCTTGCGTCATTTTTGGGGTTATGTTACGTTAAGTGGTCTTACACGTGTTATTCGGTCGGGTTTAACAATATAGACACTGAAAACACAATAATGAATAAGTTTTTTACATTTCAATTCATCGTAGTGTCAATCTAACATGTATTTATACAGCTATTATCTTAATTCACCTGGATACTGCAAACTGAAATATGCACTAGCAGAAGGTCATGTCTGTGGAGTGAATGCCGTGTGAATGCAGCTGCCCTTCAACTGTCATCATTCGCCTCCGACGCGTTTATGTATCTATCTTCGGGTCTGTTTTCTAATAATTCTATAAACAGATGGTTTCTACTAATTTCGGTGTACTCGTTAAGAGTACTCTTTACTTTAAGTGTACTCGTTAGGTAATGATTCATAGGAAGCAAGTATTTCAAATTTGCGCTCAGATTGATCTGAGTACAATAGGGTATTCCGGTGTTTTTGAAATTGTCATTTTTTACAAACTATAGGTGCTACTGTTTGCTACTTCACAAGTAAAATATCAAACATTGTTTTAGATTAAGAGAAATCGTCGTTTGAAGTTTGAATTAGGATTGGTCTTTGTGACGTCACGAAGATCGCTCAAAGTGAGCGACTTGACAACGTTGCTATATCTAGGGTGCACGTAGTAAATTTTTGTCTTCTGTTGTGTCAACGTTTAAAATCTCTCATTTCTCAGCACCTGCTTTGGTTATTGAGGTTATATCAAAGACATGTTCAAAATGTATAAACTCCAACGCCGACATTGTTCTGTGCCGGGCTGTAACAGCAGTAGAACAGTAACTCTAGGATAAGATTTTCTTTACATTGCCGACTAGCAAGACGAGGGATGTTTGGCTTCAAGCTTTGGGAAAGACAAAAGCATCTCTCAAAAAAGTTACCTTTATTCGTTGTCAAACAACATGGTCGCCAACCGTCAACTTGGCCGATCAGCTGTTCGAGAACTGTCCGCTGTTGCCAGCGCTACTAGGGATCGGTGATCATCGTGTATTTCCGAGGGTGGTCGGTGAATTCAAACGAAATGCGCTTTTAATTGCAATTATCTCATAGAAAAACTAAATCAAAAAGCTCATAGCTTAACTTTATGAATCCTCATAATTTGTACAATATGTTAAACCGAATATCTGCTTAAATTTTTACATGACCGGAATACCCTATTGAGCGCGGCCGGCAATCGAACATACCTATGATATGCTTGGGTAGTGGGTACACACCAAATAAATACCGTATCAGCCGTTTCTTGAAAATCCAAGTGATTCGGGTTTTATCGGGTCTTCCCAAAACCAGGTTTTTCGATGCACGCCAAGACTTTTTTTTTTATTCTTTTTTTCAGAAATTAAAAGAACTGTTAGAAAACACTTTAGAGAAAATTTTTTAGACAAAGTTACATACAAACAGTGGGTCCAAGTTGACCGTTGTTCCCTGGAGACTGTATCGAAAGACGCTAACGGCTTCTGGGAGTCTATTCTTGTCATCTTCTTGAAGCAAATGCGAGTCTTCTCAAATGGTTAGGTGAGAGTGGGGATATCGGCGGTTGCCCTGTGTTTGGAACGTATGGGCGTGGCGCGTGCGTTATCGTTCTTAGCGACGAGCAAACCTGCTCATAGATACGTTCGTATGGGCGTGGCGCGTGCGTTATTGTACTTAGCGACAACTAAATTTGCTCATAGATCCAGAGGGAAACCGCTGATATCCCCACTCCGGCCACCTAACCATTCGAGAAGTCTCGCATTCGCTTAAAAAAGATGACGAGAATAGACTCCCTGGTCGTGTTTGCCGAGTGTATGCCTGCTGTGCTTCAACATGATTACGGCTCGGAAGTAAGCAGAATACTTCAAGAAACTGAGGGACAGCCTTCCTCCTGGCCAAGTTCTTGTAGTTGCAGATTTTTCAGAGAACAACTCATTTATCTTCAGGATACGTACTGTACAAGGGATGCACTTAAACAAAAGTCAACACCCATTTGCTTGCTACATCCTGGATGGTGAGCTAGTGAAACCATTAAATTTAGTTATAATTTTAGACTGCATGTCGCACAAAACCATCACCGTGCACAAATGCCAGGAAACTCTGGTCTTATTCCTGAAAACTTGTATTGGACCTTCTCCGGATTATTTACTTCTACGTCGATGCTCGTAGTAAGTACAAAAACCGCTACAACATTTTGAACGTCGTCCAGCACGAAAAAGACGTTCCGGTGGAGTTGCACTTTTACGCCACCTCGCACGGGAAGGGACCCAGCGATGGTCTTGGTAGGACATTAAGGAGAATGGCAGCACGCGCGAGCCTCCAGCGCGGGTGAATGAAAAACATTGCGGGAATGACCTTTGCATTTGTGTCAAAGGAATCTGTAGAATTGACTGGGTCGAAGATTCCGAGAGGTACCCAAAGTACCACAAATCAGAATGCTTCATGCTGCTGTACCTGAAACAAGGGACTTTGTGTGCATAAAGCGGCTCTCGTATTCGGAAGATGGCGTTCTTCTCAGGCTGAGGAATAATAGCAATTGAGATGTCAGCCTTATTTGACACGACGTCAATACCATCAAGCTTAGAAAACTAAAAGTTACTAAAAGTTTGTGATCTAGTGTTTTCATAACGACACCGAAAGTGGTTTCGTTATGAATTTATAACGAAGGCAAAATAGAAAAACAATCATAATATGAGCTTAAGTACATAATGTTTTAAAATCTATACAAACTAGTTGCCTACAATTTGGTGTATGCTAAGTTATTCAATAATTTTGTAATAATAATATTTTGTTCACACAGCCAACCAAAAATCGTTACCTGTCCTGCAGTGGTGCTTTACATTCTACCGTCATTTGGTGGCTTTTCACATACGGTTTCGTATATGAGAGAAATATATCAACAATTGTTGTGATTTCTTTATCACAAGGCAATTTGCCGTTTACGCTTTAAATAAATAAATAAAAGTTGTATGTGTAAATACAAAATGAATTACCTACACTTTAACATATAAAGGAAAGATACAGAACCATTTTGATACAGAACCATTTTTTTAAAAGCTATATTAATTATTCAGTAGCGTTTCCTCGTAATTTATCTGAAAATCTGCTTACTATTTAAGGTTTTTCGCTTACTATTTAAGGTATTTCGCATGCAGCAAATTTGATAAGTTATAAATATATTATTTTCCACTTTGCATTCACAATGCACACATTGTATCACTGCTTTCGGTGTTACAATTAACATTTTGTAACATCGTTTTTAGTAATTTTTTTCTAAGATTGGTCACATTGATCCAATGCCTTATGTCAAACGTACAACACATAACCACAAACTGCCTCTTTTGAATCGCTTGCAGCGAAGTTGAATCGCATAAACTGCGAAATATCAATATTCTATACATATTTAAACATGCGTGTAGCCTGCTATAGTATGACCAAAGGGTTGGGGCTTTTTAGTTTTGCTGTGTTCATCAAAATACGCCAGCATGACATTTTCGGTGATGTTTTGCGACTCTGGTAAGTCATCGTCATCATTCTTGTCAACTAAACATCAAATCCCCTTTTCAGATATAATTCAAGGACCACATTTACTTTAATAAGGTATTATGCGAAGATAAAACCTACATCGTAGATATGAACGATTTTAATAACTGCTGGGGGATTGTATATGCGCAATAAATGGTTTATTGAATATCAGCATACACGTAGGAGTACATTTAAAGTGTTGAGGATTTCTTAGTTTCTGTAACATATAAGTTTTCGGTAACATTTTGGAGCAAATTCTGCTCGTGACAATACCGTATTCGTTTTTGTCCGTCGCTTCCGACTTTGTCTTAGTTCTGGTTGTGTGCAACGTACTTACTTGTATTACCTCCATCACATGTAATTTTACTAAGTATAATTTATTCTAATAAATTATTACACCGAAATTACAACTTGGTTTCAATTATATGTGCGTGTAAACTTGTATAAGCCAGCGGTATTAGGTAGAAACCGCTATTAAACGTTATCCGTTATAACAATTCTTTAGTAAGTTCTTATTCTTTGAAGTAACTAATCAGTAACCGCTAATCACGTCTATTCGGATTATTATAATTATGAAACAACTATTTTAAAGTTAACTTTTTAGGTTATGTTGTTTTTATCACAGTAGGGTTAAAAGTGTTGCCCCAAGCTCCATTGTGATCATAGTTGCGACCTAGCTGATTATTGATTAAATTTCGTAGGCTAAAGTAGAGTAAAATTATTCACAATTAGATTCTGTCATAATTTTATCCCAACCTTACGAAGTTGACAGTTTACTATAGTCGCCACGTTGTATGGTACTCGCAAAATACCCTAGATTCTAATTTAGCGCAATATAGGAACCACAATTTCTAAATTTATATAAAATTGACGCAAAATAGAAAAAATAGTATATTACACTGGTTTTATAAGACGTGTTGGCGCACTCGTTAGTAGATAATAAATGGCACTTTCGACGCCACCGCCACACCGCCAATTTACATAGGAAGCTACCCCCTCCACTTTTCCGCACGAAGACGACCGAGGTCAAGTCTGCCGAGCGCAGTAGTTCGGTCGTTCACCGATAGATGGCGCGTGAGCTCGCTCAGTACACGTAGTTCGGGAACTTCACCAATAGATGGCGCTACAAAATTTAAATTTACTAAAAAATTCAAATTTTCGCGTCAACCCCAGGTCCACCAACCCCAGACGTACCAACCCCACGCGCTAAAACGGCATGCCACCGGGCGTCATATTTTAAATCAAGTTTTCGCGCTAAATTTATTCGGACTAATTTTAAAATTCTACAGAGCATGCGCGCACCTAGCAAATTAAAATTTTCGCACCATTAAGGATAAATTTCAAAGTTTAAACCGTCTTTATTGTGATAATCATTTATGCAAATAATTGCATGTAAATTAAGAGTGGTTATTTAAAATTTTAGATGCATACAGACCCCGAATAAATTATACAGATCTGATCAGCCATTTTGTCTCCACATCTAAAAAATAATTTCACAAATTTGGTTTGTTATTGAGGTGCAGCGACCTTGGGATGAACCACCTAAGGGGTAGAAATTTAAGGGTGGGAGGCTCAACGCGATAAATCTATTAATTTTTAGTTTGTAACATACGATGACATCAAATCAATTTTACCATCAGTTGATGGTTGAGCGCTAAGAAGAAATCGAAGGGTGCAACGGGGGAGAGTAATCTTATGACCAAATGTTTCATACAGCACCGAATTACAATTTAACATTGTTTCTTAAGGAAATCAAGCAAAATATTTATTTATCGGTGTAAATATGGATGTAAAACAGAGGCAGACAATAGCATCCATGATGACAAATGTTATATCGCGAGAGTTAATTAAAACCGAGGAGGACCATCTCATGATGTCATACTTCCAGAACATTGTAGAAAGTCGATCATCTGATCCATATTTTAGTAAGACGCCACAACATGTACGAAATGTGTGATATAATGTAAACAAAAGAATTCGTAAAATAGCTAATAAATATATACAAAAATAAAAGATGTTCATTATTACACACTAATATCAAAAATAGCATCAAATATTAATGGTTCTTTGACAAATTTCAATACCGAAAAATATGCTAATTGACGCTCCCGTGTCCAGTAAAAATAATAGTTCTTCTCTTCTGGTAATGGTTTTAACAACAGCAGGAAATTTAATTCAAATCATAATAATCGAGGTAACAGACAAAATTCTCTCGCAAATAACAATCAAAGACAGAACCAAAATTACGGAAATGGCAATACACCAACAAACAATTATTTGCAACCTCAGCGCGACTTGAACAGAGGTCGTCATCCGCAAGTAAATGCTGTGTCCGCAGAAACAGAAATAAATATTAACAATACACATACTTAATTGAATTGTCTTAATTGTGTTACTGTTTGAACAATAAACTGATTATTATTATTATAATTAATAAAAACCATAGAAATAATTATTTTAGAGGACAAACTCGCATTTTTGGGAAAATATCGACAACTACGTAACATAAACTTTAATACAAACTATTTTTTAAATTCTTTGTTCATTGGCTATCAAATTACATAATGCGCGACAGAACGAAAAATCTATTGAAAATTTTGGTAAGGAAATTGAAGAGCTAATGGTAAATTTGCCTTAGTTATCATGTGACAAAATTTTTAAGACAATATCTGCAAAAATGTAATAATACCGTAATTTTTAAGAAATGCCAGCAATTGCCATTGTTTTTTCTTTTTTGACAAACAATTGAATATCGCAGGTAAACTAGTTACTTTACACAGGTACAACTTACACAGTTGGAAAGACGACTTCCTTAGCGTTTATAAAATGGAATGATGTACAGGGCGTTCCATTTAAAAATGTACTGACTTTCCGTTACGCCTAAATGCAATATCCTGTATAAATGAAAATAATTGTACGTTATAGAAACTAATGAGTCAAACAACTCTTGTACAAAACATTTTTTCTTTCTCAAACAATTTAATGACTATCAACCGCCAGGATACTAATAACTCACCCTGTATAATTATATATTTTTAAAATGTGACGTGTTGATATTTATGATTAAATTATTAATTAAATAAAATATCGGTTTGGCTTCCGTGGTAGATCTTTTTACAATAGGAATAACCAACAGAGAGTATTTACCTACAGTAAGTCCAGATGACCACAATGAGGTCGATGCATAGCAAGGTCGAGAGCAACCTAACACCAGGCGGTTTTTCGCGAATAATGCAGATGCAGTGTGTCTTAATATTAATGGTATGAATATAGTAAACATGAGATATGAAATGAAAGAATTGAAATTTTTAATAGATACAGGTGCTTCGATAAGCATTATTTTTTTTTTCAGATAATTTAAATTGTCGTTGTGCCATAGATAAAAACGATACTATAAGAATAAGTGGGATTAGTGGCAGCACTTATTCTTTAGGATCAACAATTTCAGATTTGAAAGTAAACAATATTTAAGTTTACAATTATTCATAGCACAAACTGCGCTAATATTGTTCTTTTTGTATGAAACTTGCATGGTGTACTTCTCCATGAGGGGTGATTTAAACCACAAAGCGTCAGCCCACCAACCCCAGACATCACACCTGCTATCACGTATAGAATATATACCAAATATATTTGTGTTAACCCAAACTGTATAGTATGAGCTAGTACGGGATAATGTCAACATATTATACCACATGACTCTAAGAGTAACTCAAATGTGACTCAAGAGTGACTCAAATGTGACTCAAGAGTGACTCAAATGTGACTCAAGAGTGACTCAAATGTGACTCAAGAGTGACTCAAATGTGACTCAAGAGTGACATTAGCGCCTCCATTTATCCTCTTAGCGCCTCCATTTATCCTCTTAGCGCCTCCATTTATCCGTTTAGCGCCTCCATTTATCCGTTTAGCGCCTCCATTTATCATCTTAGCGCCTCCATTTATCCTCTTAGCGCCTCCATTTATCATCTTAGCGCCTCCATTTATCCTCTTAGCGCCTCCATTTATCATCTTAGCGCCTCCATTTATTCGTTTAGCGCCTCCATTTATCCGTTTAGCGCCTCCATTTATCCTCTTAGCGCCTCCATTTATCATCTTAGCGCCTCCATTTATTCGTTTAGCGCCTCCATTTATCCGTTTAGCGCCTCCATTTATCCGTTTAGCGCCTCCATTTATCCGTTTAGCGCCTCCATTTATCATCTTAGCGCCTCCATTTATTCGTTTAGCGCCTCCATTTATCCGTTTAGCGCCTCCATTTATCCGTTTAGCGCCTCCATTTATCATCGTAGCGCCTCCATTTATCCTCTTAGCGCCTCCATTTATCATCTTAGCGCCTCCATTTATCCTCTTAGCGCCTCCATTTATCATCTTAGCGCCTCCATTTATCCTCTTAGCGCCTCCATTTATTCGTTTAGCGCCTCCATTTATCCGTTTAGCGCCTCCATTTATCCGTTTAGCGCCTCCATTTATCATCTTAGCGCCTCCATTTATCCGTTTAGCGCCTCCATTTACCCGTTTAGCACCTCCATTTATCCGTTTAGCGCCTCCATTTATCCTCTTAGCGCCTCCATTTATCCTCTTAGCGCCTCCATGTATCACCTTAGCGCCTCCATTTATCCGTTTAGCGCCTCCATTTATCCGTTTAGCGCCTCCATTTATCCTCTTAGCGCCTCCATTTATCATCTTAGCGCCTCCATTTATCCGTTTAGCGCCTCCATTTATCATCTTAGCGCCTCCATTTATCCGTTTAGCGCCTCCATTTACCCGTTTAGCACCTCCATTTATCCGTTTAGCGCCTCCATTTATCCTCTTAGCGCCTCCATTTATCCTCTTAGCGCCTCCATTTATCACCTTAGCGCCTCCATTTATCCGTTTAGCGCCTCCATTTATCCGTTTAGCGCCTCCATTTATCCTCTTAGCGCCTCCATTTATCATCTTAGCGCCTCCATTTATCCCTTTAGCGCCTCCATTTATCATCTTAGCGCCTCCATTTATCCTCTTAGCGCCTCCATTTATCATCTTAGCGCCTCCATTTATCCGTTTAGCGCCTCCATTTATCCTCTTAGCGCCTCCATTTATCATCTTAGCGCCTCCATTTATCCGTTTAGCACCTCCATTTATCCGTTTAGCGCCTCCATTTATCCCTTTAGCGCCTCCATTTATCCTCTTAGCGCCTCCATTTATCCTCTTAGCGCCTCCATTTATCATCTTAGCGCCTCCATTTATCCGTTTAGCGCCTCCATTTATCCGTTTAGCGCCTCCATTATACAGATCTGTATACAGACCCTGTATAAATTATACAGACCATGTATACAGACCCTGTATAATCACAACAGACCCTGTATACAGACCCTGTATATTGACCCTCATTTGACCCTCCTAGACCCTCATTTGACCCTCCGAGACCCTCATTAGACCCTCCGAGACCCTCATTTGACCCTCCGAGACCCTCATTTGACCCATGAGTTGGGTTTGGTTGGGCGCGCCCAACCAAACCCAACTCATCCCAACCCAAATGAGGGTCTCGGAGGTTCAAATGAGGGTCTCGGAGGGTCAAATGAGGGTCTCGGAGGGTCTCATGAGGGTCTCGGAGGGTCAAATGAGGGTCTCGGAGGGTCAAATGAGGGTCTCGGAGGGTCAAATGAGGGTCTCGGAGGGTCAAATGAGGGTCTCGGAGGGTCAAATGAGGGTCTCGGAGGGTCAAATGAGGGTCTCGGAGGGTCAAATGAGGGTCTCGGAGGGTCAAATGAGGGTCTCGGAGGGTCAAATGAGGGTCTCGGAGGGTCTAATGAGGGTCTCGGAGGGTCAAATGAGGGTCTCGGAGGGTCAAATGAGGGTCTCGGAGGGTCAAATGAGGGTCAATATACAGGGTCTGTATACAGGGTCTGTTGTGATTATACAGGGTCTGTATACATGGTCTGTATAATTTATACAGGGTCTGTATACAGATCTGTATAATGGAGGCGCTAAACGGATAAATGGAGGCGCTAAGATGATAAATGGAGGCGCTAAGAGGATAAATGGAGGCGCTAAGAGGATAAATGGAGGCGCTAAAGGGATAAATGGAGGCGCTAAACGGATAAATGGAGGCGCTAAACGGATAAATGGAGGCGCTAAGATGATAAATGGAGGCGCTAAGAGGATAAATGGAGGCGCTAAACGGATAAATGGAGGCGCTAAGATGATAAATGGAGGCGCTAAGAGGATAAATGGAGGCGCTAAGATGATAAATGGAGGCGCTAAACGGATAAATGGAGGCGCTAAGATGATAAATGGAGGCGCTAAGAGGATAAATGGAGGCGCTAAACGGATAAATGGAGGCGCTAAACGGATAAATGGAGGCGCTAAACGGATAAATGGAGGCGCTAAGGTGATAAATGGAGGCGCTAAGAGGATAAATGGCGGCGCTAAGAGGATAAATGGAGGCGCTAAACGGATAAATGGAGGTGCTAAACGGGTAAATGGAGGCGCTAAACGGATAAATGGAGGCGCTAAGATGATAAATGGAGGCGCTAAGCGGATAAATGGAGGCGCTAAGATGATAAATGGAGGCGCTAAGAGGATAAATGGAGGCGCTAAACGGATAAATGGAGGCGCTAAACGGATAAATGGAGGCGCTAAGGTGATACATGGAGGCGCTAAGAGGATAAATGGAGGCGCTAAGAGGATAAATGGAGGCGCTAAACGGATAAATGGAGGTGCTAAACGGGTAAATGGAGGCGCTAAACGGATAAATGGAGGCGCTAAGATGATAAATGGAGGCGCTAAACGGATAAATGGAGGCGCTAAACGGATAAATGGAGGCGCTAAACGAATAAATGGAGGCGCTAAGAGGATAAATGGAGGCGCTAAGATGATAAATGGAGGCGCTAAGAGGATAAATGGAGGCGCTAAGATGATAAATGGAGGCGCTAAGAGGATAAATGGAGGCGCTACGATGATAAATGGAGGCGCTAAACGGATAAATGGAGGCGCTAAACGGATAAATGGAGGCGCTAAACGAATAAATGGAGGCGCTAAGATGATAAATGGAGGCGCTAAACGGATAAATGGAGGCGCTAAACGGATAAATGGAGGCGCTAAACGGATAAATGGAGGCGCTAAACGAATAAATGGAGGCGCTAAGATGATAAATGGAGGCGCTAAGAGGATAAATGGAGGCGCTAAACGGATAAATGGAGGCGCTAAACGAATAAATGGAGGCGCTAAGATGATAAATGGAGGCGCTAAGAGGATAAATGGAGGCGCTAAGATGATAAATGGAGGCGCTAAGAGGATAAATGGAGGCGCTAAGATGATAAATGGAGGCGCTAAACGGATAAATGGAGGCGCTAAACGGATAAATGGAGGCGCTAAGAGGATAAATGGAGGCGCTAAGAGGATAAATGGAGGCGCTAATGTCACTCTTGAGTCACATTTGAGTCACTCTTGAGTCACATTTGAGTCACTCTTGAGTCACATTTGAGTCACTCTTGAGTCACATTTGAGTCACTCTTGAGTCACATTTGAGTTACTCTTAGAGTCATGTGGTATAATATGTTGACATTATCCCGTACTAGCTCATACTATACAGTTTGGGTTAACACAAATATATTTGGTATATATTCTATACGTGATAGCAGGTGTGATGTCTGGGGTTGGTGGGCTGACGCTTTGTGGTTTAAATCACCCCTCATGGAGAAGTACACCATGCAAGTTTCATACAAAAAGAACAATATTAGCGCAGTTTGTGCTATGAATAATTGTAAACTTAAATATTGTTTACTTTCAAATCTGAAATTGTTGATCCTAAAGAATAAGTGCTGCCACTAATCCCACTTATTCTTATAGTATCGTTTTTATCTATGGCACAACGACAATTTAAATTATCTGAAAAAAAAAATAATGCTTATCGAAGCACCTGTATCTATTAAAAATTTCAATTCTTTCATTTCATATCTCATGTTTACTATATTCATACCATTAATATTAAGACACACTGCATCTGCATTATTCGCGAAAAACCGCCTGGTGTTAGGTTGCTCTCGACCTTGCTATGCATCGACCTCATTGTGGTCATCTGGACTTACTGTAGGTAAATACTCTCTGTTGGTTATTCCTATTGTAAAAAGATCTACCACGGAAGCCAAACCGATATTTTATTTAATTAATAATTTAATCATAAATATCAACACGTCACATTTTAAAAATATATAATTATACAGGGTGAGTTATTAGTATCCTGGCGGTTGATAGTCATTAAATTGTTTGAGAAAGAAAAAATGTTTTGTACAAGAGTTGTTTGACTCATTAGTTTCTATAACGTACAATTATTTTCATTTATACAGGATATTGCATTTAGGCGTAACGGAAAGTCAGTACATTTTTAAATGGAACGCCCTGTACATCATTCCATTTTATAAACGCTAAGGAAGTCGTCTTTCCAACTGTGTAAGTTGTACCTGTGTAAAGTAACTAGTTTACCTGCGATATTCAATTGTTTGTCAAAAAAGAAAAAACAATGGCAATTGCTGGCATTTCTTAAAAATTACGGTATTATTACATTTTTGCAGATATTGTCTTAAAAATTTTGTCACATGATAACTAAGGCAAATTTACCATTAGCTCTTCAATTTCCTTACCAAAATTTTCAATAGATTTTTCGTTCTGTCGCGCATTATGTAATTTGATAGCCAATGAACAAAGAATTTAAAAAATAGTTTGTATTAAAGTTTATGTTACGTAGTTGTCGATATTTTCCCAAAAATGCGAGTTTGTCCTCTAAAATAATTATTTCTATGGTTTTTATTAATTATAATAATAATAATCAGTTTATTGTTCAAACAGTAACACAATTAAGACAATTCAATTAAGTATGTGTATTGTTAATATTTATTTCTGTTTCTGCGGACACAGCATTTACTTGCGGATGACGACCTCTGTTCAAGTCGCGCTGAGGTTGCAAATAATTGTTTGTTGGTGTATTGCCATTTCCGTAATTTTGGTTCTGTCTTTGATTGTTATTTGCGAGAGAATTTTGTCTGTTACCTCGATTATTATGATTTGAATTAAATTTCCTGCTGTTGTTAAAACCATTACCAGAAGAGAAGAACTATTATTTTTACTGGACACGGGAGCGTCAATTAGCATATTTTTCGGTATTGAAATTTGTCAAAGAACCATTAATATTTGATGCTATTTTTGATATTAGTGTGTAATAATGAACATCTTTTATTTTTGTATATATTTATTAGCTATTTTACGAATTCTTTTGTTTACATTATATCACACATTTCGTACATGTTGTGGCGTCTTACTAAAATATGGATCAGATGATCGACTTTCTACAATGTTCTGGAAGTATGACATCATGAGATGGTCCTCCTCGGTTTTAATTAACTCTCGCGATATAACATTTGTCATCATGGATGCTATTGTCTGCCTCTGTTTTACATCCATATTTACACCGATAAATAAATATTTTGCTTGATTTCCTTAAGAAACAATGTTAAATTGTAATTCGGTGCTGTATGAAACATTTGGTCATAAGATTACTCTCCCCCGTTGCACCCTTCGATTTCTTCTTAGCGCTCAACCATCAACTGATGGTAAAATTGATTTGATGTCATCGTATGTTACAAACTAAAAATTAATAGATTTATCGCGTTGAGCCTCCCACCCTTAAATTTCTACCCCTTAGGTGGTTCATCCCAAGGTCGCTGCACCTCAATAACAAACCAAATTTGTGAAATTATTTTTTAGATGTGGAGACAAAATGGCTGATCAGATCTGTATAATTTATTCGGGGTCTGTATGCATCTAAAATTTTAAATAACCACTCTTAATTTACATGCAATTATTTGCATAAATGATTATCACAATAAAGACGGTTTAAACTTTGAAATTTATCCTTAATGGTGCGAAAATTTTAATTTGCTAGGTGCGCGCATGCTCTGTAGAATTTTAAAATTAGTCCGAATAAATTTAGCGCGAAAACTTGATTTAAAATATGACGCCCGGTGGCATGCCGTTTTAGCGCGTGGGGTTGGTACGTCTGGGGTTGGTGGACCTGGGGTTGACGCGAAAATTTGAATTTTTTAGTAAATTTAAATTTTGTAGCGCCATCTATTGGTGAAGTTCCCGAACTACGTGTACTGAGCGAGCTCACGCGCCATCTATCGGTGAACGACCGAACTACTGCGCTCGGCAGACTTGACCTCGGTCGTCTTCGTGCGGAAAAGTGGAGGGGGTAGCTTCCTATGTAAATTGGCGGTGTGGCGGTGGCGTCGAAAGTGCCATTTATTATCTACTCTCGTTCCATATGGGATATTCGCAATTGACTAACCTTTCAACTCAACAAGATAAAAATACTATCAAAGGGCTATCCTTTCAGCTCCAACCCAATCAAATATGTTAATATTACTCGTAGATAAACAATGTAGGTAGATAAATAAGTTGTTTCAATACGAGATGAACTCCCACGATCTATTGATAGATTAACAAAAGTTTAGAAAATTAAGTCTAAAAATCTTTCATATTAATTTTCCTGGCAAAAACAAGTATCGCGAAATCTTAAAATCAAATGTTCAGTCATACTGTGCATTTTTATAATGAACTCTGCAAATGTGAAACGTTGAGTCAGGAAATTTATTTTCTTTATGCTTTTATATCGAGAACTTAATAGGTTATGTAAAAAATAAAAAAAAATTGTTTTTAACATATATTTTGCGTATCTACTATCCATAACTCGCGGGAGTGCTACGCCTATGACAACATGTCGATCGCGGCATATTTTAAAGATAAAAGGTAGATCTTAAGTAGACAAAAGTTGGCTACCCTGGTATAGAGAACGAATAAATCTAGGTGCTTATTTGAGTAAATTATTACCTTTCAATGAATTCATATAGTAAAGAGTTTTAAAAAGTGTGAGTTTCTACCTGCTCTTGTAGAGTTTATTACACAGATACAACCCACTCGTTTTCCTAGAAACACGATCTTTCAAACTGACATGCGCGATTACTTTTGTATAGTTTAGCGCATAGACCTATTCTTTCTTTCTCTTAGAGAGTATACTTTTTATTGGAGGCTGAACCTCGAACTAGTAGGTGCTTTGACAATCGAACTTGAAATTCAAACAGCAACCATTTTATCAATTTTCAACTTTTGTTTTAACTAAATGCTGGTTTAGCCTCCACTTATTTCATCTAGTTTCACAACGCTTTTGAAATTCCGATTTCCGGTTTTTATAGGAGCTATCGTGCACGTCATTGCGAAAAGCACGCCGCGCAGGACCTGATACTTCCTACAACAGTATCCACTTCTTGCATATAGTTTTTTTGTGGCACAATTTCCTTTTGTACACTAAAGTATAATAAATCTATAGCAAAAGAACAAATATTGATATCTCTTACAATTTGTTTGTAAAGCTGTCCCAAACATGAGCTACTTTTTAGGTCTCTATATGAGAACCTCCCCTTAATGTCACATAGATCAATCGAATAACTATGGTGCAATTAAGGAGATTTGAGTTTATAAGTTGACCAAAACTGTCATAGTTGGAAAATTTGTCCAATAGAGTTGAAATATTGCATGTGGTCAGATTTCCGATGGCAATGCAATTGGAAAGCGTTTGGAACATTTTCCAGACTTTTTTATGAAACATAGTTTTAAAAAAAATTATTTTTTCATAAATTTATTTTTAAGTGAAACTTCTTTTAGTACATTCAAATTAGACGAAAAATGAGGTATGAAGGGAAATAAATCCAATACTGTTGCGCTTTTGGAATCCGACACGGAAAGTGTCGGGTTTCAATATTCTGTGGCGTCAACAAGCAGGGTGCCAGGCTTTAATCACGCCTGGCACCCCTTAAGCCTACCCTTAACATGCTCGTTATCGCTTTTTCAAATTTTAACTCAAAACGGTCACATAATTTTAGCAACTGTATAATTAATGCTTATAAAATTTTGCACAAACAGGTATTTTACACTTTGTTTGTATACAGTCGTTCTCAAATTACGAATGCTCCAATATATGGGTACATTTTTGTTAATTTTAGCCCACTATCGCTGGAATAAATTTATGAGTTTTCGAAGAGAGTTGCACAGATGTTTTTGTTGAATATTTAATACAAAATTGTAATTATTGACAGAATTAAATATAAATATAGAATCATTAACGAAAGAAAACGTTGGTATTGGAATACGCCTGTTTGATCGAGACATAAAATTTCGGTTACGGCATATTCTGAGTTCAGTAATACTGAAATAAAAATACTATATTATTATATATAGTGTGGTTCTTAAACTGCAAACCCCTATATCGGGGCGCTTGCAATTTATGAACTGTATTTAAGAAAAAGTGGAATTTACCTTTTTGGTGCAAAATTTTATAAGGATTAATTTTGTACTAAAACTGCGAAATCATGACTGGTTTGCGGTAAAATTTTAAAAACCGCAAACGTGCACATTAGGGGTGGTTTCTAGACTTTCTAGGGTGCCAGGCTCTAGTAAAATTTGCGGACGGCATCGAATATTGAAACTCAACAGCTTCCGTGTCGAATCTCAAAAATGCAACTGTATTGGATTTATGTCCCTCCTTTTTGCTAATTTCGCCTTGGGTATGAATTTGTTTGCCCGCAGTGTCGTATGTAACGATTTAATAGCGACATCATGACTTATCACCGTGCGACGTTGGACGACCGTATGGAGAGACGCAGTAAAGAGGTAAGGGAGGATTGTAAATTTAGATATAACATAGATATAAGGTTGCATACATACGTTTGGCAACGGAGAAGAGTTCAACCGCTTGGGACAGCACCTACTGGACTTATTGTCAAAAAAGATACGCTAAATAAAATTAGAATTTGTTTAGACCCAAAGCTTTTGAATGAAAATTTAATCCTAGACTATTACTCATTACCGACATTTGAAGAGTTAACGCATAATATGGTTTATCCTAGAGTATTTTCAGTATTAGACGCAAATAACGGTTGTTACCAAATAAAATTGTCACAAGAAGCACCCCTTCTAACCACATTTGCTACTCCTTATGGAAGATACAAATTTAAACGTTTACCATTTGGGATTAGTGTAGCTCCAGAAATATTCCAGAAAACATTTATCGATATATTCGGAAATATGAAAGGGGTTAAAGCATACATTGACGACATAATCATATACGCGGATAATGAAGAAGAACATAAGAAGATCGCAAGAAGTATTGCTAAAAGCACAGTCCGCAGGAGTTAAGTTTAATAGATCAAAATGCAAGTTTGGAGTAATGGAAATTAAATACGTAGGACATACCATTTCGGAGGAAGGAATAAAAGCATTTGCTTTTAAAATTAAAATTCAGGCTATTATACAAATGCCGAAACCAAAAAATTCAAAAGAACTTAGTCATTTTCTTGGAATGATAACGTACTTGTCAAAATTTACACCAAATTTATCTGAACATGCGACAGTTACTACGAAAAAACATAGAATGGTTAGGGATGGAACAACATGAAAAAGAGTTCAATAGATTAAAGGAAATAGTAAGTAAGGCTCCTATACTACATTTTTTTAATGAAAAAGCAGAAGTAACTTTGTCAGTAGACAGTTCCAAATATGGTATGGGCGCTGTAGTTCTGCAAAAAGGAAGGCCAGTAGCATATGCATCAAAGGCATTCACTTAAAGTCAAATTAATTACGCTCAAATAGAGAAGGAGGCATTGGCTAGCCTCTTTGGATGTCAACGTTTTCACCAATATATATACGGAAGAAAATTTCTTGTGGAATCAGACCATAAGCCACTTGAGATTATATTCAAGAAACCATTGAACCAATATCCTTTGAGATAACAACGTATATTGATCAACCTACAATAGTATGATTGTACAATTAAATATAAGCCAGGTAAAGAACTATTATTGGCAGATGCCCCACCAAGAAGTGGATACGATGAAAAAAATTTTGAATTAAAGGAAAAAGAAATAGTTTCAAATAAACTTAATAAACTATGTAAGTATTAGCCCAAAGAAATTTGAACAAATAAAAGCAGAAACGAAGAAAGATGAAGAATTAAAAGAGTTGGAAAGAATTATTAAAATAATTATACCAAAGACAACGAGATCGGAAATAATGGACAGACTACATTACGGACATCTAGGAATAAACAAAACAATACTAAAAGCCAAAGAATTAGTTTATTGGCCCTTCATGAATCAACATCTCACAGATTTAATACAAAAATGCTACACATGTGCAAAATATCAAAACAGCAGTAGTAAAGAGACTCATTATAACAAGGAAATTCCGTGCCGACCATGGGAAATGGTAGCTGCAGACTTTTTCACGTTAGGAGGTAAAGAATATTTGTAAATTGTTTACATATACTCAAAATATCCTGAAGTAGTTTGTCTAGGTAACAATACGACTCATATTAATGTGATACAGCATTTCAAAAACATATTTGCTACGCATGGAAAGCCGGATATCCTATATGCTATATACTGATAATGGTCCACAGTTTGTGAATCACAACTTCCCAATATTTCTAGAAGAGTGGGAGATAACTCAGAAAACTAGTACACCAAATAATTCACAATCCAACGGATTTATAGAAAGACAAGTTCAAACAATAAAAAGAATGCTAAAGAAAACAATAGAAGACGGAAAGGATGTATGCTTGGCGTTATTGGAATACAGAGCGACACCAATAAGCTCAGAAATGCCATCACCAGCTGGGATTTTATTTTCTAGAAAAATCAAAACACAAGTTCTAATAATCACCAAATAACTGCACACAAACAGAAGGCAGAAACTATAAGAACGTTTTAAAGAAGAGACAACATCAACAGCAGTCAGCAGTCATCAAAGAAGCAATGACCCAAAGGGACTGAAGAAAGGAGAAATAATAGTAGTTCAAGGTAAGGATAAGAAGTGGACAAGTGGAAGAATAGTTGAAAAGGAGAATTTTAGACCCAGAGGATACAAACTAATGACAGACGAAGGAAAGATGTACTCCAAGAACAGAAAGTTGTATATGTATGTATATAGGCGGTTATTAAGTAAAACTATTGCACCTTAAGACGTGTATTCAGTATCATGTTCTATGGGCGAAAATGTTATACGTAGATCTAAGAGAGATGTAGTACCACCAAGATATTTAAAAGACTATGTTATATAAGTTAGATATGTTAAGCTACAGTTTTAGATGTTAAGATTTGTTAACTTTGGTAGTTTAGTAAAAAAAAAAGAAAGGGAGATGTTATAAGAGTAGCTGTTAGCGACACCTAGTGGTAGCCGGTGTGAACTGTAAACCCCACCACCTTTGATAACGACTGCACTCGTGGCAGTCGGCCATAGAACATGTTACTGAATACACGTCTTAAGGTACAATAGTGTTTTAGTTAATTACCGCCTATGTACATATACAACAGATTACAATAAAAAAATAATCAAGATGATATCAGTGAAATTGCCGGCAAACAGTTATCAACAGTTGAACTCGGAAATAATAATTTAGCTACCGCTCTGGGTCCCGCATCAAAATGACATTCTGGATCCTAACGCCTTGTGTTCAGTTCAATCCGATCTCATTAATAATGTGCGGAAGGAATCGAGGGCCGTCGTCAGTGATTACAAGTATTACAACAGAAATAAAATAAGGAATTCAGTAAAAAAAAATCACCAAATTTCGTTTGGTCATACGTGATAGCTTATGGTTCCACGACGATTTTAAAGCTTCAATTCGTAACACAATTCTCTCCGAGATTGGTAGGGATAAGTTATATTCGCCGTAAAGTACTCAAAAGGAAAACTATCCCTGCAATTGCCACATTTTCAAATATCCCCCTGTACCCGATCTTTTACCTCTAGTGTATGTGGTGTCAGAGCGACTCATATTTCCACTAATGCCCTTCAATATGGAATTTACGGACAGATCATTAATGTGTCTGCATCTGTGGATACAGTTGTTCCTCAATTACCACGACATGGTGATGATGCTCATTGTATCACTGTCAACATAGAACTTAGAAAGATTCACCGATCAAGTTATGTAAGTGGGTTGGTTACTCAACAAACGAACAATTAAGGCGTGGTTGCAATATTTAGTAAATTCAGCAATATTATATATATATATATATATATATATATATATATATATATATATATATATATATATATATATATATATATATATATATATATATATAGAACTCTCGTTTCCAGCTATTGATATATATATATGCAGTAAAAAGTTAGTTGGGTGGATCGATCACTTTGTTGTAATAAAACTCATTTATCTTTGCAATATTTCGACACTTTATTGTGTCTTCGACAGGCAAAACTAAAAAACAAATTTCCACAAGCACATGTTCAATACTATAATACATCGTTAAAACTACTCACATTCAAGTTAACTGAGACTAACATAATGAAGATCAGCACCACCATTCCGTCAAATGTGAATTAACATTTATAAAATCTGCTACACTACGATACAGTACAAAACATTTTAAAATTCGAGTCGATATGTCATCAACGGCGACAAGACAGTGACATACTCGAAGAGATAGAAGGAAGGAAACGACGATACCAGTCAAAAAACAATTTTCATATAAAATGTAAAACATGCGCCGTAAAGAGCGCTAAAAGTTAACAATACAAAGCACCACAAGTAACACTCTAATCCCTTACAGCTCCCCTACGCTTATCAATATCAATTATCAGTGAATATATATTACTGAGGCCATCCAAATCATTTCTAAAATTGATAACGTTTTCGGTAGAATTTATGTGGTACATCTCTAAAAACAATCTGTTGTTATGGTTGTTGTCCGAATCTAAAATTTGAATATTATCGAAATCAAAGTCATGTTCATTTTCTATAGAATGTAGCGCCAAGGCACATCTCGTTTTCTTTGTGCGACAATCACTCTTGTGCAACGACACACGGCTCTTCAACCACTGAGAAGTCACCCCCACGTATTTAGCCTCACAATTTCCACAACCAACACAGTAAATGACATTAGATTTGTAACAATCTTGATCCTGATCTTTTAATCTGCTAAAAAGAGAATTTAACTTATTTGGATAGTGGTGTACTATTTTGATATTATCAGGTAACATAGGTTGCAGCATGATTCTTAACTTAGGCGTTAAATTTGCTATCATAGCCACCTTTCTATATTTTATATTACAATCCAAAGTGTTTATCTCTACATTTACAGGAGCATACAGATTAGAATTAGTGGAAAATAAAATTTTGTTAAGTAATTTACTCGGAAAGCCGTTGTTAAGGAAAACTTTTTTTAATTTGTTAAGTGCTAAAGAATGAAATGGTGGGTCACAAATTCTTAAGATTCTGTTTTTCATAGCATGTACCGTGTTAATCTTGTGGCTGAAACTGTGGTTTGAATGAAAATGTATATATCTACCTGAGTACGTAGGTTTAGTATACCAATCAGTGGCCAAACGACCGTCAACACTACGCAATAATCTACAATCTAAAAATGGCAAAGAACTATTCTTTTCCAACTCAACCGTGAACTGTATGTGAGTATTAAAATCGTTAAAGGAAGACAAAATGTGATCTACTCCATCATGCGGGACACAAGTGACAATATCATCAACGAACTTGTAAATAAACGGTAAGTGAAAACCAAGCAAGGGGATCACATTATCCAAAACGAAATCCATGACTATGACCGCCAAAATGGGACTAATGGGAGATCCCATTGGTGTACCAAACTTTTGCAAAAATATTTTATTCTGAAAAGTAAAATAAGTGTTGGAAAAAATGAATTTTAGAGTGCTAAGGAAAGAATTAAGTGTGAAATTACAATTACCCTTAATCAGGCCCCATTTTGCGGTCACAATCATCGCCACCAATTCCAACGGAATGTTCGTAAACAAGCTGACAACATCAAGTGATATCAACATGTAACCCACCGGCACCCTAACATCTCTAACATTGCTGACAAAATCAAAGGTGTCCCTAACGTTATAATTGGTTCTCTCACTCAAAGATACCGTTAAAATATTTGCCATGTATTTAGACAGTTCATACGTTGCTGAACCAATCGCTGAAATTATGGGTCTTAAAGGTATACTTTCCTTATGAATTTTAGGTAGGAAGTAGGCTTTGCTTAGAACTGAATTTTTCATGTTAAGACATTTAAACTCGTCAGGTGTTATATGTTTGTTTTCTTTTAGTTGAGTTAGTAATTTATTCGTTTTAGTTTGAACTACTTGTAAAGGACTGTTGCCAATGGCCTGATAAGTACCACTGTCACCCAACATCTCAAGAGACTTGCTAATATAAGGTTCCCTGTCCATTACTACTGTGACCGAGCCCTTGTCAGCTTTTATTACCAACACATCTGGATTTTTCGTTAAATAAGACTTTGTTTTAATACCCAGACCCACCACGAATTTTTCAAGTACAGTGCTGGCTTTATTGGTCATCAAGTAGTTAGTTATGATGTTTGTAGCCCTTGCTCGAATCAGATCTTTATTAGTATTATCACAACACGCGAGGACACCTTCAACCTCCATCAACAGCTTCCTTATATTGACATTATTCCTAAAAGTAGGTAAGGAAAATTTAGGGCCCAATGAAAGAAAATTCAAAATGTCCACGGGTATGGTAGCAGAAGACAAATTTACCACCCAGCCATTATTACCCTTAAAAAAATTTAAAGTAGCATCACATTTTTTTCCCACCAAATTCCTAAACTTTTTTATATTAGTAGCCTTAACTTTCTTGTAAATTTTGTTATATCTAAAATGTAAACTATCAGTAAAACTTGAATAAACATGAAATGGTAACACGGTCCTAATCAAATCATGCAATATTGACATTTGTTTATTAATTTTATCTATGTTACTTATGGTTATCCTAATTTCCAAACTGATAGTCGTCGTTTCCAACCTGTTAGAAAAACTATTTATTCTTCGTAAAAGCTGATGATTTGTTGTATCTAGTAGCGATCCTGTCCTTTTTAAACTATCCTGAATATGTCTGGGGGTCACTCCTGATGTTCGACATTTTATGAGGAAGGTTTGCCTATTCTTCAATTTTGCCAGCCTGATGTTGTTATTTGAAAGATTCTTCATATGTACCATTACGTCTTTCCCATATGTTGTTTCAATATCATGATAAAAACCCATTGTATAAAATAATATAGATTCTTCGATCGAAAATAATATGCAGTAAAAAGTTTTAAGTTTTTTGCGCCGTTGATGACATATCGACTCGAATTTTAAAATGTTTTGTACTGTATCGTAGTGTAGCAGATTTTATAAATGTTAATTCACATTTGACGGAATGGTGGTGCTGATCTTCATTATGTTAGTCTCAGTTAACTTGAATGTGAGTAGTTTTAACGATGTATTATAGTATTGAACATGTGCTTGTGGAAATTTGTTTTTTAGTTTTGCCTGTCGAAGACACAATAAAGTGTCGAAATATTGCAAAGATAAATGAGTTTTATTACAACAAAGTGATCGATCCACCCAACTAACTTTTTACTGCATATTATTTTCGATCGAAGAATCTATATTATTATATATATATATATATATATATATATATATATATATATATATATATATATATATATATATATATATATATATATATATATATAGACAACGTTGAACAAATTAATCAGGATGGTATCAGTGAAAACATTCCCATTGAAGTGCGTCACCGGTCAGCAACAACACACTCTCTTATGGAATGATGAGACATGCCTACGGATTGAACCAGGAGAAAAAATATCCCAAAACGTTTACTGTTCGATGAACATGTAGAAGAACTCTCGTTTCCAGCAATTAATTTGGGTGCATTTTGAACATTTAGGGAGAATGTACAGCCGAAGAAAATAAGATCTTTACATGACCGCAGCTAGCCTACACCAAACGTAGGTCGGAGATTGTCGGTCGTCGGTCGTCGGATACCTACCTGCTAAAGTCATAAACCCAAAGGGTCACTTTTGTTTCGTTTCGTTTTATTTTTCTGTTATTATGGAATGAAATCGAATTTCGTCTATTTATATACGTTTCCGATATCCGAAACTGACAATAGTGGATTGTAATATTTAATGTATTTTAAAATACACAGTAAATTAATTCTTATTGTAAGTAGGTATACCGACAGCTTCAGTCGGTATACTGCTGTTATAGTTCTAAAGGTCGTATCTGCAAATTTGTCGAATATTGTGTTAAGCACATTTTAAAGTCCTTGATCATCAGGGCGCCGCCGGCCGGCGTATGTCTGAAACACAAAACCGATCATTATATTCGGCGTAAATAATTTTTAAAAGATTTCTACAATTTTGCATGTAACTGAAAATCTTATTTGTCCTGGTTTCTACTTTGCTGCAGATATGCCCTTTAGAACTGTTGTTCAGCATTTTAGTTTAATTATAAAAATGTTGTTATTTTTTGTTTATTAAAATTATATCTTGACGTTCTATAATAGCATCCATACGCATTTTCTTATGTGTGATATGGAAGGGGAGGATTTACAATCCAATATGAATGATAACACATCAGAATAATATGTCGATAACTTTCAAAAAATTGTAAAATTAAAATTTATTTAAATTTCAATCTATTATGTTACTCAATTTATTTTCATTAAATTGTTATTTACCTTAATCTTATTTAATCAATTGAATTTTAGTATTTATTATGTAAGGTATGGAAACGAAAAATCTCTGGAACGGAAGGCTATTTTAAAAATCCTCCAACTTGTCAATTTGTAATTATCAAAATATACATAAATATACATAGCTATATTAAATTCAATGTCCAACTTATTGTTTTACTTATGGCGTCATCGATAGTTTTTTAATGGCCATTCCCTTTTTGCTTACTGATTTTGATATATGTATCGCTTAATTGTCTCGATATAATACATTTATAATCTAGTGTAATAAAATTTACTCAAAATTATAAGAAATTGATAACATATTTTGTGAGTGGCTTGTGAATATGGTAAGGATTATTTGTATGTTTTATATTTGATTTTCCAAGTATTCAATTTTGATTTTTGTGGAAAAGACGAGCAGTCAATTCATCGCTAATTTGATTTTTGTAATGATAAAAAAAAATTATACTGGCAGCCTCCAATATTCTAGACACCTGAACATCAGAAAATTGACATAAAAGAAACATAAAATGGTTGTATTCAAAGTTATCCGTTGCTGCATAACAATTGGTAATACAAACTCGGTTAAATTACAAAATTAAAGGCCCGGAATTATATTTCATATAAAAATTTATTTTGCTAATATTTCAAGTTTGCTGTAACTTTTTAAGGATTTGGAAAAACAATTAGGTCCATATGAAAAGTTTTACTCTGAAATAATTTATGCGGGAAAAATGTGGGACATATAATAAATGTGAATGTTCGTTTTATAATATATTTTAAACACTTAAGTAAATAAATGTGCAATACAGTCAAAACCTCTATAAATTATAATGAGCAGCTAAAAGGTCGTTAAAAATGTCCATTAGTGTAATTAAAACACCAAGGCAACAAAGAAAAAGCACTTCAATTATTAATCTAGGCAGCTATTTGATTAAAAATCATAAATTTGTTGGATACAACAACAAAGAATTTTGTTTGTTTTCTTAGTGCAACAAATTGACGATACATATGTTCTGTGTTTAGACTGTCATAAATGTATCATTTCCTAAAACAGCAGGTCATACCAACCTCAACAAATATGAAATAAAGGCACTACAAATTTATATCACCTCCAACCTAACAGAACACTTTTCTTATTTAATACATGCTTATGTTATTACTATATTATTAAATGTTTCTTTTTATGTTATTACATATATTTATTTTAAGTTATTACATATATTATATTTTACTGTTATATACCTACCTATTATTTTTATCTATACTATTCTCATTTTACATTTATATTATTTTTGTTGTAAACATAATTATATGCATAAATATAATATATAATATCCATCCAAGTGAATTTTTTGTAGTTTACGGAGTTGCCATTTTTCAATTACTTATCATAACTTAAATTAAATAAATATAAAATTATCTTAGATAAAAGTATATTATCTCGGTCTGCGACGAAGTAGAAACCGAGTTAGATTTTTTTCACTTACATGAAATTCTTATCTGGGATTACCTTCCTTTAAAAATTATTGACAGCGGATATCCGATGTAGTAATCGGTTTGCCTTTAGGCGACGTAGCCATGATGATAAAGTATTTTAATATGTGCCTAAATCAAATTTTTATAATTATAACTAACGTTACTATGTATTTGAGTATAAATGAAATAATATTGCAATTGCAAATCGAAGCAAAAATATTAACGAATAACAATCTTTAGCTACGAGCGGCAGTTTCGCTCGTTCCAAATATCGAAAATATATTATATTAATACGAAACTCAACTTCATGCCATCTACATACAGAAAACTTAAAATGAAATGAAACAGAAGTGTCCCTTCGGTTTTATGGCTTTAGCATGTATATACGACGACCGACAATCTCCGACCTACGTTTGGTGTAGACTTGCCGCGGTCATGTAAAGATCTTTTTGTCTTCAGCTGTACGCGCCGCACCGTCCATGATAATTGCTAGTGAATTGAGGCGTTCTGATCGTCGTTGCGTATCATTTACACACCATGAAGTTTATGAGATTGAGTGTTTTCGATAGCTTTACTATTGCGTTCAATAGATACGTTGGAAAGATACAAACATCACTCGACAACAAATTGAATCAGAAGTATATCAACAACTGCATAGATAGTAACATCGTGTCCTTACGAGCAATTCCAGATTTTATGTACTTGGTATTGAGCAGAAAGAGATATTTTCGCCATGACTAGGCAGCTAGAGAAACCAACTAAGTTTTTTACCCTGTGTGTCACTGAAATCAGATGGAACCCTATACTTTAGACACAATAATATATATAAGCTGAAAACAAGGGCGTTGCGATTTCGGAAGAAGCATTGGCACTGTTTAATTACATCGCTAAAAGGACGTTACTGTACGTTTCTTATAAGTTGTGCGGTCCATTGGGTTGCATAAACATTAAATCCCTGGGCGAGCAAATCGAGGATTCTGACACTATTGTATACGCTGCTGTTCGTTTAATTATAGCCTTTAATGCAACAATACTTTTGTAATTTACATAATCGAGTCGGGTATCGGTTATTTTGGTAGTAACTTATTCACACATTAACTACCAAATTAATTATTAAAAACGTTCATAGTTTTAACTTACTGTATACATATATTTTCAAATTCTTTCCGGTAATGTTAAAAAAACTAGAGCCAAGGTTGATATCTCCACAACAACGGAGTACTACAGAGACAGCATAAACCCCTAAATTTATGCAGCATATCCCCATCTCTATCATGTCGGTTAAAATTGGCGAAAATCTATCCTTGTTCAACAAATATTCAAATAGAGGCGACACTACCTGAGAGTAAGTATTTTATAAATACTGAATACATTATAGTGAAATTTGAATAAAAGTTGACATCATTTCTGGTGTAACCGGAAGTAACCGAAAACTGAAAATATTTTAGTTGAGACGATCGTGTCCAACAATATAAGTCCACAAATTTTCAAATCACTCTTTTCAAATTTTCAAATCTCTCATTTCATTTGCTTCTCCATATACTTCTAATGGCGGCTCGGCGTGGGAGACCCTGTATATATATATACAGGGTGTCTCACGGAACTGGTACATTAGAAGTTTGTCATGTTCTACTATTTCTGGAAACTTTAAATTTTGGAATTAGAATTTACTCCATCTGATCTCTTGAGCTAAAATATTTTCAAGTTAACTGTCACGTCCGGTCACCGGAAGTCGGCATCAACTTTGTTATTTTAAATGGAATGATATAATTTTAGTTTTATTTTTGGTTTCTACGTATCAAAATACGTCATTTTTGATAATGTTTCCCTATACCTAAATATCACCATTTTTAAGTTTTTTTGATTTTACTAATTTTTTGGTGATTTTCGCGGTTACGTTTAAAATTGAATAACTCGGTTATTATTGAAAGTACAAGTTTCATGATTGGTGGTCCAAAACTAGAAACATAACCAAATAAGACAATGTTTAGTTCATCATGATATCTTATACACGGTGTTCAAAATTTACATCACAATAATTGAATTTTCAAACGTAAAAAAACTCATTTTTTCAAATGGAATACCCTGTATACCGATACGCCATTCGATAGGAAATCTTATTCTCTATCAACCAATATTAGGGTTCCCTATATTATTTATCTTTAATAGTTTTTGAGATGTCACTTTTTCTATAAATCCATTTTGAATACTCCCATTTAATAAAGGGGGACGAAATTAGATATCAAATTTACAACGAAAATTTAAATAGTGATAGGTATTTAGAAATTTTGCGAGGATGTGTGAACAATTTTTGCGAAACTCTTCCCTTCACTATTCTACGCGACTGCTTTTATCAAATGGACGGTGCACCGGCACATTCTTCGCATGTGGTATCCATTCAACTTAATCAGATGTTTGACGATAGGTGGTTCGGAAATAGGGGATCCTGGCGGTGGCCACCAAGCTCACCAGATTTAACACCATTACACTTTTATTTCTGGGGTCATGTGAAAAGTCAGGTCTATTCCACACAAGTTAATACTCGAGAAGAATTGACTAACAGATTAGTAGCCGCCATTAATGGACTTCAGCGACAAGAAATCCGAAGAACGACGATGACAGAAGTACAGCGAAGAGTTTTAAAATGTTTGAAACAGAACGGGCAGCATTTCGAACAACATAATTAAGTTTTAATTTAAGTTAGATATCCCAAATATTTTATGTTTATTTTAACAAATCTTTTCAATATTTTTCTGTTTTCCTGCTGTTCCAAAGTTGTTATATTCCTATAAATGAAAACTAAATCGTTTTGTATTTAGTTTGCATTCTTTTTTACTAAAGGGAAAACTGGTTAATCGACAGTTTGTGTTTTTTACTGACAATATCTCAAAAACTATTAAAGATAGATATAGGGAACCCTTGTATTGATTGATAGGGAAGAAGACTTACTATCGAATGGCGTATTGGTATACAGGGTGTTCCGTTTGAAAAAATATTGTTTTTAAAGTTTGGAAATTCAATTATTGTGTTGTACATTTTGAACACCCTGTATAAGATATCATGATCAACTCAACATCGTCTTATTCGGTTATGTTTTTAGTTTTGGACCACTAATCATGAAACTTCTAGTTTCAATAATAACCGAGATATTCAATTTTAGACGTAACCGCGAAAATCACCAAAAAATTAGTAAAATCAAAAAAACTCAAAAATGGTGATATTTAGGTATAGGGAAACATTATCAAAAATTATGTATTTTGATACGTAGAAATCAAAAATAAAATAAAAATTATATCATTCCATTTAAAATAACAAAGTTGATACCGACTTCCGGTGACCGGACGTGACAGTTAACTTGAAAATATTTTAGCTGAAGAGTCCAGATCGAGTAAATTCTAATACCAAAATTTCAAGTTTCCAGCAATAGTAGAACATGAGAAACTTCTAATGTACCACTTCCGTGAGACATCCTGTATATATTATATATATATATAAACTGGTTAATCGACGGTGAGATATTCAAGGTGGACGGCAATTTGTGGGGCAATTCCGTCATACGAAGAAGGAACCGTAGACCCGTAGACACGTGTTTCGGACTATTAGTCCTCATCAGTACGATATAGCCAAGAAGCAAGATGGACGCTCAATGGAAAAACACACAAATAGAGACCATAAAGTGGGTGCCCAATGTCGCCAATTTGGTGCTTTAGTACCAACGTCTTCAGGATTGGAAGACACGAAGTGGCAATTTGTCGGGCAATTCCGTCCTACGAAGAAGAAACAGCAGTTTATTTAAACAAAAATGGCATGTACTACATACAAAAATAAAACTTAATTCACAATAAGTATCGTACAGGATTTCCGTCCCTTTAGCTTCATCCTGCAATGGCATGAGCCGTCCTGGACTAATGGTGGGGAGGGCATTTTTAGTTTTGACTGGTTACTTAACAGCAACGTGTTAGGCGTCAGTTGTAGCTCACTCTTCATCTTCTTCTTAAAGGTGTATAATTGTTTTACTATGGGTGGCAGGTTATTGTATGTTTTCCTTGAATCTGTAAGTAGGTTTTCTGTTAAGCCAGGTTTATTATGTTATCGGAAGCAAGTTTTGATCAGTGGAAGAATATAGGGTGTGGAGGGGTTAATTGTTAAAAAACACTGTTTTACCGTGTTGTCATTGCCTTTGTTGTGAGCCTTGATAGTGTAGAAACCGAAAGCTTAATGTAACTTAATAAGTAACATTGCAACCTAAGTTGATGGAATAGGGTCGCAGTTAAATTTACTACTAATTAATCCTTAAATTCAACTTACTTTTCTTTTCTTAAAAAACGTAGTAAAGAACGATAAGAACAATTTATTAAAACATACAATATATCAAACAAGATATTGTTTGCTTTTGCAAGAGTTCGTTGGTATGCCTAGAGACTAATCTATTCTAGAAATGGGACAGCGTAATAATAGTGAACATCCGCAGTGAATTCCGCTTAAAATACTATATAGCAACAGCGCGGCGCTGTCACAACAAACAGTGTGTTACCATTAGATCTCATTAGAGGTTATTAAGCAGGCAAAAGGTTTGTGGTATCGCTTGGGGTCGACTAATAACCAACAAATTTGTTATTTATTACTTCCTTTGGAAATAATTAGTTACGCATTATTGCGAGATTCTGTACTTTTGCCGGTCGGGATGCTATTTGATGTGGTTTGATACTTTTGAAATATGCTTTCTTGAATGTTTTATTTGACAATTTTTCGTGATAAATCAATATAAAACTGTAAGATTCACTAACTCGTCAACCCAAAATGCTATATATCTACTTGGTCAAGTGCTGAACGGTTTAAGTTAGGACCATAATTGATTTTGCATTAGTTGAAACTCACTCTAGGTGTATTTACTAGGAAGTGTTTGAAAATTAGTGCGTTCTATTTTGCACCTAAAATTTCAGGAAACCCATTCTGAACATAAGGCTTTTAATTACATTTATACTTCTCTATCTACCAACGACTATTTAACCGCTGAACACAACTATAGCTTCTATTCACCCCTGTTGCATGTTTTAAAGTAATAGAAGCCAATTTTATTTTGCACGGTCAGTATCAAAATGAGGAACATACAAAAGCAAGGAAGGGATCAAGCCAAATCGAATCGCTATAAGGTTAGTAGCGACGCTGGCCAAAAAGATCGATTGATTAGTCAGATCAATCTTAGGTCACGCTTTTTTATTTCAAATATTGATTGATCGATCAGGTCGAAAACGTTAAAGAGAAAAATCTTTTGAGAAAGCGATCAAAAGTATATAAAGCCTCAAAAATAGCAAGAAAATATTGTTAAACGAAAACCGAGTACGACAAAAAGTATATTATAACATCAATCATGGTTTGGCGTAATGATGTAAAAGAAACGAATATTTAATTTAAATTACGTTTTCGTAATGAGCTCCATTGCCTAGCACTGGAATTATAGAGAAAAAAGCTAAAAAATCTAGGACAAAAAATAAAAAATGGGATAAAAATAAAACTTGACTTTACCTTGAATTTGTTATGGAATGCAGTTTAAAGCTTTCAAATATATTTTTTTGTTAGGGTTTTGATTATTTTATTGGTTGTTTGTATGATTAACATGCCAAAATCTTATATGGTCCGGTATTTCTGCAGCACCTTGGCAGAATAAGGCCTTTTGTGCCGATCGCTGCCGTTAATAGACGAACCTTTAAACTACCACTTCACAGCTATAATATTGTAATGACAACCAGACGTGATATCCTGGTTGTCGGGACTAGCGGTTTTACTTTCCTACCGCAAGACGGTGGACGCATATTATAAAGCATTGTATGGATATAGACATACCATATGACTTTTTCCAGCATCCGTAATAACTGACGCAAAACCGACGCGTTCCATTTTCAATTGTCCGGTTAATTGCATATTAATAAAAACAAGAGAACAATCTATATTTTTAATAATTCCCAATATTTGTATCGGCCTGATCCAGCATTAATAATAATTACCGAAAGGATACTACAAAACATGGCTCTAGCTTCCGATGTTGACCTTTTCTTTCCGCCATCATTTCGAGCCTGGTACTAATCAGTCATCTTCACTAAATTTTGTTCCAAGATCATCTTCCAAGGAGTCCACACCTACAAGTGCTTTTAGCGTTTTACATGCTATATGTAGTATATATTTAGAAAACATTTATTCCATTTGCCATTTCTTCTCACGCATGGAGAAATTACATTAAACAGAAAGATGAAGCAAGACAACTTGTACTCAATCAACGTCAAGAGAGAAAAAAAGCAGAAAACGGTACAGAAGAGCAAGTCAAACGAAAACTAGAAATGGCAAACAGAACAAAAATCTGACCTGAACTTCTATAAGAAAGCAGACTACATTTGTATAAACTGCGAACGCCGACAAAAACATCAAATGCGGTGGCTGTGATGAAAAATAAATAAGCGACGAATTAGGTAAAATATATCGGATGTAGGCCTCAACGGTTCCACTTAAAATTCATCACGAATATATATGCTGTTCACATAACTTGAAAATGACGAGTTCGTTTTAAGTTGTGCATACCTGCTGCAGCTTTGAGTATTCTTACGACTTTCATTTTTTATGGTTTCTTCACACGAAGCATTGCAAGAAGACAATTAATTAGAAAGTTCTATAATTCCAAAAATCTTTTTGCCATATAATACCGGTCATTTTTTTCTTTATTCATAGTGGCTGAAGGACTTGATAAACAAACAACTTTCCTCGACACTTTTTCCTATTCGTGTTTCATAAATGCATTTGACCTGAATGATGAACCAGTTGCCCATAACCCATGACAAAAATATATATTTATAACAATAATTAATTACAAAAAATGAGTTTTTATGAAAAGATTTGCTAACTAGAAGACAATATAAACTAGAATAGAATCGAGCTGCAGTTTCAATATACCTAATTATTTTTTGTACATACATAATACGTATATGAAAATAAATAAAATAAAGGTAACGCAAAAAATCGTTATGTTGATTTATGTTGAAGAACATTCAGTGCCAGGTAGGCAATCCAGCCTAGCTCTCGAGGCTAAAGCATTGCACGAGGCCATAACTCCCTAGCATAGTTAGCTAGGAAAAATAACACTACCCTCACCTAGATCAAATGCTATTTAAAAACAAAGGTAATGACTCGGGCTAGCATGCTAGCATTTGATGGGTACGCGGCAATCACACCTGTCCTTTCATTCTCCTCTGTAACAACACCATAAGAGACATGGCGAACTATATCACCCACAGTAGTTTCCACTCACCGGTAGGACACCCCACTATGCTCGCCGGCCAATGAAACACTGAGGTCATACACCACGACAGCTAGGAATATTTGTCAACTTACCAAAGGTAAACTCCGTCTCATTACGGGGCTACTCAATGCGCACTGCAGAGCCTTCCAGCCGGACGAGGAAGTATATCATGTGCAAATGCTCCGCCCTAGAACACGGTAAGTGCTCTTGGAGAACCCTGGCCCACCATGGAGAGAATCCGGAATGCTCCGTGCCTCGTAGCTTTTGCACAAGACCTGGGCTGGCCTAAGGGGAAATTCTCATGTAATCGGTTAAGAAAATCATTTTTTTTTCTTCATATTTTGAAACCTTGATTCATGGAAGTTTTACGGTTTTATAACCTATAGCAGCGTTTCCCAACCGGTGCTCCGCGGAGCCCTAGGAGCGGAGCGTATCTATGCGCCTGACGTGAGCGGGAGAAAAACACCGGAAGAAGGTTGGGAAACGCTGGCCTATGGTATTCTCCGGTCGAAATTTCCTGCATTAAGGTGGCGCAAAGAGATGTGTTTACTCAAATCATAATCGACATTTCCACGAAAACAAACGATGCCTGTTGCAGGAATCACAAACTGGCACATGCAAACAAAATGAATCATTTTTACCAGTCGAATTTTACTATGTATCTATAGACCTCGTATTTAAACGGTATTGGATATAGTGCATTATTATAAAAAATGGATCTTATTGGCTGGAGGTTAGTGGTGCTGGTACATCAATTTTTGTATGCTACTTATTGAACTATTTTTGGAGAACCAAAAGTTGTGAAAAGAAAATGTTACTCTAACTATAAATAGAGTTTTAAATAGTGCCCATGTTTTAAGTAGCCAGCTCTAGCCAAATAAATTTACATCTTTGTGATAGTATGCACTGAAGATCAATTGTTGAGTACTACTCGCAACTATGATCTCGTATTATTCTAAGGGGATGCAGTGGTACGGAAGGTGGTCTGTAGACGCCAGTCCGTAACCTATAAGTATGAACTACAACCAGAGTTGTTCAAGTTGATTCAACACCAAGTGATACAGACTGAGACGCCTGTATTTTAGCTGTGCTAGAAAAACACAGATGCCGCCTCCCCTGGAAGGTCGATCGCAGCGCTCCAGATTACAGCCTGGAAGCTGTACCAGGAAAGACGGAAATTCAGTGCGCAGCCATGTTTCTGGCGCGGTTATGATGACAAAGTGGGCCGATAGATACAAATTTGCAAAATGGTCGAATGAAGAACTTAGTGATCTCGCGTTAAAGTGACAGATATTTTTTTTTAGTTTCTTTGATGTCTCGATGTAACGGAGTCATTTAAAGAGTTGCAGTTGCTGCTGTGGTCTTTCTCCTTTTTCACATTTTTTCCAGATGGAATAAAAAACGACCCAGACGCACACCGACAGGCCAAATTACAAGGTTTTCAAGCGTTTTAAGCTTGCCCTTCAATGCAACGCCGTTTGTTCCTTCTGTGCGTTACAAATTTGAAGTCTTCAAAGTTTTCTTCAGTCAGTGGTGAAGTAATTTTATTAGGCATGAGTCCGCAAATGTTTTGTTTATTTTTTATTGGGGACAGTTTTTGATGTGACAAGCAGGTCTTTTGCTGGCAGGCCAGATGGAACGATTATCGGTTGTGTGTCGCCATCTGTTGAACACGATATTAACAATTCACCAGGTTTCTGTAGTTTTAGAAGTTTATGTAATTCTACTATACTTTGTCTCAAAAGTAGAGGAATACCGGAACAAGACACGATTTACACTAGGGCAAAGTGATTGCGGCGGGAAATTTAAATGCGTAAAGGTGACATGCCAGTGAAGTAGCAGAATGGCCATAAGTAGAGAACTTTATATGTTTTAATCAAATTTTCTCGATTACAATACTTCCCTTTACACTTCGTGTGGGAAGGAAAATTAGTTGGCCCTTTTTCTTTGTTTCACATGCTTTTTACTTTATCATACGCAGTATGTAAAGTATTGTAATCGTGCCAAAAAAAAATTGAGATTTTAGCGGAAATTTGTCTTTTTTGCTTCATATTTAGAAGTTTCATAACCAAACTTAGAGCTGAAAAGCTTTCTGTTGAAGAGGATCCAAAGGAACTGGAGGTTTAGTCTTAGCATTTTTGAAAGATTTTGCAAATAAGCCGTCATTTCTGGAATTTCATCGAAATAGTTAAATAATAAATTAAAGATGAGGAAATTCTGAGTTTTTGCATTTTTTATTACTCACAGCTTTCAATTCTTTTAGATTTTTATTTTTGTCATGTTTACTACTAATTTTCAGAATTCTTTGCTAATTTAATTTTCAATCATTACAAACATCAGACTCAACACTTTGTTTTCCTTTTTACTTTATCATACGCAGTATGTAAAGTATTGTAATCGTGCCAAAAATTTTTGTTGAGATTTTAGCGGATATATGTCTTTTTGGGTCCCCTGAACATTTTTGACCAAGGTACAAAAAAATGTCTGTGTGTGTGTGTGGGTGTGTGTGTGTGTGTGTGTGTGTGTGTGTGTGTGTGTGTGTGTGTGTGTGCGTGCGTGCGTGCGTGCGTGCGTGCGTGCGTGCGCGTGCGTGCGCGTGCGTGCGCGTGCGTGCGCGTGCGTGCGCGTGCGTGCGTGCGCGTGCGTGAGCGTGCGTGCGCGTGCGTGCGCGTGCGTGCGCGTGTGTGCGCGTGCGCGTGGGCGTGCGCGTGCGGGTGCGGGGGCGTGTGCGTGTGCGTGTGCGTGTGTACCCGTTTTTGTGGCGACGATTCAGGAGAAACTACTAAAGGGATTGGGACGAAACTTCACATTTAGAAGTTTCATAACCAAACTTAGAGCTGAAAAGCTTTCTGTTGAAAAGGGTCCAAAGGAACTGGTGGTTTACTCATAGCATTTTTCGAAGATTTGAAAATGTGCCGCTATTTGTGTAATGTCGTCAAAATAGTTAAATAATAAACTAAAGGAGAGGAAATTTTCTATAATTTATGTATATGACATTTTTTTGTAGAATTTATAGTTTAGCTGCATGAGCAAATTCTATTTCATCGAGATCGGTCGTACTGCTTTAAAACTAGTAGCCAGGATATGTCAGATTTTTTGATTCTAATGACAGTAGCTAGTGTCAAAAGCTAATGTTTTGAAAATACTACTGTCAATATAGGCTGCGTTCGGATATTGAACACCGTTACACTTTTTACACCCAATAACACGTAAGTGTCATTTGGACGGTGTACCCGGTGTCAACGGAGTATAATATCCGAACGCAGCTTTAATCGAGATATCTGTCTAGTTCTACTAGTTTTATTTTAATGCAGACATAGCCGATCTCGATCAAATAGAATCTCATGCAGCTAAACTATTAATTTTATATATAGTATGATAAAGTCATGTGCCTGGCCACATCAGATTTTTACTTTATCATACGCAGTATGTAAAGTATTGTAATCGTGCCAAAAAAAAAATTGAGATTTTAGCGGAAATTTGTCTTTTTGGGTCCCCTGAATATTTTTGACCAAGGTACAAAAAAATGTCTGTGTGTGTGTGTGTGTGTACCCGTTTTTTGTGGCGACGATTCCGGAGAAACTACTAAAGGTATCGGGACGAAACTTCATATTTAGAAGTTTCATAACCAAACTTAGAGCTGAAAAGCTTTCTGTTGAAGAGGATCCAAAGCAACTGGAGGTTTAGTCTTAGCATTTTTGAAAGATTTTGCAAATAAGCCGCCATTTCTGGAATTTCATCGAAATAGTTAAATAATAAATTAAAGATGAGGAAATTCTGAGTAATTTATCACTATGACATTTTTTGGTACAATCTGTTGGAAATAGATTGTATATTCATTTTGTTTTCCGTTAACTATAGAGATATAGATATTGTTTAATTTTGACTGTCAATGTAGAAAAAGTCAATATACAACAGTTTCAGCTTTCGGACTCGTATTTATTTCATTGAAGTTGGAGGTGTATAAATTCGAACCGTCGTCGAATACTAGACCGGTGGTTTAGAGTTCGCGACATTTAGTGGCGACCGTGACAGGACACCAAATATTTGATTCAGTTTGCGGCGGGTCGCTCTGGTTTTTTAGCGAACGTATGTAAACCGGACAATGGATATTAAGAAAAAATATCGAGGGCCGATTAGAACTATGTTTACCAGGAATGCAAACGATCTGGAGAAGCTATTTGATGCACCGGTTGATATTCATGGTATTAGGGTATCATGGGAGCTGCTGCAGGATAAGTTCGACAAACTCAAGATTTCTGATGCTGAAATATACGGATTACTGCTGGAAAAGGATGTGAGTGAGGAAGACATGTTAGCTGAAATGGAGACTGTAGAGACGTACTGCCATAGATTTGTTACCCTGAAAGCTCGTTATGAACAATTATTTCGAGAAAGTGTTGATTCTTTGGCAGAAAGTCAATCAGTAGTATCAGCAGAAGGAAACAGAACAAGTAGGCGTAGATTCAAACTACGCCCCATAGAATTCAAGACTTTTAATGGAAATATAAAGGACTGGTTACCGTTTTGGTCTCAATTTAGAAAGGTACACGATGATCCTGATATCGACTTGAGCGACAAGGTTGAATACTTGATTCAAGCCACTGTGCCGGGAAGTCGGGCCAGGAATTTAGTAGAGAGTTTTCCCGCTACCGGACAGAATTATCAGAAAATGATCGAATCTTTGCAATCTAGATTTGGACAAGAGGACCTACAAATTGAAGTTTATGTGAGAGAACTTCTTAAATTAGTGGTAAACAATGCTGTCGATGGATCCAAAGTTGAGATATCATCTCTTTATGATAACATAGAAACCCAACTTCGAGCATTGGAAACCTTAGGCATAACTTTAGATAAATATGGAGCCATGATTTTTCCACTGATTGAGTCGTGTCTGCCCGAAGATCTGTTACGTGTTTGGCAGAGTTCATCATCGACAATTTCAGAAGGAGCTGGCACGGCTTTGGAGTGTCGATTGAAAAGCCTTATGACTTTTTTGAAGAGTGAAGTAGAGAATGAGCAGCGGACCACATTAGCAGCTGAAGGATTTGGATTGCTTCGTACACGTCATGACAAGATTGCCACTGCCACAGGGTTGATTAACTATGGAGATGACAAATGTGTTTTTTGCGGAAAAAATCACAAAAGTGACAAATGTTTCAAGGCACAAAAAATGTCACTAGAAAAAAAGAAGGAGATTTTAATCGGAATTAGAGCTTGTTTTAGGTGTTTGAAGATTGGACATATCTCCAAAAAATGTAGGGGACGAATGTGTTGTCAAGTATGCGGTCAATCACATGTGGTCTTGATGTGTCCTGATTTACCGAACGAGAAATGCCAAGCAGAAAATCAAAAATCGAGAGAAAATAAGGCGCCGGACGTAAGGGTGAGCGAAACCTTTACTTGCACCAACAGTAGTAATACTCATGTCTTTTTGCAAACACTCAGAGTAAAATTATGCGGTAGCAAGGGTTTGCGTATTGTGAGAGCATTAATTGACACGGGCTCACAGAACAGTTACATTTTGAGGTCAACAGCTATAGCTCTAGGATACATGGTCAAAAAAAAGGAAACAATTAAACACTGTTTATTTGGAGGTTTAACTTCTCAGGAGAATCACGAATGTTATGATGTGACGGCAATTAATGCAAATTATAAATGTACTTTTGAGGCTTTGTCGCAGTCTGTGATCTGTACTGAAATAGATCCTGTATTTGATGGTACATGGATGGATGAATTGAATAGATTCGGAGTTGATGTATCTGATAGATACGGCCCGTCCCAAATTGAAGTGTTAATAGGATCAGATGTTGCTGGAAGATTATATACTGGCAAAAGATACGTTCTGACTTCGGGTATCGTGGCTGTGGAGACGTTGTTGGGATGGACTATAATGGGTAGAATTCCATTAACGACGTGAGCAAGAACCAGCAAGACTGCAATCTCGTTATTTGCTAATGACGCTTCGATTGCACAGTTATGGCAGTTGGATGTATTAGGAATTACCGATTCCACCGAACAGAAGTCTCGACAAGAATTGGTTGCATCCGCGGAACATTTTTTCAAGGAAACCGTGAGAGTAATGGATGATGGACGATATGAGGTAAATTTACCTTGGTTGGAGGCGCATCCACCACTGCCTACTCATTTTGCCTTAGCCAAAAGAAGGTTAGATAACACCATACGTAAATTGGAAAACATCGGTCTAATGGAATCATATCACCAGGTATTTCAAGAATGGCTGTCCGAGGAGATTATAGAGAAAGTTATCGAAGAAGACCGAAAAATTGTGGTTCACTACCTGCCACACAGACCTGTGGTGAAGGAAAACAGTGTCACAACAAAGATTAGACCAGTCTTCGATGCATCCGCGAAAGAAAAAGGAGGACCATCTTTGAACCAATGTTTAGAAGCTGGTCCAAACTTAATTGAGTTAATACCAAATATGTTGTACAGGTTTAGGAAATACAAATTTGGAGTGACTGCAGACATCCGTAAAGCATTCTTGCAGATTAGTCTTTATGAAGGAGGCAGAGATTTTCTTCGGTTTTTATGGAAAGGCCCAGGAGATGAAATGAGAACATATCGACATAAGAGAGTAGTATTTGGTATCACCAGCAGTCCTTTTCTACTGATGGCTACACTGGACTACCACGTTAAGAAGATATTGGATAAGTGTGACTGTGAAAGTTCGCCTTATTCCAAAGAAACGGTATCCAAGTTGTATAGAAGTTTCTATGTGGATAACTGCATAACCAGTATAGCAAACGAAGATTCATTAAACACGTTCATCCAGGAATCGAGTATGATTATGGAAGATGCCAAGTTCGATTTACGAGGGTGGGAGTTTTCTAGACAAGTTTGCCCACCTGACTATATACATACTTCTATTCTTGGTTTGAACTGGGATAAGAATATGGATGTTCTGAAAGTGAATATGGATTGGATAAAAGATTTAGACAAGACATTACAGGAGCCGATTACCAAGCGGGTGATGCTGTCTTTCGCTCAAAGAGTTTTTGATCCAATCGGTTTTACCTGTCCAGCCATGTTACTTCCAAAGCAGTTATTACGGAAAACATGGGAGAAAAAGATTGGATGGGATACAAGAGTAGAATTGGAAATCGAGGAAATCTTTTGTAAGTGGGCGAAGGAGATGGATAAAAGCTGGCTATGGCGAAGCAGAAGAATTAACCATTCATACATTCTGTGATGCAAGCCAGGATGCGTATGCTGCGGTAGTTTTTTTGAGAGGAATTCAAGACGGTAAAGTTTTTATCCGTCTGTTGGCGGCGAAAAGTCGAATAGCACCTTTAAAGAAGTTAACAATACCGCGTTTAGAACTATTAGCAGCAGTTATTGGTACAAGATTGTATGCGAATGTCAGAGATGGATTGCATATAGAAGCAGAAAGTTATTTTTGGAGCGATTCTACCACAGTAATATCGTGGATCAATCGCAATGAAGACTGGGGTATTTTCGTTCATAATAGAGTGGCGGAAATTTGTAAAACAACACCCAGTGATAAATGGCGTTTTATATCTGGAATTTTAAATCCTGCTGACCTACCGTCACGAGGTTGTGGCGCTAAAGCTTTGCTGCGCTGCAGCTGGTGGGAGGGACCAAAGTGGTTGTACGAGGACTCGAGAAAATGGCCTACATACGACAACGTGCAGTACGACGAACAAGAGATAAACAGAGAGAAAACAACGAAGATTGTATCATCCTCGTTACTTAACTCTAACGATGGTATGAATGGGGATGACTGGCATTTAAACTATTTTTCCAAATATTTGAAAACTTTGCGAATGATTGGTTGGATATTTCGTTTCATATTTAACACTCGCAATCCGACCAATAAATGTAAAGGGATACTCGCTGAAGAGGAAATTGGTATGGCAGAAATATTTGTGTTGAAATTAGTACAACGGGAGTCTTTCGAAGAAAATGATAAACGTTTGAGTCTGTTTCAGAAATTCACGGACAAAAACGGTTTACTACGTGTGAAATCGAGTGTGCTAAGAAGAATAGATGATGAATATTTTTGTCTTCCCATAATTTTACCCGCTAATCATCCTATCGTGACAAATCTTATTTTTGATACCCATGTGAAAGCATGCCATGTTGGTACGCAGGGACTTATGAGCAAACTTCGTAACAACTATTGGATTTTAGGCGGACGTCGAACGATACGATCCACGATCAAGAAGTGTATCGTTTGCAAAAGGCACAACGGAAAATCTTTTATGACCAACTACACACCACTTCCATTAGATCGGGTTCGAGACGCTAACACCTTTGAAATCACCGGAGTTGACTTCGCGGGACCGTTGTTCCTCAAGTCAGGCAAAAAGGTATGGATTTGTCTTTTCACATGTGCGGTATACAGGGCGGTGCATCTTGAACTTTGCACAACATTAAGTGCTGCGGGACTCGTGCAAGCATTGCGCCGATTTATCGCCAGGAGAGGTCGTCCACGGACCATTTATAGTGACAATGGTACGAACTTCGTGGGAACACAGAATGCTTTTGTGAAACTCGACTGGCAAAAAATTGCTGACTATAGCTGTGCGGAACGTATAAACTGGCGTTTCAACCCACTTTCAGCACCGTGGTGGGGCGGCTTCTGGGAGCGACTGATAGGAGTATTGAAGCAACTCCTGCGTAAAGTTCTGGGACACGCATGCTTGACTTTTGAAGAGTTAATGACTATTCTTTGTGACTGCGAGTCCGTGATGAACTCAAGGCCTCTCACATACATATCGAACGATTCTGAAGACCTGTCACCTTTGACACCAAACACGTTTCTTCGAGATCAAACCTACAGCGGTGTACCTGATTGTGACGAGGTAGATAGTCAAACACTTTGCCGAAAAGTGGAACATCAACGAAAGCTGAGAGAAGATCTACGACGCAGATTCCGTGACGAGTATTTGGGACAGCTGCACTTACTTCAGAGGAGGCGCTCCAACCGTCCGATAGTCGTCGGTGAGATGGTGCTCATTGGCAACGACAACGATAAACGTTTGGATTGGCCTTTGGGCCGAGTAAACGAATTGATACCAGGCTCAGATGGACAAGTTCGTGTAGTAAGAGTAACGACTACTAGGGGACAGCTACTCCGGCCCGTGCAGCGCATCTATCCATTGGAATGTGCGGGTCGAATAGAAGATCAACTAGTTGGGGTTGCAGACCATGTTGCAGATAACAACGAGGCTTCACCAAAAGAGACGAACAAAGAAGACGACCACGACGAAGTAGTGCGCGAACGGAAAGGTGCGGGAGTGCACCAAAGCAGAGTAACCGATACGAAAGGTAGTGTTACGCGTAGTGGTCGAATGTACAAGCCTGAGTAATTTTAAATGCTAATTAATTTCAATGTTTAATGTTATTTATGAGACACGTCTACAATATAGAATGTGTCTCAGGTGGGAGGATGTTGGAAATAGATTGTATATTCATTTTGTTTTCCGTTAACTATAGAGATATAGATATTGTTTATTTTTGACTGTCAATGTAGAAAAAGTCAATATACAACAGTTTCATTTTTCGGACTCGTATTTATTTCATTGAAGTTGGAGGTGTATAAATTCGAACCGTCGTCGAATACTAGACCGGTGGTTTAGAGTTCGCGACACAATCAATAGTTTAGCTGCATGAGCAAATTCTATTTCTACGAGATCGGTCGATACTGCATGAAAACTAGTAGCCAGGATGTCAGAAATTTTGATTCTAATGACAGTAATGACACTAGTGACAACGCTAATGTTTGGCATTAACGTCTGTCAATATAAGCTGCGTTCGGTTAAGGTATCGGGACGAAACTTCATATTTAGAAGTTTCAGTAGTGTGTTTCATAAGCAAACTTAGAGGTGAAAAGCTTGCTGTTGAAAAGGGTCCAAAGGAACTGGAGGTTTAGAGGTTTAGCATTTTTGAAAGATTTTGCAAATAAGCCGCCATTTCTGGAATTTCGTCGAAATAGTTACATAGATAGATAGAATACATTTATTTCCAGCAAACTATATAAATACAATACATGTTACACAATTGGAAGTGTTTAAGTGTTCTTCTCGCCTGGAAATTGCCATGGACCGTAGTCTTTCAGCCCGGTGTTCTCATGTATGGCATATCAATGACTACAATTCCTTAAGCTTCTTGATGGTGTCGAAGATTGTGGGTTTGGGGTTGGACATGCGTAGTTGTGGATTTTTTTTAAGGAACATGTGGAATAGGGTTTCTGGGAATTTTTTGGATACATTTATGGATAGGGTTTTTAGTCTGGTGGTAATTGGGATAATCTTTGTTGAATTGTACAGGAGTTCATTCGATGGATTGTGGAGGGGGTTGTTGGGGTGACGTAGTCTGGTGATGCTGCGCAGAGCGCATCGTTCTCCAACGCTGATGTTGTTGGTTGCCTGATGAGGTATGTCGGTTACATACCTCAGTTACATGTCAGTTACACAATAAATTAAAGATGAGGAAATTCTGAATAAGTTATGAATATGAAATTTTTTGGTACAATCAATAGTTTAGCTGCATGAGCAAATTCTATTTCATCGAGATCGGTCGTACTGCATTAAAACTAGTAGCCAGGATGTCAGAAATTTTGATTCTAATGACAGTAATGACACTAATGACAACGCTAATGTTTTGACAATAACGTCTGTCAATATAAGCTTCGTTCGGATATTGTATTACACTTTTTACACCCAATAACACGTAAGTGTCATTTGGACGGTGTACCCGGTGTCAACGGAGTACAATATCCGAACGCAGCTTTAATCGACATATCTGTCTAGTTCTACTAGTTTTATTTTAATGAAGACATGGCCGATCTCGATCATATAGAATCTCATGCAGCTAAACTATTAATTTTATATATAGTATGATAAAGTCATGTGCCTGGCCACATCAGATTTTTTCATTTGTTCTAATGTGTCTAATTAAAGGTCACTAACTTCCATTTTAGTAATTTATCATGTTCGCGTGTTGGTGATTTTTTGCATCGGTAGGCCACTGAATTTTTGAACTGTTTGTCCTTTGTTTCTTTTGTATCTAGATTTGGCTGGTGATGTGACTGTATCACGAAGCGCGTCCCAACTATATTTAAATAAACTGTGTAGAGACTTTTTTATTTACTCAACGATATATTTAAATATCATAGATATAAGTAAATATAACAAATTAAAACATAAAATTCTATTTTTATACCGTCTTCATTTTATTATTGAATAAGTTAAAGTTTATGCGTTGAAATAGTCGCCGTTTTAAAACAGTAAACGAATGTCTATTAATGTCATATTTTCTAAATGATCTAAATCCTGGCTAACTAGTTTTATATTAATACAGACACGACCGATCTCGAGCAAACAGAACTTCCTCATGCAGCTAAACTATTAATATAAACAAAAAAAATGTCATAGACATAAATTATACAAAATTTTCTCTACTTTAATTTATTATTTAACTATTTTGACTAATTTGCAAAATCCTTGAAAAATGCTTAGAGGAAACATCCAGCTCCTTTGGACTCTTTTGAACAAAAAACCTTTTCAGCTCTAGGTTTGGTCATGAAAGTTCTAAATATGAAGTTTCGTCCCGATACCTTTGTAGTTTCTCCGGAATCGTCGCCACAAAAGCGCACACGCACACGCACACGCACACGCACACGCACACGCACGCGCGCACACAGACATTGTTTTGTACCTTGGTCAAAAATGTTCAGGGGACCCAGGATATCCGCTAAAATCTCAAAAATTTTTTTCAACACGATTACATTTAATGTTAATGTATGGTAGGGCTGCAGTTTTTCCGCTCAGCTCCTAGGCCACAATTGGTCCTTTGAGCTTTCCTCTCACTACTATACAAGTCATATCGACAACCATGTTCAACTGGTTGCCGGTTCCCACGGTTTTTCGTCTCTTCTGAAAGACGGCGGACAAATTTTCGGCAGGTCCTGGGTGCGAACCCCGGACCTCCTAGTCAGTAGGCTAACCCTCTACCAGTAGAGCCATTCGCCCCGCAACACGATTACAATACTTTATCATACTATGTATGATAAAGTAATAAGCCAATAAAATCGTCTCCGAGAAAGAACTGTATTTTTCATCTTCTATTCCCTCCGCTTCGCGTCGGGAGGCAACATAACCTCGAGCTAAAATATAATACTCTGTTCCCTTGTATAATAAAGAACTATTTTTATAAATTTATTTATTTTCATCTTTGGTAAAGTTTATTATTGTTGCATAATCAAAGCCCTTGTGGCACGTCTTCCCATTGTCCGGTCGCCTTACATTTTTGGGGAATTAGTTTTTCACTATGTAGAACAAATTCCAGGGGTGGCGTGCATCTAATTTTGGAAATAAAATTTGTTAAGAGTAACTAAGGTCCACTCTAATGTAGGTGAATTACATTATGCGCATACAACACGAGACGCCAAACGATGTGTTAGCATTGGTGTTTCATTCAAATCTGTGTTTGAGAAATCGCCACACGTCATTAACAAAATGTTTAACGCCTTGTCTCGGGATATCAGGAGCATCAAAATTCTACTAAGGTTTCAAGTCGTAACTGCATAACTGGGGCTTACTATTCTTGTCAGGAATATGTGGACAGCACGCCTAACATTGTTAGTTAGGCGTGCTGTCCGTTAGGCGTTGTAACTGTATTTTAGTCTGAGTTTTGAATTTTTGTATGGTTGTTCTTCCTATTTATTGTAGTAATGACGTCCACTTTTGCAGCATTTGCTTTCTCATTCATTAAGATATTTATGATTGAATTTTGACTAAATACCGTTATGTCGGTCGAATAACAAAGAAATAATGCCTACGATCTAATCCAATGTCATTGACAGTCAGAGAGTGGTGGGGTATGTTAAAGAGTAAACCGAACTAAAATTGTTTGGCTAGGTAATCGTTATTTTACAAAACAATATTTCTTTAACTTAGAGCTATATACTAGCTACTTAACGATATGCTAAATAAGGTGCCGACGTTATTTGGACGAAGTGTTCCCGGGAAGATGGATAGGAAGACGAGGCCCAATGGGATTTCCGGCTAGGTCCCCTGATCTGACCAACGTATAATTACTATAAAGTAATATCGTAACGGCATATATTTGGTCAAGATTTTGAGGGCGCATGCCTGGCCCGAGGCCCAGGTTCACCATTTTCCCGTAAGGTGGCGCTAGCTTATTTCTGCTTGCATTTTTGTGCTCAAACACAATATTAGTGAATTTCACACTCAATTATCGAGAGAGAATCTTTAAAACGGTATTACATCGAATTTCACAATTTTTAAGGTATTTATTTCATATCTGAACTGTGCTGGCGTTCTGGTAGTGGCGCCATCCAGTATCATTTTAACGAACCATACCATAAGGGCGACACTGAATTATCGAGAGAGAATATTTAAACCCGTATTACATCGTCATTCATAATATTAAAGGAATTTATATCATAATTGAATGAAAAATCACTTTATTCTTAATCAATTCTTATTTAACAGCAGATCCATTTTGCATGCGCCATCTAGTATCCTTTAACGAACTGGGGCCTCATCCCTTCCACATTTCTGAAAAGTTGGGACGCCGACATCAAAGGAGCCGACACCTAATGCGACTACTTCTATTGATCTGACGCTATTAGACTTTTTCTGTGGGAGCACTTAAAATCCAAGGTCTACACAAATCGACAAAGCTGGGCAAAGTTAATCAGAAAATTAACTTCGTTAATCGGTAGTCCGTTAACGAAAAAGCTAACTTCGTTAACCTATACTCCGTCAATTTGTTACAAATGTAACGGAAGTTAAAGTTAACCATTAATCGTTAACGTTTAACACAAAAAAATATAAATTTTGTTAATTGCCGATCAGCCGGTGAGTATGCAACCCAAATAACTGCGGACCTTTCGGTTGCATAAGTTAAAATTACCTTAGGAATTTTTTCCTACTAATAGTTGTCTCAACTAATAGTTGTAGTGATAAACTTTTGTATACAGTATAGTATCTAAAACAATAATAACAATCAAAATACACTCAATGTTTGAAATATCAACAAAATCTAAACAATACAAACAAATTTCTAACTCACCCAAGGTAACTAAAATACCTAACATAAAACATAAAATACATTTCGAGATGCCAGATTTACAGAAGATATTGAAAAGATAAACAAAGGTGGTTGGAGTTAGAAGTTAGCATTTGTTAAAAGGTAACAATATTAAAAAACCCGAAATATTTATTACTACGGCTGTTCTGATCTGTTCCTGACTAAGGGAAGCCTTTTTTTTACTGCTGTCGTGCGACCGGGAACCACTGGGAACCATACTGGGAACTGGGAAGTAACAATACAATTCGCGCGCATGCATTATTATACGGACGCCGCATTCTCGATTTAACGGACTTGAATTAACTGATGATGAATGTAGCGGAAGTCAATGAGTCCGTCAATGGTTTTGAAAGTTAACTTAAAAGTTAATTCGTTAACGAAAAATTTAACTTCGTTAATTAACGAAGTTAACGATTAACGGATTAACGCTTTTGTGCCCAGCTTTGCAAATCGAGCTAACAATTTAGATGATCTTATAGAAAGAATTCGACATGAGTGTCAGTTAATAACGCCTGAAACCATTCACACCGTGGTGGATTCATTGTATGAACTTGTACGTCGGATATTTCCAGCACGTACAAGGTAAGTAGTTTGAAAATTTATCGAAGTCCAACTTATTGTGAAGTCACAATTTCTTTTGTAATTTTATTACAATTATTTTGTTTATTGCATTCATCTTTTAACTTATTTAACCTATTGCTTTTTTCTTATCTAACCTATTAAAATTGTATACTGCTAAAAACAGATTAAAAAAATCTACCAAAATAAAAATATAAGTGGCCATAAGAAAAGAAAATTGTTTGACGCCATAACTTACTAATAAAATAATGGAAAAATCTGAAAATAGCTTCTTCATATGCGCTGTAATTTCAGCCGCTATACCCCCTTTAGGTTTTTGTTCTATCGCAAAAATTAACGGAGTTATCGACTTTATCCGCTACTTAATTACCAGCCTGTATATGTAATACATACAAATTTAAACATGTACACATATTAATCATTTCATCGAGTCACAGTAATCAATCGCATACAACTGTAGGATTTTCCACTTTACGTAAATTACGTAGTACCAGCAGCATAGCAGCCAGCACCACCTGGCGTCTGCGCGCATACTATCATCGGTTTCGCAGATCATAGCGCACTTCGTCACAACAACACGACGCTACGGTCGCAACGGACGCCGCCGACATCGCACTCTGTCCAATACGCGCTCCTAGTACCGACAATAGACCGGCACGCGAATACCAAAAAAAAATAACAACTGTGTGGAGTAACGCGTCATCTAGCGCATCGCGAATAGTTTACTATCGGCGTTCGCCACTTGTTCAACACGTTCGATTTGACGGCCTGAATAAAGAAAAGTTGATCGAAGTAAGGTTTTGTTGAGTTTTGTTTTGTGCTGTTGACATCGTGTCTTGTATTTGCCAGTGTTTGTTTTGATTGTTGTAGAAAACTTGTGGATTGTCTAGTGGGATTTGATATAACGGGAAGATATGGAATTAGTAAGTTTGTTGTGCCTTTTGTTTGTTTGTTTTATTAGGGTATAACAAAAAATACAGGTGTAACTATAATATTTGTTAATTATATTGTTAGCTGTTACAATATAAATATCACAACAAAATATAATATAAATTACAATTGCCCCCCGTAGCTCACAATTAGATATGAAAATCTTCGCTTTGGTTCCAAAGTAATTAAATTTGGTGTTATGTAAAAGCTGACTGGAATGATTTCAAAATTCGCTAATTTTAAAATATGTCCATAATAAAAATACAAAAGCATTGATAGACAGGTTGAATGTTCTCAAAAATACAGTAGTCAATACCCTGGTCAATAACTTTTTGATAGTTTGACACATCTAAATTAAAAATGATATAAAGAGTGTTCGTTACAGCAGGCTGTTCCAACACTAGCGTTGCGACATATATCGCTCTATCTCATCCGACGTAGTGCCACTGGGCACATTGCGCATGCGTTAAACCAATATACCGGCTAACGACCGCGGTTTTACCGACCACGCACTTAAAGCTACAATCGCCGTCTGTCGGCGGGCATCATAACCACAGGCCGCGCATGCGCATTTAGATCCCGGGAATCGAAATACAAAATATATATACATATCTCCATTTCACGTTGTTGGAACCGAGACTACACATTGGCGATATAGGACAAACGTATATGGTTTGACATCTGTTGCTTTTCGCGAAGGTTTTCCTTCATATAGACTTCATGGTATCGCCTTGACAGTCAATTAAAAACGTACTCAGACTATGCATGCCTGCCACGGTCAAATGATAGTAAATTTTGAATAGACAAATGAAAACCCGCATTGCCGCACTGCCTTGGATCAGTTAGTGCCTTGAGCGTATGGTTGCATGACAAGATTGACAAGCATAGTGTGGAGACTTAATTTAGTAGCAAAGTTTTTTTTGTTGCTTCGTATGTGATTAAGGGACAACATACGCCTTGTTGTTATAAACAAGTTTGAGTTGTTACAATCTTATGCAACACGTATATGCAAACATTGTTTTAAAATGTCGGCCCAGGCGTTCCTGTTCTCAGGGAAAAAACAGCTTTAAAATATTTACATCATCACAATCTTCCGAGAGCTGTCTATTGGGACAGCTGTATTGTATATCCGCAATTTTCTAATACTTTAGGTTAAAATTTTAAGAAAATATACTTCACTAGTTGGGTATTCAGGTGTGAATGTTTTATTTTTCAATAAACAATTTTCTTGCTATTAATATTTGTTTTTATGTTTGTCATAAAAAAGTTCAATACGTCCGACCATAGACTGGAGATACAAGCGGTTAGCAACATGCGGTTGTCTAATCGATTAATTTCACGTGTAGATATTAATGAAGAGAGCATATGCGTATAGTCCATGTATTTTTAACCAAATGAAAGCAAATGCTGCTGTTATTCATGCAACTCTTAAATTTCATCTATTATGTGGAAATAATTTAAGCCACAGGTCTGTTAATTGCTGTATAAAAGCATGTCAAAGGCGCTCATGTCAAATATCCACGCTTTTGTTTATCAATTTGTTATAGTAATAAAAACTTTGAGTTTAAATATTTTTTATTAATAAATTCTTAACAGAATTCTAATAATAATTCACTGGGGAACATTTTGAAACTTTTTGTATGTGACAGGGATGTGACTACATGTTTTAGATAGAGTTTTCACAACTGAATACGAATCCGAGCTCAGAAGATGCCTATCACGTCAGGTTTTCGAAAAAAATAGGTCAAAATATCAAAAAATAGTGTTTTTGGCTTCTTTTGAACATGTACGATGCATGAACCCGACCCCCGGGAAACATCAAGAAGATCTCCCTCTAAAGCTTAAATTTTGCTCTTTCAAATGCACGTATTATAATTGTTATCACAACTGCGCTTGAGTTTCCGGCGACGCTTCTTTGAAGTGGAGTTACACTCCCGCGCAAACATCCGAATTGGTGTTTTGTTATAATTTTCAACTGTAGTGTTTAAAAAGTTAAGCGACTACATTTTTCATATATTTAAAATATTCTCGCTTTAGTTTTTATACATATAAAGGGTTTTTATGTAGATTATAATCTTCATTGCTGAATTAATGTTCAGGAACTGAAAGTTTTCAAATAATTTACTTCTTTTCCGGCTTTTATGATTATGATTATGATATTTTTATTTTTATGTCATTGACGCGTGATTAGCCGTATAGAGTCTTTTGCATGAAATACAAAACCCTACGTCTTTTGCATGAAATACAAAACCCTACACAAAAGGTTTCCATAAAATCAGGTTTTGGAAAAAAAATGCGTGGACATTTTCTTTGTTTGGCATGTTCGCGAATATATAGCGGGTGCAGACTACATTTACATGCACTTTTAAAAATGTTGATCATATATTTCTGAAGCAACTGGTTTCTTCCCAACAAAATAAAATAAATGAAAAATTATATTTAAAATAATACTTTACAGGTGACCACAAATAAAACCATAAAATATGAAGATTGAAATCATACCATTCGCAATAAATGAACTTTAAATTCAATGTTATGCTACTTTATGTATGTCTATGCAACATTTCTGATAATGTCGGGTCTATTTCATGAGAAATGTAAGAGGTATTAAATAAGGTAGGTAATGACATTTGTTTGCTGGCCAAAAATTGCCGAAAATCTTTAAAGATGATGGAGAAACATGGCCAACTTTTAGTGTTCTTATAGGCGCCATGTTTGAGTTTGATATTTTTGAAGGGTTTTTCTTGCTTCTGTTTTACATATTATACCACACTTGTTAGGCTGTAGATTTATTGCAAACTTTTATGTTATTGTTTTTACAGTATTTTAGAACTAAAATAAACATCTTTTTTTATTGAATTGAAAGTATGATACGTTGGTTTCTCTTGTCTGACGGTCAGGTCGAAAAAAGTGGGAGCACACAATGTATTCAGGGTTCAGGCTGATGTAGAAATGCTCTTCATTGAAAAATTCCATAAAAAATAAAAAGGAAAACTTGGTTTGAAATGATGACATTTTCAAAAAACGTTTTCAACTCCGATTCAATCGTTGCAATAACAAACAAAAGATGTAAGTAACATTCGTAACAACGTAAGAGCAAGTGTGATATATCATAATTTAATCTGACGAAAAGACCACATAAAATGTTACAATCAAACATGCTGCCCGTAACAAAACCGAAAGTTGGCAATGGTTTTTCCGTAATCTTTAAACTCAAGTACTGGCACAATTAGATTTCTCGTGACGACTACAAACGTCCAATTTATATTATTTTTATATTAGCTATCTTTTAGTAAAAACTATAACCAATAACTAAAATTTATAATAAAAACATACAAAATTTTACCCTGTAGACCACAAAAAATCACCCTGTATACAATGCTATAAAATCTGTACTGTCCGTTTTGATCAAAAAACACTAATGTAATTGCCTATTGATTTTAACACACCTTTAATTTCTCATTAAATTGACTCGATATTATCAGAAATCAGGGTAGTTTAAAACAGTTTTAAAACAGTGTTTTAGAGATATTTTGTTTTTAACAATATTGGTTTAAACATGTTTTTTTAAAAACAGTTTGTTTTAAGTGTTGTGGTTTAAACCTTTTATAACCTACCGAAATTTTAACAGCATATTTAGTTATTTAATGAGAGCTGTATGCTGGTCTTTAAGATTTGTATGCATAGATCAATGAAAAAATCAAAAATTATTAAATTTTGTATTTATTAGTCAAATAAACAGTTTTTCATAAAATATAGTAATACAAGAGCAGTGGTAGCAAGTAAAGTAAGGAATGAAAAGTTGTCGATCAAAATACTTTCAAATAAAATAACCAAATATATGCATGATTTAAAACATATTTAAAACAAATTTTATTCCTTGTTTAAAACATGTAACATTTTACATGTTTTAACATTAAAGTAACATAACATTGGTTGAAACGTTCTGGTATTGCGAATTTATGTTTTTTATCTTTTTAATACAAGCAGTCCTTTTTATTTAAAGAGATAATTGAATTGACTAAAGAATATTAGAAAATTGAATAATTAAAAATGTGTACCGCTTTTTATGGCCCACAATAATGACCAAACTGTACGGAAACTTACGTATTTACAATGCAAAATCATGTTACTTGGGTAATGTGCTTAAGCCTTATGTCTTTAAGAGCTACTGCAGCGCTTTTCTGCCAAGGGGCATCCACAGCTTTTCTGCACAAGGGCCCCCACAGGCCTAAATCCGACGCTGACTGGTTCAGAAGATTTTTCATGTTATCGCCGCGCGCCATCGTGTACACCACTAACAAGAAATGCTGCCGAGACTTATTTGTACATGATGCAGACATTATGACTAGTGACTTGAAAGAGCTAGGCGCAAGCGTTATTTCGATGTACTTGTTAAGATTCTAGCACATCGCGAGTCCGTAAGTTATATATTCTCAAACATGGCTAAAAACACTATTTCTTTATACTTTGACCTCATTTTTTTCGAAAACATGACGTGATGGCCAACTTGTGACCTCGGATTTGCATTCAGCGTAAAAAGCTGTAACAAAACTGTGTAGCAACATCCCCGTCACAAAATTGATGTTCCCCAGTGTAATGAATCAAATAATGATAATCAAGCACCAACTCTACTGTATGCCCGGTGTATAGGCCGTTCAGCAGCAGCATAAATTTAAAGAGAGTCTAAAGATGGTACCAATTTTACTGTGATACCTACCATCGGATAGCTTTTTCAAAATCAAATAATTAGTTTGGAATTCTATTTTGCTGTTGAACGAAAATTTTGTGCGTTTTTCTAACTCATTTTCTTTTTAAAAGTTGGTTCCCACAATCGCTCTGGATACTCATCCAATACGGACTATTTACAATACAGATTCACACGCAAGAGTGTTAAGACCCAGTTCTACCTCTCCTAAAACGCGTTTTCTATTACCGGCGTTATTTATTGTTCAAAGTTGACATTTTCAGTGTAACTTCTTTGATAAATGAGGAGTTGGGCTAGACCAAAAATAAAAATATGTCAAGATAAAATCGAATTTTACTGCAACATCTTTCTCTTTTTACTTTATCATAAGTAGTATTATAAAGTATTGTAATCCTGCCGAAAAAAAAATTGAGATTTTAGCGGTAGTATGTCCTTTTGGGTCCCCTGAGCATTTTTTACCAAGGTACAAAAGATGTCTGTGTGCGTATGTGTGTGTGTGTAACCGTTTTTTGTGGCGACGATCAGAGAAACTACTAAAGATATCGGGACGAAAGTTCATATTTACAAGTTTCATGACCAAACTTACAGCTGAAAAGCTTTTTGTTCAAAAGGGTCCAAAAGTAAGTGAAGTAGAAGAAATTCTGTATAATTTATATCTGATATTTTTTGGTAAAATTAATAGTTTAGCTGCAGGAGCAAATTCTATTTGATCGAGATCGGTCGTGTGTGAATAAATATAAAACGAGTTAGCCAGGATTTGACAGATATTTTCATTCTAATGACAGTAGGTAGTGTCCATCGAGATAGTATAGAAAGGAGACGCTATGACGACGGTTTCCGTATACTGAAAACGGCACCAGTAGGTGTGGCTTATGGGACTATACGACTTTCGGTCTGGACAGGCCCGGACTAATCATAATTCTGTTTTTGTTGTAATATTGCAGACCGTATACTAATTGAAATAAAAAGCTAAATAAAAAGGGCACATATCAACTAAAATATATAATAAACACAAAAATACTCTGGATTAAGGTTATAACAAATACAAGATTGATTTAACATTAAGTGTAACATAAATATGAATATGAACAAAATAAGTTATATACATTGTGTAGCCTACTGGCCATTAAACAAAACAATTTTATTATTTTGATGCCGAATGCTGACTGATTTATTTACTTTTGTTTTGCTGATCTAACACATTCTAATATGTGTGTACCTATTAATGATACTTAATTAATAATATTCTGTGACTAACACATCTTGATCAAAACTATGCTTAACTAAACTGGAAAATATATTTGAACAAAAAAAAGTCTTTTAAAACTAAATTGTACACCATTTCTACTGAAACAGATTTGGAACCTGAAGTTAAAATTATACTTTTGATGATTTTTTCACATTTTATACAAACTGACAAAACACCCTCCGAAGGAAATTGAAGACAATTTTTCCTTTTGGCATTTATACAAGAACACAGAGGAAAATAATATAAGAAGTAGTCTTTAGTGTCACTGGTTAACGACTTCAAACATTCTTTGCAAACAATCCGTTTCTGTAAAAAATAAGCAACATATCCAGCAATATATGCTATTATATTTTTGGAATAAGGCGATAAAGGATCAGGAAGCTGTTCATCAGCGTTTTCGATGCTACTTACGTCAACATCATAATTTGTACTATTAGAACTAGACATCCTATATTCAACAGATTTAACATTTATTTGGTTGGCTATTTGGTGAGCCTCATATTTGGTTGGCTATTTGGTGAGTCTCATATTTTAAACTACTCAGTTCCTCCAGAGGAATGCAATTTCCATGAAAACCTGTACGTAATTCGACACGTGCCAGCAACTTTTAATAAGCAGCCTGAAACTACCTGGCTGTTGGATTGTTGTGGTGACCACCACGAGACCGAATTGAACAAAAAAAAGTCCCAAGCTATCTTGTGAAATCTTATACAACCCTAGAAACTTTAAATTTTCATCATTAATAACCAACCTCTGAAATAAAAATTTAGTACTGGAAATACATACTTTTAAACCAAAAAATCTCGTGTGCCTTTGAGTATTTAATAGTAATACTCCATTAGAATGCGCCCTTAAAGTACTAATAATATCATCTATGGTGTCTAAAAAAACAGATATTGTAGGAAAATTTGTTTTAGTGAGAGGTTTCCTATATTTCGTCTGTAAAAGATTTCTAGAATTTAATACGTCAAAAAGGTTGTTCACTAAATAATTGTGTAGCTAGGCGTACCTTCATTTTTTGCTTATTAAAAGATGTGTTTGTCGCCTAAGGTATTTCTTACCAACTTCAGCATATGCGAAAGATCTAGAAACACAGCCACTGTTCGTCACAAGAGGGATGTTTAAAAGTAGTGCTTAAAGTACTGTGGTTACAACATAAACAGTCAATTGGCCATAGTCAAATTTGTTGGAGCACCATCTAATGTTAAGCTTTCTACAAATACACCTGCATCATAGCACTTCCTCAAGCACTCTAAAACCAATACTTTCTTTTGTTCACTTGTTATGCCGAAAATTAAAAAATACCCAACTGTGATTTTCCAGTTCCCATTTAGGTACGCAATTTAGCAGGAATACCAATGCATCTTTAGCAAGAACATTTTCCTTCGCAGTAATTCCAACGTCTATTCACCCAAACCGTCTACCCAAACTTGGCACCCACTCCTCATGTTGACGCATGGACATTTCATCCATTACAAGTGCACAAATTACCTTACCGCTCGAAGACGAATGCCTCACTAGTGAACCCGGGCTCTCCATTTATGCTTTGATACCACCTACTGATTGTTCTTGTATGTGGTAGTAAGTAATTATACGCTGCCGGTGAATAAGAATGCAATGTTAAGGCAAAGGCCTTTATTTCAGCAGAATAATGTTTTGGTACCGCTATCTTGCTGTTTATTCGATACTGTCTTAAAAACATTTCCTGTGGCTCCCTAGTCTAGATAAGGTATCTAATGCTTCTTCTTGTAGATACCTTGTCTTATGTATCTCTGTAATGATTCCCTTGAGGTCAGCTTTTGTTTTCTGTTTTTGCTAACTGGGAGCTACTTTGGTACTATGTACCGGACCAACCCCATCATCGTCTATTTGGCGAATTGGTCTGATGTGCATTGGTACGCTATAGGATCCCCCGGAAGTGCTGGCTGCTGGCACCAAATCCGTAGTAGGAAGCGTAATTACGGCATCAGACAACCCAACCCAAATCTTTTTTTTTGTTTTTGCGCTGGTGAAGGAGAAATGTCTCTTACGCACCCCGGCCTACTGTTGGCGCTTGAGAGGTGTTCATCGGAAAACACTTCGGCCGGGAGTGTGGGACTCAGTTCGCCTCTTGGCACTCATACCCACTAAAACTTCTCCCCCATTTTCCTCTTCTTCCTAAGAGGCCCAGGCGGAACTACCCTTGCGGGTTTTGTCGTCAGCTGTGCAGGAAGTATTCATGTCGTTTTCCTTTAGTTCCTTGTTCTTCTTCTTCTCTTCTTTTCCCTATATTTAACTAAACCACTCACTCTCACGACTTTTCACCTTATCACCCCACTTCGCACTTAACAATTTCTCTTTCTCTCACAGCAACTATTCCATCATCCTCCCTCTCATTACTTGCCCTATCCGTTCTTCCGCCCTTCTCCAAATCTCCTCGCTCTCCAGCATCGCCGCTACGAGCGTACTCGCGGTTACTTCACCGCCTATGTCCTCCTCAAGCTTCCTGCGCTCTTCCTCCTTTTTGATCTTTTGCAAGTATGTACCAAACACACCGTGTCCCGACAGGACCTGCGTAGTCCAGTAGTTCGTCTCCCCGTGCTTTCTGCAATACCATGTTCTTATGTTGGGGATCAACATCTTCGTCCATTGGGCCTTTATTTGCTCTTCGTCTCATCTCTGCTGCCAGACTCTCAGCGTCTCCTCCCTGGCGTCTTTCCTTGATATGCCGCGGTTCTCTCTTAATCTTGTCCTCTCGATAATTTGGAGGTCTATCGGCACTGCTCCCGCTATAACTGCCAGGGCCTCGTTCGATAAGCGCTTGTCACTAATATGTTTAATCTGCGTTGTGATCGCTTGAGTATGTCCGTATACTTTCTGAATCTTAGTACTTCGGCCCACGTCGTGCATGCGTAGAGCAGTATGCTTTCCGCAGCCGTAGCAATTATTCTTCTTTTCCTGCTAGTTGGTCCTGCAGGTTCACGTGGTTCACGTGTGCCGTGAACGTAGTGTTTCGATCGATAATGACCCCCAGGTAGTTCAGTGATTGTTGTGTTATTGTTTGGTCCCCGAATCTGAATTTGACCTCGTATACGGTTTTTCTACCTCTTATGACCGTGGCTTCCGTCTTTTGGTAAGCTATCTTCAGTTCCATCTCCCGGAACCAATCCTCGATGCTTTTTAGGACTTCCTCTGTGTCCTCTTTTAGCTGATGTTCACTCCACCCTTGCACTACCACAGCCAGGTCGTCGGCATAGGCTATAAGGTGCACGTTGTCTATGACTGGTAGATCTAGTAGGTCGTCATAGGCGGCATTCCAGAGGGTCGCCCCCATCACCGATCCCTGCGGCACTCCTCTCCTCATTTGATAGATTTCTCCCCCGTATGTTACTGTCCTTTCCTTAAGGTAATTCTTAGTAATTTCTATGAGGTATTCAGAAATCTCTTTTCGTTGCAATGCGGTTACTACTTTTTCCCATCGTACGGAATTGAATGCATTCTTTACATCAATAGTTACAAGCAGACAATATCTCCTCTTTCCTCTGTTGTATCTATCGCATTCTTTATTATATCTGAGGACTTCCTCTATCGCATCGGTGGTGGATCTACCCCTTCGAAAGCCGTGTTGATGCGGCGAGAGCTTTCCATCTTCAAGTTCAGCCACTAGGCGGTCTAACAACGATCTCATACGCCTTCGCCCAGGTGTTAACGAGACATATTGGTCTATATGTTGTCTCTTCGGTGTGCTTCTTCGGTTTTTCGACGAGGACGAGCCGGGCGTTATTCCACTGTTGTGGGTATATGCCTCTTTTGATCATATCATCAAACAGTTGTCTAAATATTTCGGGTTTGTCACCTAGCATAATCTTCACAATGTCCGCCGGTACTCCGTCCGGGCCTGCCGCCTTCCCTGCTTTGAGATCCTTTGCCGCGCTTTCGATCTCTTCCTTCGTAACTGTACCTTTCATCGCTATTGTCATCTTCTGCCACCTGCATTGCATTATGCCTCGTGTATTGTCTTCGTCTCTTGTTGCACTCGCATCTCATTTCAGCTATCTCTTCGCTCCGCCAATATATGCACATTTTCTTTGTTTGTGTGTGTCATTTCTTTCCAAAGACTTTATTGCAAATATCTCTTGTTATATTGTCCAGCTTATGAGGTGTTAGTCTTGTGACTTTCTGCAGGTTTTCTCTTATGATAGTTGGTGCTCTATCCAGTTTGTGGTTTGTGACAATCCATCTCATCTCTATGTCTTGGCGTCGCTCACATATTGTGTTTTTAATGGTAATCACTATATCACTATGGTCGCTAAGGTTCTCTTCCATTGCCACTTCCCAAGTAAATTCTGTGTCCCTGAACATTTTATTGGCGAGAGCCAGGTCCAAGATGGACGATTGCTGTCGTCGCTGCCACGTAGGTACCCCGGGGGTGTTGATGAGGATCAATCCGTTTGCGTTTATAAAGTCCGCCATTATAACTCCTCTCGCGTTTTCTGTCTGTTCACCCCAAACTGGGGATTTCGCATTGAAGTCTCCAGCTATGATTATTCTTTTGGTCTTGTGTTTTTGCATGAGTGTCGCTATCTTTTCTAATGTTGTTTGGAGGTGCTCAATGTCTCTGTTCGGAGAACAGTAGCAGCCTATCACGAGTATTTTGTTCCAGGTGACGCATACGTAGTTCTGGCCCTTTTCTGAATCTGAGGGTCTTGCTTGGCTTATGACTCTGATGACTACATCTTGCTCCTCGCTGAAGTACCATATGCTCTTATCAATGCTGTTTTTGTGTGGTTCGGTGATCGGTCTATCTTATGGTCGGTCAGTGTTTTGTTCAATAGTGTCATGGCTGCGTAACTTTTATTCATATTGGTCTGAAGGATTTTTATCTCTGTGTTCTCTATTCGTTGCGCCATGTTCCTATGTATCTGTGGTCTTTCTTCCTTATATGGCATTTATGTTTGTGTTTGTATCGGTCCTCCGCCGTTTTCTTCTTGTTTCTTATCACTCTTGATTCCACTATTCTCACTTTCACTCTCTGTCCTGTGTTCCCTTTTCATCCTCGTTAGTTCTTTCTTGTATTTTGGGCATCTCGTCGTTCCCCCGCTATGTCCCTCCTCGTTACAGTCAGGACAGTGCTGTTCGTTTTTGCAATTCTTTGTTAGGTGTCCGTCTTCTCCGCACTTATAGCATTTGCCAGACTTATCTTCACCGTTGCAATCTTTGGCCATGTGTAAGGGTAGCCAGCACCTGTGGCATCTTGTTAGGTTGATTTTTTCTTCAACAAAGCATCTTGCCATACCTATTCGCATTCTTCTCTCTCTCAGAATTTTGTCTGCATTTTTTTTGTCTATTTTTAAAGTAGTAGCAAGCATACTTCTTGCATAAGGGCGAAAGGTACTTGCCTCAAACTTCAGGTCTTTTGTATTTTTTCGTCTTTTGTTACGCTTTTTAAGGCCTCCTCTAGTTCATCTTTTTCGGTTGTTATCGCCATCCCACGTATAATTAATGTTTTGCGGTCGTCTTTTCCTGCGATTTCCCTCACCTTTTGTTGTTTATTCTGCCCTAGTGTTTTTTCTATTTCCGCGATTGCCTCTCTATTCTTTTGCGTTGTTATGAGCACTTTTCCATCTCTCTTGTTTTCCGTATTCCTTCTATTTGTGTTATTTCCGGTTTGCCTCTCATTTGTTGTTTTATTTCCTTCACTATCTCTTCATACTGTTTCTCTTTGTTTTCTACTATCAATGCGTATGTCTGCCTCTCCCGCTTTTCTTTCTTTTCTCTGCTCGCCTCCGCAATCTTTTCTTTCGTTGTATAGATGTATACTTTGGTGGCCTTTCTTTTAAAGATGGCTTCCGTCATTTTACGCATCCGGTTTAGCGCCATTTTCCTAATGTGGTGTATTGCAATAGCGCTTTCTTGGGAGGTTTCTTCAGCCAGTTTTTGCAGAATTTCCCAGAGTTCCTCTTCCGTTCCCCCTGCTTTTACCTTGATTATTCGTTCTCTCTTCTCTTGTTCGTGGTCCCTTGTTCTTGTTGTCATTTCAATTTCTTCGTATTTTTGTGACAGTTTTTCTAGTATGGGGTATGTCTTTTTGTATTGATTCTGGATGCTTGTGTTCATATTCTCGTCATTCTCTTCGACAAGTAACCACTTTTGTGTCTGTCTCTTGCTGGTAGATGGGGTTACCCTCTGTTAACTGTGTGTAGCAGAAATACTCTTCCTTCCACTCCTGTGGCTCCAGTTCTTTCCATTCTTTGTAGGTTTGTATGTTTATTATTCTTTCTTTCATCTCTCTCCTTTCGCTCTTGCTCTGTTTCGGTCTGGGTTTGCATTTCCCTCGTCTTCCTCTGTCTTGTGTGTGTCATTTTTACTTTTGTCTGTTTTTGAAGCCATTCTTGGGTTTCTGTTTTTTTTTCAAGATTCCGGCCTCTTTTGTTCTTCGTGGGCCTTTAATGTGTTTATCAGATCCAGGACACGAGTTATGGCGCTGTTAAACTTTTCTGCGTGTTGTCGGTGTTCTTTTATCGTGTCTTCGTGAGCTGGGTACTCCTCGCCGCTCCATCTCGCGTCCTCGGTGCTGCCCATCTTTTTTCTTTTCTTTATTTCTCGTTTGGGGGTTCTGTCCTTTTGGTTTTCTTCGGGTTTCTTCCGGTCATTTTCCTCTGGGGGGAGATGCCCTCCAGGCCCGGGATAGACCAGTAGCTTGGGATGGTCCTCTTTTCCGTTCTTTCCACGGATATGATGGTGCTGTCGAGGTCCGCTTCGTCCCATTTCATTCCCTCCTGGCTTGATCCTGACGATGGTGGCTCCACCTCTTCTTCATCATCACTAATTTCCAGTAAGCTGGTGTTTGGTGATTTTAATCCGCGTGGCATTGGGGAATCGGGCATGCCTTCTTTCGCCGATTTTGTTGGTGACCTACTTAAGCGGCTACTGGACTTGAATATCAACCGCTCCTCCTCGCTCTGGCTAGCAGAGCCTGGTAACTGCGCGATATCTTCTCCGCTGCCTTGGCTTGCAAGGCCTAGTAATGGTTTGTCGTGTGCTGTGTCATTGCGTTTGGGGTCGTCATCTTTAAATCCGTCCGATTTTTTTTAACCATACATGATCCCACGAGTAGGGCAGAAAAAACCTGGTCCGGCGGGGTAGTGCTCCCATGCCCCGCTAAGGCTGCGGCTATGCTGAGGCGTTGCCTGGTGCCTCAGCTGCTCCGTTCTCGACCAACTAACGTATGGCCATTCATCCTTCGGCACGGGTCGCCTAACACCTTGGATTACGTTCCAGAAATTGTGTCCGTGGCAGTAGCAGGTGTCGTCTTCATCATTTCCGTCCGCGACATCACAGGGCTTGACAGAAAGGTCCAAATCAGCATCGGGGGCATGTCCATGATTGCGCCAGGTCGTCATCGGAGGTGTACAGGGAAGTGGTGTTGGGAAAGGAGGTTGCAAAGAGGGACCCTGTTAAAACGGTGTTGTTTAACAGGTGGCTCGGGAACCCCGTGCACGCCAACGCACGTAACTACCCATCGGTAACGCATCCCTGAGCAAGAGGCTAGTGGGTAAAGGTGAGTCTGATATTGGAAAAGGAGTATCAGACACAGCTCGGCAACCCCGTGCACGCCAGCACACGTACTCACCGGACAGGTGAGATCCCTGAGGGGAAACCCAACCCAACCCAACCCCACCATCGTCCATTTGGCGAATTGGTCTGGTGTGCATTGGTACGCTACGGGATCCCCCGGAAGTGCTGGCTGCTGGCACCAAATCCGTAGTAGGAAGCGTAACTACGGCATCAGACAAAATTTTTATTTTCGGCACATCTAGTGACTCTTTCTTAAATAAAAAGATGTATTAAAGTAACCAATACATATTGCTTAAAGACGTATATCAGGACGTCCAATGTTAAAGTGTAGTTATTACTGGTACCTGGTATGATGTAGGAATAGCATTGTTCCTCAAACGGACGGTAAAATGCTTCGAACAAAGAACACTGGACTTTGTCGGCTTCTAGTTACATCGGTCTACAAACTGTATCCATAATTCCTGCTGGGCAGGAATCTTTGGAAACCTACATTTAATTGTAAAATAAACCAAAATTTAGTCAAATATTATTTAATACAGGCATGTTCATTGACATTTGACTGGCATCTAACGTCACTTACCGATGAAACGTAATTCCTGTCGATTTATTGCAGCCAGGGACCCTATTCTCGTCATCTTTTTGAAGCGAAAGTGAGTCTTTTCGAATGGTTAGGTAAGAGTGGGGATATCGGCGGTTGCCATGTGTTTGGAACGTATGGGCGTGGCGCGTCCGTTATTGTTCTTAGCAACAAGCAAACTTGCCATAGATACGTTCGTATGGGCGTGGCGCGTGACTTATTGTTGTTAGCGACAAACAAATTTGCTCATAGATACGTTCCAGAGGGAAACCGCTGATATCCCCACTCCTTCCACCTAACCACTCGAAATGACTCACTTTCGCTTCAAAAAGATGACGAGAATAGGGTCCCTGGACCCTTTCTGCTGCGGCAGCTTCTTACAGCACGTACTGTCATGCTAATTCGTTATAAAAAATACTTACGCGCAGTGAAAACCACTTAAACCGATGTAATGTATCAGTTTGTCAGTTTGACGTTTGTGACTAACAGACGGTGTTTTGACACAAAGTGGTCCCAATTTTAAGCTCATATGACTCCTCCTCTTTTACACTATCTCGATGGTAGTGTCCAATGCTGATCTTTTGACAATCCTGGCTAACTAGTTTTATTTTAATGCAGACACGACCGATATCAATCAAATAGAATATCATGCCGCTTAACTATTAATTTTATGTATAGTATGATAAAGTTATGTGCTTGGCCACATCAGATTTATACAAATATAATACCCCTAGCCCAGCTCACAATACAATAATAGATTTTTTACCTAGGTACAATTTTAGTCCAACATTATAACTTTTCCGCTAACCGAAAAATGCGATAATTGCCAGAAATGTAAACAATGACCATATTTCTGGTGGTCAGCACATGAGAGACTCCATAAGCTTTAAGCCAAGACGTTAAATATTTCGTTTTGCAACGAGAATTAATGCCTGCGGTAACTTACAGCAATATTACCAAAATTACCAGTAACAACCCCGGCAATTTTTGCAAAATCGTTACCATGCGTCGAGTGCGTTGGATTTATTTAAATAATTTATGCAACAGCTTTTATTGCTGCATAAATTAATTTATATTAGCGAATAATAAAAGTTTTATCTAAATTTAAATAAATCTTATTATCAAATAATCAGTCATTGAAATTATGCAGCGTGTTCAAAAAAGTTTAATTTATTTTATCAGAAAAAAACTATAATAATAAATTAATAGAATAATAAACACACATCAGATGTTATTATACCGGGTGTATAGGACATCCTACGCAGAGAGTTAAAGAAAATCTGAAGATGGCACCATTTTAGAAAGAGCATATTGAAAGTAGGTCGTCTTATCTATCATAGGATACCTAAGATACATATTATCCAAAACCAAATAATAATATGTTGTTTCATATTATTTCGGTGCGTTTTCCTAAATTGTTTCCTTTTTATAAATTGATCTACCCTACCACGCTGGTTACCTTCCAAATATAGACGTATAAGTAATTTAAGCATAGAACACTAAATTAGGAAGCGAATGATAATAATTAAACCAGTTGAAAATACCTCGTTAGGACCCAAGGGATAATTAGAAGACCTACAAAAATCAGAATGAGAAATTTGGGGTTGCCCTTTAAGAATGTATCGATGACATAGTTAGTCAATAACAATTAATGGTTGGAAATTGTTCTTTTTTTTATAAAAATGTGTATTATTATAATATAACATCGACGTGATCGAAAGTTGTTTAAAATAGCGAACCGTCGTAAAGATTTTCTCATGTTTCCATTATTTTTGCGTTGATTGCATGATTTTCGAGACATTTTGTTACCCTTCACTCTGTATACATAATTGTATAGCCATATAGCAAATGCTCCTTTCACACACATACACACACTGTATAGAAAGAAAACTCCGCCAAATCGATATTATGATGAGCCAATAAACTATTGAAATGTACTCAGTATGAATAATTTATGAACAGTCAATACTAAAACTGGGTGCAAATTATCATTACCTATTTGATTTTGTCGTAGCATCGTTGAATTCTTACATTGCATTGTGTCAACTTTTAGTCCACGTATATGTGTACGTCAGCTATAAAGTTTGTAAAAAGTAAAAATTTGTTTGCGTGTATTTTGTTCACGTTTTTTGTAAACACCTGAGACCGTGATAGAATTTCATTGAACAAGTACCTGTTAACGTTAGGTACCTTTCCGATATGTACCTTTTCACTAAGTAATCATACGAATAGCATAATGTTCATCATTTTTATTGTTTCAAGTTAATGGTTATTTCTAGATATAAAATAATTAAATATCACGCACCATAAGCAAACTAGCTGGAAAATGAATAATAATCCTGAATATGAATACATTTTATCTGCTCTACGTCAGTATCTGTATTTTTGCAATGTTGCGACCTTGAGTTTAATACTTTTTAACGTTTGTGTTTGTTACCCTTTTTTCGACACAATATAAAAATGCAATCAAAAACTGGGCACCTATTGTGTATTAACTATTATTTTAAATATTATTAACTATTATTTAAACAATCTTAAACTTTACTGAATTTCAAGTTTTTCACATGCAATTAAAATTGAAAAAAGGCGCGGCTAATATGCATGATGATTTAAAATGGGTGGTTTGTATTATCTCACCGAGAATTCAGGGGTTATGTTTTTTAGCGCGTTGTTTCTTTGTTGATTCTGACGAACAGGTAGATGGTGTCATTCTTTATCATTGTTTAAATTAATTTTCTTTGGAAGTTTTTCAAACCCCATTGTAATATCTGTAGATATTTAACATTTTTAATCATTTTTTGGACATGTATTGTTTACTGATCTTTAGATTAGGATGTTGTAGGTATGTTTTTGATATAGTCGAATCACTATTATAAGAGCTCTGAGACAGATACACTATTATATCATATGATATTAAGTAACTTAAAGCTCTTCTTAGAAAAACTAATTGCTTATATTGTGAACATTGGAAACATACAATATTCGCAATAATTGAACGTTTCAATCCAATGTTATGTTGCTTTATGTATGGCTATGCAAAATTTTTGATAATATCGGATCATTTTAATGTAATACGAATGGTGTATTAGAATTAGTAGGTAATGACATTTGCTTTCTTTTGGTCAAAAGCAGCAGTAGAGATTTCATAGTATCGTATACAGGATGATTTTTTTTAGTACAGAGGATAAAAATTTTGAAACAACGTTTTTTTGCTGTTTTTTATTCAAAACAGCAGTGGAGATAGACGTTTTCAACGCTAACATTGCATAGGCACGACACATCCAATTGTGTAGTTGTATTTTCGTATGGACACCATGTATGATTTTCAAATTTTTAAGGATTTTTCTTACCTGTTACTACACATTATTTTTTTGCCAATTTTATGTTAGCTGTGTTTGGAACTAAAATCAACATCAATTTTTATTAAACTAGAATTATGGAAGTTTGCTTTTACTTGTCTGACGGTCAGGTCTTAGCTGTTCATTTTTCGCGTAAAAAATACATCTTCAATTAAAAATATCGAACAAAAAAAGAGATCAACACTATGTATTCAGGATTCAGGCTGATGTTGGAAGTGCTCTTCATTTAAACATGATATAAAAAATAAAAAGGAAGTCTTCGTTTGAAACGACATTTAAAAAACGTTGATTGCAGCTCCGATTAGATCGAGTGTGATACATTATAACTGAAACTGACGACCTAAAGACCACCTAAAATGTTAAAATCAAATATGCCGCCCATAACAAGACCAATGGTTTCTCCACAATCTTTAAAGATAACTCAAGAACATAATTAAAATTTGCTACCCAGCTGCACTCTTGTACACCTTTGGTTGGGTATTACAAATAACGTGTAAAAAATCCCCATGGATATCGTGTCCGCGTTGCGAGTTATTCTAGGTTTAAGATGGCCGATATAAGTTTTTTTTACAATATCTTTATTTCTATTGATCATACGTCAATGAGCGCTATTAGCGAATCTCTAAATCTTTTAATTATCTACAAAAAATATCCATACATAGTTTCAGTGCGAGTTGACGTTTTCAAGTTATAGGTCTAGAGAAACGTCAAAAGCACATAGGAGAAACAACGTCTTTGCGGGGAAACCTTTCTGCTACCCAAGTTATTGAAAACGTGATTGAGCATCATATTTTTTAACAAGAAAAACAATGCCGTGCACGTAAAATTTGACAATTTCCCAGATGTGTCTTTCAGAAGGTTAACTATGTATTCAAATGTACGCTAATAAAGGATACTAGTTTTGGAAAAAGATCCCATGAAAACAAGGGAGGAATTTATATACAACACTTTTTCTTTCTGAAGAACATATCGAAAACGGCCAACTTTTGTATACATGTTTATTAATTTTTTTTATCATATAATATGAAGCCCTTAAAATCGCCCTGCACGTTTTAAAGACGCGGTTTGTGATTCTCTGTATAATATGTATAATCTGTTCGTTGCTACTTGTTGTTGACGTTTTTCAGCCGTAGAACATAAAAACGGTTACAACATAAAAACGGTTACTCCTAAGATGTATAGTATCTTTATTGTAGAAAATTAATAGATCTACCAATCTCAATCTAATGTTCATTGTCGTCAGACCAATAGGAAGCAAGGTAATGTCACATACACCACTTTGCCCATCTCTCCAAGTCGTTTTTGTCAATATCTTCCTTCCTATGGTCTGCCAGGAGTGAAAGCTGAGATAAAATTGCTTGATCTTTTAATCATCTACAATAAATGTCATATGCAGTTTTTCGTACAAGTAACCGTTCTTACCGAATACCGACCGGGAATGCTTTATGGGGCGCCAGTGTGGGGCAACGCGGCGCGTACACATTTGAAACGTGTTCAGGTCCAGCAAAACAAAATTCTACGTATTATTTTAAGAGCCGATCGATATGACCGTACAGTAAGTTTACATACTCGCGCTGCGTGTCCTTTTATTAATGACATTTTGGCTAAACACGTCACAAAATTTTATGAAAAAACCATTCGGCATGAGAACCCCCTCATATGTGACATTACCGATAAAGCGAGGATGCGAAAACATCGCTTTCCATTCGAGCTACACAACCTTCTGCCACTGCCAGAGGTTGCAGCGCCGGAACCACCTGAGCAGCCTAGGGATGAGGAAGAAGGCGACGCGAACGTAGGAGCTCAGCAACACGATGCTGAGCTGGACGCCACCGATGACGATGAGTTTGAGCCGGAGCAACGGAGGAGACGTCGAAGGCGGTGGCGATAGCTGCGTGTGCGTGCTGAGCGTGTTAGTGTTTTAATCAATAATTTTTAGATCAAAACGTTTTACATCCTTTTAAATATTTATGTAAAGCATTTTTATCGCTTTATCGTCGTTTGCTTTTAAAAATTTACCCGCCAAGCTGTTCACTCACTGGCGGGTAAATCGTTTCATATTTCAGTTTGTAAATATACCTTCGGATAAGCGCCCACGGCGCAAGGCACCGTATGTTTTATATTTGAAATTGTGTTCATTCATAATGTATATATCCTTAAATTAATAAATTTGTGTTAATGGTTAATGGTTAATGGTTCTTACCGAATACGGCCGAATGGCACCACCTACCCTTGTTTTTCAATTACAGTTGTGTTGCGTTTACGCAAAAGTGCAAGATGGGTGTAACTTAATACACTTCTTTTGAAGGACAACTCGGAAATGGACAAGTTTTAACTGCACGCCATTGTTTTTCGTGTTAAAAATATGATGATCATTCATGTTTTCAATAACTTGGGTAGTAGAAAGGTTTTGCCCAACACTGATATACCTATGTTATTTCGCATTTTTTATTTGACGTTTTTCAAGACCAATAACTAAATTATTTAACAACTAGTGAAAAGTTATATGATTGATTAGAACGTGAAGAAGTGGACAACTGTGATAGAATACGGAAAGGCACACAGTTCTGTAAAAAAATAGCTTTGAGCACGGATTGCTGTCGCTGGTAGGTGGGAGACATTCATCAATTGCCATAATAACATTTGGGACTGTTTGGAGTAGGAAGACATGGAACTACATACTGTTTCCTGCGTCTTTAGATCAAGTTAACCGTCGGAGACTACTCACTCGCCGAAGTATTATTACCTCTTTCTCGGAAATTCGAAGCCGCTTTGCTGAGATTTATACCTTGATGGATAGCTACTGAAATATAGTAGTTTTTACGACAAAATGCCTAGTAAATGTATTATGGTTTTCTTTTGCAATAATGCGATAAATGCTGAACTTCTGTAGATGATTTTTGTGAAAAAATTTTTAATTTATTAACAATTATGACCTCTTAAAGATACCATTGACCAATACAAAAAAACTGCGAATATATTACTTATTTTTTGGTTTTCCGGTTGTGGTCATAGGTATCGTTTTCTTCAGAAAATCGCTAGAATTAAAATATCTCGAAAACTGTTGAGTTTTGGATCATGCATTTGGGGTCAAATAGCTGACGAATGACCTCTACTATAACGTGTTTAAAGTAATACGTTTAGGTACGCATTCAATACGCGTTTAAGAACCACTATATCTAAGAAAAAATGAATATACAGACAGTAAAGTTGCAAAATCGTGACAGTTTTGCCGTAAAATGCGAAAAACTGCGAACATACACGTTAGGGGTGGTTTTTAGAGTACCAGGTTCTAGTAAGATCCGCGTCGGATCCCAAAAGGGCAACTGTATAGGATTTAGGTCCCTTCCTAGGCCATTTTCCGTCTAATTTGAATGTACTAATTGTATTTGTAGAATTACGACTATTCATTATAACACAAGGGTAGTGAACGAATAATAATAATAATAATAATAGTGGTTTATTGTCCTCAGCGTGTTACAAAAAAATAAATCAATCCATACAAAATACAAAAAAAGTAAATCAATCCAAACAAAATACATAATATAAAAATAAAGTTTTGAAGTACAATCCTATGGCAGGTTTCAGCAATGTATTGCTGCTCTACCAACCTGCCATATAAAAAAATTAGAACATAGGAATCAGATGACCAGTTACACAAAAAAAATGCACCGGGACCTCTCTCGGCTATCCAATTTTATACAATATAGTGACAAACCCATGACAAACCACTAATCTCTGGAGATCCATTACTGTAACTACATTGATACTTTAGTATTAACACTAGCACTAGCGGGGGTTGGGAAATCGACTCGATCCGGAACGATGCCAGAAACGCTGACAAAGAAACATATAAAGTGAGTAAAAGAACACGGGAAAAGAGGGAAAAGAACCAAAAAAAAAACACGAAAAGCTTACTGATACTCAAACAGTGCGCTTGTTAAATTGTTTTAAAGTTTGACCACCGATGAACGTTTCTGTTGAGAGAGAATGTATTTATTATACGTGAAATATATTTGGTATGTAAAGCTACGCTTGAATCGTTCAGTTTTATGGAGAGGCGGTGAAAGGGCGCCTCCAAACCTAATATTAATAGAATGTACATCGGACCTTGTTCTAACCTTGTGGACGAGGTAGTTTAACGTAGTTTACCCGTGGTTATAATTTAATAAAAAGTTAGAGCTGCGTGGACTATTCTTCGGTTAGCCATATTTAGCCAGCCTATGGACTTTATTTTGTCACTAACATGATCTCGCCGCCTCAGGCCGAAAACAAGCCGAACACATGAGTTTTGAACACGTTGCACACGCATTTTTAGATGATATGATAGAAAAGGAGAATACAAAACATCCGCAAAGTTGAAGTGTGATAAGATCAGGGACTCGCATAAGATAATTTTGGTTTTCGTTGTTATGAACCGCCTTATGTTATAAATGCTTTTGAGACCGAGATAAGTTTTTTTAAGACATGAGTTAATGTGGTCTTGAAATTTTAAATTCTGGTCCAGGATAACACCCAGGTTCCTGACCCTCTCCCTTAGATCCAATCTCCTACCATCCATCCTGACATCAACCCTCTGACTAATCTGACCTGTAACCTTTTTAGGATGGAAAACTATGAGCTCGGTTTTACTAGGATTGATTTCTAAGCCATGTTGTCTCGAGCCGCTAGAGCCTGCAAGTCAGAGCTCAAACGCTGGCAGGCATCCTCCAGCTCGCTTTCCTTGCACGATAAATAAATTTGAGTGTCATCCGCGTATGTATGACTGGAGCAATGACGTAACTTATTTGTGAGGGTACTAGTGTACAAAGTAAATAGTAAAGTTGACAGTATAGAGCCCTGGGTGGTGCCCGAAGTTAGCGTCAGAAATTCAGAGATATCGCCATGCACACTGACTGCCTGTTGTCTATTTGTTACGTAATTCATTATCAAATTAATGGATGCTTGACCCATGCCAATATTATGTAAAATGGCAGACAATATATAATGATTCATTTTATCAAATGCCTTGCTGTAGTCTATAAGACACAACAAGGTCATTTTACCAACATCTGCAGCTCTAAGAATATCATCTACAATAGTCAAGAGAGCCGTCGTGCAACGATACCCCGAACGAAATCCCGACTGGGTCGTCGGCAAAATATTATTATCCGCTACAGTCATAAAGTTGACGCCAAAGTATTTTTTCTATTATCTTGGATAGTACCGGCACTATACTGATGGGTCGTAAGTCTCCTATGGCGGGGTCAGATTTCTTAGGCACAGGAATCACAAGTGAACGCTTCCACACATCGGGGAATACACCTTTTTCAATGCAGATGTTGTAGATACGCATAAGATGTGGTAATATTCGCGGATAACACAATCTTACTGTTTGGATATTCAGACCATCCCAACCGGTAGCTTTAGATTTAATAGATGAAACTGCACTTAATACATCCTGCTGTCACTAATTGGAAATTAAAAGTATTGTTTGTTCTACATGCGGACATGTAAGAGTGATAAATATCAAATATGTTTAAATTATTGTAGTTTACTACGTAGAGAATTAACGAAATACCTGTTGATCATATTAGAAGTTAAGTTCGAGGGTACTTCAGTGCCAGCCCGCGAATATAAACCAGTGCGCCTCAAAGCAGTCCAGGGATTTCCTTTATTATTATTTATGCAATATTGATAATAAGCGGTTTTTTCACGTCGAATCGCAGCATTGACATAATTACGTAACTCTCTATAGTACTCCCCGTGAACCGGCAGTTGCGTTGATTTGAATCGTTTAAATGCACTATCTCGAAGTTGCTGCATGCGTTTAATGGTATCCGTTATCCATGGGGTTGGAGGGTGTTTGATGATTTTAGTTACAGCGGGTGCATGCAGATTCAAAACTTCCAGTAGACCGTCCAATAAAAAAATTGTTTTCTCATTAATATCTCCAAGATAATACAATCGGTCAAAGGGGAATGCAAATAAATCAACTTCGAAATTATTTTGATTAAAATTTTTATAAGATCTAAAAGTAACGGTTCTGAGGGGTGCAGGGGCGGACTGTATTTTTAGGATGCAATAAATCAAATCGTGGTCAGACACCTCTCCGGAAGTTTGCACTCCCGACTCATCAACCAAATCTTTATTAGAAATTAGAATTACGTCCAGTAATGATGCCGAATTGCGCGCAACCCTGGTTGGGGAAGAAATTATTTGTACAAGGCCAAGAGCCTCGAGTGTATCTCGGAACATAGCCATTGACCGAGAATCAACGCTCAATTGGTCGATATTCACATCACCAAGCACAATTATATTGTTTTATTCAGGCAGAAAGTCGCATACTGTTTCTTCGAGTGAAGATAAGAAGTCCCTTGCTGCAAGCCTCGGAGGGCGGTAAACAACACCGACAGCATAGGTTCCCCTATCAAGGCTAAATGTAATCCAAAGCTGCTCTAAGCTATCAGAGGAACCTATAACCTTGTATTTAACATTATTTTTTATATAGATCACCACTCCGCCCCCCCCCCCCCTCTCCCTTTGGTCCCTTCGCAAAACGGTGTAGCCGTTCAGCATAATTAAAGATGAATCAATATCTCTCGATAGCCAGGTCTCAGAGACTGTGATAACATCATAAGAGTGGGGATTAATTAGATTACGAAAATCGTCAAAAGAAGCCAAGAGAGATCTAGCATTCAAATGACACAAACTATACTTGGTCATCATCTGTTTCCTATGTGATCAAACAAAACAAAAAAAGAGACAGACAAGAGCACTACGAAGCGGCAAACGACTCTGCAACGTGGCCAGAGCCAAATGGCATCTAATTAAAACTAAATAAATAAATCAATGAATCAACGAAATTAAAATAAAAGAAAAAACCTATACAATGTAAGCAAAGGCAGCAACAGCTTCTTTCTAACGAAAAAATCAAAGCAGACTGTGGATAATCAATTCAATTTGCAATGCTGCCATGCAGCTTTCTGCAAAAAATGAAAATCAAAAAATATTTCGCTACAAAGCAGAATATAAAAGCAAAGATATTCATCAGATTAACTACGGAAATCAAATTAAGCTAATTTATCACCAATAAAAAGGGTAAACAATAAGAGGCAATAATCAATAAGGTTACTTTTTCTTACTACGGGTTATTCGGGTGTGTCGATCATTCCCCACAGGAACCAACTCAGCGTCCTGATCGGAAGCACTGTTGGCCATATCTATCTGGGAGCCTATACGGTCGGTGTCTTCCACAGTTTCAAAACGCATCCTCTTATTCTGGACGTTTCCGTAGATGTTCCCATTAACTGACCACACACTAGTCTTCCCCAATTTTTGCTTGACTATTGACAGGAGATTATGCCGCTTTCTAGTAAGATCTTCCGCAATAAACAATTTGGTACCTTTCAGAATCGGAAAATGCCAAAATTCAACATGGCGCCCATAAGAAAAACAAAAGTTGGCCATGGTTACGCAGCCATCTTTGATGCTATTTCAAATTAGAAAATAACACTGCATTCCTTGTTAAAAAGTAGCTGTAGAGTGTTTTTGTTTCAAATGTCTAGCTACGTTTGGTTTTGAATAAAAAATTAAAAACGATATCTTAACATTTCAGTTTTTTTGCGGATATCTTTAAAATGAAAAATGATAGCTAAAATTTCTTTTCAGATAATTGATCAGCACAAAAATACGAAATTTTGCCAAATTTAAACATACGCTCTGTCTCCACTAATAAGCGAGATCCCCATGGTGAGCCTCGAAATTGAATCACCCGGTATAGGGCCGTAGTCAAAGGAAAGTTAGCTAATGATAGGTATATTGTGGCAGATATGGATGCATTTTAACTTCCTCAAAGGCCCTATGAAGGAATTTTTGATGCTGCAAATATAAGGTATTGGGTAAAGGATAATTAATTTTGACTATTTGTTTCTTGGAGTTATTCATGTACCATGACATGTCTTATGACATGTCTTGGACGTTATTTATATTTAGGTAGATTAAGAACTTGCAGGCATGAAACGTAAAATTTCTTTTTGAGTTCCATTCTTAAAATTTTGTATGGATTTTTAGGAATCGTTTTTGCTCTTGTGTTAGTGCTGAAGTGAAATTGTGCGGATTGAAATTTATAATTTGTCATGTGATTATTAATCTTAATTCTTCTGTGCTTATTTAAGATCTTTTACAAGGCAGAGAACTAAAAAAGAAAACAATAGGTCTTTGTTGTTTCCAATTTAAATATAGTTAAATAGTTAAATATAGTAAAGAAAATATAGTAAAAATATAGTATATATAGTTAAATATAGTTTTTATTTCTAAACAATACTTCCATAGAACATGTTGATAATAACAAAAATAAATGTAGTTATTCAAATTCAAATTTTCTGAACTCGTTTACTACACAATAGTAAAAAAAATTAATTCCTTTAAAAATGAATAGTGCGTGTTTGGTTTTGCGGTTTTATGAAGAATAGCATTTTCCATATCACGCTAACTTCCCTGGAGATACAGTTTGTATTTTTATTGTACTATAATATACGTAACTAATACACGTAACTGGGTTTGTTAATTACAAATATTAGTAAAGTAATTAAAACTTATCTTTTATTAAGATAGCCCTTCTATCTTATAATTCTAACATTGCACAATTTTATGATGGAACTCTTTGAAATAAATTTAACGTAAACTTTCGCATGATAAATGGCATTTAATCAACACTAATAGAAAATAACGAATAAATGCAGGTGGTTCGGTATTGATATGTTTTCAATTATTTAAATATAGCTCAGAAAGTTCATATGTGACCTCGGATGCGAAAAGGGACCTACCGTGTCAAAATATCGATTTTGATATTTGATGCAATTCTTGAAGAGTAGTTTTTTCTCCAAGAATTGCATCAAAAGAAAAAATCGATATTTTGACACAATAACTCCCTTTTCGCATCCGAGGTCACATATAGTTATTCATATTCATATTAAAGAAATTGTTTATTTATTATTTCACTCATTCATTTTTTTTGCATGTAATTTTAATATAATATCTTCTTATACAATTTTATCACAATTTTGTTACACACAAAATATTGTTTAAAATAGTCTGGGAATAGATCTACAGAAGAACAGTGATTATATAAAACGATAAAGTTATTTGAAATGTGTAGTCTATTATTCCGTCTGGGCGACGGGCGTTGACCGGCCCGTCGCGTCGCGGCGTCTAGATGTCGTTTACCCCATTTGATATGGCTACTAGGAACATATCTTTTCATTATTTGGCAGTTTTTACTTCTTATGTAATATCTAGTGACCCAAAATATTTAAAACGCAAAAGCTGTTCTGATATGATTCCATATTTACACAACTTTGTCCCATTTAACGGACATCGTTGCTGTTACAGCTTACATGTACATTATGTTCCGTGAGACATCTTGGTCGTTGCTGATGATTTGACGTAGGTGCTTTCGAGACGAGTAAAAGAACTTCAACCTTCTCTACAAAAATTCTGATATTAGTCCACCATTTTTGTTCTCTTTTGTATATTAAGCTTAAATTTTATTGTTGAAAATAGTCAAGTGGTTATTCATCACAAGACACATACTTAGCCGGATTTTTGTTTGTTGGTGGTGCATTTATAAACTACCTAGGATGGGAGGAACTTTGAATGATATAAAAGTTTAATGGATTATGATTCTACAGTGATATTTTGCAAAACATGTTAATTATGAAGGAAAGCACTTTGGCGGAAAGTTGTCTATTGAAATTAATCAGCACATTGAATCTTGAACATTAACTTTTAAGAATGATGTTCAAAATTATTATTCCACCGTGCACCGTTTCATTTCGTACTGCACTCGTCTCCGGAAGCCAATAGGAATCAAGACAATTTCGTTGCCCACACTTCTACCAGTAAAACTATATGTTTAAATTATCACGTCTTGTTTTGTACCTACTTTTACAAAAGACGGTTAGAGAATGTGTGCATACAGTAAAGTGCACATTTTGTTGTTTGTGTAATGTGTATGCTTTTACTATACTAAGCAGTAAATGTATGCACTGACTGGTTTATGCATTTACGGAGTTGATGCTTTTACTGTAAATATTCATTGCTTACACATGTAATAATTTATATTCAATGCTTAGATATGTAATAGGTAATAATTTAATTTTTACCAGGTGGCGGGATCAGACGCGAGAATAGCACCAGAGATGGCACATCAAGTAACTACTAACGGGCACAGAAATGAGGAGAACTACGCCAAAACTGTCTTTGGAGGTGAGTGTGCTTCCGCAAAATGCAACATTGTTCGATTTTTATAACAACATTTATGGTGGAAGGAAGGTAGTTGAGGGATACTTGATCACAAATAAAAATTCGCTATTACGAGACAATTAATATAGTGTCTCTTTGAAGCACTGAAATTATGAATAGAAATAGTTGAAAGCGTCCATTAGGTCTATTATAATATGGTATAGTTTTCTCCTGCACAGATGGATCTAGAGTAACTACTGTCATCATAAGGACGTTCACAAGGAAAATTCAAATTCAGTTAGCCCTGAAGAAACTTTTTGCTTGGCGAACAGAGTTAGTTTAAAATAAAACTAAATCATTTCAAATCAATAACATAAAAACATAAAATAAGTTTCACTAATCGTTTTCTTAAAGCAAATACTTACGTTATTTTATATTAAAAAATACCCTTTATCACAAGTATGCATTACCTTAAAACGATATATTTTTAAGAAAATAATTTTATTATCATTAGAAAACTATTTTATATCTGTAATTTTATTATTCACCCACTGTTTTTCTTGTATTATATTTATTACATAACAATCCAAAAACGTTATAATCGTTCAATTTGAATACAGATATTAACAAAAACGATTGATTTAACAGATACATAATTATCTTTATCTTAGACTCGCACATAATAAGTTTATTGTATACGTATCTATGACTATATAATCCATCATAATACGTGGCATGTTCTCTTCAAAGGAACTATCATTGTTGGTTAAATCTACTGTCAACAGCTACATATTGCAGTTGATTGATAGTTTGCATCACCATTAACAAATACATTTTAAATATGGAAAAAAAAATGGAATTTATGAGTCGTAGATAAAACGTCGTAAATTGCTCGCATTAATATCCTTCATTATATGCCCGTCTAATAAAATACTATTGCCGTATGTACCTACTAATTGTAAATCCTATAGGTGGGATTTATGTTCTGAATTCAATGATGTGAATTCAGAAAAAAACGACATTTTTTCTATTTCTTCCTACCAAAAACGTAAAAATGTTAGTGAAAAAAAAAATAACCGTTTTCTTTGGGAAACAGAAATTTGTATTTTTTACAGATTATATTCTTTATTATGAATATTTTAGATTAATTTCAATCGGATTGTTAATAACACATAGTTATAGGTAATATCACGAGAGCTGCAAATAAGTAATCGATTTCAGCTGTTATGCCATTTAAATGAAACTTTGTGAAATTATAGTGTTATATAAGAAAAATCTAACAATTTAAAATTTCTGAAAATTTGAGTTACCTACGCCCTGTTTAATTTTGTCACCATGGTCAATTTTGACATTACTTACATCAAAACCCATAGCTTTTTAAGAAATTAGTATTGTTTTTCTCGCACTATGCCTAATCGATGAGAGCAATTTGTTAGAAATCAAAGCACCTTACTATACCGGGTGACCCACGCCATAGGTACTCCCGTTTATTTTTTGTGTGTATAAAGCTGGACGAATGAAATTTGGGAAAGTGCTAATAGACAAAAAATGCCATTATTTGGGATACTCGTGAGGTTAATGACTTCCGGTTTTTCCGGGAATGACATCATCATTGAAATTTTAAATGGCACCCTACGTTCTTTGTGTGATATTTTCAATCAGGATGACATTCTGAACACAAAAACATATCGATCATCAATTTTTATCACCAAGGCAACGCAAAAATAACTGTTTTGTGTATTAATCTAGGTGGCTATGAATTGATGAAAATAGTCGAAAATTGTCAAATAAACACTCACTAAATCGATTTTGGCCGACATTGCATTACTGGCGCCCTCTAGCATGATTTAATTGGTTTTTGGCCAGTGAGTCAATTTTTTCACGGGTAACCAATGGCCACACCCTGGTTATTCGATAGATAACATCTTTCCGATTACAATGATACCAAATACTTGATATTTTGTTGAAATTCGTAGCGTACAAATAATAATAATAATAATAATAAACGGTCTTTATTTATTGGGCGAAGTCTAGCAATACAGCTATTCCACTTAACCCTAAAAATAATGCTAGAAGCAAGGAAATCGAAAAAAATATTGGCCTAATGATCAAAGTCAGCGTACAAGACAAAGTCACTCAATGGACTACTCGAAGGAAGTAGCCTTAAACTTCAGTTTCACGCTACGATTATTAACAAAATATCAAGCCTTTGGTATCGATGTGTCGGAAAAATGTTTTTCCTCGAACAATCAGGGTACTTCCTTCGAGTAGTCCATTGAGTGACTGACTTGTACGTTGACTTTGATCATTAGGTCAATATTTATTTTGATTTCGTTGCTTCTAACAACAATTTCAACAAAATATCAAGTATTTGGTATCATTGTAATCGGAAAGATGTTATCTATCGAATAATCAGGGTGTGGCCATTGGGTGCCCGTGAAAAAAAATGACTCACTGGCCAAGAACCAATTAAATCACGCTAGAAGGCGCCAGTAATGCAATGTCCGCCAAAGTCGATTTAGTTAGTGTTTATTTGACCATTTTCGACTATTTTCACCAATTCATGGCCACCTAGATTAATACACAAAAAAGTTATTTTTGCGTTGCCTTGGTGATAAAAATTGACGATCGATATGTTTTTGTGTTCAGAATGTCATCCTGATTGAAAATATCACACAAAGAATATAGGATACCATTTAAAATTTCAATGATGACGTCATTTCCGGAAAAACCGGAAGTCATATTAACCTCAAGAGTATCCCAAGCAATTCCATTTTTTGTCTATTAACACTTGCCCAAATTTCATTCGTCCAGGTTTATAAACAATAAAGATAAACGGGAGCACCTATGCCGTGGGTCACCCGGTATACTGTATTACGATATGTAGTGACAAAATCGTAAGCGAGCTATTAATTATTTAACCCTATTTAACCATTAGTTTTGGTTAAGAGATGTAACTGTAGATGAATATTTTATGGTTGATGGTTGATTTAAGCGTAAATAGATATTGCCTTTTTTCTCAAGTAGTTTGATTTTTTCGGAGTTTGAAATAAATTTGCAGACTACTGCGGTCCACGGTTGCGGCAGTGTAAGTAGCGCAGAACGCCGGGCATTTCTGTCAGAAGGTGTTATTTCAATTGGTTTTTGCTCACCAGTGCCCAAAAACAGAAGATAGTTTCTTAAACTCACCAATTAAACAAAAATAATAAAATATATATTGACACAAGTATATTAAATATAATCTCGGAATTCCCGGGATGTTAAAATATTATCTTTGTTTTGTCAGGACCCCGAGAACGGGATTGAAAGCTCTAGAGGCAAGATTATACAGAGTGGTATCAGCATTAAAAATGTACCTCGATAAATTGGACGCTTTCAAGTATCACAGGTCCCATATTTGCAAAATATTGCAAAATTTAGGTAGAACTTTTTGCATAGGAACTATATTATAAACATCGAGCAATGTAAATTTTGAGGAATTTTCCATGACTTATTTTCTGATTTGGTGTTTTTCTTTCTTTTTTTGGTTCTATTCTCTTGCTTCCTTTGATTTAATTGGGTCGTGTTGGCATAGCTGGAGAACGTAAGTAACTACAAGTATTTTGTTCAGTTATCACACCACTACATAGATTAGTGAGTACAAGATATAAACCTTTTATATATCATTTCAAAGGAAATCCACACCAGATATTTTTATCATATATTCATCATACAGGGTATGAATACAGCAATTAGTATTCGGCTGTTTCCAACTGTTTTTTTTTTCAACGTTCATTAAAGAAACAGCAAAACTTATTTTGAATAGGTAACATATCACACTTTTTGATAGCTATAATTGATTTGCTATTCCAATATTATTTATCCGGAATATATGGATGTTTGCCAAATGCCAAACAAATTAATAATTTTAAATAGAACAGCCTAAATACTATAATATTGGTATGTTTCACAATACCAATATTATAGTATTTCTATCATGAACAGCTAAAAAGTTATTATCGTCTAATGTGATATTTATAACCTTGGCGGAATAAATCCTAAATCTAATGCAGAGAGAATATTACAAAATTCTCACTGGGATTGGTCAAGGCTGCGCAGAAGTGATTAGGTACCGAATGATACTTCAAGAGGACAACCACCCAAAACTGAGAAGCCAACTCGATAGCTGACGGAGCTCACTCCACTCAAAAATGTTTGGTCAGTAATGAAGCTGAAAGTTATGTAGGTACCTATATCGAAAAATGGGGAAGATTGCTTTATCGTCTTGTTCTGTAGAAAATTTACTGGAGAAAACCAAAAGTACTAATAATAGTTTGTTTTCGAGGTATAACTACAAGATTCTGGATATTTCTGTCGAAATATTTGTTCTTCGCTAAATTAGATGAAAGATATTTCGTTGCTATAACATAAAGCATTGTTTCTTTTTATGGAAACCATAGTTAATGATGACTTAAATATATAGAGTTTGTTCGGTTCCCAGTTTTCACTCCCCGGTTTTTGAAGAGGTTTTTCTCCATGTAGTATTGACATGCCGTCCCTAATTCCGTTATCATATATTCACTCTTGAATTCCATTTGAAGTGCAAAGTGGTATGGAATGCTGGAATGCTGTATACAAAGTCGTTATTATAAGAAAAAATATATTTTTAAAAGATTGAAACGAAGAGAATTTCAGTATTCAGGCATTTAATATACAAACCCCAAAAATGGTTGGTTTCATTATATATGCTGAAATTACTACTTTCTAGTCGTTATTATATTATCAAGCTATATGGATCTGGGATGTCAACATGTTCTAACAATAAAAAAGGTAATTACTTGAATCCAGAATAACCTATAAGATCAATTCACGCCGAAGCAATTAATTATAATTGATACATATTATTACATTAATTGCTTCGGCGTGAATTGATCTTATAGGTTATTCTGGATGAGGCATAGCACTGGTGCATTGTGTTTGCAGAATATTCGTCTCCTTTCCACCATGCCGTTGAATGGTAGGATCTCACAGTGTTAGAAAAATCATTGTATGAATATTACAATACTGAAGTGTGACATTACAACGATACTGCTCGTTTATTTGCCTTAGAATCGTAAAAGATTACAATGTACATTGTGATTTTACTAATATAAGACGCTAGACGCACGCGTGTATGATTAGCAGTTTTTAGTTCCACCTTTCGATGGCATTTCGTCGGGCGATTGGGCAGTAGAATACAATTGCTCAACAATTAGGCTACCACTGAGTGAAAGAATTATCAAAATCGGATAAATGGTTTGGGAGAAAATCAACGCAATTGTTTAAAAATTTTTCATTATCCCGTAACTCTTTTGACCAGTGTATATGCCAAGTAGAATTTGGAGAACAAATTAAAATGTGAAATCTTCTTTTTAGATTAACCTTCTTGGTGACTATCTAATATTTATTCTTGTTCCATTACAGATAAAGAATAATGTGCATTGTCAGAAACAGAGAATAATGCAGTGTGGTTCCTTTCTAGAAGGCATGATAATACATTTTAAATAAATATATTTTACAGTTGTTTACTTTTTCATAAAATTATATCTACCAATTATTTTAAAATTACTGCATACTTCGTTTAATATTGAAATTTACATCGCAATTGTGCTTTAAACGATATATGGGGTAATAAGTAGTAATATTTCCTACAATTTGGTGTAATATTCCGACCAAATTCTAGTAAAATTGCAGTGTGAATATACAATGACTATGTCAAAATACAATTGGGATGTAAAATTACAGTGATTCTAAGAAGTCAATTCCTACTGTAAATTCACATCAAAATTTTTCTCGGTGTAATACAGCTAGAAGTAGGATTTTGTTCGTATATGCAGAAGTTTATATTTCATTCACGTAATTAGTTATTTATAATAAGTCATTTATAATAATTACTTTTATTATACCGGATGACTTTTTTCAACCTGGGATTTTTAAAAATCTGGAGAAAGAAGAATCTACGAAGAAAATGTTTGAAATAAAATGTTAATATTATTGGGGGAAATTCATTTGTGCTAAAATTAGCCCCCCTTCTACCCCACCTGTACCTGGGCAGCGGATAACTTTTCTAATCGCAATGAATAAAATACTACTTGTTTGTTCTAAACACTTGAAGTTTTGACGTTTACAAATCTAGACTTTTAGCGTAACCCAGGAACAACGACGTGGATGTAGCAGTGTTCCCTTCGGGGTGATTGATTAACTTGAGTCCCCTCGCCTCTCACCTATCGGAGTACTTTATTAACGTGATTCCCCTCGCCTCTCACCTATCGGGGTGCTTTCTTAACGTGAGTTCTCTCGCCTCTCACCTATCGAAGTGCTTTATTAACGTGAGTCCCCTCGCCTCTCACCTATCGGGGTACTTGATTAACGTGAGTTATCTCGACTCACCTACCGAAGTCCTCTATTAACGTGACTCGCCTCGCCTCTCACCTATCGGGGTGCTTGATTAACGTGAGCTCCCTCGCTTCTCACCTATCGAAGTGCTTTATTAACGTGATTCCCGTCGCCTCTCACCTACCGGGTGCTTGATTAACGTGAGTTCTCTTGCCTCACGAAAAGATTTGATTGAAACCTCTTCAACCAACCAAGAAATTTAAATTTGACTCACGTGAAATGTTTATATCTACATTTTTCGAGGCAAAGAAGAATGAATCCTCAGAAACATAAGCACTATCGCAACTTGACTGCTGAAAGTTATGCAATTATATCTCAAGATGAGATACAAAGTACACACTGGGCTCATCTCCAAAGTTGTTTTAAGTTATTGTATAAAAATTAAATTTTTGTTTCATTTTATGCGATTATGATTTGGCCCGTGACATTTTCAAAAACTCATAAACCAAAATCTCCATAATCTGTAGCTACAGATTATAGAGATTTTTTTTTATCCTTCATGTTCTATTGCACGTTTATTCCGTAGTAGTCTAGCCACCGCTATTTTAAAGCCATTTTTTATACAACTTAACAAAGTTATCATCGTTAACTGAAAACATCACTCCTGTTTTCGCTTTGTTTATACATCAGCAGATGAATAAAACGCCCCATTGCTTTTTTAGTACATTATTGTACTGTCACACCCGTCACCGCGGAATGACCCTATAGTAATATCGAAGAATGCCCAGTCTGTACTTGTACTTGTAATAAGAAAAAGTATTACGTATTACATCCGTAGGAATATTTAATTTAAGTATTTAGTTTTCGTATTTTGTTGGTATAAACGGGATTCAGTTGCAATTGTGCAAATAATTATAAGTATTCTTGTTTTCAGTTGATTTAAAAAAATTCTCAATAAATCAAAAATAGTGTGGTGTGTCTAACTAAAACTTGTAATTATTCGTTCTAATTTGAAATCAATATATTTAAGTGAGTTTGTTTTTCATTGAACGCAATGTCGTGTTTATTATGCTTCCATTCCAACTGGAAAATACCTCGTCAAAGCGCAATTACCAGAAATAGAACAAGGAATTAACAACAACAGCCGTATAAAACCCACCAATTTTCTTCAGTTTTTTTTTGCATATACAACGATGTTCTCGCCCGTTAACCATGAAAATACATGGTTTGACCTAAAGGCTACATTATCTAAAGTCGATATATACGTCAAACGGTCGTTCGTACGCTATTTGCAGGCTTTTAACTTCACACTTACAAGCACGCGTCATGCCGAACTCATTAGCAATTGATGTGGGAAACATACATATGCGCATTCTCTCTGTTGTAGCCGATAGGAAAATTATGTTTTGTGTATCTATTATGGCCACTAAAGGTTTAGTTAGTCGATAATACCACTGGATGTTGGACGGATTGTGTGTTTGTATTCTACGTTTTGAGGTTACGTTCGATGGCTTTAATTGGTTTCGGAAGTCTTCTATGAGTTAAAGTTAGATTGATTCGGCGACTGTTGCGGCGGCAGACGGACCTCTTGGTCGCTGGTTGGCTCAACTAAAGCGCGCGTGTTACTCCGACCTCTGAAAAAATTACGAAGCGTATTGCTGAGATTGGAGATTGATACCGCTTCAGAATATGAACGGCAATAACAGTTATGAGAGGCACAAGGCCCCGGCAACACCTGACGAGAGTATGTACAGCAAAGGTAATCTTTTCAAAACAACATAACTCAAATCAACATAACAATAATTTTGTATTATGTACGATTTATAACAATACAAGTAAATATCTATGGCGAAATATTCTCTTGTAGAATAAACAGAAGCGTTTATGATTATGACAGTTGTGTGGTCTTATTGAGTGAACTTTTCACAATAGTTATAAGCCCTAAGTATAACTTATAACCATAAAGCTCTAAATATATCACAATAATATAATACGCGCGACCTAAAGGTACGTATACATCTGAGCACGTACGGCGTATGAGGATGCGCATGCCGCTCCGCATACAACGGACCAGTGTTTCTCAATCTGGACGTCAGAAATGCGTGTGAGTGAGTCTGTGGGAGTAAGCAGTGTTTACGTTTAGGTACCAATACCCCTCTAAAAGATATTTTATTGAAAGCGGTCGCCCAGACACATCCGGCCAAATTGTGTTGGTCAATAACCGGCAATATCCGGGTAACTTTCTTACTAAAAAGGTGTGATCTTCGATGGTCGTCATGACGTACGTACCTTAACTGTTGAGAGTAGTCTATCAGACACTTCCGTTTCTATTGCGGTTGGCCAGACAAAATTACTACGAAAGTACATATATTTTTATCGCAAAATTAGCACATGTGTTTTGTACGGTAGCACAGGTATCGTCACCTGTTAAATAATCGGTCTACAACCTATTTCCATTTCCGTCTAGGCACAACAACGTTTCTGTTAATAATTAGGCGTAAGCGTTCTTATACTAAACAATACGGTTGATGTTGGTGTTGGTGATGACATACGTACCATGTTAACACTGAAGGAGTTCACGCAACCAAAAGGGCCTTTTAGTGCATTGCCTCAAGAACGGTTCAATTTTTCAAGTTCTTATTATTGCTATTCGTGTGCTTTTAATAATGTACCTCCGGGTGCGGCTGTACTGTTGTTGACGGTGACAGTTATATTCCTGACTTAAACGGATCTAGACGGCGAAGTTGTGATGCATAAGGTAAATAGCTAATTATGCAATAGGTTAACTATTTTGAGTTGCCATAGCGTCCCCTTGAGCCCCCCCCCCTTGACCGCACTGCGGTCAGTAGTCCTTTTGTGCCCTCTAGAGTTTTAGCTCAGAAGTCAGGACTTGTATTCTATTGTAAGGACAAGTCCTTTGATTAGTCCAGGATTTTTCTGGGGTCTGTCCTCAACGAAGGCCTCGCAGAGGCATAGTAGGTGTATCGGAGTTTCTTCCTCCTCTCCGCAGCCCCTGCATAAAGGGTCTTCGGTCAGTGCCATCCTGTGGAGGTATCGGTTAACTGGGCAGTGTCCTGTTACCACTGCCGTCCACAGTCTGATGTCAGCTTTGCTCATCTTGAGCGTGTCCTCTGGCAATTTGGCCGAATGTCTTCCAAGAAAGAACCTTGAGTGGGTCTGTCCGGGATGGTCCCTCCAGTGTTCTTCATGCCACTGGCGTAGCAGGCGTTTTATTTCCCTCTTGCATGTGTCTATTGATAGGCCAACAAGTGGTTCGGGTCCAATGAGAGGTATCAGGGTCCGGCCTTTTGCGAGTTTGTCGGCGCCACAGTAGAGGGGACAGCACCCCCCCCCCCCCCTGCGGACATCCCCTAGCTGCCCTCACTCTCACAGTATAGTTGTTGACTGTGGCGTGGACTCCTCTATGTTTAAGCATGTGAGCTATCCATCTACTCAAGGTGATGTCCACTCCTCTGCTTGTCACTGCATGTGTGATTGATAATGGGGATGTATTATCAAACGGACCCTCAATATCCCAGAACGCTCCAAACGCAATTTCTTTGCTCCTCAGTGAGGCTTCTACCGTTCGAACAATTTCTCGAACTGCCAGTTCGCGGGATGTCCCTGTTTGATATGCATATTGTATCGGCTGAGCGGATAAATGCTCAGCGCCGTGTCCCTTATATGCCTTTCCAAAATTCTTTCCAAAGTTGTTAATAGGAAAGACGTCAGACTGATCGGTCTAAATGATTTGGCCTGTTCGTAAGAATCTCGCCCAGGTTTTGGTATGAAAACAACTTTTGTCTCTCTCCATGTTGTAGCCAGTGCCTAGCCAGTGCTAGGCTAGCCCTGTACAACGCGCACAACGGAGAGGCTAACAGCTCGAACCCGTTCTGTAGCATTGTTGGAATTATACCATCTTTTCCTGGTGATTTAAATGGTAGAAATGTTACATACTTAACACATTTGGAGATATTGAACAGACAGCTCAATAAACATTACCTACGTAAAAACTCAATAAATCTTGTTAGTAAAATCTTTAAATATTAAATTATATAATTTTAAATATTAAAAAGATACCTCTACGACACTGGACATATATCGACTATTATTCTACTTACAATAACTGTATCTATTACGTTTCTTACTGATCTTAACCGCACATATTCTATATATTCAATAGACATACTTCGTTAGGAAAGAACAGTCATGCATCCATATTATTTCGCGCGTATTAAAATTTATAGTACGACGCCGGAATAACGTGAGTAGGTACCAAAAAAGGATATGTATTATGTAATTTGGCAGCACTGTTGGGCTATGCTGCAAAGTTATAAACAATCACATTGCATTGGTGTAGGTTTGTGCTAGTACAGTTTCTGTTGCTATTTCTGTTTGATTGTAATAATTAACATAGGCATAGAAGTATGTTGCAATTTGCTACACAGTCGGACCCGAAACACATACTCTACACTTATAACAAATCTACAAATAACAACTATGTTGCCTGTAGCTACAAGTGCCGTATTATAAAAGTACGTAACTATGTCCGTAAAAAAAGGTTCCTCCGCAGACCCTGGATTACACTACTTATTTTGCAATTACAATTTTATCTGTTATGAATACAAATTATCACAAATGCAATTTAGGAGCGATCGCAATGCCTTTAACACACTTTCATTTATGCAGTCATGCAAATGTTACAGAGTACTTTTGCATGTATAAAAATATCTCTGTATTTAGAACTGTGCTTGTAGTACATATTACTTAGTCGTACCGAATTACTACAAGTGTAGAATTTTTACCTACAATTGTAAGAATTGTAGAGTTTGTGTTACGATCCCCAGGATGTTCTCGGAAAATTGGTGCCTCTGCTGATGAAGATATTTCAAAACTGATTTTTCCTTAATATGCGAAACGCCTGGGTGTTTTAAAATTACTTTTGCATATACAGGTGCGCCATAAGAGCAAGTATACCCCACTAATGAAAATTTTTGTTAGCGTTTAGAGAAAAACTATTTGCAATGGAAACTAACCACAGGTGATATAGGACGTAAAAAAACACATGAACCAAATGGTAAAGTCAAGGGTGTCTTAGAAAAACCAATTTTTTTCTAAATCGCGGGTTCGAAATCACGTAAAAATTATAAATAATTCAAACTAAGTTCATAGGTAAAACCTTTCTATTTTTTGATGTTCTATTTTGGAAAGTCATTTTCATAAAATAATAATGTATACCAAGAAAAATAAAAGTCGTTATTTAATATTTTATTACTTTTATACAGGGTGTGTATAAATTTTCGGAAAAGCTATACGTGGCGATGTTCTTCGTAAAATTCTGAGTAAACAATCTTTATACTAAAATGTTGTAGCGTCATTATTGTGCCCTCAGGAGCCATTTGAAAGAAACATAGATTTGGCAACGCTGAATCCAACAGGTGTTCGTGTTACTATGCACTGTAAACAATGGGTCCGTATACCATATACATATCGGCATACTCATTAAACGTATATTCCATGTTGAACGAACGAAAAGATAACGTAAAATACAATAACTAATAAACTAATAAACTAATTAACTAATGAACTGTAGGAATAATCACGGTAGAACGGTAGAACTGACGAAATTAGCACAAACAAGTCAAATTACTTAATTTGATTATACAACTGTCAAAAGTGACAAATGCCAAAATTAAGTTACCCATGTTCTACAGTGTTGCCGAATGTATTTTTATGACAAAATTAACGAAATACCGAAATTAAAAACAAACTTTTTAGGCAGAAAGATAACATTTAGGAAAAGAAAAATTTTCAATATTGTTCTTTATTCTAAACTGCAGCTTCTCCATCAATAGATTTCAAATAATAACACCATTCAAGAGATCGGATATCATGACTTTGGAGACCTCGTGAAGAGTCAAGAAGCACGGTACAACATTTTAGATTATAGATTGTCTACTCAGAATTTTGCGAAGAACACCGCCACGTGTAGCTTTTCCGCCAATTTATACACACCCTGTATACTTTCCAATATGCAATACTACATCAGAAAACCACTGTAAAAATTCCATATCTCTACAACGAGTATTAACGCTAGGATTCCGAACCTACGGTACACTTCCGGTAGACTACGTCGTTAATACATTTTAAGGCAATAAGTGCTTAGATAGTAGTCAACCAACAAATAGCCTTAGACCTTTTTTGTTTAAAAAGAAAAGAAATCACTATCATTTGGGCAAAAGTCTATCGTTTTGGAGAAAATGGATTTTTTATCAAAATTGTCACTAGCTGTAATCAGTTATTTTACTGGTCGGTATAACACAAAATTTATGAGGTTATTTTGATAGGGATTTTTGGTGTAGATTACGACTCATCAAATTCGTTAATAAACTGCCTCGAAAATATTAGCAACCCAGCAATAAAGAAGAGACACCATAAAAGGAAATTTAAGCCGGTTACATTTTTTTATACTAAAACTAAAATTTAATCATATTATATGAACGTATAGGATGTTCCATATAATGCATGTCAATAAAACAATAATAGTTTAAAAAATAAATTGCTTCCGGGTTATGCCCTGTGTCAAAATTCTTCAGAGCTTCTTCGGAGCTAATTGTATACTGAAGACCTACCAAAGAAATCTTCTTTATACAGTTCACTGCGCACACCTGGAGCGACCGGTCCAGGTGTTTTCCACCTGACCGCGTTATGATAGATATCCAGACCCTACTGATGTCAATGCCGTTCTCACGATATATCTGAAGAAGCAAGCAACATGGTTCGCGAAACGTCAGCATTTACTAATTTCGACACACGGCATAACCCGGAAGCAATTTATTTTCTAAACGATCTGACCGTGAAAGCCTACGTTCTTACAATAATATTTGTAATCTTATCGTTTATCAAAAAAGTCATTCATGGCCGCGAAATTACGAATCAGATCAAAGACCGAGGAGAGTGATGAGCTAGATATAAATTTACTTTATCCAAAGCATGGGCCATTTTCCAAACATCTTCCAGACAGAAGCTCACGGTATTGACATATGCGCCCAGGAATGTACCCATAGGAAGATACGATGCTTGCCATCTTCTACATATGCTCAGACAGCCATGCATGGCCGACTGCAATCGAGGGTCTACAAGTCCAAAACTCTGTGGGACTGCAAATTCTCCCTGAATAAGGTAGTCAAAGAAAACAAGGCATCACTGATATAGGTAGCGAGGCATTGCCGCCGAAATCAACGTCGGAAATTAAAAATTATTAAAAATACATGTATTTTTAGAAATATGCCAAATATAAAAACATTAATTCGTAAACACAACGGTTAACTGGGACTTGTTCCCTGAGGAGACACCATGCTGCACCTTAGCTGACTATTGTAGGTTACTTCTAATATTTGGAACATACCAGACTTGTGGCGTTTCGCTACTCGGTGTCACTATTTTATTACTCAATGCTCAATGCTTGGTGATTGAAAGCAGTATTGCCATATGATGGAGGGCCATATTGTTAGTTTCTATTAGCACTTGTATAAACTTTTTCAAGCGCCTGGTTTAATTTAACTTATATTTTTCATTTGGTTGAAAATAAAAAAAAGGGCGAAATGTTTTGTAAGAGCTGCGCCAAAAAACCCGCACCCCTACCATACATTTACATTTCATTTCTAACCTCCATTTGTTTGGAAATAAGGTATCATAGTGGGTATCATCATAGTTCAGGACTCTGAACTATGAGGGAAATACGAAAGATCTCCTTGGTCAAAGTAGATCCAAAGGCACAGATGCCTTGCGACCCGACGCGACGATACCATACCATAATCGAAAATAATAATTGTAATATCATGGGGGCCCATCACATCGTGATGAAATAATGTGAAACCTCATGGCAGGTATATCACAAATGAGTCAATAGATCTCTTTCCATGAATAAAGGAAAGAGCAAGCCAACCGACAAATGTGAACCAAAAAGTAAACTTTATGGCTTATTTTATAGTATGAACCTGCTCGAAAATTGTAGATTAGTGATCAATCTGGAGAATTTTTTGATTTGTATTTTGTGCGTTGAAACTGCGATTTCAATTGTATAATATATGACAAAAAAACAAGTTGAATCAGGAAAACGTTCAATGTTTTGTTTTTAGTTACATGAAACCCTTTTGAAATTTCTAGAGCATTAGGTTCAGCCGCTATAAATTTACAAAAGAAAATTGTCAAAGTCGTATTTTGTTGTATTTTTTGTAAAGAAACATTTATTTTGAAACTTCCCAGCTTTCAAAATATTCTTGATAATCGGGTTGCGTATATGGGTTAATATTATTTCCGCATTAAATTTTAAATCGATGGCGGTCGGTTTTCACCAACGAGTAGGTTTTCCCCTTCTTTGGGGTGTAAACGAATGCGGGTAAATCGTAGCAATGATACTTATACGAAACCTACCGTGATTTGAATGCAGTGCTGCCATGCCGACGAATATCTTATTCGGTAGATGCTACTCTAAAAATCGGTAGATGACGCCAAAATTCGGTAGATTGTGCTACACTAAAAAATCGGTAGATGTCGCCAAAATTCGGTAGATTTCGTACTCTTAAAAATCGGTAGATGTCGCCAAAATTCGGTAGAATTTATTAAACAGCGGCGGAAAAGTTACTGTTTTGGAATTACACACAGACCTACAAAAGATTTTTGGTCTGTGGAATTACTGCATAATAATTAAAGGACTGTGGATTTTAAGTTCAAATTAATAAGCATTGTTAACTATTATATTGCAAAATAACAATATTAAAATAAAAATAATATTCTAACAAAAATATATTAATGTAAATAATATAGATATTAACACAAAATATATAAGACAAACTTAAAACTAAATTAGGTGGATTCTTCGAAAATATCTTTCAATACCTTGTTATTCATATTTAGGATCATATTCGGCTGAACCACAAAATCGTAGCAATTATCACTACGTAACAGTTGTTTAGTGTGCAACAAGCCTACCATAGTATCAGTATTCAATGAATTTTGTAGTTTTGTTTTCATTAAGTTTATAGAGGAAAAGATCCTCTCAACATTCGCCGAGCTGTGAGGTAAGCAAAGGATGTTGAAAATAAATGTGGTTAAGACTGGAAACATTTTCTCCCCGTCACCAGAACGAATTAGTGAAATGTCTTTCCAAAAACTCTCAACACTATCAGGCAATGTTTTAATGTAATCGATATTCCTTAAAAGTCTCCATTCAGTATCAATTGTTTGGATTAGGTCATCATTTATTAAATTTGGAAAAAAAATGACTACATTGCATAAGGAGGCAATTGAACCGGCTTTAACTATGGGTGGATCTAGGAAATCAAATATTTTAAGAATATTATCCTTCAAAGGAAAACGTGAAATAATCTGATTGCAACTCTTTATATAAAAATCTAAGCACCTAACTCTAAAAAAATTTAACTGTTCTGATGAAATACTTTTTAATTCTACTATTGATTTTGCTACTTTAGCTCCAAAATAAACATTATTAAGATCTAAGAAATTTCTTTTGTTTGTGAAATCAATGTCTTCTATTGAAGTTGTGTCAATATAACTTCTTTTTAAAAAACAATCATAGAGTGTTTTTAAAACAATCATAGAGTGTTTTTAAAACATTCATGATATTTTTATATAGCACATGGATTCTAGGAGTTTCTGATTGCATTTCTTTATTTAAATTTTGAAAAATTGGAGTAGTATAATAAGGGCACTTCTAGAGCCACCGCCACACCGCCAACGACACCACACGACTCAAACCGAGCGCGCCCGAACGCTGGAACCTGAGTGTATGAGTCACACGTCGCTGTTAGAGAGAGAACGCACTACGATTTTATTTTCGAGCGTAAAAATCCCCAATGCAAATATTCGCGGCATAAATTTTAAAGTTTTAAAATGCCGCCACGCATGCGCAAACCGATCAAATTAAAATTTTTGAATTTTCGTGGAACCTGGCGGAACCCCAACAAACAAAATATACAATGTCCTTTCGAGGGAGGCATTTCGAGTATTTTTTTGCGTACAGGAAAACGTGTAACCAGATAAAAGTCTGTAAAGAAATGCAGTTTAATGATTGATTATTACTTACTTCTGTGAAGAATTTATTTTTATTCGCGCCTAAAATTCTACAATTCAAATTTTCGTTATGTAATTATACTGAAATATCAAGATGCTAAAAACAACTCTGTATTTATTTTCGATGACATAGCATGCGATAAGCAGCATAAAATACGATCATATTTCTGCATGGGCCACTCCTCTACACGTTATATTTAAATGTGAAAAAATTCGTGTGGCGTCTTCTACGGGTAAGTAGGAGAACTAATGTTGCGGTATCTACTTCTGATAAGTATGGTTCTATGATCAGCGTAATCTACTAACTGAGTGACCCGAACGCTGGAACCTGGGTGTATGAGTCACACGTCGATGTTAGAGAGAGAACGCACTAGGCCGCGCGGTAACGGCATGGAGTCATCTTTAGAATGCAAATATTCGCGGCATAAATTTTAAAGACACGACTCAAACCGAGCGCGCCCGAACGTTGGAACCTGAGCGTATGACTCACACGTCGATGTTAGAGAGAGAACGCACTACGATTTTATTTTCGAGCGTAAAAATCTATTTCATTAAAAAATAATTGGATTTAAAAAGAACATACGATAAGATTTCTAGGCAAATATGCAGATAACAGACTATCAGCAGTAACAAGGAAGTTGCGGTTTAGCATTTGCTCAAGCGAAAAGCGGATTACAGATTACGCTTACACAACAAAATATTATTGCTGCAAGTTTACAGTAAAACGATAGGTAACTTTATAGCACGCGAAAATAATTAGGATTGCTGGGGCACATTTGGACGATGGAAATTTGCTTTCCCTTTGCGATATTATTCTACTTTGTTGCAAAAATAGTCCATAGTCCACAACCAATAGCCATCACTATTATGCAACAAAACAGCTTTACATCGCAAATGAGAGAGAAATTTCAATTGTTTAAATGTGCCCAATGTCCAAAAGTGCCCTATGTCTAAATATGCCTAATGTCTAAATGTACCACACTCTATCCTATCCTATACGTTCAAATGTACGTTTTCAGCTTCAATATGTTTACAATTTGATATTGCAATTTGTTTTCCGTAATATTTAATACATTGTCAAAATTCCTTTCTGCCCTGAACATTTTCAATTGATTTAAACAAATACAGTAAAACTTACAAGAGTGACATTCACTATTGGAATAAAATTTGATATAATTCTGAAATAAAACTCCAACGCTTTTGTTATTTTGTGTATTTGTGGCTACATGTTTCGAGAAATTCACTATGCCTCAATTATAATATTCCAATACAACATTGATTTTTCCCACAACTCTTAGTAATTTTCATTGTAAATATCCAATGTAATCATGGTATGTAGTGCATAATGTGCTGTAATTTTACTTTACATTCGTACCACCCGACAAAGATTGCAATAATAATTCATTATCGAACTATACTAAAAGTTAAATCACCGCCGTACGTAAATGTAGAGTGTACGCATTGGGTCCTGTTTGGAGCTACTATTAAATCTCGGTAACTTTTACCTTTCATCCCGATACGCTTTTATTTCCAGGCTGTACTGTTAATAATGAAAGAGTATTTTAGTTATGCGCACGATAATAATTGTTTCGGTTAATAAAATAAATTAAAATACAGTGTACAACTTAAGCAAAACTATTGTTTTATTGGTATAAAGGTACTAGATATTGCACTTCGCGCTAACTTTGTTCCAACGGAAAGGCGATTAATTAAATTTAGTACGTTTCCTCTCCACACCGACTGCCGCACAATTTTCTTGTGGAGTAACTGTTGTGTCCGCAACTTATATTTCGGTTTCGGTTCCCGCAGAGGCTTCAGTTTGCACGGTGTTTGCATCGACAATCATTTCTCTATCCGTTCCTATATTCTGCAATCGCAAGAACTGTAGTCACGGTTATTGTCAACCGAGATCTGGCTCTCCAGTGCCCTTCTGCTTATCAAAATTGCTTTAAATTAATAGTAACCTGTTAAATATATACAGGATCATTATAAATAATTGTAGTCATAGTAGGCCGTGTCCATGTAAATAATTTTTTGCCGCTATACCCAAACAACTGTCTACCATGAAATAGGTTATGCAACCAATTTAACTTTTGTGTGTAGAACCACTGTGGAAACTCTACATTTTATACAAATATCAGTGCTTTTTTAAATTGAGGTTATATGGGTGTTAAATGGTTATACCGTGTTTCGCAAGGTGGTCCATAGATGGCAACAGCTAGTAGCAAAAGATTTTTCTATTTATGTAAATTTAATGATTGTTTGGGATATTACATGTGCTTCGTCAAGAATAATAACATTTCATTGTCAATGTAAGTTTGTTATCACTCTAGTTTGCCACCAGCTAGCAAACTAAAGGTGGTTATTTAATAACGGACATTTGCTAATTATAGATTTGCAACAGTTACTTCGCTAAAAAACCAGATACAACTGTTGCCCTGTGATGCCACCAACCAACGTGTGGAGCAGAAGTGCACAAACATAATCACAGCGAATTGACATTTTTATTTGTTATTATATTACGGGTTAGATGGCTCCGCCAATAAAATAGAACCACAGTTCCTATGAACGATTGTGTAGACTATCCCGAAGAAAAGAAAATGACATCAATAATAGAGGAATAATTAAATTTTTCACATGCATATTATCCTTCTTTCCCAGATTTATGAATATTTTATAATTTTTAGTCATCAGTTTCCCGAAAATTCATCCAGACCATTTAAAAAATTTGGGAACCTTCGTTATGCAGGGTGCCTTATTATTGGGGAAATTTAATACCATAAATACGTTATAAAGAAAACAAGAAAGCACAAAATAAAAAAGTTAAAAGTTAGTGAGGTTTCATTATTATTCATTCAAGTTATGAATCACTCAAATTATAAAATATAATAATAATATATAATAAATGTATCGAAAACAATAAATTATTCAATTTCTATCATCCATGTCCCTGAGATTCACTAATAAATACGATTTTCAACTGTGTTTCTTGAAAATTTTCTACAGTAAGGCAAAAACATTTGAGCATGATTGAACTAAGAAAAAGATCTACAAAATTTAAGCTAAAAGATAGATAGCTACCGTTCTATTAAAATAACCCAAATTTAGTTCCTATGCAAGTGATGGAACTTTCCGGATTACTTCCGGATGGTCTTGTCTTCCGTAAACGTTGTAATAATAGTAATAATAATAATCCACGCTGTAACATCCCAACACTTTTCGCCACTACGCACAGTGGTTCATTTTCAACTTTTAGGGGGACATGGACAATATTGATACTATTTCGGTTAAAACTCTCCGATTTTTTTGTTTTTTTTTTAATTTGATTCTCTAACATCTACAGATTCTATTGGTAAGTAAACAAAAATTAAAAAATATGCAAAAAAAAAAAATAATTTGACGTTAAAAATAAAGAAAAAAGTTGACGAATTGGTAAAAGAGATGAAAACATGTCGAAATGATTAGTGAACATGGATCGGAAAATGTACCGTTTATACAAGGTGTCTGTTTTTCGTGCAAATGCATTGGTATCTCGTTTATTTGCAGAGATAGAAAAATGGTTAAATGTTGAACCTTTTTATGATAACTATCCAATATGAAATGTATCCTGTGCTTTATATATATAGGAAAGCTGGTTAATCGACGGTAAGATATAAAGGAGAAAGGTATTTGTCGGGCAATTCCGTCATACGAAGATCGACGATCGAAGAAGGAGGACTAATAGTCCGAAACACGTGTATACGGTTGCTTCTTCGATCTTCGATCTTCGTATGACGGAATTGCCCGACAAATACCTTTCTCCTATATATATATATATATATATATATATATATATATATATATATATATATGACGGAATTGCCCGACAAATACCTTTCTCCTTTATATATATATATAAACTATTTCAAAGTTTCATATCAATATATCGAGGTTTCTGCAAAGAATTAACATCCATTATATATATATATATATATATATATATATATATATATATATGGGATTGATAGGTCGCACTGACCAAGATATGAACATCAACGATCCCATAGCAACGAGAACAAGATCAAAAAAGCGAGAAAACACTTTGATAGTAAATGAAGTTGTGTAAAAAGTAGAAGCTATTAAAAACTGTTTAATACGTTAACCTGAGTTATTCTTCATTTCCCACAAATTTTGGGGGCTCGTCCGGGATTTGAAGGAGTGAGCCGGCTGAACAGGTAGCAGATACAAAATATTTACCATTGACAAGTTGTCAGTTTACTAAATTAACTGACATTTGGAAATAGTAAAATGGAGGATAAAGATGGAGATCCATCATCTGCAGAAAATATACCTGGTTTTTTCTTTACTGAAGCTAGTGGAAACCACCACGAGTTGATACGAGAGATGGCTCTAATGAAAAGAGAGATGGATTTGTTGAAGAGGGAAAATCAGTTGTTGCAGCGAGAAAAAATTGCAGCTACGGCGGAGGTAGCTGCGACAAACTTCAATTTGGGTGGTAGTTTACCGACATTTGGGGAGACTGCAGACCAATCTGTTGAGCGCTGGCTAACAGATATGGAAGAAAATGGAGTATTATATAATTGGTCTTCGCTTCAGATGCTAGCTAATGCCAAAACCTTACTACATGACACGGCGAAATTGTGGCTTCATTCTTTGCCAACAATAAAAACTTGGGATGACTTTAAAAATAAAATTATAGAAGAATTTGGGAAGAATTTGAGCAGTGCCACGATTCATCAAAAACTGATGACAAGGAAAAAGTTACAAAATGAAAATTTTCAAGAATATATTTTAAGCATGAAGTCAATTGCTAGACAAGCAAACATAGAGGGAAGAGCTCTAGTTCAGTACATAATAGAAGGAATCCCAGATACTACACATAATAAAGTTTTATTGTATGCCGCAGAAGATCTCAAAACGTTGAAAAAACAGCTAGAGATATATGAGACAATGAAGGCAAAAATGCTAAATGAAGATAGAATGTGGCGATTTAGAAATAAAAGGTTGGAAAACAATTTTAAGCAGGAAAAGTTAACACAACCTAACGATTACGGTGACAAGCTGCGCGACCCTAAACGAACAGAAAAGGGTAGTGTAAAGTGTTATGCATGCCATGAGTTTGGACATATAGCTGCGAAATGTCCGAAGGTGAAAACTGTGCAAATGATTGAAGGGAATTACCATGACAAGATGTCAAAATACATTCAAATAGGTGAGGTTAAAGTAAAAGCTCTGATTGACACTGGTAGTTCTGTCAACCTGATTACTTCTGGTGAATATTTTCGCATCGGTGCTCCGAAAATCACCGCAGAAAGAAAACTATTAAAAGGTTTAGGTGGACAAGTGCGTACATGGGGAGCTTTTGAAACGGTAGTCACCATTGACGAAGGAACTTTTACCACAGATCTACATGTAGTACCTGATAACACAATACCTATGAAGTGTTTACTGGGAAGTCCTTTGTTAAGACAAGCTGAATTGCTTATAACACCGCAGGATGTAAAATTAAGAAAGTTAGTGGACGATGTGGACTTTACTGTGATGCTTCAGTTGGAACAAGAAAGCGAATGCACAAAGAAGGAGACGATCAATTTGAAAAATATTGAGGATTCCCGCATAAGGAAAGCAGTTGAAGAAATGGTAAGAAAATATAAACCAACTGGAATTAAATCAACTTGTGTGGAGACAAAAATCGTGATGAAGGATGAAACGCCGATTTATCACACGCCTAGGAGAATGTCTGCATGGGAAAAGCAAGAAGTTAGAAAATCGACAACACCAAGTGACACACCTCAACCCGAAGACATTGATAACTCTGTCGCTGACACAAGTACGGAAGAACCCAACGATGTTAAGCCTGCGTCACAAGTCAGTCGAAGTGGTAGGCTTATTAAGATAAAAAGATATTCTAGCGAGGAACCAGAAGAACAGGAAAAACGTCCATCAAAACGTAGGAAATCCTCGCCAGAGCCTACAGCGGACACTCCAAAGGTGGTTGAGGAGCCTATGGAAACGGAAGACGTGTCCGAAGCGGTAGAAAAGGAATCTGACAAAGTTGACGCTGTTAAGAAAAAGGAAACGGAAAAAACCGAGGCGAAATTGGAAGAGGACGTTGTCTCATCTGAAAATACGGAAGATACCAGTGGATCTGTGAAGGAATTGAAAGAGTTAATAGAAGAAGAACATAGAATTAGATTTAATGATGACAGGGACAATCTAAGAAAAAAAGCCGTCTGCCAAATCATAAAATTACAACAAGAAAATAAACGGAACTTTAACAAGAAAAGAAAAAAGGCTTTAAAATATGAAGTAGGTGATTTAGTGGCCATACGAAGAACGCAGTTTGGTACAGGTCTAAAATTATTTCCCAAGTACTTAGGACCGTATCGAGTCGTTATTGTAAATGCTCATGACAGATATGAAGTTCAAAAGGAAGGTAACGGTCACCTATTTGAATGTATTTTGACATCTTGTCATGGTAATTCCCTTCAATCATTTGCACAGTTTTCACCTTCGGACATTTCGCAGCTATATGTCCAAACTCATGGCATGCATAACACTTTACACTACCCTTTTCTGTTCGTTTAGGGTCGCGCAACTTGTCACCGTAATCGTTAGGTTGTGTTAACTTTTCCTGCTTAAAATTGTTTTCGAACCTTTTATTTCTAAATCGCCACATTCTATCTTCATTTAGCATTTTTGCCTTCATTGTCTCATATATCTCTAGCTGTTTTTTCAACGTTTTGAGATCTTCTGCGGCATACAATAAAACTTTATTATGTGTAGTATCTGGGATTCCTTCTATTATGTACTGAACTAGAGCTCTTTCCTCTATGTTTGCTTGTCTAGCAATTGACTTCATGCTTAAAATATATTCTTGAAAATTTTCATTTTGTAACTTTTTCCTTGTCATCAGTTTTTGATGAATCGTGGCACTGCTCAAATTCTTCCCAAATTCTTCTATAATTTTATTTTTAAAGTCATCCCAAGTTTTTATTGTTGGCAAAGAATGAAGCCACAATTTCGCCGTGTCATGTAGTAAGGTTTTGGCATTAGCTAGCATCTGAAGCGAAGACCAATTATATAATACTCCATTTTCTTCCATATCTGTTAGCCAGCGCTCAACAGATTGGTCTGCAGTCTCCCCAAATGTCGGTAAACTACCACCCAAATTGAAGTTTGTCGCAGCTACCTCCGCCGTAGCTGCAATTTTTTCTCGCTGCAACAACTGATTTTCCCTCTTCAACAAATCCATCTCTCTTTTCATTAGAGCCATCTCTCGTATCAACTCGTGGTGGTTTCCACTAGCTTCAGTAAAGAAAAAACCAGGTATATTTTCTGCAGATGATGGATCTCCATCTTTATCCTCCATTTTACTATTTCCAAATGTCAGTTAATTTAGTAAACTGACAACTTGTCAATGGTAAATATTTTGTATCTGCTACCCGTTCAGCCGGCTCACTCCTTCAAATCCCGGACGAGCCCCCAAAATTTGTGGGAAATGAAGAATAACTCAGGTTAACGTATTAAACAGTTTTTAATAGCTTCTACTTTTTACACAACTTCATTTACTATCAAAGTGTTTTCTCGCTTTTTTGATCTTGTTCTCGTTGCTATGGGATCGTTGATGTTCACATCTTGGTCAGTGCGACCTATCAATCCCACAACTAAATTTGTGGGAAATGAAGAATAACTCAGGTTAACGTATTAAACAGTTTTTAATAGCTTCTACTTTTTACACAACTTCATTTACTATCAAAGTGTTTTCTCGCTTTTTTTATCTTGTTCTCGTTGCTATGGGATCGTTGATGTTCATATCTTGGTCAGTGCGACCTATCAATCCCACATATATATATAGAAAAATGAAAGGCCTCTTTTCTTTGCAAAGTAAAATTTAATTTACTATACTAGTTTCGACATTTCTGTCATCTTCAGTAGCATAATACTAAAACCAAGAGATAAGATAGCGAGACCAAGTTAATTAATTAAGTACAAAAACTTACGTCAAACGGTAAAAACAAACGTCAGGAAGTAGGAGGAAAATATTAACAGCTTTGAGAACATAGGAAACATTCGAGTAAAACAATCTCTGTGATAGCACGATCCGCCCAGCACGTGGTAAAGATCTGTTAATAAAACACGCGGTTACAAAACGCATTAAATGAATCAGAAACAACTTACATACGAGAACGACAGCAACGACAAGAGCAACGATAACAACGCGAACAAACGAAAACACTACAATGCGTCTCACAATTAATATAATAAACGTACATAAATATATGTGTGAATAGGAGCAGAAACCTGAGAGCAGGTTTGTATGTCAGTTAGACGTAGAAAGGCAACAACAAAATGTAGCGATACAAGACGGCTATGAACGGCTACAAACAGCGCATGTGCAAATAGCATGAATAGAATAATCGAAAAATAGACTTACACCACAGTAGAAATGAATAACAAGCAATATAAATGTAAATGATTCGACTAGGAAAAGATGACGAAGGCGAGGTATCAAATCATCAAAGATAAGTAAAAAGAGGCTTATAAGTAAACGTAGTTTGGTCGTTCAGTAGAGTGGTGTGGGGAGATTTGCCGTGACGTAATATCTGTAATTGCTCAAGGAGATCCAAGCGGTAGCCCTTTTGACATTTATGGAGTAGTTTAGCACCGCTATAATTGAAGAGCTCAGAATGAAAAGTGGATAAAGACCATAGGAAACCATATGATTTTGTCTAGTTTTCATTCTCATGCCTTCAATTGATGTTATGACCAGTTTGAATTTTGTGTTGGTATAAGTTGGATGTAGTTTGACTATTGTGCTCCTTGAGTCGCCTCGCCAACGATCTACCAGTCTGACCGACATAAACAGCATCGCAGTTTTGACATGGCACGGAGTAGACACCGCTCTCACAAAGGGTTGGTCTATTTAGTTTGCGCTGATTTGACAATAAATTGATAAGTTGAGTGTTTGATTTAAAGGCCGGTAAAATGTGGAAAGGTTTAAGCAATTTGGAAAGTTTAACATTAGATAGGCTGTAAGAAAATGGTTTGTAGGTAGAGTTTGGTTGAACACTGGTTTCCCTGACGTAGAGAGGATCTAACTTAATATTGACATGATGAAATAATTTGTTAATAATTTTAATAGGAAAATTGTTGGACAATGCAAGGTCTTTTATAAATTTTATTTCGGTAGTTTTGTTGTTATAGGATATAGGATACGAAAGAGCTCTTTTGAAGTAAAAACTGAGTGAAGCAAGACGGTGGGATAAGGAGTGGAATGAGTCATAGGGAATGATTGTGGTAATTGAAGTTGGCTTTCTGTAAATGTCAAACTCAAAATGGTTGTCACGTCGGAGAACGGTCACGTCGAGAAAATTTAATTTGTTGCTAGATTCGGTTTCGATGGTAAAGTTAAGCTTAGGGTGAATATTATTGATGTAAGCTAACATGTCTTGAAGTTCAGAATGACTTCCTTTCCATATACAAAAGACATCATCGACATAACGAAACCATCCAACGATATGACAATAAAAAGGGTTAGAGAGATGATTAATATGATTACATTCGACATGATCAAGGAAAACATCAGCTAAAAAACTAGATAAAGGAAGGCCCATAGGGAGACCTTCCTCAATTTTGTAAAATTTGTTGTTGAATGAACAGAAATTTTGTGAGATGATATGTTTAAGAATAGAGTTAAGGTGAGGAACGTTTTGATCGTTAGGGAAATGTGATTGAAGTAAGTTGTTAATAAGTTGTAAAGTAAAGTCAGTGGGAACGTTGGAAAAAAGATTGGTCACGTCAAAGGAAACCAGTATGCAACCTGAAGGGTTGAAAGGTAAAATGTGATTGCTAAAATCCAGACTGTTTTTGACAGTAAATGAGGGAGTAAAATTTAAGGATTGAAAGATGTTAAGTATAAATTTGGATAAGATGACAGTAGGTGAATTATAAAACGCAGTAATGGGACGTATTGGAAGATTAGGTTTGTGTAATTTTGGTAATGAATATAAGTGTGGGATCGAAGGATTCATTGGTATAAAAGAAGAAGCAATAAAATAGTTGAAATTGGAAAAATGCATCAGGGTATCTTTATGAATTTGAATGACTTGTTTAGTTTTAGAAATGACAGTAGCAAGTGGATCCTTTTTAATTTCTTTATAGTTATTATTATTTAAAAATTCAACAGTTTTATCAACGTAAGTTTGCAAAGGAAGCACAACCATACCAGCATTCTTATCAGCACGAACCAGAATAGAATCTGAGTCTTTTAGTTTCGTTTTAATAGATTTGATGGTATTCCACTGTATAGTGGTTTCAAAAGGTAGCTTAGTTTTAGAAGACTTCTCTTTTTTAAGGAAAGGAATAAGGTCATTACGAATGTTGGAATGTTCAGGATGTTTGTGAATAGCGGTGTCGAGTTCTATGGAGGAGTTAATGATGTCGTTATTAGACTGTAAAGCGAATTTATGACCTCTATTCAATAGATCTGTTTCATCAGCGTCAAATACAATATTGGAAAAATTAGAAAATTGAGAGTTACCGTTTTGTCTACTCGGTGCGACGTTCCCACTGGAGTGCTTATTTCTAGATCTTAGGTTATGTAATTTGTTATTCTTCTTATGCAAATCTGCAGCCGCAACACGGTCAGCCTCATCGTGAACCTGTTGTATAATAGATTCTATTTGAATGTGATGGAAATTGTCTCTCAGTTTGCGATGGAGGAAAGCAAGTGATTCCAAATCTTTTCCAATCCTCTGATGGTGCAAGCGCTTCTGCTTTCTGATTAACCTCCTTTGTAGATTTAGTTTAGTGTTAGGGTCCAGATTGTTGGCTTTAATCTTGGCGAAATTGGGAATTAGGCACTCATTGATGCAGGTGTTAATAAAATAAAGGTGGTTCTCGCTTATCCTAATCCTTGAGTGTAGTTTACGGAACCTATGGACCATCGACGAGGCGTAGTCGTTGTGGAATTGGAAAGTGTCCATAATGCAAAGTAATGAAGTATAGAAAAATGAAAGGCCTCTTTTCTTTGCAAAGTAAAATTTAATTTACTATACTAGTTTCGACATTTCTGTCATCTTCAGTAGCATAATACTAAAACCAAAAGATAAGATAGCGAGACCAAGTTAATTAATTAAGTACAAAAACTTACGTCAAACGGTAAAAACAAACGTCAGGAAGTAGGAGGAAAATATTAACAGCTTTGAGAACATAGGAAACATTCGAGTAAAACAATCTCTGTGATAGCACGATCCGCCCAGCACGTGGTAAAGATCTGTTAATAAAACACGCGGTTACAAAACGCATTAAATGAATCAGAAACAACTTACATACGAGAACGACAGCAACGACAAGAGCAACGATAACAACGCGAACAAACGAAAACACTACAATGCGTCTCACAATTAATATAATAAACGTACATAAATATATGTGTGAATAGGAGCAGAAACCTGAGAGCAGGTTTGTATGTCAGTTAGACGTAGAACATAGATAAAATACATATATACTAAACTAGATGGGCGACTCAAGGCCATCTTTGTGGACTCTATTTTTAGTTCACCCCCATCCGCTAGGAGGCGTTAATAGCACTTCCCACTTCTAGCATTTTCTCATATTATATTTTAATTAATTCATAAGATCAGGAAAACCGCGTGATGGAACTAGTACAGAACAAAAATTACCACAGAAAATTTAAAGTTATATACATCACCCATATATCAGTGAAAAATATCCGTTTAAATATCTGTGGTAAAAATTAGCAGTGTCACTAGACAGTTAATTGACAGAACTTTATGGTTGTTGATGGTTGACTAACGCCATGACTACGCAACACGCAACATCCACAGTGACGGTTTGAACGAGCCAATAGGGATCAAGCATGTGATTCGGCCGGTATACCAGGGCGCTAGCCAGAGATAGCGCGTGGGGGTGAACTAAAATTTGCTACCAACGCCTGCGTATGGGAAGTAAGCACCCCATGACGTAGAAAGGCAACAACAAAATGTAGCGATACAAGACGGCTATGAACGGCTACAAACAGCGCATGTGCAAATAGCATGAATAGAATAATCGAAAAATAGACTTACACCACAGTAGAAATGAATAACAAGCAATATAAATGTAAATGATTCGACTAGGAAAAGATGACGAAGGCGAGGTATCAAATCATAAGTAAAAAGAGGCTTATAAGTAAACGTAGTTTGGTCGTTCAGTAGAGTGGTGTGGGGAGATTTGCCGTGACGTAATATCTGTAATTGCTCAAGGAGATCCAAGCGGTAGCCCTTTTGACATTTATGGAGTAGTTTAGCACCGCTATAAGAGCTCTTTCGTATCCTATATCCTATAACAACAAAACTACCGAAATAAAATTTATAAAAGACCTTGCATTGTCCAACAATTTTCCTATTAAAATTATTAACAAATTATTTCATCATGTCAATATTAAGTTAGATCCTCTCTACGTCAGGGAAACCAGTGTTCAACCAAACTCTACCTACAAACCATTTTCTTACAGCCTATCTAATGTTAAACTTTCCAAATTGCTTAAACCTTTCCACATTTTACCGGCCTTTAAATCAAACACTCAACTTATCAATTTATTGTCAAATCAGCGCAAACTAAATAGACCAACCCTTTGTGAGAGCGGTGTCTACTCCGTGCCATGTCAAAACTGCGATGCTGTTTATGTCGGTCAGACTGGTAGATCGTTGGCGAGGCGACTCAAGGAGCACAATAGTCAAACTACATCCAACTTATACCAACACAAAATTCAAACTGGTCATAACATCAATTATAGCGGTGCTAAACTACTCCATAAATGTCAAAAGGGCTACCGCTTGGATCTCCTTGAGCAATTACAGATATTACGTCACGGCAAATCTCCCCACACCACTCTACTGAACGACCAAACTACGTTTACTTATAAGCCTCTTTTTACTTATCTTTGATGATTTGATACCTCGCCTTCGTCATCTTTTCCTAGTCGAATCATTTACATTTATATTGCTTGTTATTCATTTCTACTGTGGTGTAAGTCTATTTTTCGATTATTCTATTCATGCTATTTGCACATGCGCTGTTTGTAGCCGTTCATAGCCGTCTTGTATCGCTACATTTTGTTGTTGCCTTTCTACGTCTAACTGACATACAAACCTGCTCTCAGGTTTCTGCTCCTATTCACACATATATTTATGTACGTTTATTATATTAATTGTGAGACGCATTGTAGTGTTTTCGTTTGTTCGCGTTGTTATCGTTGCTCTTGTCGTTGCTGTCGTTCTCGTATGTAAGTTGTTTCTGATTCATTTAATGCGTTTTGTAACCGCGTGTTTTATTAACAGATCTTTACCACGTGCTGGGCGGATCGTGCTATCACAGAGATTGTTTTACTCGAATGTTTCCTATGTTCTCAAAGCTGTTAATATTTTCCTCCTACTTCCTGACGTTTGTTTTTACCGTTTGACGTAAGTTTTTGTACTTAATTAATTAACTTGGTCTCGCTATCTTATCTTTTGGTTTTAGTATTATGCTACTGAAGATGACAGAAATGTCGAAACTAGTATAGTAAATTAAATTTTACTTTGCAAAGAAAAGAGGCCTTTCATTTTTCTATACTTCATTACTTTGCATTATGGACACTTTCCAATTCCACAACGACTACGCCTCGTCGATGGTCCATAGGTTCCGTAAACTACACTCAAGGATTAGGATAAGCGAGAACCACCTTTATTTTATTAACACCTGCATCAATGAGTGCCTAATTCCCAATTTCGCCAAGATTAAAGCCAACAATCTGGACCCTAACACTAAACTAAATCTACAAAGGAGGTTAATCAGAAAGCAGAAGCGCTTGCACCATCAGAGGATTGGAAAAGATTTGGAATCACTTGCTTTCCTCCATCGCAAACTGAGAGACAATTTCCATCACATTCAAATAGAATCTATTATACAACAGGTTCACGATGAGGCTGACCGTGTTGCGGCTGCAGATTTGCATAAGAAGAATAACAAATTACATAACCTAAGATCTAGAAATAAGCACTCCAGTGGGAACGTCGCACCGAGTAGACAAAACGGTAACTCTCAATTTTCTAATTTTTCCAATATTGTATTTGACGCTGATGAAACAGATCTATTGAATAGAGGTCATAAATTCGCTTTACAGTCTAATAACGACATCATTAACTCCTCCATAGAACTCGACACCGCTATTCACAAACATCCTGAACATTCCAACATTCGTAATGACCTTATTCCTTTCCTTAAAAAAGAGAAGTCTTCTAAAACTAAGCTACCTTTTGAAACCACTATACAGTGGAATACCATCAAATCTATTAAAACGAAACTAAAAGACTCAGATTCTATTCTGGTTCGTGCTGATAAGAATGCTGGTATGGTTGTGCTTCCTTTGCAAACTTACGTTGATAAAACTGTTGAATTTTTAAATAATAATAACTATAAAGAAATTAAAAAGGATCCACTTGCTACTGTCATTTCTAAAACTAAACAAGTCATTCAAATTCATAAAGATACCCTGATGCATTTTTCCAATTTCAACTATTTTATTGCTTCTTCTTTTATACCAATGAATCCTTCGATCCCACACTTATATTCATTACCAAAATTACACAAACCTAATCTTCCAATACGTCCCATTACTGCGTTTTATAATTCACCTACTGTCATCTTATCCAAATTTATACTTAACATCTTTCAATCCTTAAATTTTACTCCCTCATTTACTGTCAAAAACAGTCTGGATTTTATCAATCACATTTTACCTTTCAACCCTTCAGGTTGCATACTGGTTTCCTTTGACGTGACCAATCTTTTTTCCAACGTTCCCACTGACTTTACTTTACAACTTATTAACAACTTACTTCAATCACATTTCCCTAACGATCAAAACGTTCCTCACCTTAACTCTATTCTTAAACATATCATCTCACAAAATTTCTGTTCATTCAACAACAAATTTTACAAAATTGAGGAAGGTCTCCCTATGGGCCTTCCTTTATCTAGTTTTTAGCTGATGTTTTCCTTGATCATGTCGAATGTAATCATATTAATCATCTCTCTAACCCTTTTTATTGTCATATCGTTGGATGGTTTCGTTATGTCGATGATGTCTTTTGTATATGGAAAGGAAGTCATTCTGAACTTCAAGACATGTTAGCTTACATCAATAATATTCACCCTAAGCTTAACTTTACCATCGAAACCGAATCTAGCAACAAATTAAATTTTCTCGACGTGACCGTTCTCCGACGTGACAACCATTTTGAGTTTGACATTTACAGAAAGCCAACTTCAATTACCACAATCATTCCCTATGACTCATTCCACTCCTTATCCCACCGTCTTGCTTCACTCAGTTTTTACTTCAAAAGAGCTCTTTCGTATCCTATATCCTATAACAACAAAACTACCGAAATAAAATTTATAAAAGACCTTGCATTGTCCAACAATTTTCCTATTAAAATTATTAACAAATTATTTCATCATGTCAATATTAAGTTAGATCCTCTCTACGTCAGGGAAACCAGTGTTCAACCAAACTCTACCTACAAACCATTTTCTTACAGCCTATCTAATGTTAAACTTTCCAAATTGCTTAAACCTTTCCACATTTTACCGGCCTTTAAATCAAACACTCAACTTATCAATTTATTGTCAAATCAGCGCAAACTAAATAGACCAACCCTTTGTGAGAGCGGTGTCTACTACGTGCCATGTCAAAACTGCGATGCTGTTTATGTCGGTCAGACTGGTAGATCGTTGGCGAGGCGACTCAAGGAGCACAATAGTCAAACTACATCCAACTTATACCAACACAAAATTCAAACTGGTCATAACATCAATTATAGCGGTGCTAAACTACTCCATAAATGTCAAAAGGGCTACCGCTTGGATCTCCTTGAGCAATTACAGATATTACGTCACGGCAAATCTCCCCACACCACTCTACTGAACGACCAAACTACGTTTACTTATAAGCCTCTTTTTACTTATCTTTGATGATTTGATACCTCGCCTTCGTCATCTGTTCCTAGTCGAATCATTTACATTTATATTGCTTGTTATTCATTTCTACTGTGGTGTAAGTCTATTTTTCGATTATTCTATTCATGCTATTTGCACATGCGCTGTTTGTAGCCGTTCATAGCCGTCTTGTATCGCTACATTTTGTTGTTGCCTTTCTACGTCTAACTGACATACAAACCTGCTCTCAGGTTTCTGCTCCTATTCACACATATATTTATGTACGTTTATTATATTAATTGTGAGACGCATTGTAGTGTTTTCGTTTGTTCGCGTTGTTATCGTTGCTCTTGTCGTTGCTGTCGTTCTCGTATGTAAGTTGTTTCTGATTCATTTAATGCGTTTTGTAACCGCGTGTTTTATTAACAGATCTTTACCACGTGCTGGGCGGATCGTGCTATCACAGAGATTGTTTTACTCGAATGTTTCCTATGTTCTCAAAGCTGTTAATATTTTCCTCCTACTTCCTGACGTTTGTTTTTACCGTTTGACGTAAGTTTTTGTACTTAATTAATTAACTTGGTCTCGCTATCTTATCTTTTGGTTTTAGTATTATGCTACTGAAGATGACAGAAATGTCGAAACTAGTATAGTAAATTAAATTTTACTTTGCAAAGAAAAGAGGCCTTTCATTTTTCTATACTTCATTACTTTGCATTATGGACACTTTCCAATATATATATATATATAAAGGAGAAAGGTATTTGTCGGGCAATTCCGTCATACGAAGATCGAAGATCGAAGAAGCAACAATATATAATATACAATATATCTTACCGTCGATTAACCAGCTTTCCTTTATATATATATATAAAGGGTGTTAATTCTTGCAGAAATCTGCATACATTAATATGAAAAGGGAAATAGTTAATACAAGATGGCGGTAATTTTTTAAGTTAAAAAACTACAGCCACGCCTTGGATTCGAACCCAGATGTACGGATTGCCGGTCCGACTTTTTACCAATTATTATTATGTCACGTTAGTCTAATTGGTAAAACGTCGGACCGGCAATCCGTACATCTGGGTTCGAATCCCAGGCGTGGCCGTAGTTTTTTAACTTAAAAAATTACCGCCATCTTGTATTAACTATTTCCCTTTATATATATATATATATATATATATATATATATATATATATATATATATATATATTTGAAATAGTTAATACAAGAAGAAAAAAAAATTACCGCCATCTTGTATTAACTATTTAAAATTTTCATATCAATATATGCAGGTTTATGCAAGAATTAACATCCATTATATATATATATATATATATATATATATATATATATATGTAATATTATAATTAAGACACATTTTTGAGAGGAAATTGATCTGTAGTTAATAACAAAAAAATCTTAGTGTTCTGTTGATATCTTCTCCAGCATAATTGGTTCAATTACTTATAGTTGATCCGCATAATAAAGTTATTTCACTTTAACCGTATTTGTATCTCTTCAAATAAACGACATGCTTTCTCATGAAACATGCATACCTGAATAAGCGGTTTATTGTTGAGTCCATTTTGATCTCTTATATGTTGCTAAACTTGTTTATATGTATTTCAGAGCACTATGTACATTCAAAAATTAAATTTACTTTAATAGTTATGTAATCAAATAGGCTACAAGTATTTAGTAGAAATAACTCAACAATACAGAAATATATTTAAGCCGAATTCTCAGATTCCTGCTCTTAATTCATTGAGGACTCTGAATCCTGAACATTTGGTGATCTTGTCTGGATACTTTTAGGCTCTTGAACAAGATTAATAAGTTCAGCAGGCAATGGGTTCGATCCTTGGTAATGGTCTTAAACTTGACAATAAAGGGTCAGAACAGATGAGTGTTGTCTCGCGAAAGAATCGGCATTCTTTGTGCCTGGCTTCCAGTGACTCTTCGCTTAACTGTTCAATTGTGAGCAGAAGAGTATTCATGACATCAGCCCCATGAATTAATATTATATGTATTGGCAACAATTCTCTTGCCAATTTTAGCGAATGCAGTTTGAGCAGCAAATGCAAGTTCGTCAGCACTATATGACGCAAAAAGATTTTGTATACGTCTCATCTTCATCCTTGTACTCCATGAACTAAACTCTTTTACGGCTGGACCACCAGTAAGGGTTGAACGTGGGACTTGGGTTGTTGCACATTTGGAGTAATTAGTTCCTCTAGAAGTCAGTCGTTATTTCGTTTGAAAAAGCTGTTCTTATTCCTTCCACTTATTTTCCACCTTTTAAGAGGAATCACTAGAGGTAGTAACGTACTACAAAACAACACTACATAAAACCAAACATCCTGAGCTTAATTGTGTGTTAATAATCACGTGTAATACATTAAATTATAGATAAAGGTGTATTACACCGGGTACGAATGCCACTTTTTTTCATTTGCGTTGTTGTTTTGTTTTTTACCCTTGCTAAAGAAGCCAATAATTGGTAATTTTTGTTTTTTTTTTGCCAAATCCAAACCAAACATCAAAAAAGCAATATATATATAAAGTAATATAATAACATTTTGTATTAAGCCTTCATGAACTGGTGTAAAAAAAATGACAACAAAATATGAATGTTGTAATGATTTAACCGTTGGTTTTTTGAACATGTGAATGAGACGAGAATAACATATTTTATAGTCGTACGGTGCAGCCATCTGTTGGATAAACACCACATCATTTTCTTCGACCAATCAAATTCAAATGGTACAGTCTGAAGCAGCAGCATGAATACGTAGCCAGGGGAATCACAAATATTGAGCAATTTCGGCCTAACAAAAATATTGATCGCATGTTGACACGGGAGGTGTAGCGGCGCCGCGCCCGGAAACGAAATACCATACGAAAAATAAATTTTACCGTGCTGGTGCTACGTAGATAGCAACGACTCGCTTATAAATTAGGACAGCATGTTCTTGCGGAAGTGTATGTTATCAACATGAATTGTTGAATTTCGACCAAAATAGGCTAGAAACCGAATACGAGAAATAATTTTTTTCCGTCCTGATGACTCTACGCAGACAGAAAAGAGCGAGTTATAAATTAGGAGCGCATGTTCCCGCGAGGGTTTATAGTGCAGTCCCCGTACGACACACGGAACGTAGAATAATCAACAACCGCAATACCTACTTACAATGTTACAACTACTAAATAATTATTAGGAGTTAAATAAATTATTACTAAGGAAATACAAGTAATTTAATTTTTAATCAGACATTTATTTTTCGTCATAGAATTTCAAATATATTGGTATTTAGATTTAGAAAATAATATTAATACCAAACACTTGTCGCTTGGAAATGCATTCAGGGCAATCGCAATCTATGTAGGATGGTTGGCTTTAGTTCTACTTGTTGTACAACAGACGTAGAACAGACGCTAGAAATATGGGCAAATTAAAAAATCACCTGCCTTTATGTGGCCCGCGTTCTAAGAAAACTAATAACTTGCGAGAGTACCTGCGGTAAGTGTATATGTAGATATTGTACTTGTAGTGTAATTCTTCGCTAATTAACTTCGCTAGTTAATTTGGGCAATACTCTCTTATAGGCGTAAGCGTGCCGGATTACCATATATGGCAAAAAACTTTTATAAAGGTGTAAAATATTTGAACATGTATCTATATAATATATAATAAATGACTTATACATATACATAAAGCTGCCTGTTTTATCGAAATCGCTATTTTTTCTCATACCTACAATTGAAATTGAAGTACGTATACTACCAAGTCTATACATAGCAATAATAATTTTGAGTAAAATTTCAAAATGCAGTACCCAACTGTATCTAGAATTAAAATAGGAATATTATATTTACTAACACCTACTTGCGTCAGCCGATAAAAATTTGAATTTTTATATGAGGTGTGTTTTACCTGAAAGTATCGATCTCTGCTAAGTACGAACGAGACATTCGAGATTATTGATGCACAAAGAAAACGTTAAAGGGATTTAAATAAGTATCTGAGTACGAATGCTTTCACGGCCAGAGTCATTTAAATTAAGATGATAAATAGTTAGCGGTTTATGCCGTGAGTAAAAATTCATAATTACTGTCTTCGCGAACCATGCTTCGCTTCTTCGGAGCTAACTGATAACTAGTTACTAATTCTAATAATAAATGTAAAGCAATAAATGATTTATGTAAGAAAAGCTGTCTGTTTTACCAAAACTACAATTTTTTTCAACATACTAAAGGTAAAATGTTCAACCATAGTTAGTAGTAAAATAGGAATGTTATAATAAAGCAATTAATTAATTTGTATCACTGTATTGTTTTGTGGAATTGTATTTGTATTTAAAATATACAAGAAAAGCATTTCAGAACATACGATAGTCACATACACAAAATTATTAGGAAACGGTTCAGCGCCAGTCGACACCGCACGGCCCCTTTGATCTTCCCCGCCAAAGAACGATACCGCAGTTCCCCTCATCTAATCAGTGCGTTGCTTGCATTTTCTGCGGAGTGTACAGTGGGCGCGGCTTGTTCCCTCCTCTCGCGCCTCAGTTTCGTCGAACTTTTGAGGCCGGTGACTAACATTTACTCTTAAGAAGTTTCATTGAAAATATTTTAATAGTACTGTGAATGTATAGAGCTATCTGGCCATCTCGACCTGACCCAATCGACCATCTGATTCTGAACGTGTACCGTATTTATTTAAGAGAAAAGCTTTTTATTCAAAATAAACTCGAAGTGCACTCTAGCGACGCCAATACTAACACGTGGCAACAAAAGAGAGAAAAAAGTAACTTCCGCAGACCCACGCACCTACAGATAGGCATCATTAGAGAGCTGATAATCTTGACATAATATTGAGCAATTTATAGCGAAAACGAAAGGTTTTTTTTTGTTCTATTCGAATGAACATTGTGCAACTTTTAGATTTCTGTATTTTTCCTTTAATATATAAACCGACTGTATTATATTGTAGAAAAACTAAATATGGATAAAACTTAGATCATAAGTAACCTCAGGGACCGGCAGCCATGGTGAAACAATAATATTTAGGAATAGTCACAAATAACACAGTACAAAAATTATCAAAGGTAGCCTACTTTAACAGAGAACTGATAAGCACAGAGCGCGTTGTAAAATTCCTTTTTCTAAGGAATACTACGACCACCATCTGTTTTCAAAAAAGAAATACCGGTACTATTTGACCTGTTTGGATATCTGGCTATAATGTTACATGGAATTCTTCGACATTAAGGGAATATAAAACTGATAAATAAAAAAGCTATAACTTTTTAATGAATCGTCAAAAGCCAGAAGTGCATTACACTTTTCGGATGGCAGTAACGTCTTCTATCAGCTCCCTAATTTTCGGAACACCTTTACCGGACACCTGTATACCTACATCCATTTTCAACACATTTTTAGATCAAAATTTTTCAGGCATATTTTCGCCTAAGACAAAATAATAGAAAAAACTGTCCAAAATATGTGCATTAGTAATTTTTTACATGATATAGGCTGTAGCACTACAATGTTTAATTGCTGTTTTTTTTCTAGAAAACAATGGATATTTCTGAACTATGTTCTGGAGTTCATATAAATACTACGTTAAAGTTCCTTTCGTAACGAAACGAGAAACATAGCCAATTTTTTATGTGGTATATAGTTGTGCAAGTACGTGTAATAAAAATGACGTTGGAATAAAGACCTTGTATATATTGATTTACATTTGCAGGAGACTCTTCTATATTTACCACCTACTGTCTAGTATGGTAAAAATAAATTCTGTGACGGAAATTGTAACGTCGGATCTGAATCCGTGACAAAGTGACTTCAAGTATATAAAATCAAGTCAATAAAATCCTAATTACTAAATACAATTTTAATAGTATTAATAATAGTGTATTGGAAAAAGAGGTATTTAAATATAACTTTATAAATATCCAAAAAATGCCAAAAGGATTTCCTTCATCAGAGTTATATCGAATGCCCGAACCCTGAATATAAAATAGAAGAATTATAATATATAATAACGATCACAACAGAAAATAGAAATAAACAGTAATAAACATACCTAATAATATTACACTAATGTTTAGTGATATCATTATGACTAAGGTATTACAAAGCATCAAGCACGAAATATTTTTTTTTATCCCAAAAATAATGCATTAATTTTCAAGACTACGCGGAAATCTTTGTTAATGCATTAATCTTAGTGGCTATAAATGGATTAAAATCGTGATTGCCCAAATAAACAACAATTAAACATATTTTAGTCGATATTGCATCACTGGATTTTTATTGAGTCCTTTTGCTTTGTGTTTTTTAGACTATCTATAAAATGTTTAAGACTTTTTATTTGATGCGTTTTGTAACTCAAATATAGCATGTTTATACATACCCACAGATGTTCAGTATTTTTCAAAACTTTTAGTAGGACTGATCCAAGAGGTCATTTAGAATTTGCAGAACAAAGCACTGTGACGTAGGTTGATATTATTCAACACTGTTTCTAAATCACAATTGTTTGAGTGATTATAAGTTCTATACATTCAGTGAGTAGTGCTAACCACAAACGATTTAGGCGAACTTATCAACATAAATCTGTAAATCAGCCCAGCAATATTATGCACAAACTATCAAGGAATGGTGGCGGCGCCGGAACACAAGTCTGATTATCATCATAAATATAAATCGGAATGTTGAAGGCAAACGCGTACCTTAGTTGCTTTTATTTCATAAAACCAAAATTTTAATTATCTGTGACCGGATGTTTGGCTTGTCGCATTACACGTTTCATTAGCCACCCCACCTTCTAATTACCCTAATCACGGCTACACGAGACACGAACCTGCCTCGGCCGAATCGTATCTCCGTTGCAAACCCTTTTCAGTACACGAAAACTTAGGCCCTTTGGAGTAATTGTCTCATCTCGTAACCTTTCGTTAATTGTCGGCCTTCTTCGGGGTTTTGTTTGCGCGGGAGCTTTCGACGTTTCCCTAGCGCACTGCGATCGAGCAGTTTCCGAGCTAGGGGATGTTCGTAAACATCGGTTCGCAACGTACTCTTCCGGAAAAGCAGACGTAGTTAGGGCAGATTCACGTTAGCATCACGGCACAAAAAAATAGCAAGATGACGGAAGGTTAGTTTTATATATCACATTGCTGTCATCCCTTTTCCTCTTTTTTGTGCATGCAATATGTGGTATGTGCAGGTGTTTGATTAGGTTTAATAATGTACGGATATAATGTAATAATAAGCACTGTTCAGGTTTATCACCTTTCACAGATATCACAAAAGTTTAATAAAAGAATAAGTTGTTGAATTAAATCAATATATCAGTAAATGCGATGTTTTCTATATACAGAGTGAAAATAAGTTTATCAGACCAAGACAAAGAATCTTGCGCTAGCGAATACTTACCCAAGATTTTCACGGATTCATATTACAGACAACACCGAAACAGCACTGATATACTCATCAATTGCATGCAACTTATTAAATGTATGCGGTTTGGTAGTCACTGAAAAAAAAGATTTTTGTTTTCTCACGTCGATTATGAAACCAACATAAGTTTTTTTGTGTAACCTCTGAAACCGAAAGGGGCTCCTCATGGCTGCAAATAAAATCGAACCTGTGAAATGATAAAATTGAGCGCCAGTTTTTCAACTTATTGGTTACAGCTACAATAGGGGACCTGTAGCTGCAGATGCAATGAAAATTGTTAAACAAATAAAATAAAAAATCAATTGATTAATAAATTTAAATAAACAATGTTCTTTGAATCTCATATGTATAATCGTTGTTTTCTATTAAAAATAGTTTCAATTTGACAGAAAAGAAGGAACGAATATTTTAAAATGTAAGTAAAATTGATGCATTTAAAAGAAATGATAGTACAAACAAGTAAATATATGCTGTCTTATTTGTTGTATTTCACTAAAGCAACAAGTTCCGACATGTCAGGATTAATATTTACTTATTGGTCGAGTATATTCCCGTACTTTTTTGTACTAATAGTGTATTATCCGACTAAAGAAGGGGAGATATATGGAATTAATCGTCTCATTGATCAGTGAACACACAAAATACATAGTTGCCACCCGAAGATATAATAAGTGCGGACTTCGTGTTCAAAGGATATCTTAAAACAACTTTCATAACATAGTTCTAAGTTTAAGAAAGATATTATATTATAGTTTTTCATGAAAACCACTGAGGACCCACTAGGTTTTTATTAAGACATACCATTGCAAAAGGACACAGTGTTGCCGATTTGTGGATGTTGGTACCTAAAAACTTGCCTTTAGGAGAAAACCGCCAATCAGGCAACCGTGAAAAGACATGTTTGGAAAAGCTAACGACAGTCAGACAGACATGAGTTATCTCATGTCTCATTCATAAGACAAGAAAATCAGCAATCAAATTGGTCACTGAAAATTTGAAAAGTAATGTTGAATGCATAGAACATTGAATGCGTACCATTTTTTTCTTGCCGTAACAGTACTCTATCACGGAGAAATAACATTAGAACATATATACAGCGTGATCATAATGTGCTCGGAACGAAAATGACAGCTGACAGCTCAGCTGAGTTAAAGCGAATTTGTTTTGTACAAATTCTTGATAATTTAAATTAAATAATTTGTCCATTGATACTGCTTCTATATATAAATTAAAATAATGTTCGGGCAATTTTGTCTGTTTGAGTCTTAGGAAGCTGATACGTTGAATGGGAACACGAAAGCAACCAAAAACTAATCAATATATCAATATATTCAAATAACATATTAATGCTAATGTGTAGTGTATAAATTCTGGGAAGGTGCAGATGGCTACCTATCTTAGAATTTGTTTCTGATCTCTTCTGATTTTTTTCATTGGTTTAGTATTCCACTCCGCTGGAAGGATGTTAAAAAGTTCCATGTGTCGATGCTGATGAAGTCTCGAGTTGACGCGGTGGAATGGGATATTGAGATGGGAATGGGATATTTCGCAGTTCTCGAGCAGTCGTTTCCCCTCTGGTTTAAACCGTGGGTAACTGACGCTTTGCCCGCAGTAGTACTTGGTGTGTATGGTGTGCCACAGTTCCAAACCATGTTCTCGTCTGGATTGGAACGTAGCATGATAGCCGCTTCGTGTCCAATGATTTGTCAAATTCTTCTTATTGCGTATGTCGTAGGATTGTTTTTAAGTTTCAATAATAATTTCGACTGGATGTGGCGTCACTGGAGCGACGAAGAAATTGTTGATTATCGGAGAAAATCCAGCTACATCTGTAAAAAGCCCAAAAAAAAAACGTACCAGCGACAGACAAAAAAAAATATTGTGGTTGTTCACCGAAGAACAATTGACGGTTGCTTTTTGCTGGGTTGATGTATCCTTGTTTATAATATGCCACGATCGGATGGTCTATTATTTGATAATTGTAGTTTGTTCTTATAACAGTGTCTCCTTCCGTCTCGCACAAATTTGATATAGAATGCCTTATAGCTTTTGGCATGATTGATTTCGACGTATGTCGATTTAGTGGGATTTAGTTTGACATCAAATTTCACTAAAATCTATTATACTAAACTTTGGCAACATTCTAGATTTTTATTATCTACTTAATAATATTCCTCCTGCCAATTATTACAATTTATTTAAGATATTGATGATATACTAATGTTTAGATATGCATACGCGGAAGGACAACTGTATAATTCACATAAATCTGTAATTTCTTTGAGTAAATATAATGAAACTTTTTTTAAAACTTCTATACAAAATGACATGGCGCACTATGACTTGCTTTTCAGTATACTCAATTATGGAACAATACCTGAATTCATTTGTCACTTTACTTTATCAATCTTAAGCCCCTTTTACATCTGTGCAACTCAAACGCGCAATTCAATCATTCATCAAGTCGCATGCGATTTTTTTGTTTTACACTATGCAACTTTTTAATATTAGCAATTTGCATGTAATTAGTGTCGTGCGATTTGAATGTGTGATTTTAGTAATATTCTAAAAACTGAAATGTATAATAGTGGCACAGCCATGCAAAATAGTATATCACATTATAAATGCCAAACCATACGCGAAACTGAATGTATTATGGTAGAAGGCTGCTGCCAACTTAGTAACTACAGTTATTAAAAGATAAAGTCACTAATACTGAAAACATCAAATTTATAAAGTTGCATAGGTGTAAACTCGGGCAATTTTTCAATAAATCACACGCGATTCGAAAAAGTTGCATGGTTCGAGTCGCACGGTTAAGTTGCATAGATGTAAAACTAGCTCAATGTTCAAATAAATATAATAATAAAAAAGAACACGAATACAAAATCAAGTTGATCAGATTTACCTCCTTGTACATGACTATAGTTCGATCAACGGATCTTTGCCTTCCTGTCAATAATGACACAGTCTGGTGCAATCAACGCTTGTCATTCAGTCAGTGGCGTAGTCAAATACATTTTGTCTAAAAACATAACCATCAACCCTGCACTAAAGTATAGGTTAAGTTAATTCGGCTTTGTAGTAATTGTAGTAGAGTATAATGTTTTGAGTTCTGGGAATTACTAAGTATATTCATACATTGGGCGCGTCCAGCAGCCTCACCGGTGAGATACCGATCAGTAAAATTTATGCTGGATGCACATGTCAAACAACCGGTGCGTCTCACCGGTTACCAATTTGGTTATTGTAAAATTATGTTAAAATAAATAATTCACAAAAAATCTGTCATTATAAGCATGGAGCATTGTCAGAGAAGGTGACACTGACGCCGGTTACACATTGGGCGGTTTTTGCCGTGGCGGCAAATGTGTAGTCGCCGCTCAAGAAAATTTGTGAGTTTACACATTTAGCGGCTTGACCGCCGGCGCCGACTTTCAACTGCGAACTTGCCACTTGTTTTAGTCGTTTCACTGCACAACTTATAAAATGGACCGTCAACAACTTCTTGCTCTGTTGTTATACCGTCGAAGACTAGTTACAAAGTTCATTTATTGCTGAATTACTACATTCATGTACAATAGAATAACATACAATACAATAAATATAATAAATATCGACGCGTTTATCCCTCCAACTTCACCTCGGGGCCGGAAACTCCTTCCTCGGGGTAATGGTATTGAGGGTGCATTTTGTTCTTTTAAAGGTTTTCATCTCTTCATCTAGGGCCTGTCAGTGCATTCACTATTTCGAATTATTTTCTTGATTTTTAGTTTAAATGTTCTTGCTGGTAAATTCTTTGTGTACTCTGGTAGTGCATTGTATTTTCTTATTTCGTCTGTTAGTACTGTCTGGGATGATCGGGTTTGCTTATATTTGTGTGTTCTTATGTGGTTGCTGCTTCTGGTTGTGTATTTGTGGTGTTCGTTGTTAAGTCTCAGTTTGATGTTTATTTTGATTTCTTTCCGTCTCATTTTGTGTATGAGAGTCAAATTGTTGAGTGTAAACAGTTCTGTGATGGTCAATTCGTCTGTAATTTGATATAGGTCTTTGGTAGGTGTCAGTCTGTCAATTGTGTATAGTGTCTTGATGATTTTGTTCTGCTATGTTTGTATTTTCCTCCTGTTCTTTCTCGTTGTGTCTCCCCAGATGCTGATCAGATAGTTGTTATATGCCGTAAAAAATGCGTGGTATATCATTCGCTTCCGATTTTCTGGAATGTACTTTTTGATGTTACGTACTTCTGCAATCGCACGTGCATTTGTGTTGGCCAGTCTGTTCACGTGAGGTGTCCATGAGAGGCTTTCGTGGATTGTCAGTCCCAGATATTTTACTTCTTTTGTTTTCTTTATGTGCTGTCCGTTTATCTTTATTTCGACCATGCTATTGTGTCTATTTCTCCCAAATGCGATATATTCGGTCTTTTTATCATTTACCGTCAGCTGGTTGTTGAAGAACCATTCTTCTAGCTTCACCATGTCCTCGTTAATATTACTGAAGAAAGAAGAGGCAAACAAAAAATCGTCTTGTTTGGATCCATCCAATAAATCTAAATGATGACGCGAAGTTTTTCAATTATTTTCGAATGACTATTAATAGTCCAGTTATTATATACATTTGGAAATGCAAATGAACCGAGAAGGCTAAATTTATGATATGACGTGGGGGTGCCTAGAAAAGCTTAACTTCAAATTGTCGACCAAGATTTCCTATGTGCATTTTCCGCCATCTTGAAAAAGGGTTAACATATGCGTGTCCGACTTAACACAATTAACTTCCCAAACAAAAAAGAGAAAAGAGCTTGCCCCGTTCAAAACTGGAGCGTACGTAGGCGCAGTGCAACCTATGAACGTGAAACCAACAGCTACCTATATTAACGTGAAATATGAAAAGAAAAGCTGCTAGACAACACAAAACCAAATATTTTACAACCAAAAAATGAATATAAACACAAATGAAATTTGCGGTAAAAGTATATCAATATATATCCCGCTACAATATAGTTTCATTTTCGCCCCGCCCCAATTAATTATTATAAATTGTGTTCATAAAACAGAAAGAAAACAGTGTACAATTATTAAAATCAGAATCAGACAACATTACCATTCGTTAAATCACCTTCAGATCTTATTTCAACCTTTTTATTATTAACTTTGGCATTTATTCGGCCATCAAAGGTCCATACGTTTTTATTACAAAGCAAGGCTCTTGCTTTTTTAAACAAATCGTGCCGCATTCGTGACAGGACATGAACTCTTAAAATTTGCGTATCGTTCAAAAGCTTTCTCAGATTAACTACCATTCGTTTCCAGCGGTAAAAACCGCCGAATGTGTAGACGCTCATTTGATCACGTACACCACTATGTGAAAACAAACGACAAAATTACCGCCGGGCTAGTGGCAGCAGGCGGCTGCACAGCGACCGTCATCGGCAATTCATCAAGTTCATCAAGTTAGGTCATCGGCAAGACGGCCGCGGGTCATTTATGCCGCTCAGTGTGAAAGCTTCCATTCAATTCTACTGTTCGTTACAGTTAAGTTGAGCGGTCTGGGGTGCGGCATAAATTCGCGGTGGCGTCAAATCCATAGGCGCGCCGTATAATTTTGTGATGGGTACCAGTAAAATTTAAGTCAATTATAAACAGACAAAATCTATGGTTCTTGAATTACGTCAATACTCTAGAAAACTAAAACATTTAAAAACAGTATTTGCAAATTTATAGTACATAAAAAAATATTTAAATGTCAAAGTCAAAATGACAGTTTGACGTTAAATAAATAAAAACACATACTCAACACAACATTTGTTATTAAAACGAATACATATGTGACCAGAAACGGACAAACCGCCGTAAAAAGAAGATTTTGACGGAATCAGGTAGCTCTTCCTATTGGCAAACTGATGCAGACAAAATGAAAAAAATCATTTTTTATCACTAGGGCGGTTTCTCCGATTCAGGTCACATATTATAACAGTAACAGAAAATATATACCAACAATACAAATGCTTAAATGATTAATAACTTATTTTGAATATAACTCCTTCACGGGACTTCACGGTCGGAGTCCTGCAACGAATCTTGGTCGGAAGAGGATGTCCAAAGCGGTTCATCTCAATACTTCGACAACATTATCTTCTTCCCAGTATAAATATTCAATACCAATCACATGTTTCACGTACCCCTGCCACTTTTCAGGGGTAATTGTGGCAGTGGCATGCTGAGTTAGATCTTTTAAGGCTGTGATGGATAACTCGCCAGTCGTGTTATGGTCCCGACTCCCGAATATAACGCTTTACGTCCGCCCAGGTAATTTCCATCGGATTTAATTCACACATGGCGGTATCGTAGAAGAACGTACCCTCCATTTCTTATAATCTCATCAATTTTATAGTGTTTTTCTCTATCCTCACTGGTCGCATGCGAATTTATTTTGGCCATCAATTCAGTCTTCCTTAAGGATAGATCGTGAGGGACAAGCATCTTTTGTAACCATGAACTCATGAACCGAAAGTTGCCACATTTGTTATAATTTCACGGGCACAGCTACGGAGAATTTGACCGCGGTTTCTTGGCATTATTACCGCCGCCGCCGTGCCGCTACTGTGGTGAGTGACAGTTCTCGATGACTTATGTCAAAATAAATCACAATTGCCCAATAAAGCTAAGCATATAACATCTCGGCATAGGCATACATTCAACCGTGTATGAATAATTGGACGTACACCAGCAGGAGTGAGCGGAATCGTTTGTACTCTTTCTATCATTGTTCTTAAGGTGCATTTAAATGAGAGCGAACAGAACCGAACGAACGAAGGAACGAATTTGCAGGTATTTGCGGGTACCTGGTATTTGCTCGTTCGTTACTTCTCTACAAGCAGGACCGGTTACATTAGAGCGATCTTTCGCGATCGTCGATGATCCATCCATTCGTTCGCGATGTCAGATACGGAAGAGGATATTTTAATTAGCCCCGCTAGTTTTATAGTTACGCAGGACTTTCCGGAAAAAAGAAGAAAGAAGACAGTGTGGTGCTCGTATTTGTTAAAGAAAAGAAACAATACGGTGGTGAAGCTTTGTTAATAGGTTTAACGAATGTGACATTTCTGTAGAATGTCCCAAATCTGCCCAGACAATACCCACTACTGGCAAAAATGTGTCAGTAGTTCTAACACTTGAAAACCCATTGTAATGACAATGGGTTTTCATTTTCTTTAATGACAATGAGTACTAAAAATGTCAAAAAATCGGTTTGGCAAATAAATAAATGACAAATAGTCGTAGTGAATTCGCTCGCTTCTTAAACTACACTGTCCATATTGACTATTATTCAGCACCGATATCCTTTGATGATTCGCTGATTTACCGACAGGCGCACAGTGGTCATTTTGTCGAATCTAGGAATTAGTTATCGTGATGTTGCGGCTAACGGTGGTAATTTCTTTTTTTGGAAAGCCAATTAACTGAGTAGCCTGTCATATAAATATTTTGATCAAATTCCTACGGACACGTCTGCTACGTACCGTTTTATCCGGTCCAACTTCTCTTCTCCTTGATTTATTGATTTATTTTTATTTATTGAAATGTTACGCTCGGACAATAAAAATCGTTATTGAAATTCTATACAACTTTAGTTATTTTTGTTATTGGCAATTGTTTGAGCAAGGTTTGGACTGATGTTTCTTCATCAACTATTTTATTATTATTTAATAAAACCCTTCGGAAATCCCATATATTAACATTAACGTTTCGCATACACAAAATAGACTGCCAATGCTTAGATACGTGTAGGTATATGACAATTTTTCTGTGTATGCCTAGATATGTCGTGCTTCACTCATGGTATTTTTATCTGCCAAGGTCTGCCCAGCGGACAGCAGCGGTTTTTTTACTACGCTTATCTTAACTTCACTTGTTGCTTGGTTTGGTATGTTCAATCGATGTATACCTACTTCCCAATGTCCAATCGAATTGAAATTTTTCGTGTGGATGGATTTTCGGCGACAATGCATGTATCAATAAAAAAAATTCGAAAATGCTTGTAAAAACTTTCAAAATTAAAATTTTTATGTGCATTTTGTTTATGAAGTATAGTAGTAACCAGTTTTTTACACATAAATTTTGTAATAAGTTTTTGTCGCTAAATAAAAATTACCTGTTTGAAACAAATGACAACCAAACAAAATAATGTATCTTCTTTGACTTACATCATAACGAAAAATCGTGCGAAATATTGGTTAAGGAGACAAAATAAAGTTTTAAGACTGATTTTCTATTAGCTTTACTTTATTATAAAAAGTCTGTCCAATTTCTGCACATATAAATATATACATATTATGTATGACAGAGGTGTTCAACTGTTTGCCGGGACCCAACGTTTTTCGTCTTTTCAAAAGACGACTGACGAATTTTTGGCTGGTCCTGGGTATGAACCCCAGACCTCCTAGTCAGTAGACCAACGTTCTACCCCTAGAGCCATTAGCCCTTATAACCATAATGTTACAGATAACGTCGTTACTTAGGTTTTTGAAAAACATATTTTGAAAACATGTTAGTAGGCTGCGACAAAAAAAAATGGTTTTCAATGCACATATCGTTAAGTTTTGTATTAGCCAGTCTGACTATAGCTTCAGTTTATTTTGATGAAAGATTGTTTGCAACAAAAATTATGTTTGAAATAACGTTACAGTTTTGATTAACTAAATTTTATTAACTAAATATGCAAAAGATATGAAAATATGAAAATGATTAAAATATTGATTTACAAAAGCATGTACTATTTTTATCCCTACTATATACTAAAAGTCTAACACAGTCCGTGCAAGAAGTTTACGAAAATCGGCGAATCGGGGGAAAGGTCTGCTCCTCGGAGAAGCGAAAATCGGCGCCGATTTTCCGCCTAAAATTTTATTCTACAGCGCTTAGGCCTTCGATTTCGTTCATTTTCGGCCCAGCTTTCGTTATTTTTTACCTCGATTCGGGTAAATTTATGGATTATGCTTTAGGAGTGTACAGGTCAGCGCGTCGCCATGGCAACCGATCGAGGTTGCTAGGCAACGGCCGCGCGCTTCGCGACGCGGTCACCAGACGGCGGCACATCATCATGTCGCTGTTGGCATTACGCTACGAAGCAATAGATGGCGCCCCGTAACCGCTTCGAACGTACGAGAATAATCACGTCGCGCGTGTAAGAGCATCCGGGCTTTTTGTTTCCCTCTTAACGCTTCGGCGATCTACCTAGGTCGACCAGCAGGCCTATTAGGCCTGCACATTCTCCTAGTAAATTACTAAATGTGTCACAATTACAAAGGCCTGATAAATGACGTATGCACGAATGTCCATATATTAATTTTTCGTCTTGATAGACTCTCAATGTACACAGATAGAAATTTTTGTTTAACCCAAATAAATGCATGTTTGAATAGAGGCAAACATATTATTATTTGATATAAAGAATGTTTATTTGAATCAAACACCATTGATTTCGTAGCCTGATTACACACACACCCTGTATATATACGTTGCTTAATTTGGCTCACCACATAGCCCAAACATTCCCGATACACAATCAGTTTTCAAAATCAAAGATATAATAAAAATGTACAAGGAATAGATATATTAAGTGAGCACTATTTATTATTCGCTAGATTCGGCAAAATGACCACTGTGAGGCGTTGGAACATCCACGAATACGAACGAACTCGTTGGTTCTCGTTTGGTTCTCCATATAAATTATGCTAGCTTAAGCTACATTTAAATTAGAGCGAACAGAAGCGAACGAACGAATTCGTTCGCTTAAGGTAGCATAATTTACATGGCATAATTTACGCTCCTGCTTGTAGAGAAGTAAGGAACGAGCAAATACCTGCGATTTCGTTCCTTCGTTCGTTCGCTTCTGTTCGCTCTACTTTAAATGCACCTTAAGATGTATAGAAAAAAATGCCGCTTCATTGCATAGGTGGACAATGTTACATTCCTTAGACCGATCAACTTATCTGACACGAACAGTATACACTACTGCGGGAACGACGGCGACGGCAAATTTGCCGCCACGGCAACAACCGCCAAATGTGTAACCGGCGTGACACTATGTTTAAAAACGCATCCAGAGTAACAAATCCGGTTAGTTCCACCGCTAATCCACCGGTGACTAACCGGTGACTTACCGGTGAGTTTGCTGGTGCTTTACGGTACTTTTCAAATTCTGTTCTATTACAAAGTAGGTTAGATTAGCATCACCCTTTCACACGTAAAATGCCAAACAACGCTTTAATTTAGGAGAAAACGCGTTTTGAAATTCAAATAAAAATCCTACTTGTGACGTCACAAGGAGGGATTATAATGCGAAACTTGACAACGTCGCGCATAGTTATTTTATGTTGCTGTGGTGCCCACAGTCGCGTAGTTCACTCTGTTTACCGTTCGTGTATTGAGGTTAGGTGGTCAGTGATTTTTTAATATATCAACACCAGCAAACACCATACATAATCAAAATGAGCAAACGATAATATAGAGTTTGTTGTGTGCCGGGTTGCAACAGCAAATCAGTCGAAACACCAGAATTCAATACAACATTTAGACGAAATGGTGTATCTACCTTGTAGTTTCACAGGAATATATTATAAGAAATGTATTGTCAATATGTATTATTAATAAACATCTATTTAAGTTGTTATTTTTACTACTAGTCTTTCCCTCTACATTCAAATTTCTTTGTGAACCATGTGATTGGGGGATGTTTCATTACTTTGTCGTTAATTTACTATGAACAATTGCAAGCTGGTTGAATAATATGTATGACAGTGTATGATCGTGGGCAAATTTTGCAAATTCGCTTTGGTAAAATCATCTTCCACAGAACACATGCTTGCACTGGTAACTTAACAACTTATAACAACTTACTTAATAAGTAATAACTTTACGATACGCTGTAAATAGTACCGTCGAAGTACAAACAGCGGTGCAAACACTGTTACAAGAACATTCCCTAGGTTTTGATCAATTTCTTGGCTACGGTGCCAATTCTACACTTGGCCAATCACGACAGTGATCGGAAAATTCAAATTTTAATTGTAATTTTCTCAACAAATTCTGAATGTAATTTAATTTTAACATAACTGAATTTCGGGTTATATACTGTAAAATCGCTTAATACACGTTTTTGCTTAAATTTCCACATGACCGTAATACCCTATTGTACAACGAGATTTCGTGCCTGGGAATTTAATCGCTTTCCTGTCATTTGAAGTTCACAATGACAGGACCCCTGAAAGCGACGCCGCTGGAATTACGACGTACACAATGACATTTAACGATAGTTCCGTCTTTGTTATACACATTAGTACCTAACATTAGTTCCCGAAACCGTGTGTCTTAGCCATGGAAGACGTACGTCCGACGTTAGTGTCAATAATTTCACATGTCGTAGAAAGAATGATCGCATGACAACCTTATCGTAACTAGATTCGGCAAACTTTGACAGGGGGGCAAAGATCCATTGATCGAACTATATCATTCATGTATATACATTGTACAATATGTGTACAATAGGGACCAAAGATGATGATTTGATAATCACAATTAATTAAAACCAGAGCGACAAGGATAACTGAGACACATTGTACTACATTATACATATTGAATGTTGAATGTTTAGTGGCTATCGGGAGCTGCCTCAATAAAACACTTTACTTTTTTGCTGACGTTTCGGTCTATTCTTCAAACCTTATTCATAGCTCAAAAGTAGGACTAACAATTAAAATATACATGAAAAACAAATTACACCTACGTATCACGTGTGTAACGGTACGACGGACATCTTCAAATATGTACATATTATAACTCTTTTTCACGCAAATTTGGTGAAATTGAAAAACCTGAAACATTGCCGAATTACTGAAACCTAACTCAAGGAAAACGTTCGGAGGTATTTAATTTTGTGTTTGTACTTAGTAGTGTACTTAGCAGTAAGCTGCTGATGTTTCCTTCCGTTATTATTGTATTGTAGGGTGTATCGAAAAAAACGTTTTTTTTTTTTCGAAAAGCGTTTTTTCGTTACTGGGACCTCCATTGTAGGTAGATAGCAGCTGCTCTATCCTATCTAATTAAGATCTACCTTTTATCTTTCAAATATGCCGCGATCGACATGTTGTCATAGGCGTAGCACTCCCGCGAGCTATAGGTAGTAGATACGTAAAATATATGTTACAAACTTTTTGTTTTATTTTTTGTATCGATATAAAGGCATAAATAAAATACATTTCCTGACTCAACTTTTCATATTTGCAGAGTTCACTATAAAAATGCACACTATGGCAAAAATTTGAAAATTTGTTTTTAAGATTTCGCACTTTTTTGTCAGGAAAATTAACATGGAAGATTTTTATACTTATTTTCTAAAAAATTTAGACTTTTGTTAATCTATCAATAGATCGTGGGAGTTCATCTTGTAATGAAACAACTTGTTTATCTACGAGTAATATTAACATATTTGATTGGGTTTGAGCTGAAAGGATAGCCCTTTGCTAATATTTTTATCTTGTTGAGTTGAAAGGTTAGTCCTTTGCGAATATTTGTTTATTTTGTCGAGCTGAAGGTCAGCTCTTTACTAAAATGTTAATTTATTTTGTTTGGCTGAAAGGTTAGCCCTTTTCAAGAATTTATTTATTGAAAGGTCGGCCCTTTGCTATTTGTTTATGTTGTTAAGCTGAATGATTAGTCCTTTGCTTATTTGTTTATGTTCATAAGCTGAAAGGATGACGATTGCGAATATTTTTGAATTTTGTTGGGCTGAAAGGTTATAGCTTAACTTGATATTTAATGTTTCATTATATTTCCAGATAATTCCTGCAAAAGACTTAGAATAAATCCATATTTGTACAAATTTTATTTTGTTAGGTTGAATTTTGCGATTTGACGCAGGGTAAGACCTTATACGAGGTGTGACGAAAACTGTTGTATATTGCGCTGGTATAAATAATATTAAACTGCCGCGAGACCTTAGCAAACAGAGTAACGACTTGATTGCTATATTAATAGCTTATTTTGAACGTGAATGTGACCACGGCGGCTCCGTTCAGCCGCTGAACTCTATGCAACTTAGTTTTCACCAGTAACAACTTGTTGCACGCAGCCTATATACGTAAATTGCTTCAAAATAGGGAACATCACTATCTCTATCTTTCTCAGCGCTCTACTAATATTGGCTGGACTATAACATCGCATTAAACAAAGGGTTAGCTTATTCCTCTGGCAAGATGACATGCCTAGGGATTTTTTCGGAAAGTGGAAAATTTGAAAGTGTCGCATGACCTAATGTCATTTATTTGCTCTAAAATATAACAGATATGACAGATTTGTGGCAATTATATGCAATTATATGAGTGCTGGGTAGCACTAATTTCGCTTGCAAAATTTTAAAAATGAAGAATGGAAATGTTAATTTATTTGCAGTTATAAGTAAACAATTAAATCCTTCATTCACATTCGCGATAGACGCAGTCCAGTCGATTTTTTGACAATGTTGATTTTAAAGTTAGATATCGTTTTGATAAAATCGCCGTTCTGGAACTTATCGAGATTCTTGTCCTACAACTCGAAAAACCAACCAGACGAAATAAATCTGTTTTGGTTTTAAGGCAACTGCTTATGGATTTGAGATTCTTTGCGTCTGGACGCTTCTAACAAGTAATCGGTGATCACATAAACATAAGTCAGCCAACTGTTAGCCAAATAATAAACAATTTTTCGGAAGGAATTGCACAATTACGACCATAATATATTGATATGCAACGAACAAGGAATGATATACAAAAAGTACACAGCAGTTTCACATCAGATTCGACAATTCCTCTGTATTCTTAGGGCAATAGATTTCACACACGTACGAATACAACCAACCCATAGGTGATAGGTGGAGAACAGGCTGAACTGTACCTAAACCGAAAGGGATTGTATTGTCGTAATGTTCCATGTATGTGATGCCAATTCTTAAGTTTATGCACATAGTTACAAGATGGCCGGGATCTGTACATGATAGTACTATATTTACTGATTCTTCGCTTCGAGTGGATTTAGAATATGGACGCTTTCCGGATTACTAATTATTAGGAGATGGTGGATATGCCTGCAAGGCATATCTGTTAACTCCACTAGAAGAACTTACCACTCGAGGCCAAATTAAATATAATCACTCGCATATTAATACTAGAAGTTGTATCGAACGTGTCTTTGTGTTATCTATCGGGTTGCGTTTAAAAACAGACCGCATATCATGGCCCAACTGCACCGCTGACACTTAATGTGACTCAACTAAGTTCGGCTTAGGCTATGGGCAAGATGAGAATTTCGTATCTGCTGCACCGTTTATTTTTAGGGTTAGCTTTTTAAGCCTTAGCAAAGTTTTGAACCGTTAGTAATTTTACATGGTGGGAGTTTTAGGCTGGTGGTTTTTGAAATGCCCGCGCATATTCTGACAGCTTTTGGAAGCTTAAAGGTTAATATTTGTTACGTTTACGCACTCGCGAGATATTTTGGTACCTGTTTTGGTATTATACATGTCATAATCAAGTAATGATCAATTTCTACGTTTGATTTGATAACATTGATAACAATTAAGACCAATTTCAATCGACTGGGATGTTCTTCAATATGTTAGTTTACTAATGCTGTCTTAATGTTACGACAATATTTGCGTTAATAAATACATTCGTGTATTGTTTATTTAAATTAATTGATTTTTGAAATAATTGGACTGTGTCGTCTGTGGAGCCCAAAAATTTCAGCATCATCTAAACTCATTGTCTACTGTTATGATTGATTTGTTGATGGGTTTATATTGATTTGAAAATTATTACTTAATTGGATATGCAAGTCCATTTTCTATTGAATTCATAACAAACTGTACACTCCTTTTGGTTAACTTTTTTATAGATGCCCAATCGCCCAGATTTACTAAATCATTGGATCTGCTATAAACTTTTCTAGAAAAACCTGAACACAACTATTTTAGCTCCATCTATTGGATTACCATCATCTTTTATCATATTATTACAGACATTTTTCGGATTTGATGTCATATACAAGGTGACAGAACCAAAAATCTGTATATGCCCATCCTCGTAATTCGATAAGTGGCAGCAGTGGCAGATAAGCCTAACATCTTTAATATAAGGGAAGCTTAGCGATTTTAAGCGGCACTTTATTGGCGGTGCAGCAAACCTAACCTTTAAGGGAAATTAAAGCTACGCTTAAAATTTAAGTGGCAGCGGTGCAGTTGGGCCCATCAGTTATTGTCACAATAGCTGTACTGCATAATATTGCAATAGATCTGAGGGACGAAATACCACATGGCGAAGATCCCGATGTCATAGTGCAGGAAGACCACGGAATTTTCCGTTAGCTGCAGTACAACAAAATAACACCGTTCCGGATGCATTAATTAATAATATATTTTCTTTATAAAAGTGATTGTTTTGTTTGATATACGTTTTTGATTTGTCTGCTTTTAGCTAAGTTATACTAAAATGAACAAGAAAGACAAATTTAATTAGGATTAATTTATCTTGCAAATAATAATAACGTATTATTACAGGCACAAATAGAGGAACGTCAACTAAAAAACGCAAAAGTGAAAATTGGAATTTATATAGTGTAGGGTTATAATATATCTATGCCAAGTTAATTAATTTTTTTCTTTTAAAATCTCTTCTCTAACATGGTATAGCTTAACCCACACTCTAAAATGTCCGTTTCACGTTTTGCATTTTTTAGTAGACGTTCCTGTATTTCAAACATTATTTTATTTTTGTTGTTATTACATTCCTCTAGCACTAGTGGTTTCCGTTTTTGGTTTTAAATTACGGTATATATTTTGTATAACCTTTGGTTTCTGTTTACGTATCCAGAGCTTACTTCTGTACATTTTTTGTGGCTCATGTTTGCGTTGTTCGACCATTGAATTTGATGCTTCGCAGAGAATCAATTCCGCATATTCTTCAGTTTCTTTATAATTTCTAGAACTGAATAGTTTAATCTAATTACCCATAAGTAATATTTGATTTTGAAAAAAGAATATCCCATAATATCTGGATCGTCCTCTTTGTCGTGGTAGGTTGTTTGACTGTCGAATTTATTGGTATGCGGTTCGAACTCTTCTTTAAATAGACCTTGCAGCCATTAACAATTGAATCCCAAAATGTGTATGCACGATCCACCACCTGTAAGGTACATATTTACCTACTAACACAATTTAATTGTTCATACAAACATAATTTTTAAATTTGGAATAATACCTTATATAGTCCAATTCTGAAAAACTTCTAAAGGTATCGGGACGAAACTTCATATTTAGAAGTTTCATGACCAAACTTAGAGCTGAAAAGCTTTTTGTTCAAAAGGGTCCAAAGGAACTGGTGGTTTACTCTTAGCATTTTTCGACGGTTTTGCAAATGGGTCGCTATTTCTGTATTGTCGTCAAAATAGTTAAATAATAAAATAAAGTAAATTAAAGAAATTTTGTATAATTTATGTCCATCACATTTTTTGGTAACATTAATAGTTTAGCTGCATGAGCAAATTCTATTTGATCGAGATCGGTGGTGTCTGCATTAATATAAAACTAGTTAGCCGGGATTTGACCGATATTTTCATTCTAATGTTAGTAGGTAGTGTCAAACGCTATGTTTTGGCAATACCTACTGTCAATAAAATCAAAACATCTGTCAAATCCTTGCTAAATAGTTTTATTTTAATGCAGACAACCGATCTCGATCAAATAGAATCCCATGCAGCTAAACTATTAATTTTATATATAGTATGATAAAGTCATGTTCCTGGCCACATCATATTTTTACTTTAAGTATTGTAATCGTGCCAAAAAAATTTTTTGAGATTTTAGCGGAAATATGTCTTTTTGGGTCCCCTGAACATTTTTGACCAAGGTACAAAAGAATGTCTGTGTGTGTGGATGTGGTGTGTGTGTGTGTGTGTGTGTGTGTGTGTGTGTGTGTGTGTGTGTGTGTGTGTGTAGCCGTTTTTTGTGGCGACGATTCCGGAGAAACTACTAAAGGTATCGGGACGAAACTTCATATTTAGAAGTTTCATGGCCAAACTTAGAGCTGAAAAGCTTTCTGTTAAAAAGGGTCCAAAGGAACTGGAGGTTTAGTCTTAGCATTTTTGAAAGATTTTGTAAATAAGCCGGCATTTCTGGAATTTCGTCGAAATAGTTAAATAGTTAAACTAGAGGAAATTCTGAATAATTTATGACTATGACATTTTTTGGTACAATCAATAGTTTAGCTGCATGAGCAAATTCTATTTCATCGAGATCGGTCGTACTGCATTAAAACTAGTAGCCAGGATATGTCAGATTAGATGTCAGATGTGATTATAATGACGGTAGACAGTGTCAAACGCTAATGCTTTGACAATACTACTGGCAATACAAGCTGCGTTCGGATATTGAACACCGTTAAGGTGCGCTTTCATTAGTGCTAATGGCAGTGGTAGTAGACGCCATTATAGTATTTCTAATAGAATTTCATCACGACATGTGAGAAACACTATAATTTCGTCTGCTACCACCGCCATTACCTAGCATTGCCACCAATCGGAACGCACCTTCACACTTTCTACACCCAATAACACGTGTCATTTGGACGGTGTACCCGGTGTCAACGGAGTACAATATCCGAACGCAGCTTTAATCGATTTATCTGTCTAGGTCTACTAGTTTTATTTTAATGCAGACATAGCCGATCTCGATCAAATAATATCTCATGCACCTAAACTATTAATTTTATATATAGTATGATAAAGTCATGTGCCTGGCCACATCAGATTTCTACTTTATCATACGCAGTATGTAAAGTAAGTATTGTAATCGTGCCAACAAATTTTTTTTAGTTTTTAGCGGAAATATGTCTTTTTGGGTCCCCTGAACATTTTTAACCAAGGTACAAAAAAATGTCTGTGTGTGTGTATGTGTGTGTGTGTGTGTGTGTGTGTGTGTGTGTGTGTGTGTGTGTGTGTGTGTGTATGGATGTGTGTACCCGTTTTTTAATGGCGACGATTCCGGAGAAACTACTAAAGGTATCGGGACGAAACTTCATATTTAGAAGTTTCATAACCAAACTTAGAGCTGAAAAGCTTTCTGTTGAAAAGGGTCCAAAGGAACTGGAGGTTTAGCTTAGCATTTTTGAAAGATTTTGCAAATAAGCCGCCATTTCTAGAATTTCGTCGAAATAGTTAAATAATAAATTAAAGTGGAGGAAATTCTGAATAATTTATGCCTATGACATTTTTAGGTACAATCAATAGTTTAGCTGCATGAGCAAATTCTATTTCATCGAGATCGGTCGTACTGCATTAAAACTAGTAGCCAGGATATGTCAGAGTATATGTCAGATATGATTGTAATGACAGTAGATAGTGTCACACGCTAACATTTTCACAATACCGTCAAATATACTGTCAATATAAGCTACGTTCGGATATTGTACATTGTTACACTTTTTACACCCAATGACACGTAAGTGTCATTTGGATGGTGTACCCGGTGTGACCGCAGTACAATATGCGAACGCAGCTTTAATCGACATATCTGTCTAGTTCTACTAGTTTTGTTTTAATGCAGACATAGCCGATCTCGACCAAATAGAATCTCATGCAGCTAAACTATTAACTTTAAATATAGTATGATAAAGTCATGTGCCTGGCCACATCAGATTTTTTTAAATTGTAGTGTGGTCCTTGGTGTAGAACCAATGCTATTAAAATTTTACATAATGCTATTCCATGCGTCTGATTTTTGGTTGCACGTTATAGCATCTGTTTTTTTATTCTCGATCACATTCAAATAGTTTTTGACAACGTCGATTAATGACGCCACACGTTAGGATTTTTTCCCTTGCTACGTTTCTTACCGCTTATCTTATACGTTATATACTGACTGATAATGATACAATATGGACTGTCAAGAACTCTGAAGTACGTTTTACACCAGAAAATCAAACAACGATTTGTATTGCTAGTTACGTAACAACGCGTTTAAATGCGGAAATAATATTTTTCTACTTTGCGTTCGTTATAAAATCATAACGAAACCGCTTTCGGTGTTGTTATGAGAGCAGTAGATCACAAATTTTTATTAACTTTTAGTTTTCCAAGATTGATGATATTGACATCAAGTGTCAAATAACGCTGACATCTCAATCGCTATTGGCTCGCCTCAATCATATTTGTGAATTTTACCACTACTACCAACTGTTGAAGATAAAACTACTCTAGATTGTAAGATGACCACAATTTTCGAAATTTATGTAAAATTAATGTCGCAAAGTAGAAAAAATAGTATATAACACTCGTTTTATAAGACGTATTGGTGCACTCGTTCCATTTGGGCACTCCCCGCTAGGCTCGTCGTACCCAAAGCAACTCGTGCGATAATTTTTGTCTTATAAAACTTGTATTATAATATACTATTATGAATATATAATGATCCAAATCAACCGTCAAATTATACCAATCTGTTACCTAACAAACGGTTATAATTTATTTATGAATTTATGAATTTTATGAATTTGGGCATTATACTTAAACTTGTACATACCCTATAGACAAAACAATTCTTCGTTACTACAGAATTAACGACCACCTCTTTCCAACCAAAGCTTTTCAATACACATGAAGACGAGCTGCTACCTGCCATTTATATCCTCTTTTCCTCCGCTATTCCCTGCCATAACTTCGCCAGATATGCTGCAAATTTTCTCCGCGTCATCATGTTGTGGGCCCTAGGGCTTTCCGTACAGAAAGCTGTGATTGATCCTTCTCAATCTTCAGTTCGGTTCTCAGTCGCTTATCGGGACCGGCAGAGTCAATAGCAGCGATACAAGCCTTCCGAGCGAAATCCTCCCAAGTTAGTTCCTCCAGGTGCCAATAGTGAGCGGAAAATTTATTACAGGCGTTGGCTGCAGCACGAAAAGATTTCCAAATAATGTAGCGTACGTCTTAAAGTTAGACGATCGAAGCGAATCTTGCTGCGTAAAGTAAATATTGTCAATTTGAATTTCAACCTTCCATAGTGATTTATCACATTCATGCGAATTCTATGTGGATATTGTTTTTTTTTTTTTATAAAAACCTGTATAAAACCAGTAGCCTAGATATAAGAAAATAATTGATATACGAATACACGAACATAATTTCTACCTTTCGACAGTTACACATACCCTACTGATGGGTACATCATTTAAAAATCTGATGTGTACAGGCACATATCTTTATCATATTATACAGTAGTGTCAAACTGTGTCAAACGCTGTGTTTTGACTATACTGTAAAGTCCAGGCCACACTAACGCCTAACGTTTAATGCCTAACGCGTAATGTTCAAATTAATGCGTTAAAATCCAGTGTGGCCACAACTCAACGCATTAACTGGCCAATTGAAACGCGGAAAAAGATGACGCGTTTGTTAACGCATAAAGGCGTTAGACGTTAGTGTAGCCCGAACATACCGGCATCAAAATATTTGTCAAATCCTGGATAACTAGTTTTAATGCAGACGCGATATCGATCAAATAGAATTTGCTCCTGCAGCTAAACTATTAATTTTGTATGCGTGGGTGTGTGTACCCGTTTTTTTTTGTGGCGACGATTCCGGAGAAGCTACTAAAGCTATCGGGACGAGACTTCATTATTAAAAGTTTCAAGACTTAGAGCTGAAAAGCTTTTTATTCAAAGAGGTCCAAAGGAACTGGATGTTTACTCTAAACATTCTTCAAGGATTTTGCAAATGAGCCGCCATTTCTGTAATTTCGTCCAAATAGTTAAATAATAAATGAAAGTAGAGGAAATTTTGTATAATTTATATTTATAACATTTTACGGTAAAATTAATAGTTTAGCTGCATGAGCAAATTCTATTTCATCGAGATCCGTAGTGTCTGCAATAAAGCTAGTTAACCAGGATTTGACAGATACTTTCATTCTAATGACAGTAGGTACTGTCAAACGCTGATGTTTTTACAATACCTACTGCCAATAGAATCAAAATATCTGTCAAATCTTGGTTAAATAGTTTAATTTTAATGCAGACATTAACGATCTCGATCAAATAGAATCTCATGCAGCTAAACTATTAATTTTAGTATCATACTACGTATGATAAAGTAAAAAGCACATCGAATGGGTAGTAAAGTCCAATGGTGCATTGGAAAAAATATTACTGTTGATTTTTCGTTATTTATATTGTTCTTAATATTTACTTTTTCATCGGCTTTTTACTTTTGTATGTTATTTGTCATTAAATAAATATACTAATAAATAATTAAAGATAATTAAATAATTAAACAACAATATAAAAACATTATTAAGTATCATTTACATCCACTTAACTTAACGTAACGTACGAAAAATTTTAATTAACGTACGAAATTTAGATCGGTTCCATTTACATTCACTTACGGTAGAGTGCTTGATACACGCTCGACATGCGTATTTGACAATTACTGATATGGACACAATATGAGATCTGTCGCTTTTATCATACAAATATGTTTATATACACAAATTGGATCAAGATTTCATCAAGCATGATAAAACTCCGTGTACCGTGCTAAAAATATTGCAAAACTACAGAAAGGCAACAAAGTTAAAGACATATGAGTTAATTTTTAGGTTATGTTAATGTCACTGTCATCCGAATTGTCAAAAACAAGAGCCTGTGATTGGTGCACTTAGCGCACAGATTCTGCCAAGTTGAAGTTGAGTGAACAATTCCGTACGTTACGTTAAGTTTTTCTACGTTAAGTGAATGTAAACGAACACATATAATTCAATGGAGTTCAACTTTCACTAATTTTTAGGTTTCCGTACGTTAAGTTAAGTTGAGTGGATGTAAACGATACTTTATGCTTTGGCCAAATTCCTAATATGTTTAAAATTTTTATTATTATTGAAACGTATACTATTAGTACCTATACGTTTATATAAGAGCGCCCGGTATAGGAAATTACGTCGCCGAATTTGGAAATTTTCTTGGACCCTAGATAGAAAGCAAACGTGGCCGTTCAGGAGAGTGAAGTTTGGAAATAGACTTCTGTTCACTAAACTAACACGACCTACTACCACCAGAATTATAAATATTGGTGCAAAATATAGACGCATGGTAAGTATTGCACATACCACAAGCGAACAAACGGAAAATGTGAACCAAAAATACTCCGCGGTCTTATTAAATTCCTCGTCCTATTCGCATTCGTTTAAAATAAGCGGAAAATAAAGACCAGGCCCACATCTACTCAAATATGCATGGGGAGAGAGATTTACGGGTACTGTACGAAAATATGGACCAGTCGCGAAACATATTAAATTCAATTTTTGTGGATTTACGGAAAGACTTTCCGAAGCGAATGGAGCTCGCCGCTGACTTCGAATGAAATAATATATCTATAAGTCCTGCTGGATATTTCCGAGATTCTTCCAACAGCGGAAGCATTGAAGTCAGGATACATAAACAAATTCTTAGGGATAAACTAAATCAGAAACTCATTTAAATCATATTATAAATATATTTATTCGATTCTTCGGGATGTTTTCTGTATTATGTGTAATTTATTACACATTTCTATATACAAAGTTCTGTGTAGGTAATAACGTAACGCCTACACCCTAGCAATAACATTCTTTTTGTTTGTTTCTTTTGTTAATATTTAAAACGGCAGTAACTTTTTAGGGAATTAAGAAACCAAATCAATATGAAGTTCTTTAGTCAGTAGGTATAACATGTAACTACTATCTGTAAAAAAAAATTGCGGGAAAAGTGGGACATCCTGTAGGTATATTATAGTGTTTTATAAAATTATAGCATGGTACATTAAAACTGTGTGATACACTTTAATCCATTTATCTACGACTCACATATAATAAGTTCATTGCATACGTATCCATCACTATATAATCCCCATCATTATACACCCCAATGGTTATAATGACACTAGCGTTGTATAATAATGACAGTTCGTTCAAATAATGACTTCATTATTTGAACGAACTGTCATCATTATACAACGCTAGTGTCAAAGTCTGTCAAAACCTACGTGGATGACAGTTATGTGACAGTTCGCCTTACTATCATTGACAAATACAATTAAAATATTTGATATAAAATGGAATTTGTGTCGTAGATAAAACGTCGTATTCGACTCGCACACAACGGATATAAATCCCTCGCATGTTTACATTTTCATGCTCGCGATTTATATCCTTAGTTATGTGCTCGTCAAATAAGATACTATTATTAGAGTACCTACCTATCTTAAATGTCAGCCTACTGAGACTTCGCCATATTTGACAGTTCTCCTTATTTTGTGATAGGTTAGAGATAGCGGAAAAATTATTAGAAATGGTTAATTATTATCTACATCTAACCTTACTTACAGGGTTTCAATGCGAAATGCGCATTTTTAAATGCTTTTACTGCCAGGCGCAGTTCATATGTTTGAATATATGAAAACAATGAACATTATGCACATCAAATTAAAAGCACTGATTAATAGTTTATTCTGACATTTAACGATGTAGTCCCCGGAAGGGTTTTGTAGATTCAGCATCCTAGTGTCAAAAGGAGTTGTATGCAAATGAAATTTTTACGTTGGCCTTTTGAAGTAGCATTACACTGGAAATTATATAAAAGTAATAATTAGCGAATTTGATTTTTTTAACAAACATTTTTTTTTCATCAAAATTACTTTGTAGAGTAGAACGTAAAAAATACAAAGGTTTTACCTATGAGATTAGTTTAAATTATTTATGGTTTTTTGGTGATTTGAAAACTACAATTTAGAAACAAATATGTTTCCAAGATACCATTTACTTTATCGGTTATCCCATGTGGCTTTTTACGTCCTTTTTTCCAGTGGTAGTAACCGGTGGAAGTTTTTTCACTGTTAAAAGTGTCTATGTGTGTGTGTGTGTGTGTGTGTGTGTGTGTCTGTGTCTGTGTCTGTGTCCGTGTCCGTGTCCGTGTCCGTGTCCGTGCCCGTGTCCGTGTCCGTGTCGGTGTCGGTGTCGGTGTCCGTGTCCGTGTCCGTGTCCGTGTCCGTGTCCGTGTGTGTGTGTGCGTGTGCGTGTGCGTGTGTGTGTGTGTGTGTGTGTGTGTGTGTGTGTGTGTGTGTGTGTGTGTGTGTGTGTGTGTGTGTGTCTGTACGACGATTCCGGAGAAACTACTAAAGGTATCGGGATGAAACTTCATATTTAGAACTTTCATGACTTAACTTACAGCTGAAAGAAGATTTGTTCAAAAAGGTCCAAAGAGACTGGAGGTTTAGACTTTTTTCAACGATTTTGCAAATGAGCCGCCATTTCTGTAATATCGTCAACATAGTTAAATGATAAATTAAAGTAGAGGGAAATTTGTATAATTAGTGTCTATGAAATTTTTTTGGTAAAAATATTAGTGTAGCTGCATGAGCAAATTTTATTTGATCGAGATCGGTTGCTTGCATTAAAACTAGTTTGACACTGCTGTATAGTATGATAAAGTCATGTGTCTGGTCACATCAGATTTTTTTTTACTTTGGTTTTGTACACAGATTTTTTTCAACAAAGTAGGAACTTGAAAACCTGCAAGAGTACGAGTTCCTAAGTTACCCCACATCTCCCTGTATATACGATATAATATCGATATAATAGGCTGATGACATGCTATCAGACCAAAATTTTTGCTATAAACCAATGCGCATACATACCGTTGATATGTATATACCCTGTACTTCTTAGTTTTACAACTGATCACACATGGATTAAAAACCTTGTTGACTACGGCAATTATCAAGTTGTCATGTCTTTATGAGTTAGGAGTCATTGTAATTAATTATTTGTCCAATTAATTTCCAATAGCGTCGACATTTATAGATGTTAATCGCATAATGGAAAATTGTAAAAACAATGTCAACGCCATGAAAAGAAAAATCCCATACAGTAAATCATTTTTATGTTATTTTTTATTATAATGTCATCAACTTGATGATTAACTTAATCTAACAATAAATTCAACACACAAATGTAAATATTATCGCGGAAATTTTCTTTTAACGGAGGTTTTGACAGCTAAATAAGTCGAAAATTTGGCGACGACTTTCAGACTTATTGCATCCTTGACCTACACGATTGAGAAATATGCGTACAACTGCTATCATCCACCGTCCAATTCAGAACTAATATCTGTACGTGAGCATCTGCAGGCATGACATCTTGATGTACCCATCCGGAGAATGTAATTTGTCAGTTCGTGTGTAGAATGGATGATTTTCGGGTGATGTGAGGCAGAAAGGATAAAGAAGAATGGTGGAAGTTGTTGTATGCATATTTTATAAGTAGCGGATATTGAGAAGTTAGCCATAAAAGATATCCATAACTTTTTTGTATCGAATTTTTTAATGAAACATATACCAAACGATAGAGCTGTTCAAGTAGTATACGCCATAGTTTTGCACCGAAAATTTATCAAACGGTTTTGCCTAAAATTTGATTTAATTAAGAGAGCGTTATCTAATAGAGCGCCCGACGCTTATTTAAACAATTGCCAATTACTCCGTCCACCGACATCACAGAGAATCGGCGCCAGCCAATTCGTAAAGCACATGAAATTCTGCATCCGACGACGGTATTAATAGGCTACTACCCTTAAGACATCCTACCCTAATGCGTCTGTAAAATGAGAAATTTCTGCGCAATTCGCCAGGTGAATGCTATAAATATTTATAACTTCTACAAATATTATTGCATAACTTTCATTCATATATCAAATTGTAGGTATTTAGAAGGGCTAGCCACCCTCCACCGCTCGGAGTTTTGCACCGTTGCTAACAACCCCTAAATGGCGATAGTATGTAACCACCCATATAGTAAAAATTCGCCAGCAGTCCGAGATAATTGTTTATAACTTCTACAAATATTATTGCATAACTTTCTTTCATATATCAAATTGTAGGCATTTAGAAGGGCTAGCCACCCTCCACCGCTCGGAGTTTTGCACCGTTGCTAACAACCCCTAAATGGCGATAGTATGCAAACACCCAAATAGTAAAAATTCGCCGGCAGTCAGAGATAATTGTTTATAACTTCTACAAATATTATTGCATAACTTTCTTTCATATATCAAATTGTAGGTATTTAGAAGGGCTAGCCACCCTCCACCGCTCGGAGTTTTGCACCGTTGCTAACAACCCCTAAATGGCGATAGTATGCAAACACCCAAATAGTAAAAATTCGCCGGCAGTCAGAGATAATTGTTTATAACTTCTACAAATATTATTGCATAACTTTCTTTCATATATCAAATTGTAGGTATTTAGAAGGGCTAGCCACCCTCGACCGCTCGGAGTTTTGCACCGTTGCTAACAACCCCTAAATGGCGATAGTATGCAAACACCCAAATAGTAAAAATTCGCCGGCAGTCAGAGATAATTGTTTATAACTTCTACAAATATTATTGCATAACTTTCTTTCATATATCAAATTGTAGGTATTTAGAAGGGCTAGCCACCCTCGACCGCTCGGAGTTTTGCACCGTTGCTAACAACCCCTAAATGGCGATAGTATGCAAACACCCAAATAGTAAAAATTCGCCGGTAGTCAGAGATAATTGTTTATAACTTCTACAAATATTATTGCATAACTTTCTTTCATATATCAAATTGTAGGTATTTAGAAGGGCTAGCCACCCTCGACCGCTCGGAGTTTTGCACCGTTGCTAACAACCCCTAAATGGCGATAGTATGCAAACACCCAAATAGTAAAAATTCGCGGGCAGTCAGAGATAATTGTTTATAACTTCTACAAATATTATTGCATAACTTTCTTTCATATATCAAATTGTAGGTATTTAGAAGGGCTAGCCACCCTCGACCGCTCGGAGTTTTGCACCGTTGCTAACAACCCCTAAATGGCGATAGTATGCAAACACCCAAATAGTAAAAATTCGCCGGCAGTCAGAGATAATTGTTTATAACTTCTACAAATATTATTGCATAACTTTCTTTCATATATCAAATTGTAGGTATTTAGAAGGGCTAGCGACCCTCGACCGCTCGGAGTTTTGCACCGTTGCTAACAACCCCTAAATGGCGATAGTATGCAAACACCCAAATAGTAAAAATTCGCGGGCAGTCAGAGACAATTGTTTATAACTTCTACAAATATTATTGCATAACTTTCTTTCATATATCAAATTGTAGGTATTTAGAAGGGCTAGCCACCCTCGACCGCTCGGAGTTTTGCACCGTTGCTAACAACCCCTAAATGGCGATAGTATGCAAACACCCAAATAGTAAAAATTCGCCGGCAGTCAGAGATAATTGTTTATAACTTCTACAAATATTATTGCATAACTTTCTCTCATACATCAAATTGTAGGTAATTGGAAGGGCTAGCCACCCTCGCCCGCTCGGAGTTTTGCACCGTTGCTAACAACCCCTAAATGGCGATAGTATGCAAACACCCAAATAGTAAAAATTCGCCGGCAGTCAGAGATAGTTGTTTATAACTTCTACAAATATTATTGCATAACTTTCTTTCATATATCAAATTGTAGGTATTTAGAAGGGCTAGCGACCCTCGACCGCTCGGAGTTTTGCACCGTTGCTAACAACCCCTAAATGGCGATAGTATGCAAACACCCAAATAGTAAAAATTCGCGGGCAGTCAGAGATAATTGTTTATAACTTCTACAAATATTATTGCATAACTTTCTTTCATATATCAAATTGTAGGTATTTAGAAGGGCTAGCCACCCTCGACCGCTCGGAGTTTTGCACCGTTGCTAACAACCCCTAAATGGCGATAGTATGCAAACACCCAAATAGTAAAAATTCGCCGGCAGTCAGAGATAATTGTTTATAACTTCTACAAATATTATTGCATAACTTACTCTCATACATCAAATTGTAGGTAATTGGAAGGGCTAGCCACCCTCGAGCGTTCGAAGTTTTGCACCTTGCTAACAACCCCTAAATGGCGATAGCAGTAAAGACACTTATTTTTAAATTATCCGATCTTTGTAAAATGTTCTCCATTATAGTCGTTCTCTATCGTTTAGGATCAAATATTTCTATGTTACTGTTCTTTACTACGAACTCTGAATAGTAACTTATAAATACCCTACAATTAAAACCATCCTTCTGCAGTGGATAGTCTATTGTTTTTGTAGTGTATTTTACAAATGGGTGTGGTTTGGAAAGTGGTTTTTCTCATATACCTCCAAATATGAGGCAGCTGATTTTTCACGTTTTGACATTGGGTCCATATGTCCATATAAACAAACACGTGAGTGTTGAGATTCGCATACGCTATTGACCTGTGCCGAATATATTCGTGGAAGATTGGGAACACAAATATACTTGAAGGTACTATTTTGTTACGGTTAATCAGTGATAATGGGGCGGATTTGTTGCTAATTGACATATTTGGAAAAGTTATAAACAATTATCTCTGGCTGCCGGCGAATTTTTACTATATGGGTAATTATATACTATTCCCATTTAGGGGTTGTTAGCAATGGTGCAAAACTCCAAACGCTCGAGGGTGGCTAGCCCTTCTAAATACCTACAATTTGATATATGAAAGAAAGTTATGCAATGATATTTGTAGAAGTTATAAACAATTATCTCTGACTGCCGGCGAATTTTTACTATATGGGTGGTTACATACTATCGCCATTTAGGGGTTGTTAGCAACGGTACAAAACTCCGAGCGGTCGAGGGTCGCTAGCCCTTCGAAATACCTACAATTTGATATATGAAAGAAAGTTATGCAATAATATTTGTAGAAGTTATAAACAATTATCTCTGACTGCCCGCGAATTTTTACTATATGGGTGGTTACATACTATCGCCATTTAGGGGTTGTTAGCAACGGTGCAAAACTCCGAGCGGTCGAGGGTCGCTAGCCCTTCTAAATACCTACAATTTGATATATGAAAGAAAGTTATGCAATAATATTTGTAGAAGTTATAAACAATTATGTCTGACTGCCGGCGAATTTTTACTATATGGGTGGTTACATACTATCGCCATTTAGGGGTTGTTAGCAACGTTGCAAAAGTCCGCGCGGTCGAGGGTCGCTAGCCCTTCGAAATACCTACAATTTGATATATGAAAGAAAGTTATGCAATAATATTTGTAGAAGTTATAAACAATTATCTCTGACTGCCGGCGAATTTTTACTATATGGGTGGTTACATACTATCGCCATTTAGGGGTTGTTAGCAACGGTGCAAAACTCCGAGCGGTCGAGGGTCGCTAGCCCTTCTAAATACCTACAATTTGATATATGAAAAAAAGTTATGCAATAATATTTGTAGAAGTTATAAACAATTATCTCTGACTGCCGGCGAATCTTTACTATATTGGTGGTTACATACTATCGCCATTTAGGGGTTGTTAGCAACGGTGCAAAACTCCGAGCGGTCGAGGGTCGCTAGCCCTTCTAAATACCTACAATTTGATATATGAAAGAAAGTTATGCAATAATATTTGTAGAAGTTATAAACAATTATCTCTGACTGCCGGCGAATTTGTACTATATGGGTGGTTACATACTATCGCCATTTAGGGGTTGTTAGCAACGGTGCAAAACTCCGAGCGGTCGAGGGTGGCTAGCCCTTCTAAATACCTACAATTTGATGTATGAGAGAAAGTTATGCAATAATATTTGTAGAAGTTATAAACAATTATCTCTGACTGCCGGCGAATTTGTACTATATGGGTGGTTATATACTATCGCCATTTAGGGGTTGTTAGCAACGGTGCAAAACTCCGAGCGGTGGAGGGTGGCTAGCCCTTCTAAATACCTACAATTTGATATATGAATGAAAGTTATGCAATAATATTTGTAGGTTATAAATATTTATAGCATTCACCTGGCGAATTGCGCAGCAATTTCTCATTTTACAGACGCATTAGGGTAGGATGTCTTAAGGGTAGTAGCCTATTAATACCGTCGTCGGATGCAGAATTTCATGTGCTTTACGAATTGGCTGGCGTCGATTCTCTATGATGTCGGTGGACGGAGTAATTTGTAATTGTTTATATAAGCGTCGGGCGCTCTATTAGATAACGCTCTCTTAATTAAATCAAATTTTAGGCAAAACCGTTTGATAAATTTTTGGTGCAAAACTATGGCGTATACTACTTGAACAGCTCTATCGTTTGGTATAAGTTTCATTAAAAAATTCGATAAAAAAAAGTTATGGATATCTTTTATGGCTAACTTCTCCGCGGTCGGATATTGAAAGTTTTTTAGGAGTAATATAATATAACGTCAAAATGAAATAAGGAATATTCTTCATCATATAAAAGTTATGGGATAAAAGTTTCAAATGTTTCTTGAAAACCGTGATTAAATTTAAGCGTCATGAATTACAACAAACAATTTATATAGGAAGTAAAATAATGTAAAAGAAACGAAATCCTAGTCTCTTCCTAACCAATTCCGACCAGAATAATGGGTTACTGATAAACCTTGCAACAAATCTGAATGATTTGTATCCCAATTACAGATGAATATTAAGTTGGTCTGCATTTTGACTGGAAGTACTTGTAAACCCGCCTTGAATAGATGGACAAAATGGAATAGACTTCCTGTTGCTAATACAATAAATGTAGGGCGTGTTCTACTGATTTAAATGAACAAAACTAATGTCCTAAAGTGACTTTGAGTTATAATAGCCTCTTAAGGTTTTAGTTAGAAGGTATACCTTTTCGAAACGGCAATTCAGATTAACAATAAATGTAGGGCGTGTTCTACTGATTTAAATGAACAAAACTAATGTCCTAAAGTGACTGTGAGTTATAGTAGCCTCTTAAGGTTTTAGTTAGAAGGTATATGTTTTCGAAACGGCAATTCAGATTAGTAAATTTAGATTGTGTGGGATATCATTGGACGGTATTTCTCCGCTCGCCATACAGTTCGCACACTGCCAATATCTGGGTTAACTTGTGACACTCACAGTCAAAGTAAGCAGTTGACAAATCGCACTTAATTTTGAATTCCGGAAGCAAACTCACAATGTCACACTAGATTAACCCAAAAATAAAACTCAATTTGGTTTGAAATTCTAGGCAGATACTTGTGAAGGAAATACTGCACTCAACTACGAACTTTTGACAATATTTGACAATATGTTGTTATTTTTTGTAAAAATGAAGAGATTTTACGGTAATGTTAATTACGTGCAAGATAAAACAAGTAAATATAACTCAGAAAGCACCACGTCCTTTCTGAGTTATATTGTGATAGAAGAGCCCTAGTTGCATGCTTCCCAAATTAGTTAAAATACACCCAGGGGTACCAACCCCCCTCACAATACATACCGTACTCCCATTCTTTCACATCTCTCTGTCCCTAAAAGAGCATTCATTCAACTTTTTCATTACCGCAACATGAAAGAACGCCTTCTATGAATCAGATCCACTAACCGTAAAGAGACGAAATGTCAGTTTGTCCTCATTTAACCTCGATGAATTCGAAACAACAATCACTGCTCCCTTTTTGTAGTTAAAATTGGATCGATGTCAAAGGCCTGAGGTCATCCAAAGCCATTAAATATGCGCGAAATGGTACACGGTTGTTATCGGAAATTCATTTTTCATTCGGGCGATCGTTGCCGAATTTATTATTCTCTCTACCGGCCCGGCGATCGGATGAACTTTTTGGAGGCGAACTTGTGATAAATGAGGTAATATGTCACACAGGCCATGGTATTTTAGTGATATAACTGATAAGCAAACAGCTCATCAACTATTTTTTGTTGAAGTGTTCAATAGGAAGCAATAAAACAAATGTTGTTTAATAGTATATTATTATACAAGTTTTATAAGACGTCAAATTGGCGCATGAGTTGTTTTGGGCACGACGAGCGTAGCCAGGAGTGCCCAAATGGAACGAGTGCACCAATACGTCTTATAAAACGAGTGTAATATACTATTTTTTCTACTTTGCGTCATTAATTTTATATAAGTTTAGAAATTGTGGTTACTATATCGCGCTAAATTAGAATCTAGGGTATTTTGCGGGTACCACGTGGCAGCACTGTAGTAACTGTCAACTTCGTTGAGGATGATATCGATGAGATAAAATCATGACAAAATCTAATTGTGAATAATTTTACTTTACTTTAGCCTACAAGTTTGAATAAATATTCAGCGAGGTCGCAACGATGATCATAATGGAGCTTGGGGCAACACTTTTAACCATACTGTGATAAATACATGAAACTTAACCTAAAAAGTTAACTTTAAAATAGTGGTTTCATAAGTATAATAATCAGAATAGAAGTGTTTGGCGGTGACTGATTAGTTACTTCGAAGAACAAGAACTTACTAAAGAATTGTTATAACGCTTAACGTTTAATAGCGGTGTCTACCTAATTCCGCTACGTAGCCGTTGCGGCTTATATATTTACAAGCACTTATAATTGAAACCCAATTCTAATTTCGGCAAAGTAGTTTATTAGAATAAATTATACTTAGTAAAATTACATGTGATGGAGGTAATACAAATATGTTGCACACAACCAGAACTAAGACGAAGTCGAAAGCGACGGACAAAACCGAATATGAATTGAACCGAGCATCCAAGCGTCCAAAATATTACCGAAAACTTATACGTTACATAAACTAAGAAATCCTCTACACTTTAAATGTACTATAGCTTTGTACGTGTATGCTGATAAACCATTTATTGCGCATATACAATCTCGCAGCAGTAATTAAGATCGTTCGTATCTACGATGTAGGTTTGATCTTCGCATACTACCTTATTAAAGTAGTAGTGGTCCTTGAATTATATCTGAAAAGGGGATTTGATGTTTAGTTGAAAAGAATGATAACCATCACTTACTAGAGTCGTAAAACATCACCGTAAACGTCATGTTGGCGTATTTTGATGAAAAATAAAGAAAGCCCCAATCCTTTGGCCATACTATAGCAGGCTACACCCATGTTTAAATATGTATAGAATATTGATATTTCGCAGTTTATGTGATTGCAAGCTTCTTAATCGCTTGCAATCACATAAAGATGCAGTGTGTGGTTATGTTGGGTTATGTATTGTACATTTGACATATGGCATTTGATATCACTGTGTACCAATCAGACAAAAATGTTACTGTTTTCGGTATTACAATGTGTTAATTGTAACACTGACAACAGTGTTACAATGTGTGCATTGTGAATGCAAAGTAGAAAAAGATTATTTCCCTTTTCTATGTGGGTTGCATTCCAATTGTAACTTTGTGAAATACAACATTATTTCTAAGAGTTTTTTGTAGGAATAATATTTTTATAAAATGTATCATCTTTGAGTTATGAGCAATTCATCGATAATTAACGGATAAAATTTAAAAAATCGAGAAAAAATAACAAAAGAATGAAATAGAATAAAATAAAATATTCAAGCAGCCAAATTAAAAGAAATTTTATATCTATTTTTATTTGTTATGTATATATGTACCTATGTGTACCTATGTATGTGGGAACATATTCTCAGTTTTTGCAGTTCAGGAGTTTTGATTTATTGGTTATATATAAAAAATGATAGTATTGTATTGATCTCTACAAAAAATTCTAAGAATTAGGTAATCCAAGAATTAAAAAATGTAAAAAATGTAAAAATGTTCAGTATGTGCTATCGGAAAAAAGAAAGGTTGCCAAATTTCCAGAATAAAGTTTGGTTAAACCCAGAAAAATTTATTGTTTGATACATTTTTTTAATTTTTTCACATTTGGTTTTATCTATTATTGATTATTTGCTCATAAATCTGAAATGATGCATTTTATAGAAAAATTGTTCCCACAAAAGATTATTAGAATTGAAAAATTTTAAAATAAGCAGTGTCTTCTGTTTAAAGAAGGAAAGGTTACCAAATTTCCAGAATAAAATAAACATCCTGTATATTAAAAATATATTTAAACGATAGATTGTTTAAAGCAAAACTACTTTTATTGATTTTTTTTGAAATTGTTTACGGTTGGAGAATTACTTAGGTGTTCCGGTGACTTTGACTAACCCTGTATATGGCGATATGATAGAGTATGATATTATGATAGTATTAAATTTCGTCTTCTTCGGTGATAGCGAGTTCGGAAGTCACGTGGTAGTAAATTCTTAATTTTCACCAGTTACATACTTGAGGAGTTTTAATATTTTACGACTTTTAATATTGTCTATCTTTTTGATATTGATATTCATAATGTTTATTTCGGCGTACCTCAACAACGATTTAACTGCAAATTAAGAAGTTGGCGAATGTTTACGACGATATATCAGTAGAAACTTAGTAGAAACGCGTTGCATGAGGGAGCAAAAAAGCACTGTTCTGGACTTGCTTATTTCGGCCAAGCATCCTCTTTAGGTCAATTCGATAGAATAAACCATAGTGAACATTTTGGCTATTTCAGTTCAAAATGGCAATTTTTGGACTGTTTTTTAACTCGCCGATTCACTTGTCTTAAACATAAAATATTGTGCAATTCTAAATGCGGCACTACGTATTGCAATAAATAAGATTCTATTATTATTATTTACCTATTGTTATTATTTTATTACTAATTATTATCTGTATTTAATTGTGATAAAATATGGGAATATTATTTTTATAATTACCTATATATTATATAATTTTAGTTTATTATTAATCTATTTAGTTAGTTTATTTGTGATAATAAATATTTTTATATGCTCTTTCTCTACATACACCTATATGTATATGTAACAGTAAGATTTTTGTTTGTGATAATTAAGAGTATTATTTGTATTGGTTAGAAAATATTATTTTTGTTGTAGGTTTATTTATCGGAATATGGTATTTTGGTTATGATAAAATAAAATTGTTTTTTTTGTTTTGTAAATTTCGTGTTTGTTTAGGTTTAATATTTCGTTGTTAGTTTACAACTTCTTCAGGAACCAGAAACAAGCATCTGCCTGGTATCGCAAAAAAGAGAACTTTTTAATTGATTCATTAACGAAGTGAGGCAAGAATACTAACATCTCGTCAAGCGCGTCGTAGGGGAGGCCATCAAGGGTCTACCACCTACGAAAAATGTTCAAAAAATACCTTTTGACTTATTTCTAAGGCTAAAATTTATAGTTTAGTTATTTAACTTAAACTAAACTTCAGTTATTTCAAAAAAAAAAAGATTAATTTTCTACTATTATTTCATTAATATTATACTATCAAAAAACTCGCTCACCAACGCTTTTCGTTATTACTATATCGTATGTTTTAATAATAAGTAAGCTCCAAAAGTATAATTAACTTTTAAATTAGGAATTTTATTGCAAGTTACGGGGTTTGCAAGTTCACTCGCAAAAAAATTAGCGACATCAACCAAAGCTTTCGCCTCATTGTATCGACGGTAGAAAACGATTAATTGTTAGTAATTATTGTAAAATTCGTACAAACAAAGACGCAGCTTAGCTCTCTTATAAACTAAAGTATTCTAGAAAAAAATCAGTCTTGTAGAAGTAAGTCAAAAAAAATTTTGAAAACCTTGCGTGGGTGTAGACTTATACAGGCTCTCCCACGACGAGCTGCCATTAGAAGTATATGGAGAACCAAATGAAATGGGAGATTGAAAATTTGTGAAGTTATATTGTTGGACACGATCGTCTCAAGTAAAATATTTTGAGTTTTCGGTTACTTCCGGTTACACCGGAAATGATGTCAACTTTTATATTTCAAATGGAACACCCTGTATTATATCGCATTTTTGAAATCTTCATTAAATTTTAGATTATTTTATGTTACATTCCCTATACCTAACATGTGTCATTTTTGAGATTTTAATTTTTTTCATTAAAAAATGACAGCTGCACGGTTACTTTCAATTACTTATAAATTATCCCCTGTGGCCGTTGGAAAAAAAGTTGTCCGGCAAAATTGTTGTGAAGGTAACATATTATCGACACAACGGTAGAATTCTTCTAAAAGTTATACAGGGTGTTCAAATTATAAGATCAAAGTTGAATTCGATAAAAGTACTAAAAGTCGATTTTATTTAATGGCAACCCTAACATGTGAATACATTTCTCAATTCTATGATAAATTTTAGATCAACTTTGTGTACAATGTCCTAGACCTAAAATGTACTTGTACCTACTGAAATCGATTTTTAAATATCACCGTAGAAATTGCAAACATTTCCAAATCTAGATTGCGTTTGAAAGCAACTGAACAATTTGGAATATTATTAAACAAGTTTTTAGGTCATTTTTCATTACTATTAATTCAGTATTTATAAAATTATAAGCCTACAATAAAACACAATATTAAAAATAAAACAAAATCGCAAAGCAAATTAAAAAAAAACTGCTTAATTCTATTTCAGTAACTGTTCAAAACCGTTTTCCGCTAAACATGCTTCAATTCTTTTTAACATATTATGGATGGTGGCGTCCCTGATTGACTTAGCAAATAACCCATTGAAAGCAGCTCGAACTCTCCTGAAGCACATACTGCTTCTGTTGCTCGTTTTTTGTAAATAAGTTATTGTCGTCCTCCATTAGTTTCACGCCTCTCTCCGCCGGATCGTTACAACCTTCAGTTTCTTAACCAGGCTTTGAGCATTGACGAAAATATGGTCATTTTTATACCACTGCGAAGAATCTGTATTAAGGAACTCGTCACTTAAATTGAATCTCGTGAAAAATTGCCCTGTTTTATTAGAAACAAATTGTTCGATTCTATTGTTTATAATTTCTGGTATTTGATTAACTTCCACTTTAATGCTTTTAACATTTTCATCTGATACGTCTGTTTCACGATTTAATGCTTTGATCATTTTCATTTTTGATTCAGAAGCAGATTTGAGTCACAGAACGCCAAGGCGATGGATTCAGGGGATAGATACCACAAATGATTGTAATTTTTTTTGTAAAGCCACACGAGAAATGTCACGATCAATAGCCTGATATTTATAAAGTTGTGAAAGAACCCTATAATCCAAATATGGTGATTTGGCCGCAGAAGGAGCACAAAACCACGCTTCGACATATATACTGATTAGGAAAATGCAAATATCACAAAGAGCATTTTCTTCATGTGGACATAATTTAAAATCACGAAACATGTATATTTTCAAGCAATAAATAGCCTTTGCCATCCACCTTGCATGATGGATAGCCCCTGGGGCACGGAAGGACACTCCACGAGGTGGTGTTTCGCCAAGAATAATAGCAGTCAATTCTAAAAATTCTCTATAATCCTCCCTAGGATGTTGTTCTTGCAAAGCGTCTCGTACAAAATCAAGAATTCGGGATACATCGACCGGATCCAAATGTTCTTTCACCTTTTCATGCTCGATTCCGGTTTTAAAATTAGTAACGTTAATTCCAGCCCAAGCACTTTGGAACTTTTTAAAAATTGGTACAGTTGGGCCTGTACTTTTCCCCATCTTTTCCTCGAAAACGGCTTTAAAATGATTTCGTAAATGTGATGCCCAAGGGTAAATACAAATGTCTTTCTCTAGAAAGTTTTCAATCAAAACAAACGCACCTTTAAATGTCCCAATATTTGATGCTGTGTGTCAAAAACTAATGCTTTTACGTAATCCTGAAGACCCCATTCTGCAAGCGTTTCACAAACAGCTGTTACCTGTTCTTTTCCACTGCCCGAATGCAATGCAGGTACGCCAAGAAGTTGTCTCCTCAATTTTGAGATATCAAATTTCAATTTTACCGCTACAAAGGAATGTTCTATTTCAGTCAACCTGTCTGAGTTCGAGCTATACATGAGCTAGTTACGATGCGATTGTCATGCGTTCACTCTTTCTACGACATGTGAAAAGATTGACATTAACGTTGGACGTACGTCTTCTCAGACGCATTAGGTATCCTCAGGCGCCTGTCACTTTTGACAACACCCAATCATCCTTTGACCCACCTCAACAAATTTCGTTTTTTGTCATTGTTTCTTTTGGTTTTTTCTTGGTTCTGCACTTTATACCCACCTATATTAATGTTTGCCCCCACATTGGCGCGGTAGACTGCCGTTCCGTTTACTTGCCATATCAAAAGTAAAAAATGAGAAAAAAAAAGCTTTGAAGGTATTATTACATCAGAAGTGTTGCTGCCTCGCGTACTATACAGTGCTTCCCAAAGGTAACGGATAAATTCTATAAAATGTTAAATAAAAATATTTGAGAAAAATGCTCCGATACGTCGATTTTTACTTTTAACTTACTATCCTAATATACACTTTTCAGCCCCCCACCCCTTCACCCCTAAGGGGTGGTAACCACAACTTTAAAAATTCAAATAGCAAAGCACCCCTTGCGATACCTCAATTGATAGACTTTTTTAATCTGAATACAAAGAAAAAAAAATCTGATGTGGCCAGGCACATGACTTTATCATACTATATATAAAATTAATAGTTTAGCTGCATGAGATTCTATTTGATCGAGATCGGCTATGTCTACATTAAAATAAAACTATTAGAACTAGACAGATATCTCGATTAAAGCTGCGTTCGGATATTGTACTCCGTTGACACCGGGTACACCGTCCAAATGACACTTACGTGTTAGTGGGTGTTAAAAGTGTAACGGTGTTCAATATCCGAACGCAGCCTATATTGACAGTAGTATTTTCAAAACATTAGCGTTTGACACTAGCTACTGTCATTAGAATCAAAAAATCTGACATATCCTGGCTACTAGTTTTTAAACAGTACGACCGACCTCGATGAAATAGAATTTGCTCATGCAGCTAAACTATAAATTCTACCAAAAAATGTCATATACATAAATTATAGAAAATTTCCTCTCCTTTAATTTATTATTTAACTATTTTGACGACATTACACAAATAGCGGCTCATTTACAAAATCTTCGAAAAATGCTAAGAGTAAACCACCAGTTCCTTTGGACCCTTTTCAACAGAAAGCTTTTCAGCTCTAAGTTTGGTCCTGAAACTTCTAGATATGAAGTTTCGTTCCGATACCTTTAGTAGTTTCTCCGGAATCGTCGCCACAAAAAACGGGTACACACACACATACACACACACACACACACAAACACACGCACACACACACACAGACATTTTTTTGAACCTTGGTCAAAAATGTTCAGGGGACTCAAAAAGACATATTTCCGCTAAAATCTCAAAAAATTTTTTTGGTACGATTACAATACTTTACATACTGCGTATGATAAAGTAAAAATTATCGAAATCGGTTGATAAATAACAGCGATATTTATCAAAATTTATTTATACACGAAATTGAGGAATAACAAAATTTAATTAACTAATCCTTAATTAATTGTCAAAGTGCTGCGCGTTAACGACGAGACAATGCCCTAATCTATCGCCAAACGCTTGTTGAACATTTTCTAACATTTTATTTCGAGTTTTCGAACATTCCTGGAGTCATTAACTGAATTACTGCAGGAATTCTTTCCTTTAACGCCTCAATATTTACAGGTCTATTAAAATAAACTTTACTTTTTAAATAGCCCCAAAGAAAATAATCTAGTGGGGTTAAATCTGGCGATCTTGCTGGCCATTCAATAAGCCTTCATCTACCAATCCATTAGGAAATTTGAAAATATTTGGATTAGGAAATACTTGCTCGAGGTATTCTCGAACTTGTCGCGCATAATGTGGAGGCGCACCGTCTTGCTGTAACCAAATTCTGTCCTTGTGTCTATCAGGATCTTCTGCGTTGGGAAACAACACCGCTAAAGTAGGTAGTAGTTCATTTCGTAGAAAGTTCAGATAACGTTCACCATTCACTGTTCCGTCGAAAAATTTGGTCCAATAATTCTAGAACCCACCACACCAGCCCACACATTAAGATTTTGAGGATATTGTGTGTTCGCTTCCACCATCCAATGCGTAACGGCAGTAACGGCAATTTTGTTTAATGGCGGTGCCATTCAGACAAAATGTTGCCTCAACAGAAAAAAACGATGTTTCTAATTAAGCAAGGATTTTCATTAGAGAGTTCCATCGTTGTCTCACAAAACTGCACTCGTCGATCAAAGTCATCATCGGACAATTTTTGTACCAAGTGCACTTCATACGGGTGAAATTTGTGTTTTCGAAGTAATCTGGACACTGTGCTTTTTGACGCACTAACTTGTGAAGCGACCTCCGCAAGGGTTGAATAATTTTCTTGCACCATTAAAATAGCATCCAATTGTCGGTTTTCAATTAAGGCCAATGGACGTCCTGCCTTAGGCTTATCCCGTACATGACCGAGATCGCGAAATTTGTTTTCGATTCGACTTACTGTAGATTCCGATATTGGCGGACGGCCCGGGTGCGTTTCATTGAACAAAACACGAACTTCGTCATGCGTCCGGCTTCTATCTCCAAACCCAATCATTAAAACTTCGATTCTTTCGGTTTCTGTAAATCTCATTTTGCTACTATTTCTTCAATGACGATAAATCTGAATTGTGTTTGACATAAGTAAAAGCAAGTTGCAATTGTTTGAACGATATTGCTATGCCCGCTTCAACAGCGCTTACTCGAATATTGACGTTCTTCTTTGAATACATTTTGGTAAATATCGCGGTTATTTATCAACTGATTTTGATAATCTTTTTTTCGTTGTGTTCAGAATAAAAGAATCTATCAATTGAGGTATCGCAAGGGGTACTTTGCTATTTGAATTTTTAAAGTTGGGGTTGCCACCCCTTAGGGGCGAAGGGGTGGGGGGCTGAAAAGTGTATGTCAGGATAGTAATTTAAAAATAAAAATCGACGTGTCAGAGCATTTTTCTGAAATATTTTTATTTAAGGTTTTATTGAATTTATCCGTTACTTTTGGGAAGCACTGTATACAGAGTTTATTACAGTGTCTACAGCATTCAGTGAACACTCATGCGCGTTCGTGCTCTGCAAATGTATACGAGGTTTAAGTTGCATTTCCACATGCAAGGATTAATGGTGCCAGTCGACTGGCGGCAGTGGAAACAATACGTGACTTGGACTTCGGAAAGGGCTGTTATGTGTCAAGAAGTTGATTTTTAGATTTTATATGATTTGTGGTTAAGAAACTTATATTTAATCTGAGTTTATCATGATAAATCGCGCACAATATCAACACAATATCAAAGGGGACCTTTTGCACGTTATTTGTAACTCCCGACCAACGGTGTATACAAAAATCTAAGTGAAGTCCTAGTTGAAAACTGATAAAAACACGTGAAAACGCAAAACCGCCGCTAGGCGCCAGCTCAGCTTAATGATGACGTGAATCCGCTGTTTTGACGTGCCACACGACAATTTTGGCTTGAATAACTGAAAAACAATTTTACAATGCAAAATCCACCAGCATATCAGATTCATAGAAACTTTCAATCTGATCAAACAATACATACACTAAACACAATGGCAAAATACACACAACCAGTGTTATATTTTTTATTGTTCCAGTATTTTTCATAACAGGTTTTAGTTTAGTTTTTCAATATCAGACTAAACTTGCCTCTAACTAAATCGACACACCTAAAATTTAAATAGAAATATTTTTTTTTTCACAAAAAGGTGAACGAGGTACAAATTTATTAATTATCTCTACAGAAAAACGTATGTGTACGTTTTTCTGTATCGATAATAAAACATATAAAATTTAAATTAATTAAAATTTATTTATTAATTAAATTTTAGTCGCCAGTTTTTAATAGTTTGCTCCCACTAAAATCAAATGGCGTGTATAGGAACTTTTTATTCTTTATATTACTGGTCACCAATTTTTATAATAAAATAGTTAGCCTTAATACTTGATATCTTTTGGTGGCGGCGCAACTTAGTTTCACTGTTATTGGTTATATTCTATATTAGCAGAGATAGATAGGGACACATTAAAAATATTCGGAGACAACCGGGCTACTATTTGATTTCACTTCATATCGCTGGCAAGAGCAGCATATTATTGACATCTGTCGTGTACGGATTCATCCCACATTGCGCGACAAGATATATAAAGATAATTTAAATTTTGAGTAATTTCCCTAGTGACTGGACTAGTAGATAATCCTGATTTTGCAGTAGATTTCCTTGATAGGTTGACTTATTTGGAAGCTATCATAACAGAAAACACGTCGACAGATGTAATTATTGTTGCAGAAGAACAAAATACTATATAACCACATTTTTTTATTAACTTCTCTTTGTTTTATTCTCAACGTGAGAAAATATTTGAGTTGGATGGAGCGCATGTTTTTTTTGAACGAATATTATCTATAATCATTTCAAGACTATATTTTCTCAGATATTCAACAATATAATATTTTCACTTTAATAATAACGCTTTATTCTTAACTTGAGAGCATATCTACTTGCGGCTATATCAAACTGATCATTCACTTAGATGGAAGCAATGTGCTTTGAGTAAAGTACTTATTTTTCTGTGTGTAGTGTATGCACGCAAATATGGTGGCCAGGAACTTCGGTTCTGCTCATATGACGTGCCGGTTCTTCAACTCGTATCTGACCTGTCTATACAGCAGCGAGCTGTGGAGTGTGGACGACCTACAATTTGGGAGAAGTCGGACGCGAAGTATCATCTACAACAGTTGTGTAAAACTCATTTATGGACGCGAGCTACAAAATAATAATCATAACTTCCACGGGCCGCATACAAAAAAAACTCAAAAATTGATTAACTGTTAATACAGTTTTTTATGTCCCATTTGAATTTTTCCTTTTAAAATAAAAATCTTGCATCTGGTAACTGCTTTGAACAGCACTTTGTATCTAGTTTTTTTTTCTGGAAACTTGGTATCACTTTTTATAACACAGTAACGATGTTTTTAAAAATAAAACCATAAAAAAAATATTTTTCATTACGTACCATATTGTTTCCACATACCCGCAACATAGACATTTTAGTAATTTTAGTAATAGTTGTTTAAATTGCATATGAAAATATAGAATAACTTTATTATAATTCTTATACCATGTTGCTAATATCAATCAATTTAATTAGGCTTTTAATTTTTGATATTATTACAGTTGGTTGCTCGTGGGCGTGCGAGAGATAACAACCGGAGATAACAAAATAAATAAAAAAATCTTATTAAGGATTTTTTCAAACACTTCATTTGAAATAATGCAGTATTACGTAAACGCTATAATTACAAAGTTTAATGAACATTCAAAAACTATTTTAATTTTGTTACTTTTTTCCGATAAGATACAAAATAGCTTGTAAGCTACATCTAGATTATAGACTTATAAGCTACACTTTCACATTTCATGTTTAGAACAATTTCTACAGTAAGCTTTTAATCTGAACCCCCATGTAAATGATATTTACTAAGATATTTTACGAAATTTTTACAATTTTGTTGTGAAAAATGTGTACTATTTCTTTCTCCCTGTATTTGTTTTCAAACTGAAACTCAAGCAAAAGATTCTTCCACCGTATTACTGCTGACGCGCAGGTGCATAACAAGTCGTATGTCTAATAATGGCAGAAAATCCGCTACCTGGGCAGTATTTCATAAAAAGCCGTGAACTTCATATTTGGGAATAAAATTCCGCCACGGTGAAGAACGCAACTGGACGCCTGGGCTGCACTGTTCAGTGAAAGACATGATAGGAAACTTTAGGGTTTAGACAGAGGATTCATATTCATCGCAAACAAATGTTCTGTAAATTTCACTTGGACGATATATTGATTAAATTCCACCTTAAAATTATTTACTTTCTATAGTAAGCCCAAGAATAGGAATATCCAAATAAAAATGATTACTGTTCTGCTGTCTTAAGTAATACCTAGTGATCATACACCAAAGCTCCTTGCAAACTTAATAATTAAATAATGTACACAAATAATTTTGCTATTTTTTTTTTAAATTGATTTTATTGTGTACAATCTTTAGCGTAAGCTCGCAGGCTGCACCGTAGACTCGTGATGGCCGTATGGCCCGCGGGTTTGACATCACTGATCTACAATAAGCCATGTAGGAAATTATATAAATTTTCACCAGTTTGCTGAAATAATGAACATAATAATCATAATAATTATAGATGTGTATTTTTCAATATTCCAATGGATCTTTTAATGTTAGGATAGAAAACACCAAATAAGATTAATCGTCCGAGAAATGAATTAAGAATCTTCCTTCTATCCAACAACACGTTTTCGAATCATTGTGAGATTTGATATTCAAAATATATACTTTATAATTTTTAGTGCAAGTTCTTATGTAAATAAGTAGAAATGCCATGAAAAGAATACTCACATTGCAAAAATACTTTTTTTATCTAAAATTTGCCTAAATATCGCAACATTAACACAATGTGAAAAGTAAGCTAATTTATATTTTAATTCTGGCGCGTAGACGCCTCTACAGTCTCTACAGAGATAGAAATACACTTAGTGGTGGACCTCCGCTAACCCGACATCAGCCAGCAAAGAATCAGAAAATCGTTTCCTGGTTTTTAAGGAGAACTTGTAAAACTGGTACCAAAATCACCATACTCTCTTTAATTCTCTGCAGTTACATAAAACATAAGGTATCTTTTCCTTGTCTCTTCGGGGTGACCACCATCTCGCGGAAATTATCTCCAAAACCAACTGAAAATAAAATGTTACATTTTTGCACTTTGTATCAACTATTTTCTTCTTACTGTAAATTTTATGTACTCGGTAATTACAATAATTATAACACCCAATATAATCTAAACCAAGTACTTAAAAGTTCTCAAATTTAACTAACTTGTGTTTTGTTACAGCGGAGCAAGTTGTGGAGGAAGCCAAGACATGCGGAAAGATCCTAGTTGCCCTGTCATGGGTAGTCGTCGTCCTGACAATGCCATTCTCGTTGTTCGTCTGCTTCAAGGTAAGTAAAGTGCGTTTGGGAATTTCACCGGTGTTGGTAAACTATTTGCACGCTTGAGCGACAGTCTCATTTAATAGGGACTGTTTGCTTAGTTTATTACGTTCTGTAGTGAGTTTAGTGTATCTTGTACAGGTAACGCATGCAACCGTCGCATCGTGTACTCCTATTATAAGATAAATAATAAGGCAAGATTTACATAGGTTGGAGAACTAGACTAAAATAAACTCAAAATAAAGCTTGTAGATCGTAAATTTATTAGTATTTTTTTATTAGTTATCCGTACGACGAGTTGGTGCGTAGTCTGAGGACCTCATAACGTCATTCGTGCAGACATGTGTCTTCGTGGTTTTAATTTGTTTATAGTGAGTTGCATCGTTCTGATTGTTTATAAATGTGTTATTCAGACGGGTGCGTTGATGTGTGGCCTATGGTTATGTCGATTTCTTCTAGCAAGCTTTTGTCCTACTCTATGTCTTGTTCCTGAAGAAGTCTTTAATAAAGACGAAAATTTGAACGTAAACTAAAGGAGTTTGTTTTACATCGCCCAACTGACCATATTTCCCACAATATCATATATATATATATATATATATATATATATATATATATATATATATATACATATATATAATGGATGTTAATTCTCGCATATATATATATATATATATATATATAGGTAAGCTGGTTAATCGACGGTAAGATATAAAGGAGAAAGGTATGATGAGGACTAATAGTCCGAAACACGTGTATACGGTTGCTTCTTCGATCTTCGTATGACGGAATTGCCCGACAAATACCTTTCTCCTATATATATATATATATATATATACACAGGGTGAGTTATTAGTATCCCGGCGGTCGATAGTTAATAAATCGTTTGAGAAAGAAAAAAATACTTTATACAAAAGTTGTTTGACCCGCCATTTTCTATAACGTAAAATTATTTTCATTTATACAGGGTGTTGCATTTAGGTGTGACGGAAAGTATGTACATTTTTGTAAATGGAACGCCCTGTATATTTTATTATATTATAAACACTACTAAATTTATTTATCCAACCGTGCATGTTGCTAAGTCACAGCGTTAATAGTTCCAGAGATATTCAACTGTTTTTCCAAAATATGCCAGTTGCAGGATCTTTTTAAAAACTATGTAAAAACGACATTTTTGCCGATTTTGCCTTTAAACTATGTGAGACATTAGTCAAAGCCAGTAGGTAGATGATAGTATCCAAAGATATTAGATACACTATACATGGTGTTCATTGAACTTAGTAAATTTTGATGTTTTTCAAATAGCTTTTTTCTCGAGTTTTTTAAATGGAACACCCTGTATAATATGTGTTGGCTGTAATAACCCTTTATTTCGCTCCAATTTACATCTAGTATGTCATACACCAAATGTTACTATTTTTTTGTGATATTTACAATTTAACGAAAATGTAATGCAATTGTAAATTTTAATATTGCTGTGAATAAGGTATTTGGCAGTTTGATGTAAAGTCTTCAAGTGGCGATAGAAGAGATAATTTAGAAACGATTTAACCAGCTTGATACTACAAAGTATTACCGTTATCAACATATTAATAATTTTATATGAAATTTTGTAAGTATATTTTGCCATCTAGCGTGAGGCAACCGAACACGCGATTTAAAAATTTCTTATTACTGCTAAAGTAAACCCTAAAGCCTGTACTGTTAGGTTATCTATCGTGAAAATTTGGTGACTTCTGAGTGTTGAAAATCACATTTTCTTTAATGTGATTTATGTGCTCACACTCAAAACCCAAATATGCAACAAAAACAAACTGTTAGGCATCTTTAGATTCAGCTTTTCATTCATAGCAAAAAATCTATTAGATACACTTCCAAATAACCCACTTTCCCTTCACATTCTCAGTATTACTCATACTATCATTCATATTATCCCAAGTTTGAACTGTCTCTCCAGAAAAATAACCTATTTTAAACCGACTAACAATAGTAAGTAGATATTGTTGGTTGTTTTTTGTACTGAATACAAATCCGTTCTCAAACGTAGCTCAACAAGACAGGTTTTAGCATTTCTGTTTGTTTTTGTGTATGTAGCATTGTAGCATTTCTGTTTGTTTTTGTGTACTATTACAATGAAACGTCTCCGCAAAGAATTTTCACAAAGGTGAACAATTTCTCACAATATTCCCCTTAAAACTACACAGTTTTTGGTTTAGTTCGGAGCCCAACTGAAGTTACTAGGTCTTCAGGTTCGCTCGCTGTACGTTTGTAAAAATTGCAAAACATACTTATAAAATTGTGTAATACCTTGATAACCGTTATACTTTTTCTATGAATAAAACTAGTTAAATAGGTTCTAAATGGCTTCTTCTATCACGCTTTAAATATTTTACATCATGCTACCCAGCACACTCTATACAAAGCAATATTAAGATACTAAATAGCATACTACTCTTTAAATTCCAAATATCACAAACACTATTGAAAATTGATATACGATATAGTGAATATAAATTACGAAGAACTTAAGGGACATTTCAATTAGCAAATAATATACAGGGCGTTCCATTTAAAAATCTCAAGAAAAAGTGATTTAAAAATGTTTAAAAACTAATGCATGGTACAATAACACTGTATAGCGCATCAAATTTTTCATTACACCAGCATCTAGCTATGGGTTTAGTTATGATGTAACAAAATTTTTAGGACAATATCTGCAAAAAGTAGTATTAACGTAGTTTTTAAGAAAGGCTTGCAATGGCCAATTTTTTGACAAACAATTAAATATCTCAGAAACTATTTACTTTACACAGGTACATCTTACACAGTTGGAAAGACAACTTCCTTAGTATTCATAATATGGCATGATATACAGGGCATTCCATTTACAAAGGAAGGTAGAAAGGCAAGGAGAAAGGTATTTGTCGGGCAATTCCGTCATACGAAGATCGAAGATCGAAGATCGAAGATCGAAGAAGCAACCGTATACACGTGTTTCGGACTATTAGTCCTCATCAGTACGGTTGCTTCTTCGATCTTCGTATGACGGAATTGCCCGACAAATACCTTTCTCCTTTTATCTTACCGTCGATTAACCAGCTTTCCTATATATATATATATATACAGGGTGTTTATGGTCTTGTGATTCTATTTTGAAAGGGTGATTAAACATCATAAAAGAAGGCCTTTACCATAAAACTTTCTTTACAAAAGTTGCATAATAAGAGAGATATTAAGTTACTGACATCAGCCTACTTAGTAAAAAATTCACTGATAACTTATCGTTAGAGTTTAGATTTACTCTGCACAAGTTGTTGATCAATCGTTTCAGCGTTAATAACCTTCTTTTAAGGTGTTTAGGCACGCTTAAACATTAAAAACAAAGAAAAAAATAACAGTAATATCACACGTATTATGCAACTTTTGTTAAGACATTTTTACGTTAATGGCTTTCTTTTAAGATGTTTAATCACCCCTTGAAAATAAAATCACAAGACCGTAAACACCCTGTATATATATATATATATATACGTCATATATTATCATTAATAAAAATCGCTCAATACATTCAAATATCACATAACAGCCACGTCCATAATGGATAGTACAATTGACCAACAATTTTACAGAATTTAGTCTTTCACTCTTTAAGACTTTCTGTGATTGCTTAGGCGAGAGCTACCGTATCGACTAAAATTTGATGAGAATTTTCATGATACCTAATAAAACAAACACTAAGAAAGTATATTTTATTAAAATAGTTCATAATTCAATCAGAAGGGCGGAAAATGATGACGTGTTTGTTAACGCATAAAGGCGGTACATGTTAGGCGTTAGTGTAGCAAAATTACAAAATTATCAACATTTGCTACCGTCGCACAGTGTAATATTTTCTATTTCTAGCGGTACTTAAGTCAAATTTGTAATTTTGATAGAAACAAAATTTTGAATTAACAACACGATCCAAAACACACCAGGCTTTCATATTTCAATAGAAATTTCTTACCTGATAACTCAGTTTTTGGTATAATAATTGGAAAAGGTGATGGATTGCATCATTACTATTAAACAGGCTTGTACTGTGATTGTCAGATTATCTTCAATACAAGAGTAACCTACGAAAAAAATATACTACTTTCTTTTCTTGTTCCTTGTGCTATACTATATGGAAATATGGTAGTAAATATCTTGTTTCTTTACTAGCGAAATTCCTGATTTATAAATATCGGAAAATATCTCACTTTGCAACTCATTATAAAAATGTAGAAGCATGTATGTAACGTAAAAATCTCTTAATTATCTTCTTAAACTATTGCTTTATTAGATTTAGTTTAAATTGGTTGCCCATATTTGCCCCAATCATAATATTTTTATTTTTCGTCCTGAACTGTTTTGGCAAATTTGGAGATTATAGTGATAATAAATATTTCCATTACCTAACCTAGTATACATGCATTCTTATAACACTTGTTTTTAGTTTTTTTTTACAAATGGTTTAAAGATTTAATACGCCTGCATATACAGGGTGTATAAATTTTGTAGTTACTAAAGAAGAATTTGGCAACCATAAGACAATTGTAAAAGTGGAATAAAATGTCTCTTTTTGGGAGGAACAACAGTTAGGATAACAAACGAGGATATTGTTATCGACATAGATAATAGTTCGATTTTTTGGTTCTTTATTAGGTAAATAAGAGAAAAGTTTTTATAAGTTCACTATACACCTTTTCCAGTAGAATTAAAAGGCATTGACAGTTTATAATAAATTTCTTCAATAATTTCCTGGTTATGACTTAAAAGTTGTGTGTTTTTATATATGTACGTAAACCATGCCTGCATTAAATAAATTTATTATTATGAAATTGCAAATCCTTCACATTCAATATTTGATAAAAACGTTCTGGTAATATCAGAAGTCACGTTATGGTTTGATTACTTAAAAATAATAACTATACTAAGTAATGCGTTATAGCCTAATAATAAATAATAATACACGAACAGGGATGTGCTAAATAGGTGCCTTATATCTTCTGATCCACTGCTCTCGAGCAAACAAACTTATCTTCCGCGAAAACAACAAGCTCTTTTGCGAGAAAGCGTCATGCTCTTAAAGAGATATTCCAGGAGCAAGTAATTCAGACGAGGAAGAAGATGAATATGCTAGTGAACATAGTCTATAATTTATGTTAGTGAAGATTGTTTATAATTACAATAATAAAAAAAATGTATAGGGTGTCCTAAACAATTCTCTAGTCTAGTTTTTTGAATGAACATTTATTATTTATTATTATTATTACTAATTTAACGGAAACAGCTTTTTTTGTCTATTAATAGTGAGTATTTTTGGAACACATTTGTATATACGTATTTTTTCGCTTTTCACAATTAGTTTTGCTTATCCCTGATTTTGTATTCGTGGCGATATAAATTAAAGATATAAATCTGGATGATCGCCGAAAATTCCTCCGAAGTGCAAGGTTTAAAATAATACACTTATTGGTTACTATTGGCCACTATTGGTTATCAATAAGTGCTTTATTTTATACCTTACACTTCGAGGATTTATACATACTCAACCTCGAAGAACTTTCAATATATCTAAATCAACAATTATTGGACCTTTGCATAGAGATTCTTAAATATCCGAAATAAATCGGTTTTCGGTTTGTGAGTTATGTCGCTAAAAATAATTCAGACAATTATAAATACATAGAATGAAAGGCATTGCAATTGGTTTGAATATGATCAAAAATCATTAAAGAACTCCATAAAAGCTGAAAGGTTTCGAGGGGAAGAAACAGAGTCGGTATGGTATTGTCACTTCCGGTTTGAATTGGAAATTGATTATGTTGATACCAACTTTAAAACAACAACCAGGAAGTAGGCGTGTGATCATACGATAGCTCATTTCAAAACAAATACATTTTGTATGAACGCTCCTATGCTGCTTCTCAAGTTAATACCAATATCAGCAACTTCCGGTCGACATTAACTGTCCTCAGTGACGAAAAAAAGTTTCTGATAAAACTTTATTTTCAAAGAGCTTACCTATTATAACTCACAATACTACACTTTCCTTATGATGTTTGGTATCAATGCCAATGTTACTTCCCGTTCAAACCGGAAGTTGATTATATCAGAGTTGTTTGATCTCTTCGACACTTTTCAACCTTTTCATAAAATATTTTTCCGGTGCAGTTATACTATCAAACACATTTGACTACTACATTTATTAAAAAAAAATTATTAAAAAAGACACCCTGTACAATTATAAGATGAACAATACAGTAGAAATAAATCCTTTCTTAAGAAAACACCTTACATATACACAAATAATTTTTAATACATCACTAAACACGTAATGGGAATGGTATCGACTTAAGTTCCGCTAGATTTGAAAAATATTACACTGTGCGTCGCTGGTCTACCTCCATCCGTTTTCGTGTGCTAATCTCCTTGTATTCGTTGTCGTCCTTGTATTCTTCGTATCATGCGGTACACAGGGGATTTTGCAAAGCCCTATGAATAAATCGAAATAAAACGCAGTATTTGGATTGATATTTTAAAGACGCTCGACTTACCCACCCGGTCCACATTTAGTGCTAAGATACTGCTATTTTACTAAATAAACGTCAAGAATAGTATCGCACAAATCAATGGAAATCGTTTTAAATGTTTGTTTACATGTCACCTAACCTACAGCGCTATAACGTAAATTTGTCCGGTGTTAAGCATCGGTCAGAGCTGAGCGACCAAAGCGGGGGCGTCAGCGAAGCGACTACCGCGCGGCGTACGGCGTACGGCGTATTCTTACGCCGGTTACACATTGGGCGATTTTTGCCGTGGCGGCAAATGTGTCGTCGCCGCTCAAGAAAATTCGTGGGTTTACACATTTAGCGGCTTGACCGCCGGCGTCGACTTTCAACTGCGAAATTGCCACCGTTGTGTTTAGTCGTTTCACTGCACAACTTATAAAATGGACCGTCAACAACTTCTTGCTCTGTTGTTATACCGTCGAACAAAGAAGAGGCAAACAAAAAATAGTCTTATTTGGATCCATCCAAAAATCTAAATGATGACGCGAAGTTTTTCAATTATTTTCGAATGACTATTAATAGTCCAGTCATAATATACATTTGGAAATGCAAATGAACCGAGAAGGCTAAATTTATGATATGACGTGGGGATGCCTACAAAAGCATAACTTCAAATTGTCGACCAAGATTTCCTATGTGCATTTTCCGCCATCTTGAAAAACGGTTAAAATATGCGTGTCCGACTTAACACAATTAAATTCCCAAACAAAATTTCGTGAAAAGAGCTTGTCCCGTTCAAAACTGGAGAGTACGCAGGTGCAGTGCAACCTATGAACGTGAAACCAACAGCGACCATTAACGTGAAATATGAAAAAAAAAACTGCTAGACAAAACAGACAAACACAAAAATAAATATTTTACAACCAGAAAAATGAATGTAAACACAAATGGAATTTGTGGTAAAAGTATATCAATATATATCCCGCGACAATACAGTTGCATTTTCTCCCCGCCCCAATTAATTAATTATTTTCAACACAATATTCTGCAATTCATTTCAACCGCCACATTAAATACATGTTCACAAAACAAAAAGAAAACAGTGTACACTTATTCAAAATCAGAATCAGACAACATTACCATTCGTTAAATCACCTTCAGATCTCATTTCAACCTTTTTATTATTAACTTTGGCATTTATTCGGCCATCAAAGGTCCATACGTTTTTATTACCAAGCAACGCTCTTGCTTTTTTAAACAAATCGTACCGCATTCGTGCCAGGACATCAACTATTAAAATTTGCGTATCTTTCAAAAGCTTCCTCTGATTAACAACCATTCGTTTCCAGCGGTAAAAAAAACCGCCGAATGTGTAGACGCTCATTTGATCACGTACACCACTATGTGAAAAGAAACAGCAAAATTACCGCCGGGCTAGTGGCAGCAGGCGGCTGCACAGCGACCTTATGACGCAATGCACACCTGCGTGACCACCTTGCGGGATTGACGCGTTTGGAAAGCGAATTCGAGCCGAATACTTGTCAAAATGACACCTACCAATATTTGGACAGTATTGAATATTTGATTTAAAAGCTGTTTTACACTGTCCAAAATATTGGACCAGATGTTATAGAAGAAAACAGCTGTGATTTTGTACAAGAATTTGGATAGTTTTATTTTTGTGTGTATGATACTATACATTTTTTTTGTTTAATGTGATATGATCCGATTCTGCGCAGTGCGCACAAACTTTGGTTTTTTCTAGTTTAAATAATGGCTGCATTGTTATACGAACTGACTTATTGAGGTTATGATCATTGTTTATTTAATATCAACATGGACGTATAAGTCCAATACCATGGGTTCAATACAACAACACGATATCACCAAGTGACAAATTTTAATGTTAAGCACAGGTTTCACATTGACATTTCTAACTGACTTGTGACGAGCCCTGGTTATTGGGATGAAGCACGTCTCAGACTAATCCAGACTAATCACAGTTACAGGCAGGTATATCTAGCACACATACAAAAACCTGTGGCCAATTTTTCCTAATATTGCGCAGGTTATAATCCATACATATAAACGTAATGCGCGTGTAATGCGTAAGTCATAAGAAACTGGCTAGGACACAGGGCTAGGATATTGGACGGAATTTGGGACACGTTGTTAATTTCTGGCCAATTTGGGAAGTTAGCCCATATTCGAACCAATTTCCTGTTTGATACTACACAATTTACATTAGTACGTATATTATATAATATTTGGGCTAATATTTTGGACAGTGTAAAACAGCTTTAACGGAAACTGCCCGGAAAGTGGTTGATAAGTCTATTCTTCTGTAACAGCAAGTAGAAAAAGTACTTCGTTCATCCGCGTCTTCAAAAAACAGAACAACGACGCACACTGCTAACTTAAATTGATTGCATAACCTATTTCAAGTTTGACAGTTTGTTCTGTATAGCGGCAAACATTTTCTAACATGGACATGGCCTACTTCGACTACAACCATTTATAATGACCCGTCGAAGTAGGCCATGATATCAAAGGTAAAGATTTCTGGTTGCCGCCCTATTTGAATGGAATACTACTAACTTAAATTGATTGCATAACCTATTCCAAGTTTGACAGTTTGTTGTGTATAGCGGCAAACATTTTCTAACATGGACATGGCCTACTTTGACTACAATCATTTATATTGACCCTGTATAAGTGCAGATGGCGGAAAAATTTACTGCAGCACAGGATGAAGTACTCATCGACTTGGTGGGTCAACATCCACCATTATACAAAGCTAATAAAAGAAGCTATAAGGACCAAGTGTTAAAAAAACAACATATGGGAACAACAAAAGAAAAATGATAAAGATGTACGATAAGTGTTATTTTTACAAGAAAGTCAATATTACACCCATTTCAAAGAAATCAGGTAACAATTATTGGAATAGGCAATAAGATAGAATAATAATTCACTTTGTTGTAAAATAGAAGTCACTTGCATGAACTAATAATTTTGAAATACCTACCATACAACAATACAAAATATAATAACCTGTTTGTCTTTCCTCTTGCGGTAAAATTAAATTTTATTATGATTATTATTATGATTGCGTTTTATATATTTATGAAATTTCATTTATCCTGCATAGTCAAACAACACCCGTACAGTTTAATTATACACTCACTAACCTGCTCGGTATTACAAAACAATATGGAAGCTTTTTTATAACGAATCCATATTTTTCAAGGACAAAAATGTTATTATTGTAGTCACGAACAACGTACCCTAATAGTGTGAATTATTAATTGTTGTTGTGCTATGTTATTGAAGAAATAGTACAACCCCAATACAGCCTATAAATGGCCTTATTAATTCGTTGTTTGGGGAAAGAAAAATAAGCAAAAGTAAGAGAGGAAATCGTGAACATAAAGGGGAGAAAAATGAGAACTCTATTTTATTACGTTTTTCTCTCGGGATAAACTGAGCTCCTTTATTCGAATTGTTATCTTGTATACATACATCTGTCACGGAAGATTTTTGTTGTATAATAATAAATATGACCAAGAGGGGTTGGGATGATTAATAAGTCACAAATAAATGGGAGATACGAAACATTAATTAAAATAATTGTCAGGGATTTTCAATTAAGAGAAAACAGTAGACAATTGATCTTTTTTCATAAATAGACTCATGGAAATCAAACTCATTTAAAATACTTTTCGTAAAATATTGATCAGAAAACCGCGTTATATAAAGATAGCATCATACGTCATGTCCTATGATGACCGATGTCATCACCAGCCATATTCAAAACTTGGTTTGTCCAGTTTGGGTTTGGTGCCGTTGTACCGCAAATCAAAAGACAGGTTTTAGTGAAATCAAATTATGATTTTATCTCGGAACCCGTTGGGTCCACTAAAATTTATTGTAAAATGCTATTTATGCTAATTTTTAATTTAATACATTTTCACATTTCTTTATATTATTAAATTGTGGATACATTTGGAAATCAATACCAAATAGATAGGTAAACTCCCCATTCAAACCTTCCGTTTGACGTATGATGGAAAGTTATGCACTTTTTTGGAAAAATTAAATCTTTTTTCGTACCTGTTCTATGTCAGAATAAACTCCGAATTATTAGTGCAGTTGTAGGTTTAAACTCGCGCAGGATGCACAATGTAAAATAGGTGAGCGGTTATCCGGTGTGCCATTTAAAGATATAACGGTACATAACGGTTGAAATGTTCTTCTCAATCCACGAAGTTCAAATATTATATAAGAAATCTTTATATTAATAACTAATCATTTATATAGATACTTTTATTATAAAACAAGAGTTTCAGATGTTATAGCAATTATTTGTTACTTTCTATACACCCTGCCTATACGCCTTTAGTTGTTGACAATAATGTTATTTGAGTTAATTAAATTAACGTATTGAATTATTTCTGTCATGTAGTAAGTCTGTCTAATTTTCATGTATTGTATTGTGTTATTATGTAAAAAGTAAAAAGTAATGATAAATCAATAAGCAGGTTTCCTTAAATTTTAAAATTTTCCCACTGCGCAAATAAAATAAGATTTTTGCAGATACACAGTTTCAAGTAAACCTTTACATTCCGTTGCACATTGCCGTAAATCTTGAGAATATCAGTTTATATGTAGTTTTATCTCCACAAAAAAAATCAATAACATCATTACGTATCATTACGCCCTCAGTCTGTGACAACATTATTGCACCCGGCGTGGCCATGCTATACGCGCCAAAAACTCGTACCGGCACCTATGGTGCTGATGAACTTGACTACAGTCGACGTTTCCACACTTCTTTAGTTGTTTAGTGGTAAGTGGTGGGGGGTCATACTTGCCCGTAAAAATAGAATGATTTCTATCTACTTGCCTACATCGCTTTACTAACCACTCGACTAAATTTTCATGTCCACATGCGGAAATTCACTAAATTACTCGCTAATGTACTCTGCTACTATGCGTGTGCGTACGTGTTTTACCTCGTCTAACAAAACATCTTTTATAATAAAAGTAAATTTCATCATCAACGTTCATAATGTAATTGGTGATACACTTGTATCTGAATTAAATAGTAGAAGTGCAGTTTATCACAAACTTGTTAAAGACTAAGGAGCCCTGCTACGAGGGCCCCCTAATTGATTTTAATTGTGGGAATAGGAAAGAAAAGAAAATCACATTGCGACCAGACATCGCCGAACAACACATCTTCAGAGTCTTCCATCTTTCAGAATCAAGTAAAATTTACTTGAAAATTTCATCGTAAACGTTCATAATTCAGTTCGTGATATTTGCACCGCTGAATAATAGGAGTGCAATTTACCTGAAATAGTAAAATATTACAATAAAGTAATAAAAGGTTAAAAGAGGGCCCCGAAGCGAGTATCACCAAATTGCATTTTTGTATTGGAAATAATAAAAAAGCAACCAGTACATTTGGACCAGACGTGGCCTAACAACATATATTTCAGAGTGAAACAAAATTTCATCATAATAGTATATTATTATACAAGTTTTATAAAACGTCAAATTGGCGCACGAGTTGTTTTGGGCACGGCGAGTGTAGCGAGGAGTGCCCAAATGGAACGAGTGCGCCAATACGTCTTATAAAACTTGTATTTCTGTATCAGTTCCGACGAACCCCAGTCCGTTAGAGTAGCTTTTATGCTCATGATGCACGTTTTCACTTTATATTAGGTGTTTCACTTTATTACTATACTGCGCCCTGCTGCCTAAAACAGCTCGCCGCACCACAATTGCAGGTTTAAGACAGCAACAACGTGACGGCGTGGCCGGCATGCATGGTTCGCAAACGCCCATTGGCTTAAAACCGTGCTACGTCATCACAGCTTCGTGCAGGCACTTTTTGAGCGAGCTCTTGCGTTCTGCTAATTTTATCTTCAAGAAAACGAACGGTTTCATTCAAGAATATCTTTACTTGTTATAACAATTACACACAATTTTCAATCCAAGAATAACTGTATTCCTAATCAAAAATAATTATTTTTATATAAACTTGTGCTTTTGGATGACAATAATATCTTGTAGCAAGTATTTCAGTATTGTTGTTTGAATAAAATATTACTTGTTATAAGAATAATAACTCTTCATTTAAAGCAATAAAATGAAGAATATATATTTTTAGGATTCAAGAATAGAATGTCCCTCTGTGCATAATACTTATGATATTACCCTTCGAAATAAATGATAACGATTCATGTTAGAAAATCTTGTCACACAGTGTAATTAAAAATCTTGTTTTCAAATACGTATTTATACTACAAACATATTTACCATGTGTTGCAACGCACGAATGACAAGAACAAGTAATCGGTTAGTTTTGCATGGTTTGTGGACGATAAATATACGAACAATACGTTTAAACGGTTCCTAACTAAGCACACGCCAAAGTATGTGCTATGTACCTATGCATTCACGAAGTAAGCCGAAACACAGTACTCAGAGTACGCAGTACTCAAATCGGTTTGAGTAGATGTAGTACTCAGAGTAAAATACTCAAATCGTTTTGAGTAGATGCGTACTCTGAGTAGATCTACTCAAATCGTTTTCGTAGATGTAGTATTCTGAGTAAAATGCTCAAAACTGTTTGAGTATATGTAGTACTCTGAGTAAAATACGTAAATCGATTTGAGTAAATGCTTACTCTGAGTAAATCTACTCAAATCGTTTTGAGTAGAGTGCTCAAGACTATTACTTTTACTCAGTACTCACGTACTCAATTTTATGAAATGTAGTAGTGCCCCACTCCCCCATATATATGCGTTCGCGCTAGTTTTGTCTTTTTTTACGTTTGTTGGTTTGTGGCGACAAATGTATAAAGTAAATACTATAACTAAAATGTGCTCAAGGCGACGTACTATCTTCTAATTCGCGCAATACTTTGGTTACGATTACAATAAACTTGATGCGCGTTTTACCGACTATTTTTCGGGCCCGTGGGTTTTCCGAGCACCAATGTTTTTACCAACATTAACACGCGTGGAGAAGAACATGTTAATATTTTTTTTACATGTTATGAGTGAAAAGTGACTATACATCATTTAGTTTCTATACAGGACAAATCTTACATCAGAAGAGCACAACAAAAATATCTTTCAAGCTTTTGGGTATTGTAATAACATTAGCAAGCAGATTATAACCTTAGCAACCTTATGCAGGTGTCTTATACACAAAATTATTCTAAAATTATAACATTATAATTATTATAAGATTATTGTTATTATTAAACTCTTTCTAGGTATTTTTATCACTGTCCTGGCGGCATATGAAGTTTGAGTGGTATCAGTTTGAAGAAAGTGATGAAATTAAAAACAGCCGACTCCTAACACGTCATTTATTTTACACCCAGATAACTAGATTACTTTTCCTAGGAAATTTTTGAAGTAAATAAATTTTGAGGCTGTTTTTCTCGAATATTTTTCTAATGTAAGCTATTAAAAATTGTATACCGTTGAATAGAGGTTAAAGAATCTTACTAAAATGAAAAGAAAGTACAAAAATAGGTGGGTATTTACAAAATGTCTATGACGTCTTAAAACTTAAAAAAATATATGGAAAAATCTAAAAATAATGCCTTCATATGTGTTATAATTTTAATCACTAAACCCGTTTTGATTTTTTCTTTACCACAAATATTAAGAATGTTATCGATTTTATCCGATACTTAATTTCCGCACTATAAACTGGTGAAAAAATTGATGTCATAACTTTGATGATAGGTTGTACACATCCAAACATGAAAAGCGTTCAAATAAACCAGTGTCAGGAAATGCTTTTTTTCATTTCTCACGGAACGTAATCACACTAGCGTCTAGCCAGCAGGTGCAACAAATGATCTTGCAAATGATACACTATTGGCGCCGCGTATTGTGGACCTAGCCGGTAATATCTCTGTTCTGTGTATTCAAAAGACTGAAATCTTGTATAAACTTTAAATTAATTAATTAATAAATTAACGTAGTGAGAATATCGATAACTTTAGCATAGTCCTAAAGGCAGTTTTAGCAGTTAAACTAATTTTTTTCCGTAAAAGAAACATCTAATTTTAAGAAACCCTTGACAAAGTTGAAGAAGAGAAAATACTGTATGAATACGATGAATATGATGATTTTCAATCGACACTTTTTCTTTTGTTATGGAAATCTATTCTGCAAAAATGAATTCTCCAAAATAGTCTGTAAAATAAAAATTCGATCTTGAAAATGCTTACCTTAAAAAAATCATTATCATTACACAGTTTGTATAAGAAGTAATGTAACTAGTCAATATTTTTCTTTCTAAAAAGTTGACAAGGAAAAGATTCCAATAAAAGTTTTAGAAAATTGCTTAAGCTACATATTTGAAATGCTTAGAAATGAATAATACTATATATTCAAAAGTATTTTGTATTTTATAGCTTAAATCATTTTCAAAAACATTTATTTTTTTTCTTGCAAACTTCTCGGAGGTCGAGGTATGGACATGGTAGAAATCGTTTTAACATTTTGTAGTTGCTTTCTTTTAACATTTAATCATTTTTTATCATTTAAACGAATGATCTCAGGGACTTTTTGACAGGAAAAATGTACAGGGTGCTATCTTTAAAAAATGAATTTGGCCTGCTTCTTACAAATGCATAATCCTGTATATTCAAAAGTCATTTAAGTTTGTAGCACAAGTCATTTCCTAAAATTCTTATTTGGTTTCTTTCTTCTACACTTTCAGGACCTGATATTGACACGTTACGTTTCTTCTTGTTAACTTTTTGATGATATGGAATCGGAATCTTATGCGTTAAATAACAATAAAGGTTACGAAACCGACAATGTTAACAAAACAAAGAGAAAATTACAATTTATTAAAAGAAACATCTCCAAAAGACTATGAAAACTACATTACAAATTTAATAAGTACCTACATATCCAGAGGACATAGATAGTGGCAATGGCGTATTTAAGGATGAACTATCGCAGTGTTTACAATATACAAATATTAAAAAAGCTAGATATCTTTTTTCTAGATATATTCAAACAGGAATATATCTAGATTCCCTAATGTGAAAAATTATTTATTTCTATTTGTTAAGAATATCGATTTATGAATTAAGATAATTTATTTTATTTGTTACGAATTTTGATTTTTAAATTATTAAGCTATTTATTTGTTATTTTGTATTTCTTAAGAATATTCATTTGTTGCTTTAAATAACGACTTATATTAAATGTTGTTGCAAAAAAAGTCCAATACCTTACTTATTATTTATGATTTTTTTAGTATTAGCAAATTTTTATTTTTGTATAAAAAGCAATTCTTAATTCAACACGGTATATGGGGGCCCCCAAATTCAAAATTATCCAGGGCTCCATGATGGCATAACGTGCCGCTGGTTATGCTTGGTTTCTTAGAATGACATTAATAGATGCATATAGGGCATTTTTTTGAAGTTTGGATAATTCTCGATCTTTCTCCGTTGTGTGCCTTTAAGATATGGTAACGCAGTTTACGTTTATCATTAAAGTTTTTGCCGCAATTGTAACAAGAAAATTCAAATTCAACACAGTCTTTATAAATTCGAGGAGCCAACACGTTTATTTTACGTTTATGGAATTTTTTACGTGTCTTCTTAAATTGCTCCTACTGCTAAAATTTGTACCGCATTTATTTCATTTATTTGACCGATTTAATTCTTTTTGTTCGTCACCCATGTTGAGGGAATAAAAGGCTTGGGATTAATAAACTAGAAATACGTTTACTGTAAATTCGTTAATATACTTATTATAATATAGATTACTTACCGATTACCGTTAATATTGGTTGTATCTAGGTTGTATCTATTAATGGCTTTCACTCAGACGTGGTGCCCGTTACATCAGGTGTTCCCCAGGGAAGTCACCTTGGCCCTTTATTATTTAATATTTATATAAATGATATCTTTGAAACCATTAAACATGCTCGGTGTTTAATGTACGCTGATGATTTAAAGTTGTTTCTCCGCGTATCTTCTCCTCTAGACTGTTCGAGGCTGCAGCGCGATCTCGATGGATTGAGGCAGTTCTGCGTTGATAACTGCATGTTATTAAATTTGTCCAAATGCAACGCCATCACCTTCACGAGAAAATCCAACAGCATTACATACGCTTACACCTTTGATGACGTAAATATAGAAAGAGTTTCCTTCATTAAGGACCTTGGAGTTATTTTCGATTGTAAGCTTACTTTTGACAGGCACATTGACGGAGTGGTTGTCAGAGCCCTTCGTATGCTCGGCTTTGTTATGAGGTCTGCTGAGGATTTCACTAGTATAGCTGCAATAAAAACATTATATTTTTCTTTTGTGTACAGCGTCTTGAATTATTGTAGTTCTGTTTGGAATCCTCAATACGATACTTACATTGCTAGACTTGAAAGGGTTCAAAAAAAGTTTGTTAGATATATGTGTTATAAAACACACCATCAGTATATAAACTACGAGTCTGCATGTAATCATTTTCAACTCCTAACCCTTCGTCAACGTCGGTTTTGTAATGACATTTTCCTCCATTATAAGATACTCCATAGTAAGTGCGACTGTCCAACATTACTGAGTATGATTGACATTCATGTTCCTCCTCGCCTCTTGCGTTTTGATTTTCTCTTTCGTACACCGACTCCTCGCACAAACGCATTCTTTAATTCGCCTATGTTAAGGATGGCTCGTGCCTCCGACCGAATCGGTATCGACTCCTTTAGATTCGACTATTGCAGATTCAGACGAATGGTTATTGTCGCGACTATCAATTTGCAACATCAAACCTTGTAAGTACCCGGTTGTTTTTGCTTTTTTATTATTGTATTTTTTTTTCTTTAATTTGGTTGTTGTACCATAATATACAGGAACTTCAGCTACTTCTTTGATTATTTATTATAGTTAATTCTTTTTATACTGTACTGCAATTTATATTGTGTAAACGTGGCACAGTGTATCTAGGTTCGTCCTGTACTGTGCCCATACTGTGTATTAAATAAATAAATAAATAAATAAATAAATATTTAGCTTTTTCTAACCGAAACTACACCAAATTCTTTTGAATAAACAGAACCAAGATATTACCAGGGCTAGGTCCACAATGCGCGCGCCAATAGTGTATTGTGGGTGGCATACCTGCAGCCATACATCGGCAAGATCGTTTGTTGCACCTGCTGGCTAGACGCTAGTGTTTTTAGTCGTAATCACGGCGTTGATCTTAGGATACTATACAAAATCACCATGGTCTTACCAGTTATTCCTGGCCTAATCCGCCAGTTGTTACTTGTTTATTTTATCACTGGTCCAACGCCTGCGAACAACTTTGCAACATGCAAGCAACTTTTAAAAGCGCTTACATATTGACGCTAATTGATAAATTTTCGCATCTGTTTACATTACTATTGTATAAATAATTATACTTTGAACTAGTTGAAAAATTGGAAACTTCAAAAATAATTATATTATATAACATACGGGGTTTAAATTAATAACAGCCGCCAGAAAAGCGTGCGACTTCGATACATACTTTTTAGTAACGCCTTGGTGTGAAATTTTTTTAATTACGAAGTAAATTAATTTATTTCAATTAATGTCTACTAGTTTTCCCTCTTTTCCTTCGTTTCTGCCTCTTATTGTGGATTTTTTTACGACACAACCATGAGACAAAATGCCAATATTACCACCTAAACCAAGCATAATTTTGATGTACTGAGAGAATTTTTTTAAGGGATCATGTGTTTTTCTTGAAGTAATTATCTACACGTTCCCTAACTAATTTTAAATTTTCATTTTATTCCGACAATATTGGCGTTTTGTATAAACCCCCATAATAAATGTGTCTCTAGTAAAAAATGATAACTAAATCTCTCAGTCTTTGTAAATATATAGTCTAACTAATAATAAAATTTTCAAATAAAGGTATCGCTATCGTCATCTCCATGATTTAAAAATACTGTTATATGGCAGACCAGTATGATACTATTCTGTGAACTGCCTTGGACAAAGTCAAACAGATTGTTGGGACATTTCATCTGAACAACATACATATTAAAATAATCAACGAAAGTTCAAAACATTCTGTGAATTATTGTATCAATATTGAATGTTGATTTCTGACAAGCATTTCCTACGTTTAAATAATACCCGTCTTTTTGAAAGCCATTATTGATATTAGATTTGTCTCAGTCTATGATCATCGAGGCAGGATACAATCTTCTACGTTCGTCGTACCGTTACAGAATTCCTACTGTATTCACTAGACATGTGACAAAATCTAAAAATGCTACAAGCGCTACTTTCAAAGTTTCTCACATGCTCTCAAAAGTGAAATTAAATTGTTGTGAAGATTGGGTGCTGCTTATTTTGAGAAATATTCTTTTTTTTCAAGGGAAATCGCTGCAAACTGTATGATTAGCATAACAATTACAGTATCTTCACTATTCTTAAAAATTATTTAGGGGTCGCTACACAAAAGATCGATGATTCCCTTTAGTTAACCCGGAGAATTTAACTGAAAACCCGTAGCCCGGAGATTCGTCGCCGAACCCGAAGTCTCCGGGTCAAAATGACCATGTTGGCAACCCTACTTTGAACATTTACCGATATCAGTACGAACAAGCTTTATATTTCCCATTAATTATCTACAATTTGAGGTAGGATAGAAAGATTTTACAATTTTTGTAAAAATGATAAATATTTTTCTAAAGCTGCCCATCGAAGTGAATTTCCATGTCCACCAAAACGTATACAATTTATTGTACAATATCGTTATTTAATGGTTGTTTGCTCGGGAGGAAACCTTTTGCATTTGTGTGGTTAGCCCAATTCATTACCTACAATTTGATATATAGATTTAAGTCATTTGGGTTTCGACGGCGTAAAGGATAGAGCGGCCGCTAACTACGCTGGAGGTCCCGGGTTCCATTCCCGGCCCGGGCTAATATCGACTGTCCTGGTATTTTAGGCAGGGAACAAATACCTTTGCATGCCGCCTTCCATCGCATGAGGAAGTAAAGCAGGTGGTCCCGCGTGCTGTTATGATGCGACGTGCACGTTAAAGAACTCTTACTGGATGTTGGAATTCCTTCAGTTCGACAAAATTGCTGGGTGTGTGTAGCCTGCGCTCAGCGTCGATGATTAACCTAAGTTGCGGAATAGATCGACCTAAAATTAACAAGTTAAAAAAAAACTACAATCAACATAACCATAACCATAAGATAGTATGAAAACTAGACATTTCCAAAATTCAAACTCAAGTGAATAGGTAGTTTCAGCTTATAAAAGGTCTTCCAGTATGCTTCATATCAGAACACAATTTTATTGCAATTGAAATACAGGATTTTTAGTAGACAGTAGTGTTGCTTTAGAAGCCAATAGGTAACACAAAAATTTGATTTTAGATACCGGGATACATACCTACATTTTAACTAATACTTTCAAACCGTTTTTGTTTTTGTTGATATGCAGAACACGCTGGCAATAATCTTAAAATTATTTGCATACAGGCTGTTCCATGCGATCGTAACAACCCATACCTGTGTGTTTTTTCTACAAAGTAAGGTATAATATTTCATCGGATACTTCTTCCAATATTGTCTTATTGTGATACCCTGTATGTATTATTATTATTTCATTAAAGTGGTTAGTTATCTAATCGTACTGTTTTTTTAATATACAATTTTTTGTTTAAACCTATATATTTTTCCTTTCCTTTGTCTTTAGTACTATGACCTATAATAGTGATCGATGAAATTGGAACGTTCGATGTTTTATCGCAAACAACATGACGAATAAACGATCTGATCGATATCGTCCTGTACATTAAGCTGATCGGTAGAAAACAACAAAATGAGTCGTTTGTGATCGATTAGATCTTTATTTTTCGATTTTTTTGGTTTGATCTATCAACAATATATGATCGATCGTTTGTGGATTGAGCAAGAAAACATCGACATTTTCAAGCAACAACAGACCAAACAGACAGATCAATCTTTTGTGATCATTTAGGTCGATCTAATGGTGATCGCCATCGAAGAGATAGATATTTTGATTATTGATGAGATAAAAAAATATCGATATTTCGTTGATAAATTATGTTGATCTTTTGATGATCGATGACATCAAAAAAATCGATGTTTTGTTCAAATTGATTAGATCGATCCTTTGTGATCGGTTAAATCGATGTTTTGTTGATCGTTCTTTTCATTGTCATCTATACTTCAGTAATTAATTATTATTGGCTTTTACCAAGGTTTTTGAGAATATTTGCTGATGGTGTATAAAATACACCACGCGTGCACTTATGTTACATTTCAGGACGCGTGTAGATAAAGGTTAACAAAAAGTCCTGGCTCAATTTCAATTCAATATTCAATAATCAGATTTTGAAACAATCAAGTAGTATGCAGGGAAAATAATGTTTATGCAACTGCTTGCATTTTATATACCCTACTTACAGTGAAACAAGTTCTGATAAGGGAATTTTATTTATGTATATGCTACTTAAATTAAAAAGGCAGTAATTTCTGATATCTGTATATATTTATTCCGATTCTTGTGGCTATATGTCGTAATAAATATATGCAAACATCAGAAGTTCCAGCCTTTTTAATTCGATTATCCGGTGGAATTGAACCTTTTAGTTCTTTATGTAGCACTTGTTGGTTAATTATTTATTATAGCTTAAGCACTGCCCACATCAGCGCGTCCACGCGACTGTGGAGCGGGAATTACATTTTCTACACCAATTCGCAAGGGACTCGTTTGTCGTTGTCGGAATGCGCAGTTGCCCAGTGCGCATACGTAATGACGTGCGCAGTGGTCTACCGCGCATTCCGACAACGACTAACGACAACGGGACGACTCATTTTGTTGATATGCAGAACACGCTGGCAATAATCTTAAAATTATTTGCATACAGGCTGTTCCATGCGATCGTAACAACCCATACCTGTGTGTTTTTTCTACAAAGTAAGGTATAATATTTCATCGGATACTTCTTCCAATATTGTCTTATTGTGATACCCTGTATGTATTATTATTATTTCATTAAAGTGGTTAGTTATCTAATCGTACTGTTTTTTTAATATACAATTTTTTGTTTAAACCTATATATTTTTCCTTTCCTTTGTCTTTAGTACTATGACCTATAATAGTGATCGATGAAATTGGAACGTTCGATGTGTTATCGCAAACAACATGACGAATAAACGATCTGATCGATATCGTCCTGTACATTAAGCTGATCGGTAGAAAACAACAAAATGAGTCGTTTGTGATCGATTAGATCTTTATTTTTCGATTTTTTTGGTTTGATCTATCAACAATATATGATCGATCGTTTGTGGATTGAGCAAGAAAACATCGACATTTTCAAGCAACAACAGACCAAACAGACAGATCAATCTTTTGTGATCATTTAGGTCGATCTAATGGTGATCGCCATCGAAGAGATAGATATTTTGATTATTGATGAGATAAAAAAATATCGATATTTCGTTGATAAATTATGTTGATCTTTTGATGATCGATGACATCAAAAAAATCGATGTTTTGTTCAAATTGATTAGATCGATCCTTTGTGATCGGTTAAATCGATGTTTTGTTGATCGTTCTTTTCATTGTCATCTATACTTCAGTAATTAATTATTATTGGCTTTTACCAAGGTTTTTGAGAATATTTGCTGATGGTGTATAAAATACACCACGCGTGCACTTATGTTACATTTCAGGACGCGTGTAGATAAAGGTTAACAAAAAGTCCTGGCTCAATTTCAATTCAATATTCAATAATCAGATTTTGAAACAATCAAGTAGTATGCAGGGAAAATAATGTTTATGCAACTGCTTGCATTTTATATACCCTACTTACAGTGAAACAAGTTCTGATAAGGGAATTTTATTTATGTATATGCTACTTAAATTAAAAAGGCAGTAATTTCTGATATCTGTATATATTTATTCCGATTCTTGTGGCTATATGTCGTAATAAATATATGCAAACATCAGAAGTTCCAGCCTTTTTAATTCGATTATCCGGTGGAATTGAACCTTTTAGTTCTTTATGTAGCACTTGTTGGTTAATTATTTATTATAGCTTAAGCACTGCCCACATCAGCGCGTCCACGCGACTGTGGAGCGGGAATTACATTTTCTACACCAATTCGCAAGGGACTCGTTTGTCGTTGTCGGAATGCGCAGTTGCCCAGTGCGCATACGTAATGACGTGCGCAGTGGTCTACCGCGCATTCCGACAACGACTAACGACAACGGGACGACTCATTGTGGAACAGCCTTTATGTATCCGTTGCGACTTGATGTAGAACGACGTGATGGCGCGCGGGTGTGGGCAGTGCGTTAGACTTCTCAATTATTATTTTTGAATATTCCAGTACAGCTCAACAAATTTCGTACGTGTAAAAATACCATTACCTTCCATAGAAATTTATTGACGAAATACACAATAACAAAACCTCTTCACATGCACCTTCTGCATGCACCAACTGGTCTTTCCATAGGCATCCAATCTAAATGGATATTCTAACATCTTATAGTTAACACCTCCGGATACTGGAGACCCAGTAAAATGCCCTTCAAATGTAGCCGATGGCCTAACTTGCACTATCAGCTTAACATGATTCGCCCCAACTGTAGAAGTGGAGTTTGCCACTGCAGCGTTGATAATTTTCTGAAAATGGAAGATCCTGCATTTAATCTTTGCAGTTTTGTCTCGATCAACGATTTCGTTAAGCTTGTCTATGATGGCGGTGGCCAGCTGATATGGTAGAGGCCCAGTTTTGCTTAGCGTTCTATAAACAAGACAAGTGCAAAATTGATCAAGAATTCCAGCATTTCCACAAGAGCGCTTTTCAGGCATTACTTTAAAGAAAGATGAACAACGGTAACAACCAATTGGTTTTTTTATGGTGTAGTTGAATTTAGAAAGTACTAAAACGTCTTGTAGTGTTACGTACAAGTCATAACCGGACACTAGTTTCTTGCTGTTAGCTCTCAAATTTTTATACTGCTCTGGGTATGTCTCCCTAAAAGATTCTGGAACGTAGATGTACATAAAGGGTAAACGATCTTCGTACCACCCCCTTGTGGAAAGTCTTACGCTACCCATGCGAAATCCATGATCAGCCAAGAAGAAGATAATCGTATTTTTTAAAGTATTTCTTCTTTCGAGCTGTTTCAAAAACTCCACCAATCTGTCATCGACTAATTGTGGAACATTTGGGTTATCGTGACTGAAAGTACTTAGCCAAAAGTAACCGAAGAACTTATTGCTCGCTAATGGAAGTTCTAATGCTAGATCTAGTAGGCGCCCTTCTGTCAAACGGCCACCTGTCATGTAGTTCATATCTTTTAAGACCTGTTTATAAAGTTCTTCCATTGCTATGGTGTACGGCCTGAAGTAAAAGTCTGTTGGCGCTGTTCTAAAACCGTACTTATTCACGTTGAATGTGTTGGTAGTTTTTTCGGTCTCAGCAAAAGATGTGAGGTAGCCCTAAAAACAAAAGATTTTTTCTTTGTTTTAGTAAGACTTGGTAAGTCAAAATCATCTACAAAACTAATTCAAAACTGAACTTAAATATTACAACTAATTTTAATAGCCTATTTATTCAGTCAAGGCACCTATAAGCACCTGGCAGACATGTATACAGATCATTTTCTACAACGGAATTTAGTTTCTATTATACAGGATTTTGCATTTAGGCGTGAATGAAAGCAATATTTTTTTTAATGGAATGCCCTTTAATGGTATATAATACCATATTATAAACACTAAATAACTTGTCTTTCCTACTGTATCGATTGTACTCATGTAAACTAAATAGTTTCTGAGATATTCAATTGTTTCTCAAAAAAGTTGCTATTGCAGCCCTTTTTAAAAAAAAAACGTAAATACAACATTTTTGCAGATATTGTTTTAAAAAATTGTCAGATTAGAACTAAAACCATAGCTAGATGCTGATGTAGCAGCACGCAGTAAAGTTTTAATGTTTTAACATGGCTTTTTCTTAAGATTTTTAAATGGAACATCCTATATATTATTTGATAAATACACATTTCGGATAATGTAAATAAATAATATGAGTTATATTGAAAATGTGAATGGAAACGACGGGTTATTTGGATGTGTTTTATATAGATTTTTTGCCTTAAATAAAAACCCGAATTTTGTGTATGATCGCATAAATCACATTAAAAAAACGCCGTCTGTTCAACACTTTCAGAAGTCAACGAATTATCACGATAGCTTCAAGATAAAAGTACAGGTTTACTTCAGTAGTAAGCTTTTAGTTCTTGTGTTCGTTTCATATAACATTGTTACTATCTTGATAACCGTACTTTGCATGAGGATAAATCTGGTTAAATGTTCTAAATTACCCCCTAAAGACTCTAATCCCTTAAACAATATTAAGGTTACTACTTAGATTACAAATTCGTTAAATTGCATACTAGATATAACGGTAGTAAAGCGTAATTACAGCCGACAGATATTATACAAGGTGTTCCATTTAAAAACTCAAGAAAAAAGCCATTTGAAAATGTTAAAAAATGGATACGTGGTATGATCACACCTGTGTAGCGAATTCAATATTTAATCTACTTACTGTTTTTTGTAATTGTCTGATGAAGTTGTAAGATAATATTTGCAAAATTGTAGTTTTTAAAAAAGTCCTAGAATTGCCATATTTTTCAAAAACAATTGAATATCTCAGAAATTATTTACGTTACAATGATACAAGCTGATACAGTTGGAAAGACAACCTCCTTTTTTTTTTTTTTGTTGCCGTGAGCGTTGGCTGAGGGTTGGGGTGCCCTAGCACTGCAGCCATGTGGCTTGTTGTACTGCCGCCGCCCAGGTAGTTAATCGAAGATCTTCGTCCAGTTAATAAGGCTGAGGAGTCTTCCGATTAAATTTTCTTTTGGGAAGTTGGTTGAGGGGTTTCCTCTTCCAAGGTTTGCTTCCCTCCAGGAGGTCAATGCTAAGCATTCGAATAGAACATGAGAGGCGTCTTCCTCCTCTTCGTTGCAGAGTCTGCACACAGGTTCTTCTTTCAGAATTTGTAGGGTGTGCAGGTGCTTCCTGACGCTGCAGTGTCCGGTTATAAGTCCAGTCACCACCCTTAGGTTATTCCTACTGAGTTTGATCACTTCAGCGGCTATATGTCTTGAGGGTTTTTTCAACAGTATCTTACTATGTCTGTGCCCTGTCAAGTTTTCCCAGCGTTCGATGTGTTTCCTGATAGCCCACTCTCGCACGTCTGATTTGATCACACACTTTGATATGCCTATCATTGGTTCCGGTCTAATGCATGGTCTACTTGATCCCTTTTTAGCCAGTTTGTCGGCTTTTTCATTGCCTCTCTCCCCTTTATGTCCCGGCATCCACTGTAGGGTTACAGTGTTTGCTTCTGCCAGTCTTGTTAGGTTTTGGAGGCATTCCCAGGTGATTCTGGATTGGATTTTGTAGCTATTCAGCGCCGTAAGGGCTACTTGGCTGTCGGAGTATATTAGGATGTTTTGCCTTTTGTACCTCCTTTGTAAGTTTTCCAATGCGCATTGGTTTATCGCAAAGATCTCGGTCTGGTATGCTGTTGCCAGCGCCCCCAAGGAGAGACTTATCTCACATCTGGGGGATAGACTGTATATCCCTGCGCCCGATCCATCTACCCTTTTGGACCCGTCTGTGTACCAGGTCAGGGTTCCTGGCTTCTTTGTGTTTTCTCCTAGTTCCCTTCCAATTTTTATTTGGAAGGTCTTATCCAGGGAGTATTATGGTGTCATGCAATCGCTTCCCATGTTTAATGTTGGTTTTGCGATTGTTTGAACAATTCTGGAGTGTTTCCCATTTGGGTGCCAGTTACCGTTCAGTTGTAGCCTATAAGCCCCTAGCCTCGCTTCCACTTTAATGATGATGTCCAGTGGTTGGAGGTTTAGCAGGGTTTCCATAGAGGCCGTCGGTGTACTGCCCATGGCGCCAGTTATGCATAGGCATGCTAGCCGCTGTACTCTCGAGAGAGCTGTCTGGGCAGTATTCTGTTCTACTTTTGGCCACCAGACGGTGCATCTGTAGGTGATCATGGGTTTTACTACCGCGTTATAAAGCCATAGCATCATTTCCGGTTTGAGTCCCCATGTCTTTCCGAGTGCCTGTTTGGTTGTCATTAAGATCCTTTTGGCTCTGTCGGTTATGTGTTTGAGTTGTCGGTTCCAAGTCAGTTTTGAGTCCAGGTATATCCCTAGGAATTTAACCTCATTGATAAGTTGGAGTGACTGGTTAAAGAAGGAAGGAGGTTTCAGCCCTTCCATTTTCCTTCTCTTCGTAAAGGCAATCAGTGCGGTTTTGGATGGGTTTACGTTCAGTCCCACTTTCCCGCACCAGGTTTCTACCTTTTTTAGGGCGCTGGTCATGAGCCCTGATATCGTAGATGGATGCTTTCCCTTGATGAGAATAACGATGTCATCCGCATACCCTTGGGCGTAGTATCCATTACCGTTTAGTAGTCTTAGAAGCTCATCCACGACCATATCCCAGAGTAAGGGAGATAGAACTCCTCCTTGTGGGCATCCCCCCTTGGCCATTATGGTTAGGGTTTCATTGTATTGTTTTGTCGTCACTTTTCTGTCAGTTAGCATGGATTCTAGCCACTGAGTTATCGTGGGTTCTACTCCATGGTCATTGACAGCTCGGACAATGGTACTGATTGAGGTATTGTCAAAAGCCCCCTCGATGTCCAGGAAGGTAGCCAGTGCCACTTCTTGTTTGTTCAGCGAATGCTCTATCCTTGTCACCAGCTGGTGTAGGGCGGAGTCGCATGATTTTCCTGCTTGAAAGGCGTGTTGATAGGGGTGCAGTGGCCTAGCGGTGAGCGAGGTTTCCCTGATGTGCCTTTCAATTAACTTCTCCATCGTCTTTAGTAAGAACGACGTGAGACAGATTGGTCTGTAGCCCTTGGGCTGAGCGAGGTCCTTTCCCGGTTTTGGTATAAAGACCACTTTTACCTTTTTCCAGGGTTCTGGGACGTATTTCAATGCCAGGCTTCCCCTGAAGAGTCGGCATAGGACTGGTAGTAGGTGGTAGAGCCCGTGCTGGAGTAGCGCCGGATATATCCCATCTTGTCCAGGTGATTTGAACCCATTAAATGTTCCAATGGCCCATTTGATACGTTCAGGAGTTATGCACTTTTTCGAGAGTTCCCAGTCTCCTTGTACCTTCCCTTGGTCAGGGTTTGTGTGGTCAGGGATTGTGTTTGACTCTTCTGTGGATATTATTACAGATTTTGGGAAATGGGTTTGCACAACCTCCTTAGTATTCATAATTTGGTATGATATACAGGGAACTCGATTTTAAAAAAATAATACTTTTTTCTTGTTGCCTAAATGCATTAACATTCTGCATATATAAAAATAATTTTCCGTTGTAGAATATATGATGATATATGATGAGCCAAACAACTTTTGCGTAAAATATTGTTTCTATCTCTTAAGATAAAAGCAGTATCGACCACCGCGACTCTAGTGACTCACCCTCTATAAAACAGGATACCGTTTCCAATTATCTGAATGTCAAAGGCGTAAAACCTGATGTCGTTAAAAATAATTGTTTTCTATCATACGACCTTGTAATCGTTGATAAAATGCCAACTGTTTCCCTTCCCCCTTTAAGTCAAAGATATTTTGTTTCAAACGGTTTCTCTGCAACGTTTTGTTTTCTAATTATTTCAATGAGTATATTAAATATCACTCACTTTTGATATTTTGTTTTCCAAGCATTGTAGAACGAATTTTAAATACATTTAACATACATTCTTTCTTTTTCAATAATTCTAGTCACTAAAATTTAATGAAGAATTTACAAACCATCTTCTTAAACTCCTTCCAAATGAACGGCTCATCGTCAAAGTATATATTGTTCCCATAATTAGTATTGCTACCAGCCAAGATTGCCATGATGTTAGGAAGCGTATTTTCGCCTACTTTGTTATAAGCTTCATAGCGAATCCAGCCTTTGTCAAGAAGTATGTGGTTGGTTTTTGGTAGCAATCTGAGAAAACCTAGCCTCGATATGGAGTCGATTCCTATTATCATAACGTTGAAATGTTTGGAGCTATTCTCAGGTGGACCATTCGGTATATCATACCCGATGTAATTGGCAAAGATATCCCTGAATACAGGTACTGACCAGCTGGAACACTTCACTTCAACTACTGGATTGCGCATTTGTATGAAGTTTGTGAATGCCTGGCAGTTTTTCTTTCTGTGGTGGAAAATAAGAATACTGCTTGATAACATGGATTCGACACAACTACAAAACATGGTCGAGGTTCAGAAATGTTTGGTTTGGTAGTTGAAATAGTTGAATTAGTAGTTAAAATGAACGTTGGTCGGACAACTTGAAGGAGGAAGAAATTATGGTTTTGCGCGTCACGTACTCACGTAGTCAAAATTATATCTAGTAAAATTTGGTATATAACGATTATATACCTCTCATCTCAAGTACCTGTATGTCCGTCTGTATGTCCGTTTCAAGATATTCTTAAGGGGAAATTATACTTACTTATGTAAATTTTGCAACATAACGGATCCAAAAACATTTAATTACAGATGTATCTTAAAATATTTGTCTCGGTGCTCTTGTGTTTTGGACAGTTGTGTAGGGAGCTATGCAACTATGAACAAGAACAAGGCAAAACACCGCGACAAATATTTGTAAATAAATGTCGAACTCCAAGTATTCTCGATAATTAAGTCAGAATTAATTATCGAGAATATGTGGAGCAGTTATGTGCATAAATAACCATGTTTGGCCCACCCGTTTGCACACAGTATTTTTCTAAAACCAATAATACAGGTAATAAAAAATTAAAAATAAAGCATGTTGGGAGATACGGTATACGGAGTGCACAAAAAATATATACCGTCGATAATTTTCAAACACCGCATCTGATGATTCGGAAAAAAATACGGTTTTCACCTCCATTTAACAGTCACATAGTTAAAAAAATGTTTGTGTTTCTCAATCGACAAACGCAAAATTTAAAAATGGCCGACGTTAGACTTTAAATCACAGAGATAGTCCAAAAAGTGAATACTTCCCTAATTCAACCACTATATATTATGATCAAATATAAATTACGTTATGTTAGCTCGATGAAGAGGTTGTATGTGCCGCCGTCTCCCGATCCACATACAGGGTGTAACTAAATTGAAGGAACAAACTTTATTGACGTATTCACTATACTAATATTTGAATTTGAGAATTTGAAGTAAAACGTTTCACGGAACGAGTAAAAGCAGTATCTCGCAGAACAAAAGACATAAACGTCCTGTTGCTAACGTAAACAATACAGCTGTATCGACAGCACGTGCGGCGCGTCGATTTACGATGACAGTTATTGGCATACCTCCCACGAGTTACTCTGATAGTTTGAAATTGAGTAAATTGTAATATTACGGAAAATGTCAAGATGGCAGGAAAGACCTAATCGATGAAAACGGTGTTATTTTTTGTTTTTAAATGATATAGATGTTTTTAGATGAAATATATAAGAAAAAACCTGGGAAACAAACTGTAAAAAAAAATTAAATTGAAAACAAATAAAAAAGCATACGGGCGCTGATCACCAACCAACCCCGCTTCCTGTGGTTAGTTTTTTCATCATTTTTATTTATTTTTGTTTTATGTTTTGTGCTTGCCAAGTGTTTTCCTTATATATTTTATCCCTATATATCATCTGAACACCAAAGGTAACAATATTATCATCGATTAAGCCTTTCCTACCGGCTTGACTTTATCCCCAAAATTTAGTTAAATGAGGTTCTCTTGTTCTGTTGTGTTGATGTTAAACGAAAAAGACTACTTTAGCTATGTTGCTTTCAAACATATTATTATATTGATATAAACATTTTTCTCGGCGTGATCGCCGATAAGCTTTGACTTTTCATTTTAGTCAAACCCTGAAGGTAAAAGATATGGATATCACACACAAATGTTATAACAGTGTTTTTTATTTTATTCAAAATCACATAGGATAATTACCTTATAAAACTATCTGGAACAGTTCCATTTCCGGGTATTACATCACAAGACAAACAATTTAAATTAGGATATCCTGGAACATTTTTTTCCGTGACTAGAAAAATATCCCTTTCTACCCTTTTCATCCTCACCAACAGCTCTATGTTTTTCGGTTTAAAATGAACTTGTTCGTATATTGCTTGAGCTTCATAATGCCAGGGGTCTATATCGGGTATTTGACACATGTTATTGTAGATGAGGAATTTGCTAAAGGCTAAAATATTCACTCAAATGACTTTCTTACAAAACTGTGCGGTTACTTACGACCATCGTAGAAGTTGTCATCTGATGTGTTATCCCACGATCTGTACCAAAAATAGAAGGAACAGGTGAATATAAATGTTACGCATAGTACTAAGATTTGCTTGTGTGCTTTAATATATTTGATTAGAATCATATTTTGAAAGATGTGCCAAAGTGAAAGATATTGACATTGTCAATTTTCTACACATCAGTCTGATGTTAGCTGCCAAACTATTACCTGACATTGGTCTACATTCAGCAACAGTTCGCTATGCTAATGCTGAATTCTATATACTTGGTGCATGTTAGGATTGGGCTTCCGTTAAGGCATACTACTTACACGCACAAAAATACTGTCTGGCAGTACTCGAATAAAAATCGTTTCAGATGAAAGTTATTTTGTCGTGATAAAACAGCAACCTTATAACTAAAACGCCAAGAGGCTATAACTATAACTCATTAATGATTATGTAGGATATAACGCCCATAAACTGCCGCGCGCTCCAAAGCGGTCGAGTAGTGGGGTAGGCGGCCGACTCGGGGAAGCGCGCAGGGATTACTATAGATACACGCTTCCCCGGTCGGCCGCCTACTCGACCGCTTTGGAGGGCGCAGGAGTTTTCGGTCATGTTTGCCAGCATTTTTTGCCTATTTCGCAACATTTTAACGCAAAATCAGAATAGACGTTTTGCAGCAAAAAAAAAATTAAAATCGGACCACCTCCGACGCATCCAGGGTCGCCGAACCATACTGCATAAAAAGATTCAAATCGCAATTGTGCAAAAGCTAATCATCGGACAACGCCTGGGTTGTGCACACTTAAAGTACCCATCAATCGCTACTTTCTCGCAAAAAACCTGCGCTACAACTTTGAAAATGGCGGAGTTATGAATTTTAGGAAAAAATGCAGATTTTTCCGGTTTTTCCGAATTTCCTCGGTTAATATTAATCTGATTGGGTCCGTGTAGTGTTCTGTTGAAAGCATTAAGGTTGCTCCATCGGTTCAGCTTTTACAAGTGAAAAACGGAGAAAAGCACGATTTGTTGAGGGTTTTTGTTTATAACAAATTAATTAATGATATTTGCGATTTGAAAACACATCACAATAGAAAATAAACTACTTCTGGGTTATGCCGTGTGTCAAGATTTGTTAATGCTGACGTTTCGCGAACCATGTTGCTCGCTTCTTCAAAGCTAATTGAATACTGAAGCCCTACCAAGAAAATCTCTCCTGTATACCTGAATTTACACCTCACTGCGCACATCTGGAGCTTCCGCTCCCATGTGCTTTTCCACATGCCTTCGATAATTACCCACCCTTGCCAACATCTTCACGTCATCGAAATTCATTGTATGTCCCGACTCGTGGCAGTGTTGAGCAACAGCGGACTGCTAATTCTTGCGTAGCCGGGTGTCTCTGCTGTGCTCCTTGACTCTACATTCAATACTTCGTCCTGTCTGTCCTACATACCATGTTCCACACTCACATGTTATCTTGTATACCCCTTCGTTCTTCAGGGGTGGCGTGATATCCTTTTGGTTAGGCAAAAGATCCTTTACCTTTGCTGGTGCTCTGTACCTTACCGTGTTACCCGATTTCTTCAGTAATCTACCGATTCTTTCTGATACCCCACTTATGTATGGTAAGCAAGCGAACCCCTTTGACTCTTGCCGCTCCTCTGAGACTTTCGGTTTTCTTTGTGTGACACCCCGTATGTCAGACTTGGTGTATCCATTCTGTCGTAGGGTCCACTCCAAGTGTTTCCGTTTGTCGCCCAAGGTGCTGGAGTCGCACACCTTCTCGGCTGTGTTGAACAGAGTGTTAATAACACTTCTCATCTGTTGGGGCTGGTGGTGTGATTTGTCAAAGAAGGCCATCCAGATTCTCGGCGTTCGGCTCGTGCATTCAGTGTTCATCTGCGGGTGACTTAGAATGGACGTAGCTGAAGTAGCCGCTGCCTCAGCGTATGCATGTGTATGCATACTTTCATTGAAATTGTGGTTATTATTAATTAATAATTAATTGAATAACGTAAATAGAAATTTAATATAAAATATATTAAATATTTAAATCTTAAATGCTATTGATTTATTATTCTGATCACTTATATTAGATACCATATATGTACTAATATAAGAGATAGTAATACGATTTTCCATAAACAAAAATTAAATATTTGCATACTTATTATTTTATTATTATGTATAATGTATTGCGGTATAAATCAAATATTATAGTGCATATCCATACAACTAAATAATTCTCCAACCGTAAAAAAAATAAAGAAAAGAATTTTTTTGTTTGAAACTAGCTCTCGAAATTTGGTAACATTTCCTTTTTCAAATAGAACAATACTGTACATTTTGACGTTTTTTAATACTAAGATTATTGCTAATAATTTTTGGTAGGAACCATTTTTTATAAAATGCATCATTTTTAGTTATCAGCAATTAATTATAACTCCTGAACTTTGAAACTGAATATTTTCCCACATACATACACATTTATTTTAATTTGCTGTTTGAACATTTAATTTAATTCTATTTAATTGTTCTGTTATTTTTTATCCGTTTAGTTAAAATATAAGTTTATGAGTTTTGATTAATTGCTTATAACCAAAAATTGTATAAACAGTGATTCCTACAAAAAATTTATGGAATTAATCTTAGAATTATAAAACGTAAATATATATGTGCTATTAGAAAACTGAAAGGTTGCCAGTTTTCATCATAAAATAAGCACTCTGTATATTAAAAATATATTTAGACGATAGCTTGTTTAAAATCAAACAACTTGTTTAATTTTTTTTTAATGTTTACGGCTGGACAATTATTTAGGTCCGGTTATGTTGATCAACCCTGTATACTGGTATGTAACAACGATATTATCAATCAATAACTTAGTAATTGCCCTATGTAGATCGCAGTCGTAATTTGGGATTGTCGAGAAAGATAAATCAAGAATGACTGTTGAATGTTTGTCGACAGTGAATAAATATTTCTTTTCGCCAATGTACGAGAAGCACCTGTGCGATATTCCCCATTAATGAGGGTGAAATAATACCTACTTTCCAGGTAGTTTTCAACCGGCCCAAGTAATCAAAGAACTGTATCAAAACCAGAGTTGTTCTAAAAAAGGTTTTTTTTTTATTTGGACAAAACAAACATGTTTTTTTTTACAAAATGATGTTTTTAAACACGAAACAATGTTTTTAAACACTTCGCAAAAAAAAACATGTTTTAAACATGAAAAAAAAAAACAGTTTTTAAATCACCCAAAAGAAACATGTTTTATATAAGGAATAAAAATTGTTTTAAACATGTTTTAAATCACGCAATGTTTTATTTGTAAACATTTTCATCGGCGTTTTTTTCATACGTCAGTTCTTAGTGGAGTTAAATCTGTTGTGTGAATGACTTTTTGTTGTCACGCTAGAGGGCACCAGTAATGCAATGTCGGCCAAAATCGATTTAGTTAGTGTTTATTTGAGAATTTTCGACTATTTTCACCAATTCATAGCCACCAAGGTTAATACACAAAAAAAGTTATTTTGGCGTTGCGTTCGTGATAAAAATTGACGATCGATATATTTTTGTGTTCATTATATGATGACGTCATTTCCGGAAAAGCCGGAAGTCATATTAACCTCAAGAGTATCCCAAATAATGGAATTTTTTTGTCTATTAACACTTCCCCAAATTTCATTAGTCCAGTTTTATAAAATAAAAAAAAGGGAGTAACTATGGCGTGGGTCACCCAGTATGTTATTATATTATTATAAAAGTTTTTGTTTATTGTAGTTACATGCTATCACTGAATGTATTATTATTTTATAAAGAATTTTTTTTATTAATAAATACAATTATTAAATATTTTTTTTTTATTTTTTATTGATCCATGCCTAAAAATGTTGAAGACCAGTATAAAACTCTGATTAAATAATTAAATATGTTGTCCAAATTTCAGTAGTTTAAAACACATGTTTTAAACATTTAAAATAAACTGTTTTAAACAAGTTTGAAAATAAAAGAGTTTAAAACAAAGTATTTGTTTTAAAACATGTTTAAAACAATGTGTTATAACAAAATATTTTAAACATATCAACCCTGATCAAAACGATGCAATAGATTCAGACATCATAGAAAAGACTGGAATAACTTGGAACTGATAAGATTTATTTGAAAGAGATAAATAATATATTCTTTAGTTTTAATTAATTATTGATTTAATATTGCTATTAATTTTATTTTTTTTAAATCTTATAATACGGATGGTTAATTTATTACAAATGAAAATGTTTAACGACATAACTTGTCAAATTAATATTTATAGGTTAATAATGTATGCCTGTATGTCACCATATTATTAACCTATAAAGGTTAATTTATTGATATGCATTTGCATTTCTTCAATAATACAGAAATAAGTATCATTATCTGTTATATTTTCCATTTTAACTTTGCGTATGTGATTTTTTCCTGACAAATTATAGTAATGGGGACGTCACAAATAGAGACAAAAATACTATCGGATATTAAATTTAATATCAATGTAAACTATTTGTATTTTGCATATAAATTTATTGTGTTCAATATTTTTTAATCTTTTTATTTCAATACTAAATAATTATTCCATTCGTTACCTAGTTTTCGGGTTGCATTGATGCTCGAACGTATTCACCGCACGTGTTTGATTTCATAAATTAGACCCCTATCGTAAATAATACCTTCGGGTACCGACAAAAACTGCTATGCGCCTCGTCAACAATCAAGTTTGAATGGATCGAAGCGAGAACGTACAAAACAACCGAGTCGCTCGACGAACGCGTGATTTTTATCCGACTATCTGCATCCGTAGAGACTTCTGGCAACTCGAATGTTAGCGGATTTGAGTAAATGTGGCATCCACACTCTCCTGATTCGCTGTGCGCTGTGCGCTGTGTGTCTGTCGCTATGTCCCGCGATAGTCTGGAAGAGGTATAAGAATATAGGGTTTAACAAAATACAGTAACTCTGCCGGCCACTGGATCTTAGACTATAAACTATTCGGAGATCTGATAGGTCGATTTTAATACCCTGCAGGAAGTAAGACCATGCAAACGATGCCGATGTAATAAATTGCCCTTAAGCATTCAGTAGAGTTAAAAGTCCATCTAGAAGACCTACTACACTATTCTGAATGGGTCACTATATCCGCAGTAATTGCAGGTATATAATAAAGGATGTTCGTCGGAAACCTGTGGGAAGCACGCCCGCGGGCCTATCGCCCTATTGACCTACTATTTTCGATTGATAGAATGTTGTAAAGTGTTGTATCCAACTTTGGCTGTCCTTGTGCTAAAGCGTCATCAGCTATTAGGATGAATCATCCATCACCGCAGAAATATTTTTATTTTTTACTTGTTTATTTTACGTCGGTCTATTTCCGCAACTTAGGCCAATCGCCGACTCTGAGAGCAGGCTACACACACCAAGGAATTTTATCGAACTGAAGGAATTGTAAAGATAAAAGATATTTGTTCCCTGCCTAAAATACCAGGACAGTCGATTTTAGCCCGAGCCGGGATTCGAACTCGGGTCTCCAGCGTAGATAGCAGCCGCTCTATCCTATACGCCAATGACCCCCTAATTTTTTTTATTTATACGTAAGATATGGTGTTTAGGCGTGGCAAAATAATACTGGTTTGAAACAAAACTACCTCTATATTATACTATATTATTAATACTCATTAAGTAGTCCAACTATATCAGGGTTGTAAATAAACGGCATATGAAACTTTTATGAAACTTACTATTTACTTACTATTTGAAACTGAAACTATACAGGCTGTTGTTGGCACATAGTATTTTTCAACATTCACAAATAAAGTTTTGTATTTTTTTTTAAAATAGAACATTCTGTATATTGTTTGCAGCCTTCAATGCCATTAAAGATTTTTTTAAATTGTATGAAGTATGTAGACATGTCAGATATTTGAATCAGTCAAGGTTGTGTTGCATTGTTGTTTTTAGATAAATGGCGGATGCGCCGGGCAGAAGTAATAAATAGTACATTTTTAGTATAGTTGTGTTCGTTTTGCTTTGAAATCCTTAATATTGATTCCTATGTGCTGACGTCTTGCCCTGATTTACCGTTTGCGTATGGCAAACAAGCTCTCAGCAAATTATAGTACTTTGCGATTTTGTTTGTGTTAATCTATTCTTGTTGAAAATTGAATTACATTTGAATACGGAAAAAGATCGGAAATTTACCAATCTATACTAAATGTTCATTTGATTTTTGATACAATATTAATAAATAGTATATTATTATACAAGTTTTATAAGACGTCAAATTGGGGCACGAGTTGTTTTGGGCACGACGAGCGTAGCGAGGAGTGCCCAAATGGAACGAGTGCGCTAATACGTCTTATAAAACGAGTGTAATATACTATTTTTTCTACTTTGCGTCATTAGTTTTATATAAATTTAGAAATTGTGGTTACTATATCGCGCTAAATTAGAATCTAGGGTATTTTGCGGGTACCACGTGGTAGCACTGTAGTAACTGTCAACTTCGTTAAGGATGATATCGATGAGATAAAATCATGACAAAATCGAATTGTGAATAATTTTACTCTACTTTAGCCTTCAAGTTTGAATAAATATTCACCGAGGTCGCAACGATGACCATAATGGAGCTTGGGGCAACACTTTTAACCCTACTGTGATAAATACATGAAACTTAACCTAAAAAGTTAACTTTAAAATAGTGGTTTCATAAGTAAATAATCAGAATAGAAGTGTTTGGCGGTGACTGATTAGTAACTTCGAAGAACAAGAACTTACTAAAGAATTGTTATAACGCTTAACGTTTAATAGCGGTGTCTACCTAATTCCGCTACGTAGCCGTTGCGGCTTATATATTTACAAGCACTTATAATTGAAACCCAATTCTAATTTCGGCAAAGTAGTTTATTAGAATAAATTATACTTAGTAAAATTACATGTGATGGAGGTAATACAAATACGTTGCACACAAGCAGAACTAAGACGAAAGCGACGGACAAAAACGAATATGAATTGAACCGAGCATCCAAGCGTCCAAAATATTACCGAAAACTTATATGTGACATAAACTAAGAAATCCTCTACACTTTAAATGTACTATAGCTTCGTACGTGTATGCTGATAAACCATTTATTGCGCATATACAATCTCGCAGCAGTAATTAAAATCGTTCGTATCTACGATGTAGGTTTGATCTTCGCATAATACCTTATTAAAGTAAATGTCGTCCTTGAATTATATCTGAAAAGGGGATTTGATGTTTAGTTGAAAAGAATGATAACGATCACTTACTAGAGTCGTAAAACATCACCGTAAACGTCATGCTGGCGTATTTTGATGAACACAGCAAAACTAAGAAAGCCCCAATCCTTTGGCCATACTATAGCAGGCTACAGCCATGTTTAAATATGTATAGAATATTGATATTTCGCAGTTTATGTGATTGCAAGCGATTAAGATGCAGTGTGTGGTTATGTTGGGTTATGTATTGTACGTTTGACGTATGGCATTTGATATCACTGTGTACCAATCAGACAAAAATGTTACTGTTTTCGGTATTACAGTGTGTTAATTGTAACACCGAAAACAGTGTTACAATGTGTGCATTGTGAATGCAAAGTAGAAAAACATATTTTCAACCATAGTACTAACTTCAGCTCCTTCTTTCAGGTGGTTCAAGAGTATGAAAGAGCTGTAATATTCCGCCTAGGTAGGCTTCTGTCCGGTGGCGCCAAAGGCCCAGGTAAGCATGTTATATTTAAACAAATATTATCTAGATATCCAAAGGTTATTTATTAGTTATTCTAGTGAGATTATATTGCTATAAGTGATACTATATGTGCATTATGCAATTCTTTGTGGAATAACTAAGTACTTACTAATCTGTGAACATGGTGAATATGCCTCAATTTTTCATCGTATTTTGTGTGTACTCGATTGGGCTTAATTTGGGATCAAAGCATTTTTTTTTCAAACCTTAAGCGCGTTGAGGTGTCAAAAATTAAAAATGAACTGGAATGGCTTCCGATGTCTTTTATCTGAGTAACAAATATTCAGAGCTAACTCAAATAAATCTACACAGATATATTCCCGGTATTGGGAATTGAATTTTTAAAAATAATAATTCGAAAACATTAATAAAACTACTTTATTAAATCTAATTGACAACGACTTATTCGTACGAGCGAAAAGTACAGAGTGACATACAGTATAATGAATAGCGTATAAGATAAGCGAATAAAAAAAGTTATACATAGAACTGCAAGCGAATGCATATTAGCGAATGCATATTATTATAAAGAGCGTCCTATATTTGGTATAGTAACTCCTCCCCACGCAGATGAAGCCTTACGACAGGAACGGCTTCAAGTTGAGTTGACTCGAAGTTGAGGGCTGAGGATTTTCTATGGGCCGGATGGGTCGTCTCTTTCTCCAAAAGCGGAATCCAATGTAGCTTAAGATGATTAGTATAGCCACATACAGGAACATGGTCCAAATGTTGAACGAATAATAATGTGGAACTGTAGTTTTGATTAACGGGACAATAGCATTAGCTTGTTTTTGAAGTGTGTTAAGATTATCCAAATGAACATCTTGTATTTGGATGGTCCTTTGAAGCGTTGTAAATAATTGTAATTTTCGGTAGGAGAATTGGTACGAGTGATGAACTTCTTGTTTCTTCATTAAATATTGTAGAATTTAGAGTTGATATACTGCATCCGACTGGTATTGAAAATAGATAGTTTCCAATTATCTCCTGATAATCTTCATGGTCACAGAGAAGTTTGATTTTGGTCCTTTCCGGAAAAATTCCAATGTAAAGGTAATTCCAATGTAAATTATTTGTTGAATTTTGGATGTAGAGACCATTACTTTTTGTAGGTTACATTTTTCGTAACGATTAGTTAAGTGTAGAATTTGGAAGATACAATCGGTATCTTGATGACCATCGAGTAGATTATTATTGATGCAATAATATGTATTACCAAGATCCTTACATTTTTCTGAAGTATACATGTAATGACTCTCACTTGTCAAGAAATAGGGTTCTTTTGGAATAATTGTTTTATTGTTATTAGGAATTGAATATAAATGATAACTGTGTGGTTGGACAATAGGTATTGATAACACAAAAATTATTTTATCAGATGTTCTAAAGGTTTTCATTTCAATAATTTCATAATATTTATCCAAATATTCAGGAGTTAATGGGAAAAGTAATTGGTTCTTGTCAATTTTTTCAATTTTTTAGATAACATGATTCTAATTCAAAGGGTTTAATTATTGAAGTGTGAACCATTTTTAAGTTTGCAAACAATAACGAGTTTTCTAAATCTGTTAATATTTGTAAGATTACGGATAACGTCAAATTAATTTGATGTAAAACATTTCTAATAATTAGGAAGTGATCAAAATTGAAAATGAACGTATTTATCTCATTGCCTATTTTATTGATATTTGTTAGAATTATTTCTTGATTGTGGCTAATAAGAGAAACAGTTGCATTAAACTTGGAAATCATTTCGTGGGATAATGACACTTGTTGATTGACGGTATCAATAATCTTGTCTTGTTCATCTTGTAAATTTGTGATCAGAACATCATATTTTTCAGCGTCTGTTGAATCTAAGTTACCTGTAATGGATTTTAATATTGAACCTAAGCCATTAATTAGTCCACGTTTATTACGTTTTAGCGGAATTATACTATCAATTTTATCAAATGCTGTGTTTAATTGAAATTGGAGAATATTGTTATAATTTTCAAGTTCATGGAAATATGGTTGACTGATCCTATTTTTATTAGAATTAATGAAAAAATTATGTCGATCTGATAATAAATGTAATTCATATTCTAATGCGGTATGTAATGTATGAAAGTTCTAGAATATTGATGGATTTTTGCAGTTCCAAGTTTAAAAGGAAGGACTCCAGGATTCTCGTTCAAATTGGTGATAGACATTTTCTCAGGGTATACCGCGGATAAGGATCCAATGGTTAACCTAAAACAATAGTAATTTTAAGTTTTCTTTGGCCGTTTTAATTGATCTTTATGTGCTGTGGATTTTTCAGTAATAACAATTTTATTCTGATCTTCCTGAATTGTATGGGATGAGAAAGGATTTTGTGCTTTTGATCGCACACCAGTGATCATGTATGCTTTATCGTTCGGAGTAAAAGAAGGGGGATTTTCGCGTGTTATATTTCTTTTTGATATAGTTTTATCTTTTAAATTTGACATTTGTTCTCTAATTTTATCATAAATAATTTTAGTTTTTTCTTTATGATCTTGTACATATACCGAATATATTTATTCCTGTACATTTATATTTAGGGGATCAGTGGTTTCGAAATGTCCTGATATGATTTCAACTGGTTTTTGTTTAGTACTTGAATGAATACTATTATTATAAGCAATAATTGCATATCTAATATTGGTTATTATATTGTCGTCAGGAAATTGATTTTTCAGAAGTCTTACGTGTTCAATAAGAGTAGAATGGAATCTCTCTATCAAACCATTTGATTGGGGATGATGAGGGGTACAAGTATGAATTGTGATTTTATGCAGGTTTAATAGCTGTTTTAAATCTAAGTTATTGAATTCTTTTCCTCCGTCTGTAACTATTTGATTTGGTATGCCGTGATGCGACATAAATAATAAGAATTTATCCATAATTTCAAAACGATCTATGGATTTTAATGGATATGCTTGTGCATATTTTGAAAAGGAATCAATTATCGTTGTTAGGAACTTTTGGTTTGCTATTTGAAAAGTATCTAAATGTAAAATTTCAAATGGTTTATAAGGTGTGGGTGTTATTTCAAATTTTGCTTTAATTGGATTTCTATCGTACTTAGAAATTTGACAAATTTCACATTTATTAATAAATTTTACAATATTCATGTTTGTTCAATAAAAATTTCGTCTTATGCGACTTTCTACTTCATTACATCCACGATGGTTAGTTTTTCCTTCATGATAATTTTGAATGGTATTTTGTTTTTCATCATCAACAGATACATCTTGTAACATTGATAAACAGCGGTTTAATTTATAGGAGGGATATTTGAAAGTTGTACGAACTTTCACAAAATGGTTCATAAATATCAATTTGCTTAAAATAAATTGAATACGGAATATTTGGAACAACATATTGCTTAAAGAAATCAATAAGATCTTGATTAAAATTATTTTCCGATAGTTGAACAATAAATCTCTGTTTATTTGGAAATGGTTTTATAATTTTAATTGATTTGGGAGTATGATAGACCCGTTCGAAAATGATTTGATTTGCAGCAAAATTTACTGGATCTTCTGAAATAGGAATTTCTATTATAAGATTTTCTTCTTCATTAGAATGTAGTGTCGGCTGGGTCAATAATTAATTGTTGTGTTTCCTTTCTCTCTTGTTCTGTTATATTCACTTGAACAGATATAGTATCATCATTTTTCTTAAAATTTATGTTAAATTCATCCATATACTCAAAGAATTTTTGAACATTTATTTCGACTGTTGATAGAGCATCGGCGTTTAAATTTAATTTACCTTTTTTATATTGAATATCATAGTCAAATTCTTCTAATCTTAATCGCCATCTAACCAGTTTAGAATTTGGATCTTTTAATGAAAAAAGCCATTGTAGGGGTTTGTGATCAGTAACAATTGTAAATTTTCTAACAAATAAATAAGGCCTAAAATATTTTGTAGCCCAAACTATAGCTAAAAGCTCTTTCTGTATGGTGCTATAATTTTGTTCTGAATTATTTAGAGTACGCGATGCGTATGCTACAGGTAGATCTTTATTTATAACTCCTTGTGAGAGAACAGCTCCAATTGCAAAGTTACTTGCATCTGTCGTTAAAATAAAGGGTTTTTCAAAATTTGGAAATTGTAAAATTGGTTCGTTAATTAATAAAGTTTTGCAATGTTCAAAAGATTGAATAAATTCTGAATTATGTACAACTTTAGCGTCTTTCTTCAAACAATTTGTTAATGGTTTAATAATTTTTGCAAAGTTATTAATAAAACGTCTATAATATCCTAATAATCCTAAAAAGCTTTTAATTTCTTGTTGTGTTTTTGGGATAGGGAATGATCTTATAGCTTTAGTTTTGTCTGGATTTGGTTTAATGCCTTCTGGTGTTATAATGTGACCTAAATATGCTACTTCTTTACGTAAAAATTCTTTTATTTATAATTTCTACTGTAGCTAGATTATTATGAGCGAATGATATTGTGTCGGGGATTTCACAATTTTGAAAAGTAGTATTGTTGATAATTATTTCGCCATGTTTTTCCGTAAGGAATTTTTGTTATGTGTTTTGTGTGAGGATCTAATTTTAATTGAAATATTGGTGGTTTACCAGATATTTCATATTGTATTTCGAAATCAGCCTCTGGTGTTTTCAAAATGGATGTACTAAAGTCAAGTTGTGCATTGATAGATTTCAAGAAGATCCAATAGATCCAATAAGGCCATCATATAAATCATGAAAATTAAAAAGATAGAATTTTATATCAACTGGTTCTGAAAGGAAGAAATCTGCAGGGACTGGGATTGTAATACTATGGTTATGGTAGGATGTTTGAAATACAGTGGACACAGAAAATGGATCATATTTAACATAATTTTGAAAATATTTCCTTGCAATTTGTGGATTTAGGAAAGATTTGGAGGAACCTGTGTCAATCATTAATTTTAATGGGGGATTATGTGTTTGTATAAACGAAAGTTCCTTTTGAGGTCGGGAACAATAGTGTTCTATTATGTTGGTTCGTTTACGATGGGTTCTTGGTGAAAATTTTGTTCAGCTTGAGTTTCTTCATCATTTTCCAAAATTTGGAAATTTGGTTCAAGGTTTTCATAAGATTCGGGATTTTCACAATAAACAGGACAATGCTGAGGAGTTTGATACTCTTCAGATTCGTCAAAAACTTCTGTATTATTAAATTCAGGATTTTTATATTTTGGTTTTGAGTTTGCCGTCGAAGTACTCATGGGAGTCGGCATGATCGGTCGATAATTTTGTGGAAGTTGTCGCCAGACATTAGATTTATTTTGAGGGGGTTGGTGTCTGATTGTTGGAAATACTTGTTTATTGGTAAAATATTTTTGCGGTGATTGATATTGAGGTCGAATATCAACGGTTGACTTGGAAAAGGAGGTTTAGTTTGAGGATAATTTGGATATGGATAATTTAATTGTTGATAAGAATAATTTGGTTGTTGATAAGGATAATTTGGTTGTTTATACTGATAATTTGGAGGTGAGCTGTTTTGAATTTGGGGTAGTTTGGACACGTTTTGAGGGTGTTGAGTTTTAGGTTCTGAGAATTTTTGAAAATATTTTACGTTTTCTTCAGAAGTTACAAATTGAATCGCTTCTGCCATGTCTTTTGGTCGCATGGTTCGTATCATGCTTCCCAGTGGATCGCGTAAACCAGCCAAAATGTATTTAGCGTTAATGTTTGATAATATACTTGTTTAGCGGGTCTACTTGCAACGGGTTCGTTGATGTTAACATACGTGAAAATAGTCTGTAATAGCTGTAAGCACCTTTCATGAAAATCAAGGGGCTTTTCATTGATATATTGTCTTAGGGACATTAAATCTCTAGTAAGACAGCATTCATCTCGTTGATCTCCAAAATTACGAGACAAAGTAGATTTTAGGTCGTCCCAGGTGCTAATACAATTAGTATTGACAACTAAGCGAGCCTTACCTTTAATTTTGTTAATTATGCAATCAATAACAAATGTATTTTGAAAGCATGCTTGATCCACAGGATCAATAAATGTATTTATAATGCGTTCACTTGTTTGCAAAAATCTAGATAGTTCAGCGGTTTTGCCATCAAAATCTGGGACGCTAGCTAGGTATTGCTATCAAAAGCTGGGGGTGCCATATTAATATTCTTATCTACTATATTATCTAAATTTAAAGTTATTTCTAAATATGATTCTTCACTGTTATCAGTAATATTTATTTCATTTAAGCTTGCAATTAAGTCGTCTATTTCCTCATGTGACATCAATTACATATACGATACAAAAAATATTATACTTACAATATTATTACATCAATTGACATCTTTGTCATATTTAATCGTTATTCTTCTTAATCCTATTTTTCAGCCTAGCTGGAATGCAGGTTTTCTTCGCCACTGAAGAGCCGGAGGTCCGTAGATGGTGTCTAGGTCCAATTCGTCCAGGGGTTGAAGAGTGTGTTTTCGCAAACTTTGTCGTTCTGTCCCAATTGACCGGTGAGCTTCGCGAGCTCGAACAACGCGTTCACGATCACAAAGGTTCGTTTGTCACAAATGGTTAAACCAACCGAAAAAGTCCAATTTCGAAAAACGGTTTTCGTCGACAAAAGATCCGCACGACTGCGCCAGATATATTCCCGGTATTGGGAATTGAATTTTTAAAAATAAAAATTCTAAAACATTAATAAAACTACTTTATTAAATCTAATTGACAACGACTTATTCGTACGAGCGAAAAGTACAGAGTGACATACAGTATAATGAATAGCGTATAAGATAAGCGAATAAACAAAGTTATACATAGAACTGCAAGCGAATGCATATTAGCGAATGCATATTATTATAAAGAGCGTCCTATATTTGGTATCGTAACTACACGATCGCATTCACTGACATAGCTCGCTACAAGGAATATAGATTAAATAAGCGACGGATATTTTCGGTAATGAGATCAAAGTGTCACGATTTTAAACTAATATACCTTTCAACTAAATTACTCAACTCAATGAAGACTATCTTCGGCAAAGGAAAAAAATAGTGAAGCTGAAATTGGTATTCGTTTATTGTTGCTGAAAGACTTGAAAATTCTAAAGCAACACCGCATTATTGGAACAATGGTTTTTTATTATTATCAAAGAGTAAATTAGTAAAAAAGTTGGGAATATATTGTCCTCCGAACCATGCATTTGCATACGTATACAAGGTATAGGGTTGTCGCGGGGAGAATTCGAATAAAAAAGATACAAATATAATTATTATTTGTTGATAGACCACATACAGGATTTTTCACTTCCCTTTGCCAAACACCAACAGGTGCTAGATGCACTTATTCGAAGCAATTCGTTAACGTTATCGAAATAATTATTGCTTAGGTTTTATAAAAGTAAGATATAAAAGTTGTCGGATCTAAATATGGATTTGTCAAAATGTGCGGATTATATCAATATGAAATAATGAACATTGCCTCGATTAATTTACTTGGTCCACAACATAAACACCCCGCTAGGAATTTACTTCAGTTTAATTTGGTGAAATTGTATGCCGAACAAATATTTCATTTTTATTCAAAATTTATTGATTTCAATGGTCATTTATGCAACTTCCAATGTACTTGCCAACTGAGTAATATTACGTCCTCGCTGAACAATGACGCATTCTTATTGCTAGCTACCTTTCACCGTCGTCTATTTTAACCGATATTGGGTGACAAATAGTTACCATTTCCGATTTAGGCAAAATGACGTGCTATAATGATATAGATTTCAAATACAGAAAATATCAAGCATCAAATACTGAGAAAAACATTAGATTATTGTATCATTTCTTTTTTTATTTGTATTATTTGTATCTACATAACATAATTACAGTGAGTGCGCAAAGTATGAAATAATGAAAACGAAAACACGGAAAAATCACTAAAACCATTTGTTATTTCAAGAAATCCTGAACACATCGAATTTTGATTATCAAAATAAACATATTGTTAACAACCGCTTTATTTTCAATACAATTAGTTTACAAATTAGAACACGTAAATCGACCATATGTTTGACAGCTAATCTAATACATTCATAATAATTTATTTTATTTTCATCCACATGGCAACGCAACTATGACCGGCACCTTGATGATTGATCCTAACAACCAACGTAACACTACGTTGCTAATCGCGATCGACGGCCATTCTGACGTGTTTCGCTCTCGAAACAGCTACATCTGTGTACTAGTTCTACCAGACATGGCTGGACAGTTGACTTCGTCATCTGAAACACATACAATATAACGTTTAGTCAAAACGATTTTTTAACAGGCAAGCAGCTGCCTGTATACTAGCCCAAACATGACTATTTTACAACTTTACTTTTTCCTAGACCAAGCTCAGAGGTTCGGGTCGAGCCCGGGGCAACGTGTATTGTCTAAATCAATTCCTAGACCAAGCTCAGAGGTTCGGGTCGAGTCCGGGGCAACGTGTCTTGTCTAATTCAATACATCTACCAAGCCTAAACTTGACTACATTGCTGAAATGTAAACGACATTATTAATACAACTGCCAATAACCGCGATGCACTACCTGAATCAACAGCTTCATCGCTTTCTAACAGCCCACTTAAATCCGACAAGTTTTCTGACAATGTCCAGTCAACTGGCCAAGGCCTTAACTGTTCTTTGGCTGCCTTGACAATTTTTTTCTTACCGACCCTCTTCATCTCATATCTACCTTGCGCATTGATGTCTACTATCTCGTAAGGTCCCATAAACTCAAACTCCGTTTTGCTAGCATGCATTTTGCTAGCACGATGAACGAGAACAAAGTCGCCCACAGCATACTGCCTAGTATCTTTTCGCTTTTGGTTTATTCGTCGCTCGTTTGGCTTTGAAGCATTCAAACGTTCAGAAACGCGTTGACGATCAATGGTCATGTTGCGTACAGGGGATAGATCATACCCCAAATCCGCAAGAGCAGCTTGAATAAGGGGAGTGCTGGATTTAATTCAAATCAGCACTTGTAGTGGTGATGCCTTAATTGATCTCTGAGTCGTGGTATTTAAAAGTAATTGAATTTTCCACAATGTACTCGGCCAGTCCTTTCTAACCCTGGTGTCAACACGAATTAAGTTCATGATAGTACGCATGTACCGTTCTACCTGACCGTTAGCTCTATGTATATCGGGAGTAATAAAATGATAATCAACACGCCAAGCATCTAAGAGAGCAGATATTTTTGAATTTTTAAAATTTAAGCCGGCATCCATGACTATACATTTTGTCATTGATTTCAGTGGCAGTAAATTATAATATTTAGTAAAGGCATCAATAACAAATAAAATGTGTTTATAACCGTCTACCACTGGCAAAGGACCTAGGCAATCTATATGGATCGTGTGCATGGGAACACTTGGCTTATCAGGTAATTTGATCAGTCCCTGTAAGGGACCAGTACGAGTTTTCTTAACAGCACAGACTAAACAGTGTCCAATATATTTTCGGACAAATGCCCTCAAATTGGGAAGCCAAAAGTGCTTTCGAATCGAATCAAGCGTCTTGTCGGTACCTACGTGACACTGTTCATCATGGAACAAACGCAACAACCCTAACCTACTATGTCTCGGCACAAAATACCTAACAACTTTATTTTTATTGGGCAACAGTGTTTGGTGACAAAGCAAACCGTTCTTTTCAACATATTGGTTACAGTCAAGCCTACCTTCCCGCAACGATGTCAAAAGTTGTTGAACTTCGGCATTAGCCTTTTGCTCTATGTGCAACCAGCTATCATGATGAGAAACTCTATTGACCAAAATATGATTACGACTAAGAAAATCGGTATGAGGGAGCGAGGAACTCTTGCGATAAATAATTTTAAAATTAAAATCTTGTAAGTAAACCCACCACCTTGCAATACGGGGAACAATTTCCTTTTTACGTTCTGTAGCTTTCACAGAATTGCAACCAGTGATTATACTAAACTCTATTCCAATTAAATAAACTCTGAAATGTTTTAACGCATTAACAATTGCCAAAGTCTCTAACTCAAACGAATGGTATTTGGACTCCGCAGGAGTGGTGCGCTTACTGTAATATGCTACAACTTTGTTTTGGCCGTCATGCTTTTGCATAAGCGCTGCACCATAACCAAGTGGGCTAGCATCGGTATGCAATTCTGTGGGTAGCTTAGGATTGAAAACTACAAGTAGGGGCTCTGATGTCAGGCAGTCAACACCATATTTTTTGGGTTTATCGTGTTCTTCCGTCCACACAAATTGAACATTATTTTTTGTAAGAGCAGCTATACAAGATGTTTTTGTAGCAAAATCAGGGACATATTTTCTAAAGTAACTTGCGAGGCCCAAAAACTGACGCACTTGCTTTACGTTTTCTGGAGAATTTACTTTAGTGAGTGCTTCTACTTTACGCGAACCTGGACGTACTCCAACAGATGATATCTCATGTCCCAAGTAATCAATCTTTGACTGTAGAAAGAAACACTTAGCAATATTTAAAGAAAAGCCCGCAACTTTCAGAGATTCTAAAACTAGTTCGAGAGATTGTAGACCCTGTTCTACAGTCATAGAAGGAATGAGAATATCATCAAGATACACTAGAACTATTAAAATTAGCAGCTTCGCACAGTAGTGTGCCAAGAATTCTTTTTCTAGGAAAATCTTCCAAAAAATCTCGTTTAAATGTCTGCCAATTTCTCTTACTAGGACTCCAGTTTTCATACCACGATTTATCAGCATTAGCAAGGTAATTTCCCACCCTCACTACTACTTGTAGATCTGACCATCTAAACTCCTCCTTTATATCCTGTATTTGTTGGAGCCAGGTTTCAGGGTCGTCTCTTTCAGGTCTGAAGATCGGCAGGTCCACTTGTTCAGGATTATTGGCTCTGACCGACCGAAGAAGTTCTACCAGCACTTCGTACATCTTCTACGGGCAGGCGTAAGAACGTTATCCCACTTCTGATGTTAACAACCGCTTTATTTTCAATACAATTAGTTTACAAATTAGAACACGTAAATCGACCATATGTTTGATAGCTAATCTAATACATTCATAATAATTTATTTTATTTTCATCCACATGGCAACGCAACTATGACCGGCACCTTGATGATTGATCCTAACAACCAACGTAACACTACGTTGCTAATCGCGATCGCCAGCTTGATGATCGATGATGCTAACAATATTTATATACAACTTAATCTCCGACCTTTCATTATTTTTGTCTTATGACGTTATCATACCTTTTTTAGTGGTAACCTATATTTTCGCACTGATTTTGATGGATCTCTTAATTATCTTATTGGTAATATACAAAGTTTATGACTTTACATAAGCAAAAGACAGTTTTAAATTAGGGTTGTATTGAAACCTTAGGTATGGGAAGTGAATAGGTGTTTTCGATTGATTTATTTGCGATGAATACGAATTTGAGCTTGAAAGTTGCATACCAGGTCAGATTATTGCATTGTTTGTTGTTTATTTTATGCAAGCGCGCGTACACAACTTAAGACTCGCTGCAAATGCTTCAGAGTTTTAGATAAAAGTACAAAAACGTATGAGGTTTGTATCACAATGTGTTCAGCTGGTGTAAATTTGCAAACATGTCCAAAATCAATTTTTTACATGTTGGTCTCACTCAAACGCAATAACATAGTCAAATCACAATAATTCATTACTAACGAATATTTGAAATAAAAAGAACTGCGAAGAACATACAGGAGTTTCTTTTATTACAATAACTCATGTTTGCTAGAGTCATCAATATTATAAATTTTCAATTATCTTTTTCTGAAAAATGGAATTTTATATAAGGTTACCATTCAGACAATTAAGACAATTAAGATCCACGAAAATCAGTTGAAAAAAAAATGGGTTGTCATTTGAAGTGTTGATGGTGTCATAACTGATAAGTCAGTAACAATTGACGGTAGGATTTTTTTTAACTTTTCACAGAAATGTGTATTATAATAATTAAAAAGTTACGTGTTCGAGGACTTTTTAAAATAAAAAACCGTCTCAGAGATTTGAGTTACCGGCAATAAAAAAAACTGGTAAAAAATAATACACGAACATCAATTTTCTTCCTGTGATCATCTCCAAAGACGCTCAATATCCCGTGCAATATTGACCGGACAAAGAACACAATTTTACACTGGACAACTGAGTGTTACACTTTTGCTCGTTCTTTCGTTCGTTCATTCCCGTAGAGAATACCGGTCACATATAATGCAATCCTACGGTCATTTGATCGTTACCGGCAATTTTCCCGATTGTGTTTGCCCCGACGTGGCCGTGTCTGCCGGCACTCCCTCGAACTAACCGAACCAATATTGAATTTCTAAGCCGAGATGGCCCCTTGAGTGCTCGCGTATCGCGTAACCCAACCTAACCTCACTAACCGCAGCCACGCCCTTAATTAATTCAAAGTGGCGAAAGTGGTGCTAAATTACATCGCATATGTTTGCCTTGTGGTGATTACTGGCGGTTTTGGATAGATATAATTGTAAAAAGTTGTATGTACACTTTGTCACACACCTTTCATCCAAAATCCGTTTATTTTATTTATTTTTTTAAACTGTCAGACATTTTTGATGTCCTCTTCAATCCTCTTAAAAACATAGAAAAGTTTTTTATCATGAAAGAATATTGCCAGTCCTTCAAAAGATCCTTAAATATCATTTGAATGTGAAATTTTTTAGATTAGAAAAGTGTACTGTTTCAAGTGTTTGAAATAAAACGTAACTTACCGTTGTTTATCCTACACTATGCGAAAATGTTATTTTCGCGTCTCTATGAACGCATGATAGAGGCTAATTACCCGCCAGGCGTATAATGAACAACCAATAACGCTAACACGAAAGTTATTAGTCACAATATAGTCCCCAGGCGACGGCTGACCGCTCTGTCAACTAGAAACATCAACGTTGTTTATTTGACAAAAACTACCTGTCAGTGATTCGTCTCTAGCAACGGGTAAATTTATTTCAATAATGTTGTGTAGGATAAAAAATGTTGGGAGCACTACGCCCTGTAAAGTGATTCCGGGCCTCGAGAAGCGTTCCGTCTCTCCGCTGCCCATCAGTTCTCTCGCCTCGGAAAATAATAACTTCCTCGGCTTGGTACACAATAGTCCAGGCAATAGTCAGTTTTAGGTGAAGAAAAATCGACATATGTTGAAAACATTTTGACGTCCTGAATAATATACTAAGACAGGACCGCGCTCCGTCAGAGTAGCAAGATGGCCTCATTCCGTTTCTTACAAAATGTTAAAAAATGTTAGACAGAAAATAATGATTAGCGAATTTGGGATAGATTAGCGAATTGAGGATATAATTTCTATAAGATTTTTTCCATAATCAATAGTTTTAGAGCTTAGCTTAAGTGCATGGTTAAAAAACGCATATATACTCAATTCCTTTCCGAAATTGTATTAGTTGTCAATTAGTTCCTAATTTTGACGCCAAACTGTAGTCAATAAATGGTTTTAATTTGGAACCTATAAGAGCTGAATTGCTTTTGAAGATTTTTTTTGTTATTTTCAATTATTTTAAATCAGAAATACTCCATCTAGGACATGAATTCATGTGTTTTAATCAGAAGATTTCCTTTAATCAACTGAATTGCCTTTTGATAACTTAATCCAAGAAATATAATTTGAATAGTAAAGTACCTACCACCTACCCAAAATTTAATTTTTAATTATCAGCTAGCGCTTACATTTGAACGAAAACATATGGTTTAAATATGCTGTGTTATACGTATAGATATGTTCATTCATAATTAAATTCTTTTATGTCCTACATTATCATAAAGTAACATTTTACATTTTAGATACCGGGGCAAAAGCAGCCTTTTATTGCCCGCGAGGGCAATCAGGATTCTTATTTCCCGCGCGGGCGTTAAGCGTTGCCATGGTTTATATGTCCAATATATCAAATATTTGTCATTCAAATTGTAAACTTTAATTCGTCAATGACAATTATTGGCGATATAGGGTTATTCTGTTTGACAAGTAATGGTCTGTATTGTCACTCAACTCCGAATTGTTTGTATTGTAATTCAACTCCGTAGATACGCATGTAACGTGATTACGTCAAAATATTTATTAATATCATTCAAACGGAGGAACAAAACCATTGTAGGACATAAAATCAGTCAACCTCGGGGCATAAACATCTGTTTAATGCCCTTGGTACATAATACTATATTATTTGACGAGCATATAACTGAGGATATAAATCGCGAGCATGAAGTTTATACGCGAGCCGTAGGCGAGCGTATAAACATGCGAGCGATTTATACGTTATGTTCGAGTCGAATACGACGTTTTATCTACGACTCATAGATTCCATTTTATATCTAATCTTTTAAATGTATTCGTCAATGGTGGCGAGGCGCAATGTCAAATAAGTGTCATCCACGTAGGTTTAGAGTGACTTTGACAGTACGTTCGCATAATGATGACAGTTCCTTCAAATAATGAAGTCATTATTTGAACGAACTGTCATTATTATACAACGCTAGTGTCATTATAATCATTGGCTCGTATCATGATGGGGATTATATAGTCATAGATACGTATGCAATGAACTCATTATATGTGAGTCGTAGATAATTATTTATGTATAACGGGTGATCTAAAATGACTGAGGACAGGTTGAATTTCTCGCCACAGTTTTCAACTTATTTAATGTTACTAAGATGGTATGCGTGCATGATACAGGTTATGATCACTATCAGATACCATAGTGAACTTGTCAGTAAGGGTTACGTTCCTCTGCATCGATATTTCATCTATTTTCTCTATTAATTTCTTATTGAGTTCTTGAAGAGTCTTTCTAAAAATAAAATAATAATTAATTAATTCAATTAATAGTTTCAATTTAATATACCTAATTATTATCAGAGAATGAATCCCTTTACAAGAAGGAACACCTACGCCACTGGACCAAAATAACAGCTGTCATTGGCAACCATTGCCAACATCACAATTATTCAAATTTGCGGGACATTCAACCTGTCCTCAGTCATTTTAGATCACTGTGTATTTGTTATGGACTAAGTTAAGTGATCAATAGTGAAGTATAAAGAACGGAACCGAGCGGGTGCCGACAGGCGGTGCATCTTACTCCCATCCCGATGGACAGGACGGGTCGCCGCGAAACCTGCGTTAGTTATGATTTGATCCTGCTGCTAAGGTTACTATAAATTAGTTTTTTACGTGTTTTGTGACGCGCGTATTTTTTGAATAATGACGCGCGTGTTTTCCTAAGCGCATTCTTATGACAGAAAATCGCCATGCTCGTCGACGCATAAAGATTTAGTTAGTTGGGAAATGTGCAGCTGAGCTGTGTTTATGATTATTTACCGACCGCTTGTAATCGGTTATGGACTGAAATTCTATAAAAACGGCACCACCTAATGACAAAAATTTCGATCAAGTGATCAACTCTTGGCTGAAAGCGGGCACTGAAGAATGGAATATCAGCAAAAATGTGTTGAAAATACAAATAAATTCATTAATAGGATAATCAAAAGTACTCTTCAACTAACAGTTATACTAAATAATAACGGCTATTAGATTATTGCTATAAATGTGCAGTAGATATAAATGGTAAACATAATACAGACACATTTCGCAATCGTTTTGTCTATAAAAAAATGCCGCGTGCCTGGAGTACTGCGAGCAAACTAAAACATAGGGTATAAAACTGTCCCTACCCGTTTCTATCAAACTACAGGAAAAGAACTTGATCCTAGTGGGTTTTATTGCGTCCTTCCGTTTAAGCGGAATTTTCTGTAATAGCCTGGATAAAGTTTGAGATGCACCCTACTACTGAAAAGATTTAACGACACAATAAGAACTGTGGGAGGGATAACCTGAGATGTATCTACCTACAAAAGGTTTAAGAAATACGGATTTATAAAACAACATCTCCTTCTACTGGCCGGGTGCGCGACGGTAGTCAATCTGTCCTTGAGTGGGATTTGTTTAAGATCGCCACGATATGGCGATGTTTCTATGCAGTTTCCTACTTAGTAATCACCCACGTGGTAGTTACCTGTAGCGTGTCGACTAAGGGCCGATTTTACAAAACAGGTTATACACACAGAAAAGTGATTATTTGGAATGAGAATACATAATCTCTTGAATTTATTTACTAGATTCAAATGCATATTTACTTGGATGTAGAAAGTTCGGTATATACAAGAAATGCCACATACTCAATCTAAGTAAAATAATTTCTCAGATAAATGCTGTCGACAAATAAATTCTTTCTTTATAAGAACCATGGCTGTGGAGTCGGAGTCGTGGAGTCGGAGTCGGAGTTCAGACAAATTTCAGAGAGTCGGAGTCGGAGTCGGAAAAAATGTACCGATTCCGACTCCGGGTCCATGTTTAAATAATGTAGAAAAAGACATGCGAGATGGCCGTTGCCTCAATAGATAGTAAACGATTAACTAAACATATTATTAGGTCTTCCACAAAGTAAATATAATTTAACTACAAAACACAGGTCGGTGGTGAGTGATGATTAGCAAAATGATTATTGTGAGTCGCTGGCCGCGTCGCATATATAGTTTATGTATTTCCAATTTCCAACAACCAACTTCAATATGCTAATTATGATAGCTCGATCATCTACAAATAAAAAAAATCGGACTTCGAAAGAACAGCTGAACAATTCATTAAATATTGCAAAGAGTATTTTAATGATATTCCCTTGCAATTTTAAAAAGAAAAAATAGTTTCCTACAGCTTTTGTACCATAAAAAATTTAATTTTTTTTATTTTTATTTGTCCCAATATCTGAATGTTTTTAAAAGATAATGGTTTACTAGTAAAACTTTGCAATTTTAGCTTTAATGTTTGATAACTTCAAACGTATAACCGTAATTGAATCTTTTTTTCGGCACATGAACAAATTTATCAAAGCTATCACCCTTGATTATACAATATTATGGTATAATAAAGGGTATCACATCGTTTTGTATTTAACAAAATATGTAGAGATTTTAAATTGCTACTGATAGTGTCAAGTGTAGGTTACGGATTTTAAGATTATTGGTGGGGCTATGTCGTAGTCTTCTTGCGATCAACTAAAAAACACCGATATTCGCAGATTTCGTCACCTACACTTGACAGAATTGAGCCAGATATATTTTTTATTATTAGCAAAGGTATAAACTTCACTCTAACGTAATCTTTAATGCATAAACTTAAACATGCATAATATATGTATAATAGCCGATTAAAAATTATAACTGCATTTCCGATTTAAACTCTACCTTAAGTTTTATGTAGGAATATCCATGTATGCAAGTTATACTCGTTGCAGCCAGAATTGTGACGTCATTACCACTAACAGAAGTAAGACTTGAGATTATTTTCATTTTATTTTGCACTTAATTTTGTATTCATTGAAATGAATTTTACTTTGTACTATACAGTGGTTTGTCATTACTTTTGTTATTATTAAAGATAGAACATCGGTTCAAGTGACAAACTAGTTCTGAATTATGTGCTCTCTAATGAGAAAACAGTTGAAGTTCTATTGATTTCAGAGATATTTTGAAAATATAAAAAAAGCGTCCTTTTTAAATATGGCCATAATTTTGTGGTCCGATCAACAGGCCTTTTTGATTTTATTTACAATTAGATTATGTCAGATTTATTTTTTTGCCATTAAATTCGCTGGAAACAAATAAAATTTTGCCGGAGTCGGATTTGGAGTCGGTCAACCAAAATTATTTGGAGTCGGAGTCGGAGTCGACAGTTTTTTTACCGACTCCACAGCCCTGATAAAAACCAATATTGTGTTGAAAGAAGTAATTGAATTTTTCGTCCAAAAATGTCAATTTCTCCAACGAAGTAGTAGTAAATCCATCCAAGTGCGTAGTTACTTGATCCAAGAAAATATAAGACATTAAATATAAGTAAGTATTGTTTACTGAATAAAAACCCACCAATTATTTAACTGAAGTGAATCTCACTTCTTTCAAGTAATCCCTTCTCTGGAATAAATATGCGCATCGTGATTTTGTCAAGGCTCGCGCGCCCGCGCGTAGGGCTGGCGCCGTAAAGGAGCGAAACCTACTACGAAAACAACAACGAAGTACCCGTAGGGGATGTGCCTTGTGATTAGTGTACAATAAACGTTTCAACACGGAATAATTTGATGTAAGGCACGCAACAGGTTAGAACGAGTAAGTAAATATATATAACATACCTATCTTGTTAATATTCGTACATTAAGTAGCTAAAAATATTTACCGGGAATAAAAATATACACTTCATTGAAGGCTGTTTACTTCCTTCACCAGAGCAACAACATTCTTAAATCTAGTAATTATTCCAAGAAATAAAATGTCTTGGTTGAAGTCAATAATCTCTCGCGTATATACGAAGCTACCAACTACTTCATCCAAGTAATTCTCTCTTCATTCGAGAAATTACTTTTCTGGGTGTAGCATCGAAATATTATATATACTAAATAGTGGTATAAATACCAGAATAAGTTGTTGATACTATGGAAACAAATATTTTAGCCAATGGGAGGCGGCACAGGATTCTTTATTCTGGGAATAACGATTCTACTGCTTTTACGTACGATTGTAAGATCGGCCCTAAAGCTGTTAATGTAAGTAAATCGGTAGAAGCAAGAAGTGTGTTTATAGTAAAATTAAGCCGCGTTTTCTTTCGTTGTGCTGAAGGAATTTAATAAAAGTAACATATTTGTTTACAAAATATGCTATCACCTGGCCGAAATAATTAAGTCAATCACAGTGCTTTTTCGTGCAGCGGTGACTGAGAAAAGTTCTTGCGGTATATTATTCCGCCATGGGCATCCAAATCGTTTCCCAGTTTCCATCCCCTAGAACCGATTGAGACAAGAGTTGACATCAATTGAAGAACTATATTATAAGTTGCCAAAGTCATTTCCCATGTTTGGGGTGACCTATTTTTTTTATACAGCGCGACTTGAAAAGTCGATTATTTAAGGGGAATTCCGATGTTTACGCTAGAATTAGCGCATTCTTTGGATTTGTTATTGACGACAGTATACGATCAGTTGATTCCAAATTTAGTAAACTTATTTACTAACATATTGGGCATTTCCCGTACACAAATATAACAATTTTAATGAAAAACTATACCCGCAAACCCCGTCGGCCATGACGATGCGCGGAGATCCGTGATCTCTGGTTGGCATGATTTCTCCAGTCAATGTTGTCGGAAATACAAAATATCTGATGGTGTATTCTATACAAGAAGTTATCGCTCGATGAACCAGAAACAACAATTATAGACGAGGAAATAGTCACTCAAATTAAAAACTCAAATTATCGCTTTAGCTCACAAAATTGACAATGTTTTTGCAATTAAATAAAAAATACAAAACGTATTTGGTTCATCAAGCGAAAAAGCTATATTTGTTGACCATGCAGTAAAAATATCGTGTTGATCGGTCCAATAGTTTTTGAAATATCATGCCAACCAATCGCGAAAAAACTGTTTCGAGAATATCGAGTACTTGCAGTATGTTTCTGCCAATCTGCTATACATGGGTCATACAATATTTGCGTCATTTACGTGATGGAATTCATTTTTCAACTTTCAACTTTTTTCGTTTTTGCGTCTTGTCCGAGCCTCTTTTGGTCTCGTCAAACGCTGTGTTTGTCGCGCACATTTGCAAATATGTTTGTTGCTCATTCCTATCGTTGTTATCGTTTTAAAGACGACAGAAAACCCTAATTAAAGAAATGCCTCTTGCTAAATAATCTGCAATATTTATTTGTTTTCAGCCATGGGGAACGTATTTGGAAGCTAGACGCCAAACGCTGATCATTTTTTTTGTAAATAAACTTAAAATTGTCGTTAGATTAGCGACAAAATAGTGAAAAAAATCTCAGATCTATAAGGGGATCTTTTAACGGTCTTTTAGTAACAATCTAGCACTGATTGGGTAGGTTTGGAGGGTGGTTTAGATACAAATTTAGTTTTAAAGTTCCGAAACCTAGTAAGTAGAATAGTACTGCACCTGTGAATATACTAAATAATAAATAAATCAAAGTGATCTTGGGATTGTTTTTCACAAGGTTGAGTTTGAGAAATAAAGTGTGTTAAAATTCTGAAACCATGTGCATATGGTAATATTACAGCTGCAAATACTATTATTTCCTGGTTATATGACGTCATAGAGATTTGGGAAGCTAAGTAAAATAAGAATTTGAGAAGCTAACATAAAATAAACCATCCTGAAGACTTTAACTGTAACAATTTTTATTTCTGCATTGTACCGGAAGTAGTCATAAATGCACTCAGTGGTAGCATTGGATAGATATTTTAAAATAAAACTCTTTCGTGGAAAAGAAATCTTACTCAACCATTTGGCTTACAAAATAAACCATGTAATATCGAATTTTGAAAAATCTTATTTTTTGGACAGTTGACTGTCCACAACTGACTTAAAGGGCTTACAATTGCCGTTGTCAGATGCGCAAAATCACTCACTACCGATATAATATCACTTGCCTTCTCTACTAACAAAATATATAACTATTACCTGTAATTAAAATCTACCAAATGTTCCTTCGTAAACCGTATGATTTATAAAAAGAATTTCTACCAAATGTTTCTTATTAAAATATATATCCAATAACACCACTCACGACCTAGGTTCTGGTTATAAATTCCACCCCCATGCAGTTATCACGTCTGTCGGTATATTCTAAGAATCAAAACTGTTAAATACGTCAGGTATTTTTGTTACGTAAATTAGTTTCCTGAGCCTCTAAGACATCATATAACCAAGAAAGAAACAATCACATATAATCATAATCAAGAACATAATCAAGTAATCACCGACTTCGTTGGAACGTACGAAATATCGTGGGAAATTCGGTCAGACGGACGTTGTAAAGCAAACTCCTTTTATCTTCGTTCAAATTTTCGTTTTAATTAAAAGCTTCATCAGGAACAAGGTACAGTGAATAAAACAAACGCTTCAGCATACACAGAAACCGTCACAATTATAAGCAGGCAGCAAAAAAAGTTAATTAATTCTCTATTTACAATTAGAGTCGGGGAAAAGCTGCTAAGAGATATCGGCGCCATTGGAGGCAACAAGTCAAAGCATCCCAGCCAATTAACAAACGAACGCATAAGCACATTACAATATAAGTGTATAACCGCATCGTGTATATTTTTGAACTTATGGTTAATCAAAAGCGAATAAATTGTACTTAATTGGCTCGTGTCTGACTTAAAATTTAAGCAACTGTTCCCGTTAGCCTTAATATGAAACATTTCCAGAAAAAGTATGGATTTATAATAATACATGGTCACAGTCAATGGCATGCAAAGTTTTTTCTCCGTAATTTTGTATCACTTTTGTGCAAGGCAATACGCGACTTAAGCCATTGATTAGTCTGACCATAATATTTCAGGGGACAACCACCGCACGTTTGATCTTTAATGTTTGAAAACACATTATTAATATTCTTCTTGGCACCGACAACAACACAGAAATCATAGTTTCTGAAAAAACCAGCCAGCTTGGAGGAAATGCCATCAATTTGAGTAAGGTTTTTATACTTAACTTGAGCAACACTACACCCGTCCACCGTCGTACCATCGCGAAAGGGGCTATTAAAAATGAGTACCCCAGATCGACGGTTCAAAAGCTAATTTTCAATAGCCCCTTTTGCGATGGTGCGATGGATGACGGGTGTAGTGTTGCTCAGGACAAGTATAAAAAGCTTAGTCAAATTGATGGCCTTTCCTCTAAGCTGGTTGGTTTGTTCAGAAACGATGTTTCCCATGTTGTTGTCGGTGCCAAGAAGAATATTAATAATTTGTTTATGGCAATTAGCGCTAAAATACTTTTGAACGGCTAGATTCGCATTTTCGACCATTGTGCGTCGTTGTTATTTTAAATGTCGCCTCATAATTGCTATTCTAGCAACTCTCTTGATTCTTTTATTACGTATCTGTCAATTTTCCCACGCCTCCAAGGTTTTTCTTTACTTCTGTATATTTCTCAATGGAAATGTCTATATCACGTACTTCGTACTTAACATACTTTGGCTTCTCTTTTCCATGTTCCATCTCCAGACACCGAAATATCTGTAAATGGATGGTATTCTTTACATTTTTTTCGTTTGATGCTTTATTCGTCTTCATATGGTAACTGCTTTAGCTGCAGACTGCATATTGTCTATGGAGGCGTAGTACAAGAGTCATAGTTCCTGAGATAAATTCATCAAGCTGTGAACATTATTCATAGAAAATGTTGACTGTTCAAAGCATAATGAGTATAATTAGTTTCACAGAATAAGTTACTTTCCTTAGCGACTACTTTTTCGACTTGTCAAGTTACAAGAACAATAAGTTACGAAACGAAATATATATCGGCGCGATTGACTTATACCACAGAACGTCGACATTACCTACCCCCATACCCGGTCGGGCGGAACTTGGTGCCAAACCAAAAATGCGAGCATCATTCTAAAAAATAACGATGCAGGATGCGTGCCGTGGACCGTCGTCTCTGTTCCTTTATCCACATTCTTAGTATTATTGATTCAATTGCGAGTAACCATTATTGTTTATAAATATACAAGCGGGCTATCCGAGCAGATACCGCGTTCTCCAAATTCTACAGGTACAGTCGGCTAATAGCTTATAACTTAGTTAATTTTGCAAATTTTATCTTTAAATTTCGTAGATATGTTCTCAAGACATTAAATAATAAAATAACGTAAAAAAAGAAGAATAGATTTTTTTACTCCAGATAACTGGAACCCTCCCTTAAACAATTAGAAACCACTATCGGTCCTATCTGAATTGCGAAATCTAGATTGTACCAATTGCCACATATATTCACCGAAAAAAAAACGGCAGTACAATTGTAGGAGAGTATCATAATTATGCTAATCTTATGTTGCAAACTTTTTTACATAATTTACCAATTTTAATGATTATTTCTTTTAATTTGCCACATACTTGTGGAATTTTGGTTCATCTCGCCCTCGATCAGTCAGTTGGTCACTTCGACGCTACGCCATCTATCGCCACTTCGTTCGACTGTCCCAATTATGTATACAGGATGCTATTCCTTACATTATTCATCCTAATATCTGTGTGTCCGTAACAGATAAACAGCTTACAAGTAAAAATTTTCAATTTTATCGTTGATCAATCGTTTGCAATCTTTAATCCATTTCGATAGTTTTAACACTACCTTGCAAGAAAAGTCATTCAGATGAAGAAAAAAAAAGTATTTTTTCTTCAAATAGACGGTATATATTTTCACTTTTTTTGCTCCAAAATTATGTAGAAGATCTATTCTCAAATGCAATGATGAAATTCTGGAGAAAAAGAGTCGTGGTTTGTGGAAAACTTGTGGATATGTACCTAGCTGATGAAATAACTGCCATTTGCGAAGTTCCATGGAATCAGATGAAAATTCAGGCTACTGGTTACTTTAACCCTACCACAACCAAGCTGCGACTATTTTGCCCCAGGTTGCACGTAAACTAATAACAAATATGTTATTGATTTATTTCTTCCACAAAAAAGATTGTACATAGCGTGTACCACTAAGCAAGCCTCTAAGGGTTAAACAGTTACTTTGATACTCTTCTAAAATGTTTAGGGCGTTTGGTTCAGTCGATATGAATTCACAAAAATACCTAAAATAACAATTTGTAACGTTTTTTTAAACTTTTTCGAACACTATACCTTGATAGAAAGCTTTCCTGTCCCGATTGATATTCACTCCAAAAGTATCTATGAAAAACGAGTATGCGCTTTCCATTCACAAAATCTAATCCTTCTTTTCGGAAATTTTCTGATTTAATTAATAATTTTAACATTTTTTCATTAAGACAAACATTAGTTTTGTTGCTTTAATTATTAACATTAAAATAATCAATAAACTTTTGAGTGTAGATCGATGTAGGTAGGGGAGAGCGGGGCAAGTTGTCATAGCTTTTAGTTTTTTATTTCTTCCTTCCAACGGAGAACATGCATTTTAAATTTTAAGGTATGAACGAAAAGCTGCATATCTTAGGTATCTACTGGTAAGACTTTTGTTTCGTTTCTTCAATATATAGTGTAGCAATAAAACTATCCTCAAGCGTACTTTCTTTTGAGAACTTGCCCACGACAACGGGGCAAGTCGTCAATACCAATGGGGTAATGTGTCACAATACCAAATAACTCAATTTGTTTTTAAAACTCTTATTAAATACAAGGATATAAAAAAAATAAATTCTAATGCCTGGTATTCTAACTCTAAATACTAACAGAACTTGAAACTTAAATATCACAGACCGTTTAAATCAGTCTTTTAAATGTTAGATTATGTTCTATCAACAATGGTTAGGTAACTAGTTTTAAGGACGAAAAAATACATGAACAAAAATTCAACTTGGGAAATAGGTTCATTTTCTTTGAAAATATTGAACACAAAACTTTTAGAACGCAAATAGAAAGAAGCAAATAAAAGCGATTCAGTTAGTCCAGATCAGAATCACAGTTGTGGCAAACGTAAGAATTTTTCTGTTTAGTGCACAGCTCGTGTGACCACAATTTGCACTCTAGGCACTGAACCCACGTTTCGTTAGGCCTGCCTGAGAAAGACTCGAGGCAAACCAGGCAAAAATATTCAACTTCCTTTTCAGATGCGCTCGATTCAATTGAGATTTTTTCTTCAGTCAGTTCTTCTTTCTTACTGCCTTCTCATTTAACGTATTTTTCTTCGTTTTTGTTCCGGAATTCTTGGCCTTTTGCCGGGCTTTTTCTTCATCTAATTGATTTTTTACCGGCGTATCAGTGAGAATCGCGCTCTTCCTACGTTTCCTATTAATTGGATGTTTTCGTGGTCCTGCTTTAGGAAAAGGTCTCACATCCTCGGGCGAGACAGCGCTTGATGGTCCAGGGACACCAATCACTGTGGATGTCGAGGGAATAGCAGATTCCTGATGGTCCGCGATGGGATCTCTCGCAGTGGACGTGGAAGGAGTTGTGTCATTCGTCGTTTGCTGACGGTCAGTTGTCACATCATCAGGATCATCAGCAATTGGTACTTCATTTGGATCTGACCGGTCCGTAACATAGGAAGCCATGTAGTCGCAGTCTTGGAAGATATGCCGGTTCAGTGGCCAGATCCCACTGACTTTGAATCCAGCTTTGATATTGGAAGGTGATACAGCCAAAGGCAGTGCTGCCTTTACAATACCGAGTATATCATATATCGTAGCCGTTTTGCCAGGATTAGAAACCATCCATGAATCCAAGGCTGAGTTAAAATAACGCTTGAGCGGGTCATACACACTCCTGACGAGGGGTTGGAGGTTATGGCTACAATGAGGAGGAAACGATAGGACGACTACACCGGATTGTTTGCATAGGTTCAAGGCCTCAACTGACAGATGGGAATCGTGATTATCAAGTAGTAAAAGCACTTGCCGTTCAGGAGAACATCGTGTGTGTTGAAATGCTTTATAAATTCAATGAAGTTTCCTTCCTTTATCCACCCCGAAGGGTTCGCCCCCCCCACTGCAACCAGTTGGCCCATTTAATATAAAATGCTCTCTGAAATGAACCCTTGGAAACACGAAGTACGGTGGTGTGGAATTCCCATCAGCAGATACCGCGATTCCCAGAGTGACAAGAGTACCCCGTTCTGCAGACGTCAATTTGCCAACCTGTTTCCATCCTCTTCGAGCTACTACAAGTTCGGGTTTCTGCACATTTGTTATCCCAGCCTCGTCCATGTTATAAATATCGTGAGCTTCAAAATTGTACAATCCCAAAACATTCGTTGTCAAAAAACTCTTGAACTGACGTACGGTTAAAACCGGAGGCACGCGCAAGGCTCGTTGCCTCCGGAGTTCTTATGGACAGTTGCGCATTCCTTAGCAAATAAGCAGTAAACCAGTCTTTTCCGGCGCATTCCCTTTCATACCAAGAATCTGGCAGCTTGATTTTGAGAGCCTTCCCAAACTGAAATGCAAATTTCCTTACTTCTTTCGGGGAAAGTCCATAGTATATATCAGAAGCCGTCATCAAATACTGTTTTAGTTTTTCCTCCTGGGCACTGCTAAAAATCATCACGTGCGTCTTTCTATAACCAACGTGAAGAGCTTGGGGATTCACGAGGTCTTCATTTTGTAGTTTTTTTGTGTACCTCAGTAGAGTACGGTAATTGATGTCTTTTGCAGGCTGTGGTACAGACGAGCCTTGTTTTACAGCCTGGCAAGCACTTAACATGACGTCTGGTGGAGTCTCCCCTTGCGTGGTTTTCTTCTTGTACTTTCGCATTGTCCTATGGAAAGTGAAATAATACAAAAGAAGGAATTAAAACTGATAGCACCCCTACCACGTACTTATATATGTTATGTAAATGCAATTCAAGCAGAAAATATAATGTGGGGTAAGTTGTCAGTAGTAAAGATGGCGACAACTTGCCCCTCAACCAATCTGACAACTTGCCCCGCAGGGGCTCCTTCCAAACAAACCATCATGGCTGCTCCCGACAGCATCAAGTCAACAAAATCAAGGTGGCATTAAATACAGTAAACCTGCTTAATCCATGTATATATATTGCGTTTTAGATGTCTGGCATACAAAAGCGCTCAGTTGAAAAAAACGAGAGAGCAAAACCAATTGCGAATTCACACAATCGTTGACAGCTAACCTCTCCCTTTAACTACGCGGACTACACTGCCCACCACAGCTGCCCACCTCTCTAGCGAGTACTTGATTTACTAGTTTACATTTGACAACTTGCCCCACCTGATAACTTGCCCCGCTCTCCCCAACTGAAAAAAAGTTGGATCAAACACGAATGATTATACTGAACAACTACAAAGATTATGAATCAAATTACAACTGATTCTAGCAAGCTCTGTTTCCGTAGAATCAAAATCCGAAACCATACATGGCAAATAAAGTCTTGCTTTAACTTCAGGACAAAGTTTGGCAGAAGCTTTTTTTATTTTAACAAGAAAACACTGATTTTTTTTCCTGTTCATGAGAAAAAAGCTAATTTATGGCAAAATAAAAGGCACCCACAAAATTTTAATTAGAAATAAAATCAATAGAAAAGACAATTGCTGACATTTAATTTTCTTTGTTGTGCACATATTCTAGCTATGTACTTATTATTTTAATATCTTAATGACGTCATTAAGGATTCATGTCAATGATTGAAGAATTTTTAAATAAACATTTGCAGAAAGACTGAAATTTCCTTGGGCGCTTCCGAATGTATATTGAATATTCCTAACTTATTATTGAAATATTTGCCTGATATTTAAACAAACAAAATTGAGAAATTTGGCACCCCTAGAAAATATGTTATTTATGTATTAATAGTTCGACCAGAAACAATTATACAGGGTGAATCACTAGAGTCGCAATAGTCGATACTGCCTTTATCTTAAGAGATAGAAAAAATATTTTATAAAAAAGTTGTTTGGCCTATCATTTTCTACAATGCAAAATTAGTTTCATTTATACAGAATGTTGCGTTTAGATGTCAAGGAAATAATATGATTTTTTAATGGAATGCCCTGTATATTATACCATATTATAAATACTAGGGAAGTTATTTATTAGTTGTCCTTTCAGTTATTTAGATTAGACGGTATTTGCTTTTGACAGCAGTAGTAAAAATAATTTAGTGATACCAATCAGGAATGAATAAATAAAATGATAGACACAAAATTAAACTTTAATCACTAATACATAACCTTGATATTAACTGCAATAACAGCACGCAGTGGGCATGACATATAATTAATCATATATGGTACTGAACGTACTGTAATGGACGACCGCCCGGAGAGTCCGTCGACAATCGGTTTCGGTATCACCTCTTTAGACATTCTTCATCAAACTTCCCGTCAAACATATGACGGCATCAATAAAATAGCCAATTGTGGAATTTACACCAGTGTCCCGTATCGCCTCTTGTAACGAAGCAACATGTGGTCAATACCAAGAGAACATGTATTTTTTAAAGGATACTCTGGAAAACCTCATTTTTACGCCTATAATTTATTTCCGTAATACATCACGTTTGTTTATTTTAAATGAGGGATTTATATGCCAAACATTTTATTACCGGCTCGCGAAAGATATAGACATTCCATTCATTTATTACTCGCGTTCAGTTATGGATTTAGTATAGATAAGCAATGTTTCAATAGCAAAGGATCCCTTTCAACTTGTAATATTTATTATCAATTCATTACATCGCAAAATGCACATATCTAACGTACGAATCTACACATCAAAGGAAAGCAAGACGATATAGGTTCCAATATTCAAACAGAACGTCTATAGGTTTACGTATTACTACAAGTAAACATCTTGAATTCGATATGCTAATAAACGGTTTTCGTTTTCATCCTTTACAGGTATCTTCTTTATCCTACCATGCATCGATGCTTACGCCAGGGTCGACTTGAGAACCAGGACTTATGATATCCCACCCCAAGAGGTAAGCTATTTGACATTACTTATAAAATGTAAAAACAACCGAATTACATACAAATGTACCGGGTGACCCACGCCATAGGTACGCTCCTTTTATCCTTTTATTGATGACGCTAGACGAATGAAATTTGGAGGATAGCTTACAGACAAAAGGCCATTTTTGGGGATATTCTTGATGTTAGACCGTTTTTTCGGAAATGATCTTTGAATCCTATATTAGTTTTGGGTTACTTTTAAGCAGGATGACATTCACACACACACACACAAATGTATCGTCAATTTGTATCATCTAGGAAACGGAAAAGTCACTTTTTTGTTTATTAATCTAGGTGCTTATGAATTCGTGAAAATAGTCAAAAATTGTCAAATAATCATTAAGAAAATCGATTTTGGCCTATATGGGGTTACTGTCGTCCTCTAGCGTGATTTCATTGGTTTTTGGCCAATGAGTACATTTTACCCGTGTACTCCATTGGTACAACCTGATTATTCGACAGAAAACATCTTTCTAATTACGATGATACCAAATAATTGATTTTTTGCTGAAAATTTTAGCGTGTATATGTCGTTTAAAACTGGGAAACGTCAGTATTACATCATGTACACAAAAACAAATCTTTCGTCAATTTTCTTCACCATGGCACCAGAAAAAATATAATTTTGGTTAATTAATCTAGACGGCGATGAATTGGTTGAAATAGTCGAAAATTGACAAATATACCCTGGCTACCTTAAGCGTTAGACGCTTCGCACACGATGAAACTCGTGTGGCAGACTCAAGTATCTTGCGACTCGGGTAGCGAAAAGACCAAGTTTCCTAGGATACTTTTGATCACACCTGTGGCGACACAAGTCTCGTTGGCGCGACGTTTTTGTTGTCTCCAAACATTTATTTTCTTAACTAAAGATGACTGTACGGATATACCGTAATGATGAAGTAATGAATAAATACAAAATAATTAATTAATCTATACATTTGATTAAGTATATATTTTTATAACACCTTTTCAAAAAGTGATGATCTAAATTGTTTTCGGATCAGCACTTTTCACATATGTTTAAATAATATTTAGAGGTTGCTACCAGTTGTCAATTTAATTAAAATAAATAAAATTTATATTTACTTTAATGAAAATAAAAAAAAACTAGTAAGAAAATCCGGGCCGAAGTTAAAATACCCCAACCGTAAAATATAAATGACGTGAACCGATTGTGCCCATTCACGAACTTACTTATTTTTTAAGAGATAAGCTTGTGTACCAAAATTCAGATCAATTACTTCAAAATTACGGCAGTTATCTGACACAGACGGACAGACGGACATACCTAAATCGATTCAGTTTTCAATGCTGACCAAAAATATATATTTACAAGTCTATACCTGCCACACTTCCTTAAGGGTGTTACAAATGTTGAACAAACTGAATATACCCTACCACAGTAAATGTGGGGCGTATAAATGTATATTATGTATGTTTGTTGTGTTTCATGATGAATTGACTCCAGCACCAAAACCCGTCCTGTACATTTTTGGCATTGAGTTTCTCACAAACTAGAGATAATTGACAATTCTAACTCACATTCGGTTTCTTTAGAAAAGAAAAATCACAGAATTAGTTGTCATTAGTTCGATTTTTGTTTGCTGTTGTCCAGTGTATTATAGTCAATTGTCTTCGATTCTCGTCTATTTGCCAAACGAAAAGAGTGTAAAATGTATATTGATTATTTTTAAAATTGAGGTTTGCAAAATTATTAAGATGAAGAACTATAAAAATATTATTGCGTATTTTGTGCAAATTTAATTATTTTTGTGTGACAGCTCTTAACAACCGCTATATATTATTTTAAATTTATAAAAAATAGTGTAACCAGAGGTCAAAATAATTGCCAAATAATGGTCATTATAATTGCAATACAATAAGAGAGATAACGATATAAAAAAGTAACAAAAAGCTTTTTAACGTAAAACACTACTAACAACCGACCTTTAATAGTCACGACCTGTAAAACTAAATCCAATGCAACGCGGCTGCCGGGTCGCGTCCGACTTCTGTCTCACTACCGAAATCTCGTTGGGATTCGGGTAGCTCCGTTAGCGGAGCCCCACTCTTACAAAGGAAGTGGTTGAGTCGCGTCGTGCTGACGATTCCAGTCTCACAAACGACTAAAAAGTTTCACCGTTTACGAAGCCCCTTAATGAATTGGGTTTTGGTCAAGAAGTGATTTTTTCATGTTAAGTACACATGATGGCTGGGTACACGGAATTATTCAATCACAAAACATAGTTTGAAATCATACAATAATGGCAAGTCTGTTTGTTCTCTTTCTATCATTTTTCTAAAGATGTATAAAAAAAATGCCACATTATTACTCATTACAAACGGACGGAGTTTTATAACCAGGCGTGTGTTTCGTGAGCGTTAAAAACTGAAAAAAAATGGCTTTAATTTCTATTTAAGATCACATATTAAGAAAATCAAACAGATGCTAAACAAAAATGTGCCATGTCATTGATTTTACTAGTCGCGCGCTTGCTCGCTCCTTGTGAACGCATATTCTATGACTCGGCTCATTAAAGGTTTACTGTCTTGGACAAGTACAAGCATATTCGGCATTCTTGTTACATGTATGTATGTAATTCAATGAGCTTTCTTCTGCGCAGGTGTTGACGAAGGATAGCGTTACGGTATCGGTGGACGCTGTAGTGTATTATCGTGTGTCTAACGCAACCGTCTCAATCGCAAACGTCGAGAATGCTCACCATTCTACAAGATTGCTAGCCCAGACTACTCTAAGGAATATTATGGGACAACGACCATTGCATGAGATCTTGAGTGAACGTGAGAGTATCTCCCAGCATATGAAAGCACTGCTGGATGAAGCTACTGACTCTTGGGGAATTAACGTTGAACGTGTCGAGATGTAAGTACCTACGATGATGCTCAGAACAATTAGTACTACAATTAGTTTAGTATTTATACGACATTCATTTAAATTGTACTCCAGGTAGGTACATATTACACTAAAATGCCACCCATCATGGTAACATTGCATTTTCCTATTTAAAATTTTCAGCATATAGAGTGTAAAATAATTTACAAACGAGCACGTAAAGTATGGAAACAAGGCACAATCTCTTGAATCGTTTGTTAAAATTTAATAACACATTGATTGGATTTATGTTATATTTAAAGTAAATGACCACATCTCGCGCAGTGGAGAAATATGAAACAAAACAATTTGATAATGCTACAATTTGATAATTTGACCACTTAAAGTTGTATTTTTTAACGAAGATAAAATATCATAGTGCAACAATCATTTTGTGACTTCCAGTTGCTCATCACCAAACGAAAGTGTAGTTACTATATAACTATACATGGAAGGTTTCACGTTAGTTTTCACTTTAGAGTACATTTTCAAAGTTTTTGATCTGGTGATGTGTCTACATTAAAAATCAATAAAATATGAAACAATTAATCAATTTTATTCATATTAACTCGTTGAATATTACCTTTCCAACGTGGAGAGTGTGAATAAACTATATACATATATACCGGGTGATTCAATTTTGAGGCTCACCATGGGGATCTCGCTTATTAGTGGAGACTAGGAGAATGTGCAGGCCTAATAGGCCTGCTGGTCGACCTAGGTAGATCGCCGAAGCGTTAAGAGGGAAACAAAAAGCCCGGATGCTGCTACACGCGCGACGTGATTATCTCGTACGTTCGAAGCGGTTACGGGGCGCCATCTATTGCTTCGTAGCGTAATGCCACAGCGACATGATGATGTGCCGCCGTCTGGTGACCGCGTCGCGAAGCGCGCGGCCGTTGCCTAGCAACTCGATCGGTTGCCATGGCGACGCGCTGACCTGTACACTCCTAAAGCATAATCCATAAATTTACCCGAATCGAGGTAAAAAATAACGAAAACTGGGCCGAAAATGGACGAAATCGAAGGCCTAAGCGCTGTAGAATCAAATTTTAAGCGGAAAATCGGCGCCTGCGGCGCCGATTTTCGCTTCTCCGAGGAGCAGATCCTTCCCCCGATTCCCCGATTTTCGTAAACTTCTTGCGCGGACTGTGTTAGACTTTTAGTATATAGTAGGGACTAGGAGAATGTGCAGGCCTAATAGGCCTGCTAGTCGACCTAGGTAGATCGCCGAAGCGTTAAGAGAGAGAGACAAAAAGCCCGGATGATTATGATCGTACGTTCGGTGCGGTTACGGTCGCGCCATCTATTGCTTCGTAGCGTAATCTCAAGAGCGACATGATGTGTCGCCGTCTGGCGACCGATCGATTGGCATGACGACGCGCTGTACAGTCCGAAAGGATAATCCATAAATTTATCCGAATCGAGGTAAAAAATAACGAGAACTGGCCGGAAATTGGACGAAATCGAAAGTCTAAGCATCGTAGAATCCAATTTTAGGCGTAAAATCGGCGCCTGCGGCGCCGATTTTCGCTTCTTTCAAAAGCCTTTGCATTGCCAAGTTTCAATATGTTTCTAAAACTCTTGTTTTGAGTGTGAGTCACGTTTAGTATATAGTAGGGACTAGGAGAATGTGCAGGCCTAATAGGCCTGCTAGTCGACCTAGGTAGATCGCCGAAGCGTTAAGAGAGAGACAAAAAGCCCGGATGCTCTTACACGTGCGACGTGATTATGCTCGTACGTTCGGTGCGGTTACGGGCGCGCCATCTATTGCTTCGTAGCGTAATCTGAAGAGCGACATGATGTGTCGCCGTCTGGCGACCGCGTCGCGAAGCGCGCGGCCGTTGCCTAGCAACCACGATCGATTGGCATGACGACGCGCTGGCGTGTACAGTCCGAAAGGATAATCCATAAATTTAGCCGAATCGAGGTAAAAAATAACGAGAACTGGCCGGAAATTGGACGAAATTGAAAGTCTAAGCACTGCAGAATCCAATTTTAGGCGGAAAATCGGCGCCTTCGGCGCCGATTTTCGCTTCTTTCAAAAGCCTTTCCATTGCCAAGTTTCCAATTTATTTGTAAACTCTTGTTCTGAGTGTGAGTCACGTTTAGTATATAGTAGGGACTAGGAGAATGTGCAGGCCTAATAGGCCTGCTAGTCGACCTAGGTAGATCGCCGAAGCGTTAAGAGAGAGAGACAAAAAGCCCGGATGATTATGATCGTACGTTCGGTGCGGTTACGGTCGCGCCATCTATTGCTTCGTAGCGTAATCTCAAGAGCGACATGATGTGTCGCCGTCTGGCGAACGATCGATTGGCATGACGACGCGCTGTACAGTCCGAAAGGATAATCCATAAATTTAGCCGAATCGAGGTAAAAAATAACGAGAACTGGCCGGAAATTGGACGAAATCGAAAGTCTAAGCATCGTAGAATCCAATTTTAGGCGTAAAATCGGCGCCTGCGGCGCCGATTTTCGCTTCTTTCAAAAGCCTTTGCATTGCCAAGTTTCAATATGTTTCTAAAACTCTTGTTTTGAGTGTGAGTCACGTTTAGTATATAGTAGGGACTAGGAGAATGTGCAGGCCTAATAGGCCTGCTAGTCGACCTAGGTAGATCGCCGAAGCGTTAAGAGGGAAACAAAAAGCCCGGATGCTGCTACACGCGCGACGTGATTATCTCGTACGTTCGAAGCGGTTACGGGGCGCCATCTATTGCTTCGTAGCGTAATCTCAAGAGCGACATGATGTGTCGCCGTCTGGCGACCGCGTCGCGAAGCGCGCGGCCGTTGCCTAGCAACGACGATCGATTGGCATGACGACGCGCTGGCGTGTACAGTCCGAAAGGATAATCCATAAATTTAGCCGAATCGAGGTAAAAAATAACGAGAACTGGCCGGAAATTGGACGAAATCGAAAGTCTAAGCACTGTAGAATCCAACTTTAGGCGGAAAATCGGCGCCTTCGGCGCCGATTTTCGCTTCTTTCAAAAGCCTTTCCATTGCCAAGTTTCCAATTTATTTGTAAACTCTTGTTCTGAGTGTGAGTCACGTTTAGTATATAGTAGGGATAGAGCCTATATTTAAATTTGGCGAAGATTCGTATTTTTGTGCTGATCAATTATCTGAAACGAAATTTAAGCCATCATTTTTCATTTTGAAGATATCCGTAAAAAACTGAAATGTTAATATCGTTTATAATTTGTTATTCAAAACCAAATGTAGCTACACATTTGAAACAAAAACATTCTATACTTAGCTACTTTTTAACAACGAATTCAGTGTCATTTTTTAATTTTAAATAACATGAAAGATGGCGATGTAACCATGGCCAACTTTTGTTTTTCTTATGGGCGCCATGTTGAATTTTGGCATTTTCCGATAGTTGTGTTTTTCTCATTTCCGCAATGTATAACATGTTGGCATTATTTTTTTAAACAATGGTGTAATAATAATAAAAAAACTTGGAGCTTGGTTACAGACCGCAAGACTGACCAAGAGTGCTTTGGATTGGTATTAACAACATTCAGATTGTAAAAAAAGCAAGTTTATACAAAAAAAAAACAAAAAGTTAATTTTGTAGTAAATGTTCAAATAGTCCGCAATTTTCTTGAAGGCATAACTGTCTCCGGTTTTCTACATGTTGTAATGCTCTTCTAACTGTTCTTCCCGGAATATCATTGGCCGCATTTGTTATTCGATACCGCAGATCCTCGATATTTCTGGGAGTATTGTGATAAATTTTGTCCTTCACAGTTCTCCATAGAAAATAAGTCCAGAGGACTTACATTAGGGGGTCTAGCTGGCCATTCCACCACTCCACCATTACCAATCCAGCGATTTGGATATTGTTGATTCAAAAAGTTTCTTACAACTGCCGCATTGTGAGGCGGTGCTCCATCTTGCTGACACCACAATATTCTCCTTTGGTCCAACGCAACATAGTTAAAATAATCTGCCACTTAATCTGTAATTAATTCTGCACGACCTGGTTAAGCAACAGTGCTGTTCTTCACGAGGTCGTGATATATAAAAAAAAAACATGTTTAATACGCACGAAATACAGTCACACTCTTCTACACAGACATAATTAATTTGCACAAAAAGCCGTCAGAATCATGCTGAGAAATAAGTTGCATGTATAGACACACAGTTTAGTACCCGCGTTGTCACAACAGACCTTTCTCGTGCTGTGAACTGATGTGACGACGCACACTCTTCAAAATAATCCGGGATGCTGTTATATACTTTCGATATTTGGTATGAGAAAGACTTTTCGAAATGAGCCGTTTCATGCATCGGTGGTGAAATTGTCCCCCTACATCTAATGTTGATAGAGTACTCCCCTGAAATGAATTTTCTCGGATAAATACGGGGGCCCTATGAACAAAACCACCGAATGATAGAGGCAGGCGGTATGTAGGAATCTTCAACGTTTCATATTTAACCAGCTCAATTCCATCAGTTTATGGGTAACGTGGTCACGACGCACTGGTAAAAATGACTAATCTAGGTGGACGTTTGGTCCAAATTTTATGTCAACAGATGGACGCTATGGACTTTTGACAATTATTAGGAATGTTGGAAGTATTAGAAACCGAATTGGTAATCCGTATAAAATCAACAAAGCGTGTTCAAACAGGCTCTCTATCCAACGTATGCAACTGATTTCATCTTCATCACTTTTAGTGTCTTGTATTACATAACGTGCCGAGCTACAGTTTGGAGCAACAAGTTCACCCATTTAGAGGGTCTTGGTAGAGGAAACTACAAACTCTATATCAACTAACACTATTTTAAAAGTCTCAGATTTACCCGGTAGACAAGATCTACTAATTGCTAAAAATGTTCCTAAAATTAATCTTTAACAAGCTGCAACTTTTTTGCCCACCTAGTTCCACCTTGCGGGTACCACAGTTGGAATGTACAGACTCTATAGAGTATGGAAATAGCAAATTCATCCCCGCTTTGCACCGCAGCCGCATCTAATAGCGGTACGCAGAGGTGTTATTTGTGCAGAGGCACTTCAAAGGAATTTAACAAAATTGATCAAATTTAAAAAAAAAAGAAGTCTCTATAAGACACTTGAGATTTGGCCTTTCTCCTTTGCATGCCTGGATTCGCTTTTTAGAAGCATTAGTCCACATGTCGTATAAACTAACAATAAAGAAATGGCAACACGAGATATAAACGAACAATATGAAATATCTCAAAATAAACGGCGAATTCAAGCTGAGTTTAAACAGCAGTTAGGTCTTCTTGTGGATCGTCCGAAACCAGGCTACGGCAGTTCGAATGATGGAAACACCGCTCGACCATTTTTTGCTCATGCAGAAATTTCCTCCAACATAACAGGAGTTGATGTACAAATAATTAAAAGATCTCGTACCATTTTCATGTGTCTGTCAATCGAATTTCCTGTGAATACAGTTGCATTCAAAACCTATTGTTTAGTCCAAAAATATGCGTTGTATTATATGTCAATGACACTACACAAAATTCTAATTCATAGCGCTGATGTTATGGATTCATGCCTATTACTGTCTATTATCTGAGGAGGCCCAAGAAGCCAGAAACAAAAACATAAAATGGTTTAGACAAGGAAAGACACGCAAAATGAGTGGAAGACTTACAATGACCGATCTAATTAATAGACTCCTCCTAACATCTGACCCTATAATATCCAGCATGAAACTTCCTCCAAAGAAAAAATTATCTTTATCTCTAGAAGTAACATCATTATTATTAGTATTTTCATTTTCATAGTTTTATTGTATTCAATATCTCTCATCTACTAAAATTTAAAAAATTACTTAATTCGTTAATATTTATTTTACTTATTATAGAAGAATACTAAGCAAAGCCAACTTTTTATTCTAATCTTTGGTGTCCAGAATATATGTGTTCACATTTTAAGTTTACTATGACAGAAAATTAGTTAAGTGCGTTACCATTTGATAATACTGGGAACAGGCGGATGTAAACCTGGTTAGGAGATACTTTTCAGGATTTGTCACTGTTACCCGATTAAAAGTAATTTTCAAACATCTACCCCAAAAACCCCCGAATACTAAATTTCAACTAAACTCAAAGTATTTTAAAACAAATGTCAGCCATATTTGATCCGCCATTTTATTTCTTTAATTTCTGATTTTGTATTTGTAATCAGAGACCCAACAACTATACTGAATTTCAGCGAAATGTTATGTAATTTTAGTACATATTTCCGAAATTTTATTACGATAGTTTTTGATATCTACCAAAAACTTTATTTCTGTTAAATTGAAAGCAATTTCAGAACAAATGTCCGCCATATTGGATCCGCCATTTTGTTTATTTTATTATGATTTCAAATTTATAATCAGCGACTCCAAATCCCCCTAATATCGAATTTCAGCAAAATTGAAAGTAATTTAGGGATTATTATCCGTCATATTGGATCCACCACTGTTTTTTTGTTTTTGTTTATATCGGATTTGTAATGCGCGACCACAAATCCCAAATACTTAAATTCCGCTAAATTTAAAGTAGTTTTCGAAAAAATGTCGGCCATCTTGAATCGGCCATTTTGTCTTTTTTTACTTTTGGTATCGGAGTTGTAATCGGCGACCTTTCAAACTTTAGATTGCCGAGTTTTACCTAAATTGTAAATACTTTCGACTTTTAGCCAGGTTTTTGGGATTTTTTCACACACTATGCCAAAAATGAGTCGCAGACATGAATTCTGGACTTTTTGAATTTTGCCCGCTTGAACCGCGGTGACGAACGGCGCGAACAGTATGTCCCCGTAATTAAACACCGGCAATACCAGGCCCTGTCACAATGTCTTTTTGTTCGCCTATCAAGGAATGCCCTATTCGAATAAATAATCCGTAACCTCCCATATGCCCTCTGCAAACACTTGTTCACCCTGAAAAGACAGGGTCTCATCCATGATCACGCCCAGGTTTCTAACGTTGGTCCGCAGTTTAAGCTGTGCCCCCAATCATTAACCTGAGTGGATCGCGCACCTGCTCCCTTTTGCTAGTGGGCCCAAAGAGTATAAGGTGGCACTTTTTTGCATTGATCCGCAATGAATGCCGCCTTGAGGTGTTAACTATCTCTTTCAAATCTCTGTTTATTTTACTGCAAGCCATCCCCACATCTGCAACAGGGAATGAGTAGTACCTATTGCTGTGTATCCTCAGCGTAAAAATGAGTTTTGGAGTAGGACACCGATGACTCGAGGCACGATATATAAATTATAAACAGCAATGGAGACAGAATCGATCCCTGAGGCACTCCAGACACCACAGGCAATGACTCAGAAAACGCACCATCGATGGCCACCATCTGTGCCCTCCTGGACCCGTACTCGGACAGCAGCTCCACAGCCCTCTCATCCAGTCCCACGTAATGCAAAATAGCTGATAGTAGAGTGTGCTTGATGGTATCGAAAGCTTTGGAGTAATCGAACAAACAGAGCACCGTGACATTAACGGCATCGTGCTCCCGCAGAATATTATCAACCACAGCCATCAGGGCAGTGGTGCCGCTGTTTCTCGACCTGAAACCTGACTGTCTCTTTGGCAGTAAATTATTGGATTCAACAAAATCTCTAAGCTGCTTCCAGATAATTCTTTCAGCTATCTTATACAGACCAGGCAGTACACTTATAGGCCGCAGATCTCAAAGATTATCAGGATCTTTTGTCTTCGGGATTGGCGTCACCAACGAAGTTTTCCATACATATGGGAATTTCCCGACTATATGCAGACGTTGATAGTGCAGAGGTATGGGATATTATGTGGGCAACAGTAGGCAACAGTGGACAACAAGGAGTAACTAAAGTTGTAATAGGTTTTTTCTTATAGTTTAATTTTTTTTTGTTTTAAGTGGTTGAGTAGAACAGTTGATGCTTCGGTGTCAAACTGAACTCCGCCCTTGCATGGGGAGTTGATTGAATACCTTATAGTTTAATTCCATCGTGTTTGTAATGTTTACCTCTCTGCAATAAAGGCATATTATTATTATTATTATTATTTAATATGTTTGATATTTAGACCATCGTATCCGGTTGCGAAGCTCTTTATTGAGTTTATAGCCTGCTCTACCTGCAAGTTCGTCACGTACTGGAACGATAAAACCGCGCCAGACACCCTGTCACCATTAAAGACTTTTAGTAATTCCCCGTCACACGTGCTTGTAGGGTACAGATTTGTTAAAATAATGGTTAATTTTATTTGGGTGCGGTCCATGATGCAAAGTAATGTAATTAGTGGAAAGAAGAAAGAAAACGCCTCTTTATCTTTGCAGTGTATATTAGAATGTACACAGTACCGGTTTCGACCAAGCGGTCATCTTCAGCTGTATCTACAATAAGAATACACGTTATACTAATAAGCCAGACAACATAAAAAAAACAATCACAGTTTGTTATATAAAAAGACTAATAGTGGGTTTAGTCAGCTTTTCGTAGCCGCAACGCAATTTAACGTCCAAACTTAACAAGTTAAAACATAGGGAAACCGTATATTGGTTTAGACAGCACTGGGATTAAATTAATATTCCCTAGAAAAGGACGTAATGTTTTTACTTTTAGGTCCTTCCCTAATTTGGAGCCATCTATGGGAGCCAGTATGGGATTAAACTACTAACAATATTGTATCAATGAATTATTTACAATGAAAATGAAGATGCATTTCACAGGGACAAAACAGGGTGTCGCGAAGAAACTAATAATATTACATTAATAACGTCCAGAAGGAAAGATAGAAGACCATGTACCACCAAACTTTTCGTGCAAGTCACAAGAGGGCGCCTCCTATTCAAGCAGAGTTTTATTTCAGATACAATTTTATTTGAAGGATCACCGATGGGGATGGTTTTTGTTGCCATTCAGTATCAAATGTAGTTTCAAAACAAACATTTTGGGGGTTATATCTGACAGTTTCTACTACGCACCCACCTGCGCATCGTTACGTTAAGGAATTCTTAATTTCTCTGTATAAACGGCGAAATATTTTCCTGGGGCCTGCATTGATTGTAGGGTTAAATTTCGGCTATTTTGCAACTACGGAAAGTTGACTAAACCCACCATAAGAAGCGGCACATGTCTTATGAAAAGGGGGGGGGTGCGGTTCTTCGGTCGGCAGGTGTGTGGTATATCGTCTAATGACAAATTCGAAGAGTTAAATTAAAGATAAAAAGGGATTTATAATACAAACTTACTTAAACGACCAACTACGCATTTAAGGATAATTTTCGGCGGGTCCGTGCGGCCGGACGAATGCTCATATCGGAACTGTACAATCGGTCGTGACCCTGGCCAGTTTCTACCGCTTTAGCGTAGCACAAGTCCGTATGCAAGAAGGAAATAAGGTCGAGTTTAATCCGCGTGACGTCACTAACTGGAAGCATTGCCTACAGCGTATATCGAGGCAGGAAGGGGGGGAAGTCAATTTTATAACCGCACCGGGAGAAAATTCTATCAACAAGCAAAAATGAAAAGATGCAACAAGTCAACCGATGCTGATTACAAAATGTACCATTATTCGATCAAGAACATTAATAATAACATGCAATTAAAGGCAAGGAAGCCCGCCGCTCGAACAAGTGACCATCAAAACAAAAACAAATTTTGTAAGTGGAATATTAGAAGAAAGACGTTGAGAGAGGCGCAAGAAATCTCATTTAAATGTATGAGAATAAAGGTCGATAGAAAAAATCTGTTTGACTATGAATGAGGTTATAGTGTGGAGATTTCTTGTGTATCTCTATCTCCAGCTGTTCAAGGAGCTCAAGTCTGTACCCCTTAGGACATCTGTGGAGTAATTTTACATTCTCGAAATGAATCTTATGACCTGTCTCAATCTTATGCTTGTATAAATTTGACGTGAGTTGGTTATTGTGTTCACTCAAGCGAGCAGCAAGCTGCCTGCCAGTTTGACCAACATATATGGCGTCACAATTACAGGAACAAACGGAATAAACACCACTCTCTTGAAATATGGTTTTAAAGGAATGTCGCTGATTTGACAAGATATTGATCACTTGGGTTTACGTTTTAAAGGCAAAACATCTGCCTTTGTGCATAGTATTTCTAATAGTAGAAGTTTATTACATTTTGTGCGTTTTGGTATCTTAAAAAATTACCACATTTTCACCCAAATAGATTGAAAAAGTATCTACAACTTGAATAATTGAAGAGCTAGAACCAGCAAAATAATGGTCATGGTATACATTTTGGAGGAGTTGTTCATTTGATATGTCAGGTCAAATTTTGCAAGTTCATATATTTACAGGGTTAAATAAAGTAATAGATAACTGCTACAACTTATTTAAATATTATTCAAACAAAATAACTGTTTTCGTTTAAATATTATTGTTTTTTAAAAATTTTAAGTAGATAAAAAGTTGTCGCCATGGACTCACATATACCACAAAAAAAATGGCCCAATTGAAAAATATGTAGGTCTCCCGCAAGAGGCCTAAAGTTTATAATTTTCATAAAAAAATTTAATTTTTCCATACTTTTTTAATGAAAATTAAATGATTTTCTTTAAATATAAAAAGTTTAACAATAAGGTGTGTAATTAATTAATAAAAAAACAAAAACGTCATGTTATTTCTAATATTTGTCTAATTATTTGCTAATAGCCTCAATGTTTTTTTCTTTATGCTAGCAATAACACAATTAGCCTGTTGAACAATTTTGGTTTCAGGACTAGAAGAGCTATAACATTCACGTAATTCTTTACAGCTGTTGAGAAAGTAGCAATGGCAATAACATCTATTTATAGAAATATATAAATATAATGTAATAAGAAAATTTATGTTGAAAAGCAATACCGAGTAGTTTTTAATTCAATTACTTTCAACATCAGAACATGAACATCTTCTGTACAAGGAATTGCAAAAGGAAATATCCGCAAGAAAGCAGATAGAAGCCAAATTTAAGGACTTAGAGGAACAACTCAAAGCCCTGCAAGAGAAATTTCTGGAGCAATCTAGTAAAACAGAACCGAGTACTCCGAATAATAAAGAGTATTATACAGATGAGGAATTGGCCAGAGAAACAGAATGGGTAGTGAAAAAGGCAAGGAAAAGCAAAAAGCGCAAAATGCATGAATCACTAGTAGTCTCACCCCAGCCCACAAAGACAAATCAAAATAAAGAAACAAAAAAAGACAAAACGTTCTTGCCACCACCAGTCCTTGTGAGCCAAGTAACAAACTACGAGTCAAAGCGAAATTCTTTAAACAATAAAGAATGCAAGTACAAAGCTACGCTAATGAATTCTGGCGATATAAAACTCAACGTAGAGAAAATCGATGAATACAGGAAACTTACCGAATTGCTAAATGAAAAAAAAGTAAACTGGTACACTTATGAAAACAAACAAACAAGACCAATTAAGGTCATGGTCAGGCGCCTACATCCAACCTGCAAAAATGAAGACATAGTAAAAGAATTAAAAGAAGGCGGCTATTCTATAATTGACGCCACGAATATACTAAAACGAAGCGATAAAACTCCACTACCGATGTTTATGCTTACGTTTAGTAACGAGGAAGATATTAAGAAAATCTATAATATTAAATCCACCTTAGGAATGAAGGTAGAAATAGAGGCGGTAAGAACGCCTAAACAGGTACCGCAATGCAAAAGATGTCAAGCTTTTGGACACACCCACCGATTCTGCAATAAAGAACCCCGATGCGTTAAATGCGCAGGTAAACATTTTTTGACAGAATGCAAGAAACCGAAAGAAGTACCACCAAAATGCTGGAACTGTGGAGATGCTCACCCTGAAAACTACCGAGGCTGTATGGTGGCAAAAGAAATACAACGAATCAGAGACCAAAAAGGGCTACCCAACTTACCAACCCAACCAAAAGTGGGTCAACAACAGCGTGCAAGTAACATCCCAAAATCAAAACCAATTAAAAAGACAAATACAAACACAACATATGCCCAAGCAGATTCTCGAAAAAATACAAGCCTTCAACTTCAGGTGACACTACTATGCAGTTGCTACAAAAAATTCTAGAAAGGATGGACAAAATCGAAGAGAGATTATCTAAGCTAGAACAGTAAAAGACACACACATAAGATGACTAACGATTTGCGAATCGCAACTTCGAATGCCAACGGTATACGAAACAGAAATTTGGAAATAGAAGTGTTTCTAAACACACATAAAATCGATATGTCTTGTTTCAGAAACACACTCAACAAATCAGACATATCTAAAGCTGAAGGGATATCAGGTGTATGAAGTATGTCATCCGAATAACCAAGCTAGAGGAGGAAGTGCCGTAATAATAAAAAATAGCATAAACCGCTATGAGGAGTGCCATCTCAAGAGCGCAGAAGTACAACTTACGGTCGTCGGTATAAGATCAACCAAACAGAATTTTACTGTGGGTGCGATATATTGCCCCCCAAGGTTTAATCTCGAAAAATCAGATTATAATCAATTCTTAGAACATCTCGGAGAAAGGTTTATACTGGGTGGTGATTATAACGCCAAACATACAGACTGGGGCTCCAGACTGATAACCACAAAAGGGAGAGAGCTGAGAAAAGCAATCCAAGAAAGAGGATGTCGATTCCATTCCACAGGTAAGCCAACCTATTGGCCTACTGACCAAGACAAAACCCCGGATTTTTAGACTTCTTTATAACAAGAAAATTTTCACCGAACTTCATTGATATTGAGGAGAACTTTGATCTGGACTCTGATCACTCTGCAATACTGATGACTCTAAGCGAAAGCATAATCAAAAAGGAATGTACCCCAACCTTGACCAATAAAACTACAGACTGGGTAGCTTTAAAATAGAGCTTGAAAACACTATACAACTAAATATCCAGCTTAAAACCAGAGATCAGCTCGACGTAGAAGCCGAGAAATTCATCAACACCATCCAGAAAGCCGCTTGGAACAACACTAAAGAAATCACCCATAGAACTATTGGAAATAATTATCCTATGGAAATTAGAGAAATGGTCAGGCAAAAAAGACAAGCTAGAAGAAGATGGCAACAGTCACGAGATCCAGCTGACAAAACCATACTTAATAATAAATCCCAACAACTTAAACGCGAAATTCAAAAACTAAAAGAGGCATCATTGGAAACCTTCTTGACCAGATTGACTTCCGACAAAGAAACAGATTACTCGCTGTGGAAAGCAGTGAGGAAATACAAGAGGCCAGTGGCCCATGTCCCACCTATAAGACGAAGAGACGGTACCTGGGCAAGAGACAATAAACAGAAGGCTGAAATTTTTGCAGAACATCTAACAGAAATCTTCCAGCCCCACAACATCGAATCAGAGCCAATCACGAATGAAGATGTAACCTATGATGAAGAAGCCATACGGCTAGTTACTCCAAAGGAAGTTGCCAGAGAAATTAAGACAAACCTGAATCCAAAGAAGGCACCTGGATATGATCTTATCACAGGAGAAGTTCTTAAGCAATTACCTAAGAAAGGTATTGTTATGCTGACGTACCTAATAAAAGCATCGTTCAGATTAAAATACGTCCCACATGTCTGGAAAGTAGCAGAAGTTATCATGATACCAAAACTAGGCAAACCACCGACCGAGGCCAAATCATATCGCTCAATATCACTGTTACCAATGATATCGAAGCTGTTTGAAAAGTTGCTTCTAAAGAGAATGAAACCTATCATTGAGAGAAAATAACTAATTCCTAATCACCAATTTGGTTTTAGAGAAAAGCATTCCACTATAGATCAAGTCCATAGAATAACAGATATCATAGAGAAAGCATTAGAAGAAAAGCTTATTTGCTCAACAATCTTTCTTGATGTGACACAAGCTTTCGATAAGGTTTGGCACGAAGGATTGATACACAAACTAAAGAGTATGCTACCTTTACAATAGGTCGAGCTGCTTATATATCTTATATATCTGATAGACTATTCAGAATAAAACAGATCGATGAATACTCGGAACTAAAAGAAGTCAAAGCTGGGGTACCCCAGGGTAGTGTATTGGGACCAATTCTCTATCTACTATATACAAGTGACCTTCCACAGATGGAAAATGTCGCCACATTCGCAGATGACACGGCTCTAATGGCAGTGGGATCAACTATTGGTGAATCTACCAGGAATCTTCAACAAGCTAGTAATAAAATATATAAATGGACCAAAAAATGGAAGACCAAGCTCAACGAACTGAAATCTGTCCACATTAACTTTACAAACAAAAGAATCGAGGACATACCTCATGTCAAGATTAACGACGCCATAGTTCCATATGCGAACACTGCAAAGTATTTGGGTATGACACTGGATACAAAACTAAGGTGGAAAGAACATGTTAAGAAGAAAAGAGTAGAGCTTGGCCTCAAATACAGAGAACTGTACTGGCTTCTGGGAAGAAACTCTCAGTTGTCAGTACAGAACAAACTACAAGTTTACAACCAAGTACTAAAACCGATTTGGTTATACGGCATCCAGCTTTGGGGCTGCGCAAAAAGCTCCAATATACAAGGAATCCAGATTTTCCAAAATAAAGTACTAAGGAATATGGTTTACGTTCCTTGGTACATACGGAATAGTGACCTGCACCGTGATCTTGGTGTCCCACAAGTCATCCAAGAGATAAAAAGATTCGCCACTAAGCATGAATCTCGCCTAAGCCATCACGTCAACGTAGAGGCCCTGCAGCTACTGGACAACCAGAACCTAGTGAGAAGACCAAAAAGAACTAAACCCTTCGAACTAGTGAATCAGTGAAATGTGTAAAAAGCAGAGCACAGGGAGTGAAGTGTTAGTGCTTCTTGTTTGGGACAAAGTAAATATAGGAACATCAGTGGATAGCCTATTCGACCAAGTACCTAGTTTTAAGAATTCAGAGTAAAATTGATGGTTAATCTTTTAGATTAGTTTCAATATGTTAAGCATCCTATGCTTATTAATAAAAAAAAAACTTTCAATAACCTGCTCAACAAATTATTATCATCATCTAATAGTATGAACATTAATACAAACAGTTTGTGTTAAAAAAAAAAAACAGCTCCCATGGACACACAAAAAATATTTAATGACAAAAAAACTTTTATCAACATTTAAACACATTTTTTAAATTAGTAGAAAATGGTAATTTTTCTAAAAATTCTATGAATTTACTTCGCTGCGGGCGCTCTAAATAGTGCGTTAGTGAAATATAATTTTCATATCTCATCACTAAACTTTTTCTATTTGACAATAAATCACTTCATCCTAAAAATAAGAAAAAAATCGAATTTTAAAAGGAAATTATAAACTTTAGGCCTTATTATGTGCGGAATTTTAAATTAAATAGAAACAAAATATATTTGTTTTGTATAGTAAAACCTTGAAAACATAATGCAAAAGGTTGGATCGAAGTATGATATTTTCCGGGTCAGTGGTCCTAAGATATCACATCTTAGGACCACTGACCCACTATAATTAAGGCCGGTTACAGTGCAATGCTGACGATCGGCGCGAACCGTCGACGCGGTCCGCTATATCAACGGCGATATATGAGGGCTGACGGCAAAGACGGTCGGTGTTGCACTGCAAGCTCTCATATATCGCTGTTAAAAATTTGTGTATATCACATTCACATCTTTTAGCTGGGCAATAAGATCACTGGTTGTTGGTTTATCCCAACCACATGTAGACAATCCCGATGCCAGCAACGCCATTGCATTGAGTATTATGCCCTCAGGGCAACTCATCAAGAGAATACGCATAGACAGAGCAAAGCCGACATCGACTGTAAGTTCCCACATGAGTTGACCATGTCATATGGATGACAAACTAGGGATACTTGCCCATAAGCAAGAACACATAGTTATGTTCTGTTATGTTTTGTACAAACTGTGCAAAGGAGGATGGGATGTTCTGTATAGTTGTGTAAAAATTGTGCAAAGGAAGATGGGAAGGAGCATTCTTGATGTGGCAAGGCGAGAGAGAATACGAAATGCGAAACAACGCACAATAACTGACCTCTGAGATCCGCCACAGTGTGCAAAAAAAGGTGTTAATGCATGGGACTATGCACACGACCTGGACTATCTGGAGTATCTTACCCACAGGATAAAATTTCAATACCCCAAATATGGCACAATAATGCCTTCGACTGTGTTCGATACTATTACCTAGGGTGCAATTACAGATCACTCAGAATAATTGTTGTATACTTAATTATTGCTCTTCAAAATTTCAATACCCCAAATATGGCACAATAATGCCTTCGACTGTGTTCGATACTATTACCTAGGGTGCAATTACAGATCACTCAGAATAATTGTTGTATACTTAATTATTGTTCTTATTGTTGTACACCTCACTGCACACATCTGGAGCTACTGCTCTCATGTGTTTTCCACTTCACCGCGATGTTTGTAAATGTCCATGGCTTCTAATAAGCCTTCGGTGATAATTACTCTTCCTTGTCTACACTTAAGTCTACATTGTGTGGAAACTGAACAAAACATGTTAAACCATTATAGATATGTCCCGAGTTAGTACAAGAAGTCACCTTGAACCTAAGCGTATCTAGTAAAACTGGGCGTGTAATGTCCTAAATCAATGTCAACATGATGGTGAAGTAAATACTCCGAGTTGAGCTAAAGCTACGTGCCTGACAAACATTGGCCACATACCCGCATAGTGTGGCAGCCTGTTTAGATGTCTCTTGCTTTCAATTTTATTAAGTTAGAGTCCATAAAAAGAGACGTTTCTGAAAAATATATATGTAGATGCATAAAATGCATAATAATAATAATAATTATAATAATCCACTCCTTAACAACCCCCAACCACTTTCGTCACTAGGGGGGCATCGGCGGGTCCGAATTATCATTATTTGGCCAGCGTCCGTGGCTGTCTTAAGCTGTTTGTCTTCCAGCATTTGCCGTGAAGTACGGAACACCACAGAAAACCTTTACGCTGGAAGAAGGTTGTGAGACTCGCACGAGCCCAGACTGATAGCCAGGCGCTCTCCCGCTGGGCCACAGTCTCGCTAAAATTTTTTGTATCATCAGCCATTAATATGAACAGTTTTTTTCACCCAAATTTCTTCGATTTTCAGAAAGGACGTCCGCCTACCTGTCCAATTGCAGAGGGCCATGGCTGCAGAGGCCGAAGCTGCAAGAGAAGCTCGCGCCAAAGTCATTGCCGCTGAAGGAGAACAGAAGGCTTCCAGGGCTTTGCGAGAGGCGTCCGAAGTGATCGGGGATTCACCGGCCGCACTGCAACTTCGCTACTTGCAGGTACAGCTCAAATTACGGATGCAATTTTCAAAATGGTTTTTGGTTTTATTACTTTATTCTAATGTTAACAACGTTCTTGTGTTCTCGCATTATTCTCATATTTGCTGTGAATGTGAGCTTTTTGCACAGCTACTGCATAGGAAGTACCGGTTAATTGATGCTTTTGCACTGGAGTGTTTTGCTAGCCAGAGCTACTACCATAGTGGAAACAACATATACGTAAGTTAGGGTGCTTCTTCTTCGTAAAAAAATATTTGTTGAAGGCCCCTTTCAAAACGGTGTATGACTAGAAAGACAGTATTTTTTGATAAAAATAACCAAACAAAACAAAAGAAAAACCAAACAAAAATAACACTGTGTGCCATGTGGGAACATTATAAATTCATTATAAATTATTAATAGTAATAGGTAACATTATAAACAGGTACTTACCTAAGTGAAAAAGTCCTTCCAAAAGCTCAAAAAACGAGACTATCAGAGAACGAATTTGCAGATAGGATGTTTTATTTAATGAGGGCAGGATAATTGTTTGGCGTCTAACCGCCAATAAGGTCAGTTAGGGGTTGTTAGTCACTGAAAAAATGTACGAGTATTCATCGAGGCTACCCCGATAATTACCTACAATTTCACATATGAACGACGGAGTTATAAGCACTTGGAAGACGATCGAAAATTGTAAAATCGTGCTCTTCCTAGGGTTAATAACCCACCTGTAACATCAAATTTTAGACAGAACCGTTTGATGAATCTTTTGGCTAATTCCGGCGTATAGTACTGTTAATCCATATCATTTGGTACCAATTACATTAAAAATGTCGTCCAAATAAAGTTATGACTTGCTTCTATGTGTATTTTATATGCAGTTCAATTCCATGTATGTGCACTGTGTCCCACTTGAAGAGTAAACAACAGCATCCAGCTGTTGTTGTCTGCTGTGATTTTGGTTTAATATTTTTTGGCGTTGAACACCGTCCCATGACACACTATTTTGAGCGCTACTTATTTTCTAAGTAATGTTTTCAAACGTTTTCAAAATATGTAACTTGAAATCAAAAGCGGCTTCGGAAAATATATAATGTGTATGTGTATGTGCGTGTTATACGTCTGCCTGTGTGCGCAATCATCAAGCGCTATTAGTTTGGCGTAGGCCATACCAGGTTATCTTGGACTATGCCAGGATAAACTAGCTTGGTCTGGGATAAACTGATTGGGCCTAATGGGGATTCGTACGAACTGGTTTGGCCTAGAACAACCTAATCTGTCCTGAATTAAATTTGGCCGGTAAATAATATATAGGATTTCAACATATTATGACTTTCTTAGGATGCTTAAAACACCTTGGAATATTAAAAAACCCCAAAATCCAGTTTGTTACTAATTTACTAAGGACAAATCTAATTTGACTGTAATCTGTCTGCTATTGTATTTTCTTTATCTACCATGCACGTAACGTGTTTCAGTCCATATGGGATATTCAGAAGGGCTTTGACTTCAAGTAGCGCGATCTAGTTCAACTTCACACAGACTATTCAAATTGTATGAACCCCCTGAAGTCGCTTGGGACGCGACTGTAAAAGGTTTCTAGATACAGTCGAGTGATTTGTCAGCTCCCCGAGATTTTAGCATGATCTCAGTATGCAGGCGGTGTTCAAATATTACGTAATATATTCTCTGGGTTTGGTGTAGTTAGCGAGGTGAGGATAAATAATGGAATTTTAATGGAATGTTTAATTGAAAATAAATTATTACTGGAGGATTTTTTTATCTCAACTTGCTCCGATTTTAATGATGTATTTAATACTATACTATTTATGGAAATTCTCGCCTTTGCCTAAATTATGAAATTTTGTGTAAACAGCAATTATCGTCATTTAGTGGTTGTTTGTCACGGAAGCTATTCTAGCGTTTAGGGGTGCCTACCCCTATTAGTTTTCCATAATTTGTCGTAAGTTATGAAGCAATCTTATTATAATCAAGGTTATAAACGCTCACATGGTGCTCAGTTCGCTTAGTAAGTGTTGTCATTCGTTATAATGTTTGCTAAGTAGGTATGGTCGACTCACTATTAATAGAGCGCTGAACACATAGTATATCTCTCTCAGATATTAGGAAATAAACTATGTAGTATATCTCTCTCAGCAATCTATTAATAGAGACTCAACCATAGCATAACATTCTATTATACAGACACTTATAGCCTATAACTGGGTTAATTAATTGTTTTAGTTACCTACTCTTAAACTATCAATGATTTACACCATAGCAAATAACCCGAAAATGATGATAATTTACATTGACTACCTATGCAGGTATAGTTAGGGTTTGTCGCTTTTTTTTAAAAACCTTCCGGGTTCTTGAGACATTGAAAACCGGTTTTGTAAAAATAATGAGTAGTATTGCTAAAACATGACCATTCTGACTTAAGATATTGTTATTGCGCTAGAATATTATGCAGAATAATAATATTATGCATGTTATGTTTTTTTGTATGGGAACAAATTATAACGAATATACAAGGTGTGTATAAATTGGCAGGAAACCTACACGTGGTAATGTTCTAAGCAAAATTCCGAGTCGAAAATCTTTGTATTAAAATTTTGCAAGGTCATTCTTATCCTTTTGAACCATTTGAAAGAAACATACATTTGGAAACACAGCTATTTATGTTACTATGCACTGTAAACAATCTTCCAGAACATTGACTTATCGTTTTGGTGTACATATTAATGATTTTAAATAAAACAACACTAATCAAACAACTTTTATTACAAAAATACATCTTTGTGTACACTTTTTAACATTTTAAAACTTTAAAGCATTTCTAATTAACTAACTTTGTACATAACAAATCAGCATTCGCTTTAAATGGTCAAATTGAGAACCGTCTGTTTCCATACACAGCTGCAATCTTTACGGAATCGTTTGTATGACTCGTTTCAGTCTTTCCGGCGTAAGTTCTAATGCTGTCGCATTAATCCGGATTTTAACATCATCAAGGTTTTGTGGGGACGGTTTTGATAAAACATCAACCAAAAAATCTAAGGAATTGGTATTGGGTGATCTCGCGGACCATAGAATGTTACCACTTCTACCAATCCATCTGTTTGAGATGTGTTCATCTGACCACTGCCTTACATTCCGAACATTATGAGCAGGTGCTCCGTGATTTATTATGCCCAGCCAAAAATTTAACCGAAAATCTTATTTGGTGACCATATTCATAAAATTCCCGCTTCATCAGCCCAATCGTGAACATTGGAGTGTTTAATTCGCCATTTCTTGAAAACCTGCACTGATCAGTCCAAAGAATACGTCTCAAAAAGACAGTCTGGTTACAAATTCTATTTAAAATTTTGGTGCAAAAATTTTGCCGGGGAATATTATCATTTCTATAGAGGGGCTGACCTTTGATAACATAAAATAGATAAAGTATATTTTCTTGTAAAATCAAACGAACAGTCTTGTGCTTCCAGTTGTACTGTGCGCCTTCGCCTTTGACAACCAGCGTTCACTTTTCTTGGAACAAACAAACTTGTTTCCCTAGCACGTTGGTCCAACCTTAGAAATATATTTAGTGTAGGATACCTCCGGTTTCGAAAACGCACACGATACTCTTGTTGTGACGGGAAGTACTTCCATTTCAGTAACCGTATTCCATATACATATCCGCATACTCATTAAATGTATATTTCATTTTGAACTAACGATAACTACAATAACTAATTATAACTGTAGGAATAATCACGGTAGAACTCTAGAAATGACACGATATTAGCATAGCATAATTGATAATAACAATAATTCATGTCATGTTACTTAAATCGATTATGTAACTGTCAAATGCCAAAATTATAGTTATATGTAGATAGAAATTATAGATTTTATTAAAGACAAAGTTAACAAAAAACCGTAATTAAAAACAAACATTGGGCAGAAAGATAACATCTACGGAAAAAGAATCTTCAATACTGTTCTTTATTCTAAATTGCAGCTTCTCCATCAATTGATTTCAAATAATAACACCAATCAAGAGATCGTGTATCATAAATTTGGAGACCTGGTGAAGACACAAGAAGCATGGTGCAACATTTTAGATTATAGGTTATCCACTCAGAATTTTCGAAGAACATTGCCATATGTATCTTTTCCGCTAATTTATACACACTCTGTATGACTGTTTGCCGTGACCTCAGAAAACAATGTTTCTTTTTTCCTATATATGATTTCCTGATACAGTACTCACTGTTCAATGAGTAATGGCCGATGGTTTGTGTCATTTTTTTCTTTTTTTTTTGGTGTACTTCAATAGTATTTATAATACAAGTTTTATAAGACAAAAATTAGCGCACGAGTTGTTAGGAATGGAACGAGTGCGCCAATACGTCTTATAAAACAAGTGTTATATACTAGTTGTTCTACTTTGCGACATTGAATTTACATAAATTACAAAAATTGCGGTTGCCATCTTACAATCTAGAGTAGTTTCATATTCAACATTTGGTAGTTGTGGTAAAATTCACAAATACGATTGACGCGAGCCAATAGCGATTGAGATGTCGCCTTATTTGACACTACGTCAATATCATAAATCTTGGAAAACTAAAAGTTACTAAACGTTTGTGATGTAGTGTTTTCATAACGACACCGAAGGCGGTTTAGTTATGAGTTATAACGAACGCAATGTAGAAAAAATAACTTTTCTCTCTGTTGGCATGATTAATAGAAACGAACATGTATTTAATAGGTTTGAGCAAACGGACATCTACTTTTTGTATGCCCCTATCGTAGCAAACAAGCAATACCAATATGAAACACTATGGTTATCACGGAAATGCTCATGAATACATAAAAGAAAAGATGGAAAACATAATTCAAATAGTATTTGAAGAACGTCAATATAATACTAGTTCAAAGATAATGTAAAAGTCAGTATTAGAGAGAACTAATGAAAGCCAAGAAAACACATATCGAATAATTTTATTATCAAATCCTCTGAGAAAATGAAATCAAACTGAGCAGCCAGTTTTCCTACACTGGTAAAATAATAGAGAAGTGCTAGACTGACTCGAACGAATGAATTCCATCTATTCAATTTCAATGTGTAAACAGGGAAGTGTGCTACTTCCTGGGTCTCATACTCGTCTCATTAGGTTGATAAATAAGGGTACATGCTCTAACTGTGGTTGGTCTTCCTTATGCCGTTACGACGGCGTGTGCCGTATTCGGTTTTGTCTCCATTAGCTGCCGTTAACTTCAGGGTAATCGATGTAGAACCGGGTGGAATACGCTACATAAATGCCGTATTCATTACACTTTACATAATTTATCGCTGTGTATCCGTTTTTCAATTACGTTATAACGATATTCTGTATCGCCAGTTATTCTATTCACTTGCTTTTACAATACCGTTTACAATTTCCATGTCTTTACCTCATTGTCATGCACTGTTGGACAACAATTTTGAATGTTTGAATGGGAAATAAAAACATTTCAAAAAATAAACATTTTCCTTCACAGCTAAATGCAACATGCTGTAAATGAAATGATTTTCCGTTGTAAAAAAAGATAGGCCAAACAATATTTGTATAAAATAAATTGTTCGCCCTGTATGTGCTCACATGCAATGTGGTGTAATTCTAGCATCTATGAAAATATTTCAGCTTTACTTCGTTTTGATTCTTCAGCGGAATGTTCTCTCAGCCCTTTTTGTAAAATGTGTCTGAATAATCTAACGCCTAATCAACTTAATATGTAAACAAATATTGAATGGTATAATTACTTAAGAGAAGACTTCTTTAGAATTTCAAATTCTAGGAAGGAATCAAGTAGGAAGTAGAATTTTAAACCGCGAACGGCACTGTGTGTTTAGGCGGGGTAACCTGCTCAATCATGTCTGTCGTTTCAGAAGAACGGCCAGTCAGGCTGAAACAACGACTGCATAATTGGATAATTAATCGTTTCGGCGCGTACTGTCTATATAACAGTGTTAGTTTTCCATTAGTTGTGGAGTTTCCAGGACCTCATTTTGCGACTGAAAAAATATTTATATAAATTTATAAACTGGCGTCGTATGAAATACGAAATTTGGGCGGCGGTAATTATTCTTATTTAAGGAGCATAATAATGTCTGACCAATTTTACATTTTAGTGCAGGCAAATTAACTGATTATAAGCCAAAACCGGTATTAATTGTAGACAGGAGTTTTATCATTGGAAATGGTAAAGGGGCTCATAGTAAACGTAAAAAAAGTAAATGCAGGTCATGGGGTCAAATTCTAAAAAAAAATGAATTTTCTGCATTTTTCTCGGAAGTTTTGAGGTTATGTTATATAGTAACCTCTACAAAATTTGTAGATTTTATCTTGACCTACAACTTTTATATTGGATACTTTTTGATTCAAAGACAAAAACTGTTATTTTGCTTACTTATCTGAAGATTTCTTGTTGTAATTTAAGGGTTATAGCATTAGTGTAGAAATGAGAGCCAGTTTCCTTTGTATTTTTTTCCGCACAATTTAATGTCGTAACCAGTATTGCAATTTTCTTAAAAAATTAAGCAAATAATGAACAATTATTTGAACTGAAATCACTGAAAAATTCAGTGTTGCAAAAGTCGTTTTTTAGTTTTTTCAATTTTTGAGCATGCTGTTAAATAGGAACTATTGTTTTTATTATTGTAGCAATAAGTACATGTAAAAACAACAAAAATGAGCCCCAGAAGAACTCTTTTGGGTTTTTGTGTAATAGAAAAAATGCATACTTATTTAAGGTATAAAAAGGCACGCTTTCACAAAATTTGATTAAAATTGAATTATTGTTGCGACAACAGAAAATTAAAACCAGAAAATTCGTTTTGGCATTGGCATTCGCATTTCTCTCGGAAATTTAGAGGTCATACTAAAAAGTGACCCATATGAATGTTGTAGATTTTTTTATGATCTACAACTTAGTATAGGACGTTTTTGGATAAAACATCAAGTTTCGCCGGAAAGCGCAATAATATACTTTGCACCAGCTTTCAACCCACTGAAATAAACATTATACCACCCCACGACCTGCATTTATTTTTTCTACGTTCACTATGAGCCCCTTTACCATTTCCAATGATAAAACTCCTGTCTACAATTAATACCCACTCTCAATTTCATTTTCTGCACTATTTCTATATTACAACAAATTATTGTTTAATTAAAAATGCGTTTATTTAAATAACTGTAAGTATTTATGTTTTGAGTTCAAATATACGTACGATAAGTTACGTTAACATCGAGTTGTAAAAATTGTATGCCCCTATGCATAAAAGATCATACGATATAACGAAGCATTATAGTTATAAGTTATAGGAGGGGATTCGGATCCTGGCAAAGAGTATCCGTTCTTCCACCCCAACCTAAACAACATACACGTAGAACAATTATAACAATATCAACAACGGAAAAGCAACACAAAAGGGAACATAACAATGATTGCATAGGTTGGACTACTCGTCAATGCATTGCTCATTCAACAACCGGCTCATGTACTATCTCTTCAATACAACTAGACTCATAACATTTGACCGAGAACGCAGATCGATCGTAAGGGAATTCCAAAGAAACGCAATGTTGTACAGGAATGATCTATTGAAAATGTAAGTGTATGTCTAGGCATTTGGATACAGGATCTATGGCGTAAGTTGAGGTGGTGTACATCTGTCTGAAACGAAATTTTGTTGTATAAATACCAATGAACCCCCGCCATAATAATGGATGCATACAGCGCAGCAGAGTGCAGCTCTCCCCGACGGGACATATTCAGCCACCCCCATAAATGCGACCATGGTGTAATATGATCTCGTCGGCGAACACCGTACACAAATCTAATACACTCATTCTGCATTTTCGGAATGCGACTCGTATCAGTCGAGAGCACCAATCGCATAAATTACCCTGACACGCCTGGACAGCAACTCGCGACTGTTGTACAGTGCTTTCAGATTGGCAAACGGTAAGCGCGTCTTATTGGCAATATGTTACTTAAATCTGAAGGAATGATCAATCGCTCTCGCCTCATCAACCAAGGGAATGGGGACACCGCCAATACTCAAACTTATGCGATCGGATATACCCATGCGCGACTGTCTCCTACCCAACAAAATAACACAGGACGGATTGACCACAAGGGGGTGCTTGCCGAGAATTGCCATAAGCTGCTCACCGATCACATACGATCATACGACCACATGCAGCGTCCACATCAGAAGGACAAAAGTGCAAATGGAGCGGGCAAACATCCGCAAAAAGTGGCTGCGGTATGACGATAGGCAAGAAGAAAAACAAGACGTATACACCAAATACAACAGTGGAGCACAAATGCTTCCCTGGGCAACACCACAAGTCAGCAAGCGGCCCCCAGATATCTCCTCTTTGATCCTGACTCCCTGGGATCTAACAGACAAATAACTTTAAAAGTAGGTTAACGCATGCTCACCCAACCCCATATACCTCTGCACTCCAAGAAGAAACCGCCGTGGATCCATACGATCCACGGCGGCAATGGCATCATCAACGACGTCCAGCAATGTCGTACCGCAGCTATGGCGTGCCCGAAAACCTGACTGGTTCTCTAGTAGCAGACTGTATTCCAGGAGATAATCACGAAGCTGTTTCTCTACAATACATTAAAGTACCTTTGACATGGCAGGCAATACACTGATTGGTCGTAGATGTTTATATTCGGTAGGAGATTTTATTTTTGCTGTTACAACAGCCTCCTTCCAGCAATCCGAAAAAATACGATCCATTATGCACCAGTTAATTACGTGTGTAATGAATGGTAATATAATTGGGCAGCACATTTTTATAAAAGATGATGGAATCCCATCAACTCCGACGGCATCCGACTTTATACTATTTTCAGCATTCAATACTGTAGTGTTGAGGTGACTGTTTAGTAAGAAACGCACTGGATGTTATTAGCTTGTTTATTGAGTATCACTACTTGTTACAGTTCTATATTATAATAAAGCCTACGTTAACGTCTATATTGGTAATTATTGATTGAGTCCGGTTCGTGGCTACATATGCCCCGTAGTGTAGGCAACCAAGTTTGCCTTGGGATACTACACTCCCTCCTAGACTTTATTGAAGAACGTAGTCAGCCAACCGTGGTGGTATTTTGCGTTGTCTCTGTGGACGGGCTGGAGCTTCTTCGTCGATATCATCCATGTCAATTTCGGGTGTTGGGTTTCCAGCAACTTGTTCATCTGGGTCGTTTGGGATGTCTTGTTCGGTGGTTTCGTTGTAGCCATAGCTGTGTGAGTTTGATGCGTGTTTGTCTCTGGGTGTAAGAGGATGAATATCGGGTGTTTTGGGAAACAGTTTGAAGAAAGAGGAGTTTCGGGTGATTGTTACAGTACCTCTTGACGCTCTTATTTGGGAACCAAGGATGTGTGTAATTTTATATGGAGTTGGGTCATATCCTGTTGTTAAACTGTTTATTTTCTTCTGTCTACATAGGACTGTATCTCCCACTTTGAAGTTGTGTTCTTCTGTTTTCCTTTTAAGGTTCGCACTTTCATTGTTCTTTCTTCTCTTTTCTTTCTCTTCTTTCAAAAATTGTTGGTTTTCTTTCTCTTCTATGTTTGGGAACTGGTTTCTCATCTTCCTACTGAACATTACTTCGAACGGTGAAACTTCTGATGTTGAGTGTGGTGTTGATCGGTAATTCATCAAGAATTGGTTGATTTGCGATCCAAAGGTCTTCATTTCAAATTTTTCACAGATAAGGCTTCGTTTGAGTGTTTTCACAAAGCGTTCTGCCATACCATTAGCTTCTGGCCATAGAGGTGTAATCCGTATGTGTTTTATTTGGTAGTTGTTTATTAGGTTCTTGAATTCATTTCCGTTAAAAGGGGGCCCGTTGTCAGATTTAATTCTGTCTGGGATTCCAAAGAGTGTGGAAGTCTTTTCAAGAATGCTCTTAATGTTTTCAAAGCTGGTTGAATTTACAATTTCGGCAAAAGGGTATCTTGAGGGTTCATATATCATTAAGAAAATATATTTTCCGTTCGAGAAAGGTCCACAAAAATCTACGTCTAACTGTTCAAAAGTTGTTTTTGGTAGCTCCTGAGTTAAAATCGGGTTTCTTTGTTTTTGGGCGGTCGAAATCTGGCAAGAGCAGTTCTTTAGTTATTCTTCAGTTAATTTATCCATTTTTCGAAACCATAGTTTTGATCTTAAAAGAGATTTGGTTTTATGAATGCCTTGGTGGGCTAACAGGATAACTGTATCTATTAATTTGTGTGGTACTATGATTTTTGTTCCTCTAAGTAATATTTCGTTGTTCGATGTTACTTCGGTTGTTATGTGTTTGAATGGTTTTAATTCTGCAGTTTCTAGCCAATGTTTCTCATTCTTTTCAATTACCCGTTTGAGTTTTGTAAGTGTTTCATCTAGTCTTGTCGCTTCTTGGAATTCTTTTAAAGTGACTCGCTTTGGTAAATTATTATCCGTAATAAATTGTACATATTGTGTCATTTTTGGTTCGTCTTTTCCGCATGTTGATAAAGGATGTCTAGATAAATAATCTGATGGGTTGTCCTTTCCGGTTTGGTGTTGTATTTTAAAATTATATTGTTGTATTTTTAAAATTAGTCTTTCGATTCTGGAACTCGGGATGCTTCGTGCGTTATTGAGCGTACTTATAAGTGGTTTACTGTCTGTATGGAGAACAAAATTTGTGCCAAAAAGATAAAGATGAAAATTTCGGATTGCCCAAGAGACTGCTAACACTTCCTTCTCGATCTGACTGTAGCGTTATTCAGTTTGTGTTAGACTTCTGCTCGCATAAGAAATTATTTCGGTTTTTTTATCTGATTCTTCTTGTGATATTCGGGCTCCGAGTCCGTGCGGTCCAGCATCCACGTGTAGGTGAATTATTTTCTCGTTGTTGTAGTAAGCAAGTTTGCATGCTTTAGTGAGAGTATTTTTTAGTTTATCAAATTCTTGCTGGTGTTTTGAGGTCCAAGTCCAAACAGTTTCTTTTTCGGTCAGCTTTCGTAAGTTCTTGGTGTTCTCTGATAAATTTTGTATAAATCTACCAACGTAGCCTATCATGCCAAGGAAACTTCTGACTTCTGACGGGTTGGTAGGCGGTGATAATTTGTTTATAGCTTCGATCTTGTTTGTATCTGGGTGGACACCCTCGTCTGAAAATTCGTAGCCAAAGAATTTCAGTCTATTGACTCCAAATGTGCATTTGTTCTTATTTAGGGTGAGTCCCTGTTCGCTTAGTCTCTGAAGCACTTGCTTTAAGGACTTGTTGTGTTGTTTTTTTGTTGCTCCAAAAATTAAGATGTCGTCACTGACATTCAAAGTTCCCGGGATATTCATCAAAATTTGTCTGATGGTGTTTTGGAACACTTCGGCTGCGCTATTTATTCCGAAGTTAAGTCTTTTATACCTATACACTCCTGAGTGTGTTGAGAATGTTGTGATGATTCTGCTTATCGGGTTTAATGTTAGCTGATGGTAGCCTTCTTTCAGGTCGATTTTACTGAAGATCTTTGCGCCATTTAATTGTGTTATTATATCGTCGTATGTTGGTGTTACGTGTCGTTCCCGAATAATCGCTTTGTTGGCGTTTCTCATGTCCACACACAATCGTATTTCGTTTGGTCTGTTGGGTTTTGGGACTATGACTGTTGGGGATACCCATGGTGTAGGTCCCGTTGCTTCCTCGATGATATCTGCTGCCATTAATCTATTGATTTCGTCCTCAACTTTCTTTCTCAAGTTGAAGGGAATCCGTCTATGTTTTTGTGCAGTTGGTGGTATGCTATCATCTATGTGCAATTTTACTTGATGGTTCTTTAGTTTACCTACTCCTTTAAATAACTCCGGGTATGTTTCCTCCACTGTTGTGAGCGTTAATTCTTGCTGGTCGATTTTGTTTGTGAACTCCAGTAACTTTAATTTTAGGCATGTTTGATAGCTCAACAACGATTCAGCTCGTCCTTTAATAACGAATATATCGGTTGAACATTGTCTGTCCTTGTATGTTAATGTTGTGTTGAATTTTCCTAAAACATGTAGACGATTTGTGCCGTTGTATGGTAGAATGTTTATAAGTTGTTTGTCTAGCCTCGTTGGTGGAAGCTTTTTGAAAGTCTGGTCGCTGATTAGATTGGCCGAAGAACCGGTGTCTATGATAAAGTTGATTGTTGAGTTTTCTAAGTTAATGTCGATTGTTGGTAGCGCTCTTATGTTGTTGGCATGTATATAAAATGAAGTACATATTGCTACTGCTATCATCGTCAGTTGTGTCTGATTCGTCCTTGTTTAAATTAACTGTCTTCTTATTCGTGTTTTGTTGATTTTTGGAAGACAGACACACTTTTGCAAAATGTCCTTGCTTGTTGCATTTGTGACATTGTGCATTTTTGGCTGGGCATGTTTTCAGACCTTGTTCGTGCCACTGATTTCCACAGTTTTTGCAGTTTTTCTGGTTTTTGTTTGATTTTCTTGGTTTGTAGTGTTTGTTGTAAATTTTATTTACCTCTTGGTCTGATGCCTTTCCTTTCGATAGTAAATTTGTTAAGTCTGGCTGATTTGATAAGGCATATCGCTGTAGTTCCTTGTTGCTTGTGTTCAGAATTATTTGTGATTTAATTTCCTTGTTAGGATCGGTAAACTGACATGTTTTTGATAACTTCAGTAGTCTGGCATAAAATTGGTCAATGTTTTCATCGTTTGCTTGTTTGGCTTCTCTAAACTTGAATATTTCAAAGTCGGTATTAAGTTGGGGGCTAAAATACTTGTCGAGCGTGGTTTTAGTTGCCAAATAGGGAGACGGAGGAGGATTTGTTTCGGGGGGTTTAGGAAGAGACAAAAATAGATCATGTGCATCCTCACCTATTATGTGTAGAAGCAGGGCTGTTTTTCTTGTTTCGTTTACGATATCTGCTATTAGGTAGTTTTCAAATCGAATGATCCATTTCTTCCATCGTTCGCCCAGATTGTTGGTGTCCTTAATGTCCAAATGTTGAATTCCGCAGTTTAAAAGATCTTTACCGGCCATTTTCCATGTGTTTGTAGGTTATAATCTCGAATAGTGGTGTTTCTTGATTAATGTTGTTCCCTACTTGAATTTTCTTCAATCCTCGTCGCCAAAATGTAGTGCTGAGGTGACTGTTTAGTAAGAAACGCACTGGATGTTATTAGCTTGTTTATTGAGTATCACTGCTTGTTACAGTTCTATATTATACTAAAGCCTACGTTAACGTCTATATTGGTAATTATTGATTGAGTCCGGTTCCTGGCTACTTATGCCCCGTAGTGTAGGCAACCAAGTTTGCTTTGGGATACTACAAATACCTCAAGGTCTATAAAGAGAGAGGTTATCCAGTTTGCTATCTTTCCTATAGTGCAATTTATATACCCCCCTCAGATCCCTATATGCTCTACTTTCGTGACGTCACTAGAGTCCCGGCACACTTCGCATCACGTAGCATACATCGCTCGTTTAGTTTGGTCAAAGATACGTTTAATTATTGCCAGCTCAGCTCGTTATAGGTTTTTTAGTGAATTAGAAAGGTTGCTTTTGTTCGTGTTTAATCGTTATTCTGCGTTTATATTGTTATATTCAATAGTTGATAGTTCTACGTTATTGGTTGTTTTATTAGTGTAGTATTTTATGAAGTAATTATTAAGTTAGTAAAGGTAAGATATTAATTTATATTGGAAATTACATTATTCTAAATCATGTATCAATTTTAGATGCCTATGGTTTGCTCCGTACCGGGTTGTGGTATGAGGTATAACATTTCAACAGTGATTGGATTAACAATATCATATTTTACTTTTCCACGTGATCAAAGTTTGAAGCAGAACTCATCCACAATTGGGACATTACTCATACGAAGACCAGCAAGAGCACCCATACTCCCTTCCATCCTGGATACGTCATTTATCTTTTGGCGGCCTAATAAAACCGTCGGAAGAATTTAAACGCTTGTTTAATAAAATGAATTAGCAAGTTCGAAAGACTTACGGGGGATGGGATTAATAATTCGAAAAGGACTAGCAGTAAATTAAGAAGAGAACTTTTAAAACAATCCAATTATTGATACCATAGTTTTGAAAGCTTTTGTCGAGCAAAGAATATATGTAAGGATAAATTTTTTTAAATTTTACTTTTCAACAGCAAAAAAATCTAAATATTTAACGAAGAGTAGCTGATATTAAAAATAAAATTACAACAAAGATGAGAAAATTTGTACAATAAAGCTTCTTACTGATTTTTTATTTTTTCTTTGTACGTATGTTCTAACCAAATAGTAATCAGGACAAACCAATGAGTGGTTTAATAAGCAAGTTCTACCAATACTGATTTAGTTATAGTTTTTCTATTTATTTATCTGTAGAGTCGGTAAACCAAACATTCCACTTCAATTCCTGATAATTTTAGTGTTTCAACCCCCAATTTGCATGGTTGCAAAAATATGTGGTAGCCGTTATACCACCTTCGACTCCGGCTCTTGATTTTGTTTGTAGGTTGACTCCACTCACTGAATTTCAGCTAAATTTTGATTCCAACTGCAGAGACCTGGTTTAGCACAACACATTTCTTTAATCGGACATACATTACATACTAATGTACTTATTCAGCATTATTAACAAATTATTGAAATAGCATGTTGTGATAATCACATTCATCAATTTTTTTTTCATCCTAATCATTTAAAAATGATCACAATAAAGATGCATTTATTTTTTCAATGTAATTATGCACCTACTTAACCTAAATCATACAACGAAATGAGCATTCAAATTGGTGGCAGCGCACGACTCTAGTGACGTCACGATCTCCCTTTACCCCTCAAACTGAGAAATCTCGTACTTGGATAACCTTACTACTTTATAGACCTTGCAAATACCTCACCTTCAGTGGCCAGTCTGAACTGAAAAGGTTGTACCGCATTGGGATGGATATTTGACGCATAGAAAGCCAACCGATCAGCACCATCATCCAAACCAACCACTGAATCAACAAAGAAACTGTTAATGCTATCCACGTCCAACAACGATGGATAAATTGTACCAGAGCCCGCGCCTGCCCCCCGCAAACGACCAAATGCTTTCCACATTCGTCTACTGTCAACTGCGGACAACACAGAACCGTAGTATGCCTTTACGTCGCGCTTAATGGCACGCTTTGTGTAATTCCACAATGTCACATATAAATATAATGTAAAACGGTTCATAAACCCAACATATATGTCTAACTAACGTTTTACAAATAAACGATTAAACGTTCCCGATATTGGAAAAATTAACGTTTAGAAATGAACCTGTAACATTTTTAAAACTGTCATAATGTTTTTAATACGTTTTATAAACGATCATGTGTTTCATGGGTCGTTATCCCGTCACAGACTCTGCAGCCGGCGGCTGGAATGTTGAGATTTTCGAAATTTTCGTATCGCGATGCTGTATCTCTCTCGCGTCGCCGTGTGAAAGGCTCCATTTGAAGGCATGTATTAGCTGAATGTCAGATGCGGGTGTCTTTCATACAGAGTCTACGGGTGTATCTATTTTCTCTATTTTTTAGTCAATTATTTGTTAGAAAATTGGCAAATTTAGGAATTTATTAAAAAGTACGTAAATACTACAGTTTTGCATATATTCTCCTAAAAATGTCGTCAGAAAATAACTCAAACCATAGATAGATGCTCATATCATGCAAAATTAGATGCGCTATACAGGCTGGTCGTAACTCGTAGCGTGTAGATTTTTTTTAACATTTTTAACATTTCTTGAGATTTTTAAATAAACCACCATGTAATTGTTTGTTATATATTTATTAGTTTGTATGATAATTGCAATTTAAAGAGTAGTACACTATTGTAGTACATATTGCACTTTATGCAGTGTGTTGATACAAAACATTTAAAGGGTTATAGAAGAGGTCAGTGTTAAGGTTACTACTTACATATTTTCGTTAAATTGTAGAAAATCAAAATAACTGGTAATATTCGGTGTAAGACTAGATATAAATTGAAGAGTATAGGGTAATTAAAGCCAGCACATATTATAGAGAATGTTCCATTTAAAAACCCTGTGTATCGTATTATCTTTATTCAACATCAGCAATAATCAGCATCTACCTACTGGTTTCGGTGATTGTCAAAAATGAAGTTTTTACGTAGTTTTTCAGATAGGCCTGCAGTTGCTTTTTTTGACAAACAATTGAAATAATCAGAAACTATTTACTTCACACAGGTACAACATCATACAGTTGGAGAGACAACTTCCTTAGTATTCATAATATAGTATGATATACAGCGAACTCCATTAAAAAAAATAGTAATTTTCCACCACGCCTAAATGCAACATCCTGTATAAATAAAAACAATTTTTCGCTGTAGAAAATGATGGGCCAAACAACTTGTATAATTTTTTTTATCCTTTAAGAAAATTTCAGTATCCACCACCGCGACTCACCCTGTATGTTTTATGATTCTGGTTGCTATCCGATTTCAATAGTTTCCTTTAAGCATAGAACACATGGTTTACTCATTACAAAACAAATATTCACTTTTTAAAATGCAAAGCTCCCAGCAGTAGTTTAAAAAACATGGAAAAAATCGTATGTGGCCAGACAGCTGGCTTTATTATATTATACTGCAGTGTCAAACGCTAATGTTCTAATAACACTGTCAATTGAACCAAAATATCTGTCAAATCCTGGCTAACTAGTTTTAATGGAGACCCGAGCGATATTGATCGAATAGAATTTGCACATGCAGATAAACTATTAATTTTACCAAAAAAGAAATCAGACAGAAATCATACAAAATTTAATTTATTATTTAACTATTTTGACAACAGTACAGAAATGGTGATTCATTTGCAATATCGTTGAAAACTGCTAAGAGTAAACCTCCAGTTCCTTTGGACCCTTTTGAACTAAGCTTCTTTCAGGCCTAAGTTTAGTCATGAAACTTCTAAATATGAAGTTTCGTCCCTATACCTTTAGTAGTTTCCACGGAATCATTGCCACAAAAACTGGTACACACACACATACACATACACACACAAACACAAAAATTTTCAGGGAACCCACAAGAACATATTTCCGATAAAATCTCAAAACTTTTATTTGACACTATTGCAATACTTTGTCGTACTATGTATGATAAAGTAAATATCATATTAGGATATTTATTGGCAAATTTTGCCGGAAATAGTTGTTCAGCATTGCCCTAAAAACTAAATGTATAGAAAAACTAAAAATAGCACTCTTAAGTGGGATACAGTGTAGTAAGTAGGCACAGAAAAAATTTCTGTGAGGTTTTCCGAAAAAAGAACAGCGTTCGTAAGAATTACCATCTGTGTGACAGACAAATAAAAAAAGAGGAACACCAACAACGTGTGGGATTTTTTAAATCAAAATGGATGGAAATGTTTTCACTGAACACCATTATGTTCTACGCGAGTCTGTTTCCATGCCACCCAGAGTTTCGTGTTGCAGAGAGGGATAGTAACCCTTACTTCGCCCTGCATGCTGATGTAATATATGTATTGTATATTGCTAATTAATAAGAGAATTAAAAGGGAATTTTTGACGTGATCTTGTGTATATTTGGAACTTTTCGATCTATTTTTATTTATTTATTTACAGAAATTTATCTTGTTCTATCTTTAACTTTCTGACAATGCAAGCTATTTAACTAGTAATCGTTTATTAACTATCGTTTCTACATATTTTTCTTCTTGATCTCTGAACAGACTTTGAGCAGCATCTCTACTTTTAAAAACTCTACCATCGTCTTTCCCGTGCCCGTGGACTTCTTGCGATCGCTACTGCAGTGGTCAAAACTGCGGCACCAACCGAAATCTCTGCAGCAAACCGAGCAAATCTAAACAAATCAGTTATCACAAAATTATTAATCCCATTATTAAAAATACAACGCACTAAGAATCGCTTCTTGTTTAATTTGGAGATACCAGAGTCGCTCTTTTGTATTTTTTTTACTTGTTTATTTTACGTCGGTCTATTTCCGCAACTTAGGCCAATCACCGACGCTGAGGGCAGGCTACACACACCCAGGAATTTTGTCGAACTGAAGGAATTCCAACCTCCAGTAAGAGTTCTTTAACGTGCACGTCGCATCATGACAGCACACGGAGACACCGGCTTTACTTCCTCATTCGATGGAAGGCGGCATGCAAAGATATTTGTTCCCTGCCTAAAATACCAGGACAGTCGATTTTAGCCCGAGCCGGGATTCGAACTCGAGCCTCCAGCGTAGATAGCAGCCGCTCTATCCTATACGCCATCGACCCCCCCTCTTTTTTTGTATTAAATAAACTAGTATACCAGAAGAATATGGTATAGTAAAATGAACAAAAATACTTGTGCAACTAAAGAGATCGAAACGCCAGTTGGGGGGTCAAAAGTAACTAGCGTATAGATAAGAGGTTTGGCTTAGGGCACGGACACACAATTAGCGACGCTGCTAGCTGTGCTGATAGCGGCGCTGGTAGCGCAGCGTTTGAATACACAGGTGCTTATGGCCATGAGCGGGCGCTTCGAGCGTTGCTGCTAGCAGTGCTGATTCCGCGGACTGTATGTTTATTGCCATAAGCACCTGTGCATTCAAACGCTCCGCTATCAGCACTGCTATCAGCACAGCTAGCAGCGTCGCTAATTGTGTGTCCGTGCCCTTATACTCATAACGCCCAGTCATTCAATATTATGCATATTAAGATCAAGTGCAGTCCATGAAACTGGTATCAATTGATTAGAATCATAATCGATTCGCACAATACGGAATGTCACGTCACGTCATAGAACGCCAACATCACGTAAACTCTGCTATGAATTCAATACTTTTTTATGGCTAGCTTAATATAAAAGATAACAATTATTAGATTAATTTTTGATAAAGAATAGGCCACTGCAAATGAGCACGAAATATGTTCATCCTATACATTAGTAATCACTTTCTTACTACGTTAATTACTTTTAAATAGGTGTACACAATAAATTCATAATAGTCGAAATCGATTTATATGGGTTAATATTAATGGTAGATTTTTTCACATTAGAATTTAGGAAAATAGGTGAAATAGGCCAAATGTGCCAAAAGAATTACTTTTGGACAAACTAACACACTACAATCACTTTTATTTTGCTTATTAATGATGATAGTTTTTGTAGTATTATTTAATGAAATAACCTTTTGAATTTAATTACCTGGCCCTTTCTTTTTCATATTATAGCTTATATTTGCAAATATTAATGGTATACTTTCCGTTTGCCATATTGTACATATAATGCACTGTATAGTCACTCTGATAGTGAGTGAAACACTTGCTCAGTGAATCATTCATAATTCGAATTTATATCTATTTCTGTATATTTTTGTATTAACACGTTGATACGCGGGGCGAATGGTTCTAGTGGTAGAGCGTTGGCCTACTGACTAGGAGGTCCGGGGTTCACACCTAGGACCAGCCGAAAATTTGTCCGCCGTCTTTCGGAAGAGAAGAAAATCCTTGGGGCCCGGCAACCAGTTGAACATCTCTGGTTGTCGATTACTCGATAGTGATGAGGGGAAAGCTCAAAGGGCCAATTGTGGCCTAGGAGCTGCGCGGGAAAAACCGCACCCCTACCACCATACCATACAATAACAAGTTGACACATTCACACTTTCTGAATAGATAGCCAACGTCACGGCACGTCCGTCAAATATTCTTTTCGAGACTATTCTTTTCTTGACGGTCGGTGACGTTGACAGTCCATGACGTTCCGTATAGTGTGAAAATTCCCATGCAAAGAGCATTTAACAATATTTTGACGCGACGTTGCCGTTCTCTGACGTAACGTGACGTATTGTTCGAATTGACTTTTATCAGTCATTCCTCAAAACTCTCTTTTAATCGTAAAGATAAAAATACCACACTGTAGCGAAAAAAAATTACCACCAAAAGGACCTATACGAGAAAATGCATAGTTAATTAAGTATAATTGATTCAAATAATTTTTAGCGATTCCACGTCAACGGATCGTTTGATCCATGTCAACCGATTGCTTAACTTTGGAACGGACATTTCTAATGTCCACCGGTTGACGAGGAAACACAAATTACTTGAGCGGTGAGCGAACGTGTATGTGCCCTAAATTAGTATTGTATAAATTAGTAGTGTATAAATTTGTTTGTTTAAGTTTGGTTTGTTTATTTGTGTTGACCTGGACTTCGCCACCTCCATTCAGGTTACTTATGTTCTATTTTTACTGTATGATATATTTACTTTTTTTTGCTTGGGAGAAATAAAGAAATTTATTATTATTATTATTATTATTTATTGGAATTCTCTGATACATCTCATTAAATACATTAAACCTAGATAATATAATTTAGATACAACATATAAATACAAAAATTACACTAATAAATTTTGAAAAGTAATGAAGACTTATGCTCTTCCACAGCCTTAAGGGCTGGGAATTATTATTACTTGAATCAATTATAATAAATTACCCGTTTATTTCTGGTGTAGGTTACCGACTCACGATGGTAAATTTTGTTCACTACAGTATGGTATTTTTACTTTTATAATTAAGTTAGTGACATTCGAGGAATGAAGGATTAAAGGACCAATTTTACAATTGCACAATTGTCCGGTGGTTTTTCATTAATTATAAATTTTCGCACCTTCTATAAAAAATCGAGATTGACAGGTCTACAGGTTCGTATTTTCAATGAACATTTTATTGCCAAACTTGGCGATCTCGAAGTATATGCCCCAGCTGCGCGAAAGAAAGCCGATAGAGCGAATGCCAGGCAGCATAGAAAGATGCTGCCTGCCAAATTATATTTAAAATTAAAAACGCTAAAATGTGTTAGTCTTTAGTCCCACTGTTAGTCTTCATACCCAATAATAATAATATAATCGTAATGTAATGAATTTGAATGAATTTGACGTTCTACATTGAAGACGGGGAAATCCTAAACCGGCGTGATGTCTAATAAAATAATCATCAACCAAGCCTGAGCGTATTATTATTATCCAATCACGATAGATGAAAAGTATGGAGAGCTTCATAACAAATTCATACCTAATGTTCCAATGTACTACATACAGTGCGCGCCAAAGAATGGAACTAGTACATGACAATTTTTTGATTTGTGATGGTCATTTTCAAATGACAACCCTTACTTTTCTTATTAATTTTGATATGGCGTTACAAATTATTAATATGATTACAAATTTTATTGCCTTACCTCAGATTTAATAAAAAGGGGAATTCAAAATAAGGGGAATTCAAAATAGGGGTATTTTGGCAACTCTTGGTAATGGGTAATGAAAACTGGCACCGTGACACTCGTCGCGCAACGGTAAGTGTTGCGCAATCGGCTGCAATTGTAATCTGCATTTTTTCTGTTTGTTCTAACGATATACACGTTATTATACAGTCGTTTTAAATTCAGACACCTAAATGTCTCGAGAAATATGCCTCCCACGATAAAAGCGGGATGTAAATTTGTCGGATGCGAAGGGAGGCATAAGATGGCTATATCAGTTTCGATGCAGGTAACGTTGCAATCAGTCTAAATGAGGTTAGCTTCAGGTTTTCTTTTTTTTTTTCATGGGAATACCCATATTTTTGCAAATAATTATTTTACGCTAAACAATTTGAATCTTTTATATGTAACAATTTTTCGTACGTCAGACGCTAGATCAATCAGACGCTACAGTTGGATGCCTGCGGCTTCCGCGGTAGTTACAAACGCTGGCTATTTGATACTATTTGCAAAAAAAGTCTCGTCTTGGCGGTTCAATACTGTGGCAGTTAGGCCGGTTACAGTGCAACGCTGACGGTCGGCGCGGGTCGTCGACACGGACCGCAATATCAAAAGCGAGCTCTTGCAGTGCAAAACCAACCGTCAGCGCCTTAGCGGCGCGACGCGGCGTGGACGAGGACCATACGCTAGGCGCGCCAGCGGCACAGATGTCGGTTCGCCGACGCGCCATTGTAATATATGGAGTTTTTCAGTACTACGCTGATCATCTTCACGCTGAGCAGTTTTTTCCACTGCTCAAATATCAAAGATAAATAAATATCAGTAGATACTGGCCTGGTTCTTATTTTTTAACTAGTAAATGTTTTATCTCTTAGTTTGTTCTATTATATCCACCCTTAAATCCTGTGAATTTTGAGATTGGTGAGGTTAACTACATTTACCGCTGCCCAGAAAGAACATGCTTGTATTCTGTCTCCTTGAGCACCTGGCCCCTCACCAGCGAGATGCTAGTTTCGAGCAATTTCTTATTGAATGCTTGAAATAATGACTTCAAGTGTTTCTCCATCAATTTGTGTGCAAGCATTTGTAATTCGCTTACGCATATCTTCACGAGTCGTTGGCACTTTCGCAAACTTTATTTTTAAGAACGCATGTATAGCATCTACTTCTATAAGAAATTCCTTGAAACAAGCATCCCGAAGGTGAGAGGCAACTGAAAACATTTTGAAAACAAGTCAGTCGTTATGGGTATCGCTAAAAGTAGTTTATTAAGACCCAGTTCTACCTGTGCTAAAAAGCGTTTTCTATTAACGGCGTTAATGGTTCAAATTCATCAGTGTCAATTCTTAGATAAATAAGGATAAATCATTTTTTGGTAAGGTAAAAATGAATTTTACTTCTACATATTTCCCTTTTTTCAAATATAATACCCCTAGCCAAAGTATCACTACAATAATAGATTTTTTATCTAGGTTCAATTTCAGCCCAAACATTATAACTTTTCCGCTAACCGAAAAATGCGCCAATTGTCAGATATGTAAACAATGGCCATATTTCGTCTGTTACGGATAGCCAGCTCATCGCAGGCACCATAAGCTTTAATCGATACGTAAACCACGGCATAGACACGGACCCCGACAGAAAAACATCGAATCTAAACATTTTGTTTCGTAGTTGCGTTGTTTTTACAACGGAGCTTATATTTAACGACTGTTTCAATACTAGGAGTCAAAATAGAAAAAAATTCTTCTGCTATCTACGACCATGCTGTACAATGACGTGTATATTGTTAGGAGAAGTAGAAAAAAATGCACTTTATAATTGCAGATTATTGAACACATCGAACATAATTACTAAAGAGACCCGACTATGCAGCTGATGCTGCATCGGTGCTGACAGTTATGGTTGCGCGGTGATAGCGCCTAAACTAAACTAATCACATTGACGCTAAAACCTGCAAAGACAATATTCGTGGGAAATTTCAAGAAAACATAAGAATTGTGATAGTACTTGCCAATTGCGAGATAATCGTAAAAAGCGAAAAGAACAGACTTTAATTTGTATAAGCAAAATATGCCGAGCATATATTTTAATTATAATACAGAACTTTTTGTTTAGTAATCATAGATGCTAAACAGAAAAAAAAATGGATGACCCCAGCCAGTTCCACCAAGAACCCTCTGGCGCCTGGACTGATAGGAATTTTGTACGGAACTGTTTGCGCTGAAACAAATGCGGACTAGAAAATTTCTTATCACAACAGGTTTTTACACACCACATAAAGTGCGCGCAGTCCCAGTACTTCAAGAACTCTAGCGAACAAAGTTTCAGCATGTTAGGGAATAACTTAAACTTTTCATAATAAAGTTTTTCAGACCGGATTCGCATTCAGCGCAAAGAAATCTATCGTTAGCGCCCTTTCGCTTCCCATTCGCAAAAGCCATGTTCCCCTACACTTAGATTCTATTGTATTCCTCGTTAAGGCCCATTAATAGGAAAAAAGGAAAAATACCTCAAAGAACTATATTTTGTAATCGTCTGGTACCTCCACATTAAAACACCTTCCAAACAAAAAAAAATACTAAAACGCAACAAATAAACTAACCAACCTAAATTAATGTGCTCTTTTTCTCTAACTTCCATAGACTTTGAACACCATTTCGTCAGAAAAGAATTCGACCATTGTATTCCCGGTCCCCATAGACATGATACAGTGCTTCATGTCTGGTAAGGATCAGGGGCTTCAGCATCAAGTGAAGGAGTTGGTGCAAATATTGCAGCGTAATACCGGGAATGCCGATTAAATAAGTAAACGTCAACTTCTGACTGATAAAAACAAACAGTGTTAAGACAGATATAATAAACTATGATTTGTTGTACAGATATATGTTTAGAAATATCTTATGTTTGTAACTTTATCGATTATTATTGATTGTTAATGTTTTTTTATATATATATATATACAGGTTATCGCACTCCCCCCCCGCATTTTTTAAAGTTAATGTCATTCTGAGTAAAGCTATTCATATCAACTTACTTGTTTTGTTTTTTCAAATCCTTAAAATGTCACAGTTGTTTGAAATATTCACAAAACAATATAAAATAACAATATAAAATAATAAAATACATATCAAACATTGACAAAAGGAAGAAGAAAAAACAATCAATACCCAAGACACAACAATAACAAGTACCTATATAAATTAAAAAATAATAATAAAAGTTTATAAAAATAAATAAATCTATACATTTACTGTTTTTTTTAGAAGGGAAACGCCATGCTGAGTAAAATAAAGTAAAAAGTTCATATGGACTTCAATTAGTGAAATACTTAGAGCCGTTTAAATTACTTCGTTAATATTTCACAAGGAGGACAGGTATTGAAAAAAACAAATAACTCCATATAAAATTTACTCACTATGACATTTACTATCTGAAAAGAAGTTTTGCACTAAAAAAGAGGGACACCTATTTAGGTCCTTATTATTAAACAATTTATTTCATTTCTGCAGAACCCTCTCAATTTATTTCTTTATATCCATAATTCATTTCTGTGAAATTTGACTTTTGAGTCTATATATCAGAGCAATTCAATTCATATTTTCAAGAACTATGCAATAATCTATCCTGATCAATAATGAACAAAAACTACAAGTGACAACAAATCTAACAATCTAACTGTTTTTGGTATGCACTTTTTTGTAGATTCTTAATGTGAAAGCAGAAATTCCAAATTGAGTGTATTTTTTGAGAAAAGCGTAACTCAAAACTACTAGAACCAGCAAGTGCATTTCTTCTTTCAGATTCAGATTGTACGACGAAACTCCATACCTGAAAGAGTTTTTACTTGTCCTATTTTGTTCATTGTTAGCCAGGAACGCCAGTTAGCTTACATTATGGTACTTTTAACAAAATAAGTACTTAGAGATATGTGAAAAGGTCTGATATATAGACTTGTGGGTCTGTAAATTTATTGGAGTAAAACAAAATACAAACTTTTTATTTTTTTTAAATATTATTAAATTACAATTATTCTCAACTTGAGCCCCTCGGGACACGGGTTTTATATGTATTGATCGGTCTCAAAATTTACAGACATTAGGTATGGATAAAAAAAAATTATAGTGTCCCGCAAAAGAAACAAGTTTATTTTTATTATATAAGATAAAGACCATCCTAACCTGTATATTGGACGGAGTGACTGGTTTACTTAAAATTCAGCATGCCTGAATATTGTAGAAAGATTGAATGACTAAGCCATTGAATCACACCCAGGCATGGCGGAGACAGAAGCCCTTAACCTATGACGTGACTGTACTTGCTTAAGGTCAACAAGCTGTTTTTTTAATTGTGTTTATTTTATAAATTATGATATCAGTAAAAAATTGTTAAGTGTTAATGGTGACTGGTAAATTGTTATAAGACAGTCAATTATGTTTAAAAATGCCGAACTGAAAAAATACGAATACAAAAATTAGTAAATAACAATGACAAGTATACTGTTTTCGTCCGTTCAATGGTTTCCTATATAGATGTCTCTCTACTCATTTTCAACATTGTTGAAATATTTTAAGTAAATCGCAACTTGCTATCTCATGGTATATGTATAAGGTATATGTCTTGCGGGATTATCGTAGATAACATTTGGATATTTTTCATCATTGGAGTATTTGGTCAAAACGCCGTCTATAAGAATTTGTGTTGTTTTGGGAGATCTAACAATTTGTACGTTTGTAATGTTCTTGCCACATAATTTTTTATGGTCTGTTTCTGAAATCCTGATTTTAAAAATATCCGTAAAAACAGGCAATATTCATTGTTATATATGTTCATTATAATATTCATCATTATATCACTGAGGCTTGTGTCAACAAGAAACAAAAAACTTAGTAAAAGTTTTTTAAACATATTTTTTAAGTTTATGTATGAGTAACGATGGTGTGGTAGAAATTTTTATTCATATTTCTGAATGAAAATGAACAAGAATGAGGACAAGTTTTTTGGTCAAAACTTATAATAATCTGTGGGTTGTACGTACTACAACTACAAAAATCAAGTAGATTCAAACAGTAGTCTTTTTGCTTCTTATCATTACTTATTGTAATAAGCGAGATACAGTAATAAAACTAATGACAATAGTGAACACATTGTAACAAACATGAAAGATAGTAGGCTGTGGTTATATTCAGGTCTACGTACGGGAAGGAGCGATGGCTGTGGAAACATGTCCGACGCATATCAAAGGGTTCTCTAGAAAACCAGTTCTGGTCAGACGTAGCTTTTCTTGTGTCTTAGTAAATAAAGGGAGTAACGACGTGAACCAAATAATAGAATGTTTAGTTAGGGTTGGGCTGCTGTTTGGCTCTACTTGATTCTTATGGTTGTAGCTGGTGCAAACCACAGAATGCTACAAATTTCGTCAAGAAAAACTAATCTCCATTCTTAAATTTGTGTCTGCTCAAAACTGAAGTTTCATGTTACATTAATACATTAAAAAGATATATGGAACAAACATTATATCGCTGGATATTAATTGCACAACGTAGTAACCCACAACCATTGTTTCATTTTCGGTTTTTTGAGGATTTTGGCGGTTTTATTTAAGGCTACGACGTTTTGTAAGTAAATCATCGATATAAGACATTAGAAAATTTCGGCATTTGCTGATTAAAATATTGAAGAAACTGATAAACCAATAATAAAAATGTTGGTTTCATAAAGTATTGTGCACTAAATTTTATGAAACCCATAAAAAGTTAATTAAAAGAAAATTACAAATTTAAGCCAATGGATAGTATAAGTAAGTAATACCGGTACTTACATAACTGTATCTCCTAAAACGCCAAATCTAAGAAAGATATCCAAAATAATGAACTGAAGATTAGGGTCACACGAAACGGATGGATTATTTACGTTATTAATAAGATTATTTTCTTCAGTAAGTAATTGTAATAAGTTTATAACCTGCACACATTTATCGTTTAATATTCAGACCTTATAATTCTAAAAAACTATATAAACGGTAAGATATCTACTGATTATTATTGATGTTGTGAATAATATATTATGTATCCTACACACACTAGCCTAGATTATAATAGTGGTTAGTCAACGTGTAAAATCGTATTTTAAAATATCCGCTCAAAAGTATTTCTCACACAGATGGCGCTAATTTTAAACTTTTTTTTTAATATTATTTATTTGTAACCTAATTGTAGGTATTCTCGACAAAGCCATCAAAACCACTGTGGTATGTAGGTTTTAAAAAACATATATGAGATAAATACTTAGGTTTAAATACGTACATAAATTTTTTAAATACATATACACTTATATCGTTATTAAGTTTTTACTTTTTATACTTTGTCGTGGACGCTTTTGTGTTTCTAAAACAGTGTTGACATGAATGGATTTCTTTTGTTATTTTACGTAAGGGACCAGTACCTTTGGAGACTGAAATAAGTTTGGTTGCTAAATTTTCAATAGTTCTCGGACCCTTTTTAAATTAAAAATGTGCCAAAAGCTATCTATAATTTGAAAACAAAAATACTGTTAGCACGGAACAATCATGCAGTTTATCGTAAACATACATTGAGGTGCCGATTTTAAAAGCTATCGATTATAAAAAAAACTATACATAAAGTTGATCTTTTCTCGCATAATATACAGGGTGATTCAACATTGCACGGCAGTATTTTAGGGACTTATTATTACAGTAAATAAAAATAATTCAAGAACATGAGTCCCAAAATAATGTTGTTGAGATATGTTGAGATATGATTGTATACTATAACTACTATCCAAATAAAAGAGGATACTTTGTTTTGAATATTATTTTGGCATAAAATCTATATAACCTTTGGAGCTAAATATCTGAGCAACAGAGCGTTTCGGGGCATATTTCGGGGCATTTCTTCGTATTTTGACTCAATAAGTCCCTACATATTTCTGTACCATGTTAAACAACCCTGTTTTAATTTGTAGTTATGTTTATGGTTAGATATTTATTGTGTTATGTGCTGGAAACTGCACTAAAATAATTTTAATAAACCGTTGATATGAAAAAATAATTAAAAAACGACAAATAATATTGAGTGTACTTAAATTTATCGAAAACCATACATAAATAAACGTGTATTTGTCGTTGTTAAGCACAATTCTTCTCTCTGCTCTGCATATAGATGTTTTACTACAGTAGACTTTAAATTAACCCGAAAAAATCATATTTGTTCAAATGAAGAGAAAATCTTAGTAATGTCAACTTGGGAAATACGATTTTCTCGGTACAATACTCATATCTACATGACTCTGTTTGGTGTACACTTTTTCACAATATAAAATAAACTATTCTAACACACCGTTTGATGTGTTTTCTTTCATTGTATACACCCTTTCCCGCTTTTCAGCGCTTACGGGCATCGCTTTCATCTGTTTTTCAGTTTGGGGTGGTGACCACTCGCCATGAACACGTTTCTGCTTTTATCCATTCGTTTATTTTGAGAGCTTATCCTAATCATGCCAAATCAGAGATAGTTTTAGTAAAAGTAAAAATACAAGGTAAGTACGGAAAATTTGTAACTGTCGAATGAGTGGATGAGTGAAAAAAAACATTGTATTCCTTGATACCACAATTTGTTATGAAATATTTGTCTTTTTTTTAAGTTTATTTGATTCGTATTCATATCATTATACCCCATACATTTACTGTGGTAGGGTTTATTGAGTTTGTCACAACATTTGTATCACCCTTAAGGAGGCGTGGTAGGTACCTATAGACTTGTATAGATATTTTTGATCAGCATTGAAAACTGACTTGATTTAGCTATGTCCGTCTGTCTATCCGTCTATCCGTCTGTGTACACCATAACTGCCGTAATTTTGAAGTAACTGATCTGAATTTTAGTACAAGCTTATCTCTTAAAAAGTAAGGACAAGTTCGCGAATGGGCAAAATCGGTTCACTCCATTTTTTTAATATATTTTTATTTTTTAACTTTGGCCCGGTTGATGATAATTTTCTTAGTAGTTTTCATTGTGAAACTCACTATTTGGAGGTTTTCAGAGACGGTGATAACAATTCGTTGCCAATACTGACCGAAGCGACATGGCGGATCCAATATGGCAAACATTTTGTTTTTTAATCTCTTTCAATTAGGCTAAAATTTAGTAAATTACAAATAGTACGTAGACAAATTACAAGAATAAAATGGCCAATTGTTCCGGTAGTTGTTAACAAAATAAAATTGATCTCGTTTTTACATCTACAACAAAATCTCTAACGCCGCCTTGTGGGGATCCCCACAACTTTTTTTTTGCACTGGGCGTATTTTTCATCATAACATAATGAAAATATTTAAATTGGCACACCCTGTATATTGGTGCACTACCTACCGGCTTTGAGAACCTAGGGCTTAGTTATACATTGGTATTACATGGGTTTTTCGGAATTTCAAAATCGCACATTTTTGTCAGTATTTTGACGATACGGTCAGTGATCCTTTAAAAAGTCAGAACTTGAAACGAATTTTGCCTCTATTTATTTTTTAAGGATCACCGACAATATGTAACTGATAACTAATCATGTAACTAATAACGAGAAAAAAAAACGAAGATTTTAGGTGGTACACTAATGGTACAAAAATATTTGCAGGCAAATGGAAAAGGACTAGTTTCCTAGTTTAATAAAATTATTGGACCCCCTTTTATTTTTCAAAAATTGATATACAATATTTTCATTGACTGGTACATTATGTTGAATCATTTAACATATTTAGTTATATGCATAAAATTAAGTATTATTGTAAATTGTAATACCCAATATGTCCTCCTCTATTCTCTAGCAACACATGGACCAGTCTGTGCATTGAAAAGAGCATTTCGTTCTTGTGGTATGTTGGTCCATTCATTTTGAGCTGCTAATGTTAGTCCCTGAAGTTTTATGGTGGATCATTTCAGTGAAAAATTGCACATCCAATATTATCCCATCAATACTCAATGGGATTCATGTGTGGTGGGCTTGCTGGCCAGATCATTTTTTAAATATTTCTTTCGTCTAATACGTTTTGCACCATTCTTGTGCGGTGAGGCATGGCATTCATAAAAATGAAATTTTTACCTATTTCATTTCGCAATGGATAGACAAGATGTTTTCGATGTATGTGTTCCTGGCATGGTTTACTGTATGTGGACCGGCCATCCGTAAAAAGGACCTTGTACCACGGAGGCTTAGCCTCGGGAACAAAAACCAATATTTGCTCGTGTACCCACCTGTAATTACAGGTGGGTACAGGTGGGATTATATAATCGGCAAGCTATGTGTAAATGGCCTAGTTTCAATACTCTTAACTACTCTCGATTCACATGTGATGTCAAAATTTGCCCATTTGATTTTATTCGATTCAATTTGATTTCTTCTCAAGTAAAAAAGTTTCTCAATATGTAATTAAAAGTTCGGACTCTCAATATTTAGCGTTACAGTATTTTTTCCCGCAATTTTAGTTGAAAATAGGAATAAATTACCGTGTTAACTGAAATTTCTGAAATGAATGCGAGATAAGTACTTATATATTTATTTTGTCTTATTCTAAATAATGTTCAACCATTTTATTAATATTAAAAAATAGCAACTTAAAAAAGGTTATTTTCGAAGCTCTTCTACTATAATATCAGATGTTTTTGTTCTATTATGTAGCTTTTCAAAGAATTGTGTGACAATATCATGTCCCCTTGAAGCTCTCGTCTGTGCCGTATAATAAAATAGATATTCACAGGTAGGATTGCTTTGTTCAGTGTGTGGTTAGTGTGGTAGTCAACAAACACAAGAATGCAGTATAGAATAAATGCTGCAACAAATATCTTATCTTCAAGTTCATAAGGGGGTTCAACAATTTGGAAAAGTGTGTAATAATTCTGAACACAAACTTCACCACCCAACAACTACAAAAGACTAAATTATTTCAATGTTTTAGGTTTATAGGTTTATATTTAAAGGGGGAAATTGTCAAATAAAAACATAATTAAATCCATTTTGACAAATATTTCATCACCGATTTCATCACTGGACATATCATCGATGATGATTAGTTGATATTATAAATAAGCCATTACTTTTACTTTCTGCATTACATCAATCCGTTGACCAACCACGTTATAGCTTAATGTCGTTTTTTGTTTCCTCACTTTTGGCCTATGTTTTCTTTTGCGTGTAACGAATTTTTTTCACAAATAACGAGTTGCCCACAAAAAATAAGGTGCACTCTGTTCAAAGTTGGTGTGTTATTTCCCTACTTTAAATTTTCTAGAACTTGAATAGCTAGAGTCTAGACCTAGACAAATTCCGAAACTTTCTGAATTATTTCCCTCGTTTCTCTACAACAATATGTACTGATTAATTTATTTTTATTTCCACAGACTTTGAATACAATATCAGCTGAGAAGAATTCGACAATTGTGTTTCCAGTACCGCTTGACATGATGACGTATTTTATGAAAGCCAAAGAAGCCTCCTCAAATTAAAGTCTATCTATCGAGTTATCAACGATATTTATAAAAATATGTAGATGAAATAATTAGTATTTACAGTGTAAGCACGTAAAACACACTGCGCCTGGATATTATTATATAGGTCGAATAAGACAGTATGTTCTTTCTTGTAATTTCTGTTTATTTTCTGCTACAACATGTTTCGGCTAAAAGCCATCATCAGGTAGCTGTGATAATTAGTAATATGTAGTGAAAAGTCGAAAAACAAAACAAATAGAGAAACTTACGCAACGTCTAAACTTAAAATCGTATACATGTATAAAACTGGATAAAATTCTTCGTGTGGGTCATTATCTGGGTGGGCGTCAAAGTCAGGTCAGTATTCTTTCTTTTCTTGCTTGATTCAGTCTCAGTGTCTAATTTGCGCTGTAAATTTGCAGGCAATCGAGCGTTCGGCGGTCTGTGGTGAGGAATATTCTTGCCAGGAGCACCAACGGACATTTGTTTATCGAAAATACTTAGTAAACTCGTCAATAACTGCACAGAACGTACAAACACCACGTCGAAAATACATAAAGATGGTGAACATGAGGACAGTCTAATGCGCACTCGCGCCGGGTCCGTAATACAGGTCATGTCAAAGGTTGTACATATACAGGGAAAATCAAATTTTGTATTACCGACCCGTCGCGAGTGCGCATTAGACTGTCCTCATGTTCACCATCTTTATGTATTTTCGACGTGGTGTTTGTACGTTCTGTGCAGTTATTGACGAGTTTACTAAGTATTTTCGATAAACAAATGTCCGTTGGTGCTCCTGGCAAGAATATTCCTCACCACAGACCGCCGAACGCTCGATTGCCTGCAAATTTACAGCGCAAATTAGACACTGAGACTGAATCAAGCAAGAAAAGAAAGAAGACTGACCTGACTTTGACGCCCACCCAGATAATGACCCACACGAAGAATTGTATCCAGTTTTATACATGTATACGATTTTAAGTTTAGACGTTGCGTAAGTTTCTCTATTTGTTTTGTTTTTCGACTTTTCACTACATATTACTAATTATCACAGCTACCTGATGATGGCTTTTAGCCGAAACATGTTGTAGCAGAAAATAAACAGAAATTACAAGAAAGAACATACTGTCTTATTCGACCTACTACACACGCTTGTAAGAAGAAGAAGTTTTTCCAAATATTATTATATAGTCTTGGTGAATATGAAAGTAAGTAATGCACTACGGCTCAAAATTAATGCTCCGCTAATATAATTGGCCACAAGTCACAATTTTAAAATTTACTTTCTGGAACGACTATCTAATCCGATTAGAAAGCAGTAATAAGTAGCATATTTCAACAACAAACAACAGTGACAGGAACAAACAATAGTTAATAATAGACCAGCAAATTAAGAAAATCTGTATTGCAGGACCGCTTTTACATCTAATATACTTACGCTAATGTTACAGCCAGGGCTGTGGAGTCTCGACTCCGACTGCGGATAACTTATGTGGTCCGACTCCGACTCCAACTCCGCAAAAAATGCATAGCTTCTGGTGTGTGTAAATCATTAAAAATTCGATTGACAATACAATATAATACAAACGAGTCAACATTAAATTTGCTGTGAAAAAAATCACCAGGAACTAAGAAATTTAATAATTTAAATTGCTATTCCAGATTTTTTTTTTAAATAAATAAAATTATACCATTTAAACATGTTTGTCTCACAGGACGTCCAACGATACCTTTTTTTATTAATAGTGATAGAAAGACGTTTAAGTAAGTAGATAGTACACGTTGTTTCAACTAGCGCCTACGGTGTCCGCTTGTAAGTAGTCCCGGACGTTCACGAGCGCAGGCGGTGGGCCGTCGGGTTCAATCGGGACTCTACGCTAGAAAGCTCTCGGTATAGGTACATAGAATTAGTGTATACGATAGAAACCAACCGATGTCGACTTTCGAGCGAATGCGATAGTATTACAGACTGGTTCTCCCTATATTTGATTCGACTGAAAATGGCGTGACACCGATGTAAACAAACTATAGCGTACGTTGTAAAGTCTCTAATTAAATAATACAGTATCTTATTTTCTAACAACAGTTCTTTTGTTTCTGTTCTAATAAAATAATCGTGTCCGCGCTTATGCCGTGTAACGCAGAAAGTCGGACACTAATAGGAGAAACCTAAAATGGAAATATGAGAATTATCTCAAGAGTACCTTTATGGTGGAAGCTATGCAAAAATTACAGACAATGTTGAAAGACGGTGCGAAGCCGACAAGCCAGCTGCACGATAATTGCAATTCTTACAAAAGCGTGCCACTTGATTGATACTTTATGTTTATATGTGATTTAGGGTGATTTATAATTCGATACCTCATTTTTTTGTTCGGCTATAGTTTTCGAGATGTTCTAAAGTTTTGTGACAGTGGCTAAATTAATAAACAAAGAGATAAAGCAGATGATGGATAAATAAATATTAACAATGGATGATATTCCGAACATAATACAAATAATAATTTTTGGCATTAAGAATAATATGAATATTATTCCACATTCTTTGCTTATTAATTTACTCGCGCTCATAAAACTTTCAAGTTAAATATCTCCAAGTCTATTGATCCAAATAGAAGTTATTTAGCATTTTAACATATTAAGTATCATTTGAAGTGCACACGGCGTGAAAATATACTATTACTCACAACTATGATTCTATACTCTATAGTTCTAAAATGCATTAAGTGCACCGCAATCGTTCCTACTTACCCACATGAATATTGTATCGATTAAAACATCTACTAATTGTTATATAATCCATTTATTGAAAACAAAATAACTATACATTTAATAACGAAAAAGGTATTCAAACATAATTTTATTTATATACAGTGAGCGAGTATGGAAACATGACAAAATCTCAAGAACGGTTTGCTATTTTAAAAAAGCCTCGAACACGTCAATTTATAATTATCAAAATACATCTTATGATATCAAATTATTTTTTTTACCTTCAATTGTTTTTAACAGATGACGTCATCGACATTTTTTAAATGACAACCCTATATCTTTTTTAATGAATTTGACAGATCTTTTAATTGTCTTAATGGTAGCATAATATTTTTATGGCCTTACATAAGAAAATTTTCGAGAAAAAGAGAATTGAAGGTGGTATGCATTCTTTGGTGAAAGACTAAATTTTGTTTCTGATTAAAATTTTTACCGTATTTACAAGAAAATTTAAAACTTCTAGACTTGTTATGTATTCCAGGTATCAACACATTCATTTGGTCAGGTTGAAATCGTCGGGCATGTTTTCTCAGATTGCATATGTCGTAGGCTTATTATAATATCAGTCTTATTATAATACGCCTAGGCTTTTTTAATATGACTAGGCGTATTGTAAAACATCCAAAGTAAATGAAAGCTGACAATATGACTGACTATTTCAGACGTGTTATAATACGCCTGGCGCTTCTTAGTCTTATTGTTCAAAAGAATCTGTACGCGATTGTTTTTAGAATTTGACTGTATAAAATACGTCGTATTATAATACGACTAGTAGTATGCCAGGCAAATTATGGAAATAGCTTATAGGACAAAACAATAAATAATTATAGATTTAGATTATTATTACAACATGGTAAACGCTTATGATATTTGCTTGTACATTTCATATGGGATTTAAAACATAAACATTTATTGTTACGACACTGCTTGGTTTGCAAGAACACTTTTTGAATCCCTGTCCTTCGAATTTTGAAAATAATCTTAAAGCTTCTCTTAAGGAAATTACTTTATCCTCTGGAATATTAATCCCTTCATTACTTTGGCAATCAGTCATTTCATCCCTCGAAAACCATCGGTTTAACAGTTCATGGATGGTACCAATTTGGTAAACATCATTGGAGACATTTACTATGGTTCCTAAGACATTTTTGGGATCCAGAGGTCCTCTATCTACTTTAGGAACTTCGATTGCTACGGTTTGACCTATCAAGAGCGGTGATGTGGGCCGTGCAAATACCCGGCGGGTGGGAACTTATAAAATGGGTATTTACCCGGGTATTTATCCCTACTTAGGGTAAATACTGTCCTTTTTATCCTTAAAACACCATTTAACAACACTTCAGAGATATTTATACACAGTGTAACAATTTTTCCCGCAAGAATTATTTTTAGATAGTAAATATCCTAATTGGACCTAATTGTTTGCCCAACGCTAAGTTACACGCTTGACGCTTGAAATATTAACTAAATAAAGAAAAATAAACATTAAAGTACATATTAGACAATGCTAAAACTAAGAAAGAGTACAATCAACACCCATAACAAAATTAAAAGTAAATAAATTTAAGTAAAAAATTCAAAATGTTAAAAATAAACTAAATAAACAAATAAACGAAAACAAGATACATATGAAATTTTTTAGAAATTTGTTACTCTACAAGTAATTGTCATTCTGAGTATAAAGTTTCTTTCATGCCGACTTATTAGGTTTATCAATTCCTAATGAAGTTAAGTCATTTAATATACAGTTTTCCAATTAGTTTACAATTATTAGCATTTTTTCTGCAGCTCTTTTTTGGCCCACTACACATTCTTTTCTTTGGTTCTTGACTATTTCTTCATTTTTGCATAGTTTGCACGTCCGTTCTGGTTCACTTGTGAAATTAGAAGGACCTTCATAATGTTGTCCACATCCTCTACATACATCACACCTTTGTACAATTTCTCACCTTTGTAAAACTTTTCAAGTTCTTTATAATAGTTGTCTTTGTGAACAAATACACCTTGTGAGTCATCGCTCATTTTCAATGCCATAATTTTCACGAATATTGCACAGAGAGAACAGTAAGTCACAACAACAACACACAATTGGCCTGACAAGCCGTCAGTCGTATTACAATACGACGAGTATAACCAGTCAGAATCCAGAGTAATCGCGCGCTTTTAAATTTGGACAATAAGCCTAATAAGCAACACGCGTATTATAATACGCCTAAAATTGTCAGTCAAATTGTGAGATCCTCGATTATTTCGGTGATATTGCAATATGCCTAGTCGTATTGAAAAAGCCTAGGCGTATTATAATATGACTGATTTTACAATACGACTACGACACATACACTGCTATAAGTCTCGTTACATATGGTACACGTTGTATTTTCAGCCATATCATAAGCTAAAATATATGTTATTGAATTAGAAAAATATATGTGTCCTGCAACTTCTTGCCATAAATTCAATTTAAAAAATAAATATTTTTTATATTTCATTTTATTTTTTAATAAGTTTATTAGTATAATTTATAATGGTAGTCCTATATTTTGACTATTAATTATTATGTATTATGCTGATGTACTTACTAGTTTATTCCCTAAGCTTGTCTTTATTTGCTGGAAATATTTTAAAAAAACGTTGCGTTATTCTAAACCCCTTAGGTAAAACACGCACGCCCCCCATGCAGCTTTGTTTACATTCGATTACCTTAGTTCTCACGGCGCCCGTCCGTGTCTCTCTATTTATCTGATATTTATGCAAACATGTTGCAGGATACCTTGCATAATCGTATTCACTACATGAATACGTAAACAGAACGTTAAATTGGAGTTTCAAACAAATTTCAAGTTTATTGCTGACTAAATTGAAATGATTTTGCGTTCCATCAATTAATTAATTGCTATACAAATTAGTAACTTACATGTGTTTTTCTAAATATTTTTAACAAAATACAAATGTCTATGCACAAACTCTAAACAATGGCAAATTTGACAGGTGCTCAGTGCTCCGTACTCACCCAGACGGTTGCCGATTACATTTAAATTACAGTCGCTCAATGTCGCCTGAGTTCATGAATGTCCGGGACTACTTACTAGCGGACACCGTAGGCGCTAGTGTTGTTTCATGGCACTATACGTTTACCAGAGATTCTCAACAAATACTAATCTGATTGTATTATTAAATCATTTTTAATTATTTTAAGATGAAAATGATGTCTAAAAGCTGTCAACGTATTGGTGGAAATGTCGACACAATTCTGGCAGCATCACGTATAGCTTTTGAATACGTGGATATTGCTATATTCAACTTAGATAAAAAGTACAGTTTCTAAATCTCATTACTCATTTCATTTAATCTCTTGTTCAAATTTTCTATTTTAAACTTGTTAATCGTCCTCGGTTCAGTTTGAAAAGTTCTTATTGCTCTAAGATGAAAATGATGTCTAAAAGCTGTCAACGTATTGGTGGAAATGTCGACACAATTCTGGCAGCATCACGTATAGCTTTTGAATACGTGGATATTGCTATATTCAACTTAGATAAAAAGTACAGTTTCTAAATCTCATTACTCATTTCATTTAATCTCTTGTTCAAATTTTCTATTTTAAACTTGTTAATCGTCCTCGGTTCAGTTTGAAAAGTTCTTATTGCTCTAATTAGGCATCAAAGTCTAATTTTTAATTTGTAGAAGATGATTCCAAGCTACCACGATTAGCGCGTTGAGGTTCATGTCTCTATGGAGACATGAAAGGTGCTCGCCAGGCCTGCAATGAACACTTTTCAGCGCTAGCCACGAAAATGATTGTAAACAATATTCCCAACAAATGGCACCCGAAAGGTCTGTCCAATCAAAACACAGCTTTCGATTCGGTTTGACGTTTACGATTAAAACGTCAACGTTGTTCATTTGTCCAAAGGAAATATGTCAGTGATTAGTCTTTAGAAACGGGTGATTTTATTACGATATTTTTGTGTAGGATAAAAAAATTATGAGCGCACTACGCCCAGAAATTGATTTTCCGGGCCTCAAGAAGTGCCCAGGTTCGCTATGCTCGCCTGTGTGACTCTTCTCTCAGCCCGGAAAAGAACCACTTTCTCGGCTTGGTACACAATATACTATTATACGCTACGCGCCAAGCCTATCTCAATAATCGTTTGTTAAATATCACTCACAACCGAACTAATAATGTGTCTAGTTTTGTTTATTTGCTGCCTACAGAGGCAACGGCTATCTCGTAATGTTTTTTTTTTCTCTACGATATGTAAACTTGAGTTGGAGTCTATAGTTTTTTTCCGACTCCGACCCCGACTCATCAAAAATTTGTATGATCTTTGACTTCGATTCCACAACCTTGGTTACATCAATAAAACCATAAAAATGGGATTAGCGGTAAGAAAAAAAACATTCTGTGACTCTCTTAGTAGTGCATTAATTAAGGAGTGGCAAAAATGTGTTAATATTGAAATAAATTAAGTTGTGGCACATTTTACAATTTATGTATCTTGCAATTTCTCTATATAATTGTATCCTTTTTAACTTGGTTTGTTTGGAATTTATAAATTTAACAAATTTATAGGTTGATATTGGTATTTTGTATCACATCATGACCATGTATACAGGTTGTCTCACGCAACAGGTACATTAGAAGTTTTTTTTATGATGTATCATTTATTTCTATTTTATCAAAGTTTGAACTTTTATGCTAACTTTTGGTCTATTTTCTTTCGTAGTAATTTGAAATTTGATATCTCTGTTATTATTCAAACTCGCAATCCATGTTTGGTATCGGTGTACGTACCATAACCGGGTCATTGTAGTTTTAAGTTTCACTCAATCTAAACATGTGTATTGTGTGAAAGTTTGATACTCTAAGACTCTGTATATTTTAATGACACCCTCAGCAGCAAAGTTTTGCCAACAGGTCATTTTTATGTTTAAGGATTTGTAGAAGAAAAATTTTCATGTTGTCGTCTATTTGACAACCTTCGCTAAGGAGACACAATCATGAAAATTGGACTATCAAAATATGGTATTGGCACAAACAGTGCCTAGTAGTGGGTACTGTTTACTAGTTTGTGAAATACTCCGATATCCCCTTTGATATTATAGTGCAATTTACCCACTTACCTGATTTTCAAAATTTTAAAAGAACCTTAAAAATATAGGTAATGATCATGTGGGATCATATGGTGGTATCTGCTAAGAAGATCTGAAATACTTTAATGAATTTAAAAAATAGTTACCATTATATCAAAAACTAATTATTAAACTTGCTTAATATATTGTCCTCTTATCTATTCTAATATAGTAGATACTGAGATACCGACGTTTTGATTGAATTTTCAACATTCTTCAAATGTTCGATTATACATGAGCAAAAAACACGGTACAAATTTTAATTACTTGTATTTCCAATAGTATTTAGTCCATTCAAAAATGTTTGATTGAAAACATACCACTTTGCAATAACAGAACTCCTCAATCCAATGTTATGTGACTTACCAATGTCTGATAATATCGGGTCAATTTAGTGTGAAATGAAAGGTGTATTAAAATAAGCAGGCAAATAAAAATAATTTAAATAAAAAAAAAATCATGTGTTTGGTATTGGTAAAAAGCAGCATTTTATAGCATGGTGTACAGGATGGTTCTTTTTGTGTACAGGTGAAACTTTTAGTTATTGGTTTTTACTGTTTTTTTTTCTTAAGCAGTGGAGTTGAATGTTTTTAACAAAAACGCTGCACATGCACAAAAAATCCAATTACGTGCTTGAGTTATCTTTAATGATTATGGAAATCCATTCCCTAATTATGGCTTTCTTATGGACGCCATGTTTGACTTTAGCATTTTATACGTAGGTGGTATTTTCTTCAGTTTCAATTATAATGTACTATCCGCGCCAAAAAAAAGTCGTACAGCTAAGTTTGACATCATGTAATTCTGGCTTGTCAACTTGACAGTTAATGCATGTTTCATACCTATGATTAATGTCAGAATGACAGCGAAGAGGTTATAAAAGAACCATTTACAAAGCTACAAGGTGTACGACTTTTTTTTGTCGCGCATAGTACCACACTTATTAGTTATTTGTAAATTTTAGATGAATGCTACCATTTTTTGTTTGTTTTTTGCTGAGATTGAATCGTAGTTGGAATCTACGTTTTTTAGTATGACACATCACGTTAAACCAAGCTTTTTCATTTTGCTTGGTAACTGACATTTTTAAATAGATAACTTTTCCAACACCAGTCTGAACTGCCTGAATATATTGTCTTGCTCCATATTTATCATTTGAACAATATTTACGTGGAACACCGAACAGCCAAGACCTCACCATACCCACCATAGGACCAAACACACCATAGTGAAACAAAAACAAAATTATGACAGTTGGTACCATAAAAAAATGTTTATTTCATCTCAAAAACACTTTGCAAAAGCAAAAATTTGTCAAAAATCTACTACCACACAACTGTGGTTTATTACGTGATTCAGAAGCAAAAAGAATCCTTTGAAAATGTCAAAATCAAACGCCCCCCATAAGAAAGCCGGCCATAGTTTCTCCACCATGTTTACAGATAACTCAAGTACGTAATTGAATTTGAAGTGCATGTGCGACGTTTTCGTCACTAACATCCAAGGTTGGTCAAGCTATATTTTACAGAGGTTATGCCGATCCCTATACTAGCAATGCATTCTACCGGTGTGCCTACAAACTCGAACCGGTGACGTCAGTGGTGTCAGAACGAGCCGAACATCTGACATTTCAAATTCGAGCGCATACAAACATTGCACGTTGTATGCAGTTGTATGTACTTTCATTCAATTTATCTGTTAGAGGTATGCCTGCCACTTGCTTGGTGGCATTATGTACTTCGAAGTGTGTCTCCAAGACGAATGATGAATGGCAAGTAGCATTCTTCCGTTTCCCACAAGATCGTAAAGTTCGGAAGATATGGGTTCAGAAGTGCTTTAGAGCAGACAAGTTCAATCAGGACACAGGCAGAATATGTTCTCTACATCATTCAAGCAACAATTTTCTGAGAGATTTTAAATCGGAAATATTAAATGTAAAGCAACAATTAATTTTAAAGCCTGGGTCTATTCCATTCATTAATCTGCCTAATAAGCCTAATGATTCAACTCAATAATTAAAATTTTCTAACACTGATACAGAAGTATTAAAAGCGTTTATTCGACAAAGAATATTTGTTAGAATTAATTTTTTAAATTATTTATACAGTATGAACAAAAATTCAACACATTTAAAACAAAAAGTTCGAGAAATTCGAAAAAATTTGATAAATTAAAATGCATCAGCACCTAGTTTATAATATTTGTTTTTGTAATTTGCATATATACACGTTGTATAATTCTATATTTTTATGTATTATATCTTTTATATACATACAATTTAACATATGTTTTTGTTAATGTAAATAAGAACAATTAATAAAATAAATGTTTGTTCATGTCTTTCATTTATGTACCTAATAACATTATACTTTTTGTTGTATATGTTTGGCGTATTGTATTATATTGTACCTCGTTCTACAAAACTAAAATTACATGGGCAAAATGGCCAAGGTCGATAGCTCGTTGTACACCAAATGGAACGTAATCAAAATTATACTTGCTTCAATAAAAATAACAATAATAAATCAACAAAAAAATGGTTTATTTTGATCGTTTGTTAGTACGCCACACGATAAAGAAAAAACGCATGATACACGCACGCCAGACAGCCTGACTTTTGAGAGTGATTGGGCTACCATAAAATACCTTGTTTACAACCTTTACCACATAACAACTTAAAAAAACAGACGTAAATGTATAAACAAGCTTCTAAATTTTCTCCGAATAAAATTTTAAATGTTTTTGGTAATCGGTTTACGAGAAATAAAATCGAAAAGACAATCGTGAAAGTAATATAACACTGCAAAGTTCGGGTAGTTTTCTACTCCTCTCGCACCCATGTTTTAACCGAGTGGTAAAAGATAGTTATACATGTTATGTAGAAATGATTCAGGAATATAGTACACTTTATTTCACTTTTTTTCGTTCAATCATTTCCGAGTTATGATCTTTCAAATATAAGCTTTACTGCTATTCAAACCTATAGTTAACTCCGTGACAAGACACCAATGACGTCACGCCAACGCCTCGTCCCCGCCCCGCAAAACGCTGTCAGCACAACCTCTGTCAAATATGGCTCGACCAATCTTGACTAACATCCAACTCTGTTTTTTGAGTAAAAACAAAAAAAAACAATGTTTCAAAATTTCATCCTGTATAAAGTGCTACAATCTGTACTGTTCTTTCTGACCAAAACCATGCAACCGTCATCATTAACTAATTTGAATACGTCTTTCATTTCACATTAAATATACTTGATATCAGAAATTCTGCATAGCATAAAGTACCATAACATTGGATTGAAACATTCTATTACTGCGAATATGATGTTTTCAATCTTTGCAATATAAGGATTTCCGTTTTTAAATAAATAACCAATTTACTAAATATTATTGGAAGTACGAGTATTGAAACTTTGTGCAGTTTTTCTTTGACCTACAGTGTGTAACAGATATTGGCAACTCCTTGCCAGTCTCTTCAAATATACACTTTATTGGCTGTATAATTGACTGAATTCTAAATATTGTTAAGAAGTAAAAGTTAAGGGACCATATGCTTATTTATAAAGTGAACAATTGCTATTTTGGTCGTTAAAATTAGTTGTAGTATAGGTATGTTTCTTTTATTTAAAGCTTTGAATATAATAATTGTTATTTAATTGCGCTATTACTTATACATATGTCCTACATTTTTAGCAGGGTTGCATAAAGGGAACATAAAATTATATTTCCTTTAAATACAGGTTTAAGCCTTTAGTTTTCTTCTATTGCTAAACACGTGGGACACCTAGGAGTGGATTCTGGAAATTTTGCGAATTAGTTTCGTGTCCAATACGTCATCTTATCACGAATATGGTTTACATCCGAGCCATAAGGTTAAAACAAGTCGGATGCGACTTTACAAATTTCCATGACACTCCATGGAGAATTCTACATCATGTAGATAGTATCTAATTTATTTCTACATAAATGATAAGTGTGAATATATTAACCATTTTCTGGGAAACATCAATCGTTTGAGCATGGATGCAATTCGGTGACTGTATTTAGTTTCTTATTCTATAACATGAATATAATTATTTGTTGGCATACAATTTTGAATATTTTATTGTTTTCGAGTACAGTCTTTCGTTTATATTGGCCAACTGATCAGGCACATAGAACTGGTAACTTCACTATAAAATATTCAGTTTGCAAACTCGCAGTGCTCGGGTTCTAGCCGGTTCCCCAGTGTATATGCGTAACCCAATCTCCATGTAATTCCGGAGTGTCAAACTACCGAATAAAAACTACTTTTGTGGACTGCAAATAGAAAATGGAATGATATATTCTCATAATTATCTAAGAAGTACTATTATTATTACTAATATTTTTATATACATTCTAAAACTTAAGTTGTTTGTGGATAGTTTTATATTTACTCCATGATACTTCATAAAAATATTTTCATACGTTTAATAAGTGCATGTTTATGATATTATGTCACAACCACAAATAAATAAATTACATATTGTATCTTTTTACATATTTTCAAATACCTACTGCACATTGAGCCTATTGTGCTTCCTGCCCAGCTACAACATTCACTTTAATATTGAGAAGGCAGCATATTTGGATGACTTAAAAGGTAGGTGAAATTTCAACAAAATATTCGAATCGATTGGGGATAGTGTGGAGAAGTTGCAATCGATTAATAAGTAAATTAAAAAAAATAAATTAGTCAATATCTTCTGTTCTTATTCACGATTCGCGAAAAAGTTTCTAACAATCAGCCAAACTGACGGGTCAATATTCGTCACATGTATTAGGATCAGTATGTGGTCCTTGCAGGTGCAGGTGGTAATATAAAATAGTATATTACATTACAAGAGCTGTAACTAGCATATTACGTACGAGTGGAAATTTAACATACGAGCCTCGAAGCGGCGAGTTTTGTTATTTTCCACGAGTATGTAATATGCGTTACAGCTCGAGGATTGTACATAATTTTACCTACGACCGACACGTTTCAATAAATTGTATCAAAAATGACAAACAAATACAGGTAAGAATATTTGACGGTTAACCAATCAATGTATTCGCGCGACATCTATTGCAACTACGGAGAACTTTGTCTGAAGTGTCGATCGAAAATTCCTGTACAAATTCAACATTAATTATCACGTGCTAGTAATAATGTGTTACAGCTCGAGTATTGCACATACTCACGACCGAAAATTTCAATAAATATAAATTGTAGCAAAAATGACAAATAAATAATCAAAATATTCGCGCGACATCTGTCATTATGACATTAGGTCGTGCGTTAAAAACAAACGCACAGCCAAAGGCACACGTATGTTATAAGCGATATACGAGCTAAGTAGTCCGTGACGTAAGGGACATTTACACATACGGTCGTAGGTAAATACCTAAAGGAGTTTAGCAGTTTTCAAAACTGCGGGAGATACGCCATGTTTAATTTTGTTATCGTGATGATTTTTTTTGCATTACCGGCATCGCATCAATATTTTTAAAACCATGGGATGAATTTTAATGAAACTTGGAGGTATTGTAGACAAAGATAGACAAATGTATAATTTATTCACAATTTTCATAAAAAAAAATCTGTTTTGAAGTGTCAAAGTGTGAACCATTCTATTGACTCGCGTCTTTCTAACCTCACTTAAGTTGCTCTAAACTCACTTTAGAGCCGTTTACACGCTCAAAAAGAAATCATTATCCTCATGTCAAATTACTCCGAGCATTACGGACGAAGAATGATTACATGAGCATTAATTTTGAAATATACAGAAAGTTGTTCACCATCACTATTTGGTTGGCCAAAAATGATAGCAGGTCAAAATACAACAACTTGGGAAAATAAACATCATTTTTGCCTGCTCCATATCGAGGCGAATCTATAACTTTATCCTTCTCTTTTCTGTAACATGGCCGCATAGAATTTATTTTTGTTTACAACTCATCAGGCCATTACCCCAAACCATCGTCAGTCAATCAGTAAAAATTTCATATGGAGACCCAAGTAATTTTCGTGTCGATGAAACAAATACATATCGATGCAAAACATTCTCCCGATCAAGGAAACGCAATTGTGTACAATTTTGAAATGAAAATTAGTTATACCCCAAATATCTAGATTGACTGATCTACACTGAGCATTCCGATAACGACATACGTATTCGTTACGAGTTAATCTAGATAGAACTATTCGGATCAATTGTTAACAAAATTGTATAAGGAATTGTAAATATACATGTTCATAAATATTTACAAAACCTATTGTATTCCTTCATAATTGTGTACCATGTTTAATTTGTGTATATGTCCAATGTCCAATGTCCATGTTAGGAATTTCTTCAAGACCGTATGACTTTTCATACGGTGAACTTCCGTATGAAGTTCAATTTACTATAGAGATGATTACATTCTGCAAGAGTGTCCACAAATAGGTAAGTAAGAAAATATATCTTACTGGGACAGAAACACAAGGAGTATCTAACAATATAATATTTATTGACACTAAAATAGTACATGCCACAGAAATATATACTAATCATATTTAAAGGGGTAGGTTAAAGACAAGGGTACATTAAATAATGTGTGAGTTGCCTCTATATCTGAGAAAGGTCAGCGAAGGGTTACGGACGCAACACAACTTGACCTGAAGAAACTTTCGTGGAAACTTTAGTGCTTCGGTTAGTTTAGCCCCTAACACATACTCAGTACCGAAATTAAGAGCTTAATATGTAGGGTCTATGGGACCGTAACCTACACTGCCATTTTAAAGTACGGAATTAGTACACGGCTGCTGAACATAATTCAAACAGAATCCTCGATTTCCAATGTCAGTGGGCGACTCGATACTGTCGGTATGGAACGTCATGCGGAATGGCTTAACAGTACCTGCAAAAAAATAAAAGGATTATAAATTCATGAAAAAATGACCGCTCCGCTTGAGTATATTGGATTATCGGCTTAAATGTGCTGTGTTTTTATGCAAGCGAAATCATGTTTCTTTATTTATTTTTTATTTTGAACGAATTTTCTTCTATACGAGCAAAACACTAACGGTATGTGCAACATAAATAATATTAACATCAATAACAATTAACACACAAGTATTTATACTTGTGTAAAGTTGTTTTGTATGCGTCTATTTTTAACTATTTTTTTTTACTAGAAACGCAAAGGTCCCTAGTTCAAATTGAGGTTTTGCCTGTAATTTTGGATTTATTTAAAATTTACATCCCGCCTGTATTATTAACCTTTAACTAGAATGTATACCGGGTGAGATTTTTAACCTTTTTTTTGTTTCATTCGTAGTACCTCAAAGAATATGAAACTTTTATTAGAAACATTTTTTTGTAGATTCATAATACATGGACCTGTAATCGACAAAATTTAATTTTTCCGATTACTTTAATTGAGAACATTTGGTTCTGTAATACATTTTCAAGAAAAAATTCAACGTTTTTTGCTCTAAACACTTGAAATTGTGACCTTTGAGAATCTAGATGGCTGGTAAATAAATAACTTTTAGCGTAACCCAGGAAAAAGAACGGGAACATAAGTAGTTTCCTGTTAATATTTTTCGGGGAAAATTCATTAGTGTTAATATTAACCCCCCGCAGCCACTTGTAGATGGGGAGGTGGGTAACTTAGAAATCTAAAATAGGAACCCCATTGTTTATTGCAGATTCGGATATTATGTCAAAAAATCACGTCTGTCTTATAATTATAACGAATTAGGATTCAGAGAAAACGCTTTAGATTGCGTTTTGCTTGTATACAAATGTTTTGAGAGACATTTGAACCTATTCAGTTTAATAGAGCAATAAAGACTCAACCTAGCTACTAGTGGGGTTTGGCCCAGTCCTACCGACCCACCAACCTGACCTCGTGCCTGCCTTGCACGCATGCTCTAAAGCGTATTACATAGGCGTTTTGAAATCTCAGAACTCGACACGGTCCCAGAAGTTAACGCTTAATTTAATGTCGGTAATAAATTGACTAGACTTTTGATAAATTTTATTATGGAATCTGTATTAGAAAAAATTAAAATGGTGTTCATTTATGGAGAATCTTGATGATGCTCTTAATCATTATGCTCAGCGTTTTCCGGATAGGGTGCGGCCACGCCCGTCGTGAGAGAATCAAGAATGCTTGTGCTCAAATTGAAGCAGACACTTTTCAGTTGTGTACAATCATTTGAAACGGGGATCAATAATGCATGGAGGTGGTCATAATTCTGAGAACTTAATTAAAAGATGAGAGGCGAGAGAACTCACGTTAATCAAACATTCCGATTGGTGAGAGGCGAGGGGACTCACGTTAATCAAGCACTTCCATAGGTGAGAGGCGTGGGGACTCACGTTAATCAAACACCCCGAAGGCTATAGAAATCTGCTACGTTCACGTCATTGTTCCTGGGCTACGCTAAAAGTTGGTTAATTGCCAGCCATCTACATTTGTAAGGTCAAAAGTTCAAGTTGTAAGTGTTTAGAACAAAGAAGTAGTATTTTTTCATGCAAACCTATTGCCATAATTAAATGTATCGTTCTCAATTGAAGTAATCCAAAAAATTAAATTTTGTCTATTACAGCGCCGTCTATCATGAATCGAAACAAAAGGTTTCGAATAAAAGTTTAATATTTTTAGTACTATCCGAATCTGCAATGAAAAATAGGGATCCCTATTTAAGATAACAAAGTTGCCCGCCGCCCAGCTAGAAGGGGGGCTAATTTTAGTACAAATGAATCCCCCCCCCCCAATAATATTAACATTTTGTTTCAAACGTTTTATTCGTAAATTCTTCTTTCTCCAGATAGTTAAAAATTCCAGGTTAAAAACCTCACCCAGTATATACTACGTATATTTGTAATTTATAATTTTTACATGTATTTATTATCTTCGTAGCACGGCCTGAAGTTGAGAATCCTCCAAACATGTAACCGCTAGAATAAACTACAAAAACCCAACCACATTTTTTTTTAAATCCAGGTACCGTTTTTATTCATAACACAGTCAATTCTGCTTAGTCGGAACGACCGCTCATTGGGGACAAATTCTAAACAACGGAAACAAAACCGAGGAAATAACAAATTTACTCCACTTTTTTGGGACAATATTCCGTTTATTCGGGACAATAATAATGTGAATTTGACAAATGAAAAGTATTGAGACATATAACTGAGAACTGATATATCGGCCTATCAACGCTTAACTGCTACACTTCGATTTTTGGCAACTGAGAGGAATTCTGAAGATTTAAAATTTTCCGTCACTATACTGTCTGTAAACGTTGTCAGATAATAACCAAATAAAAAAATATATACGCTTTACAAGATGATGTTAGCACATCGTTATTAGTTTAATTCCTCAAATTAACCACAACTATGTATAACTATTAAGAAATATCTTAAAATTAGTCACAACTTTTGCATTACTTCGATTTTCATTTAAGCTGTGGTAGATTTTTTATTGGCGTATCAGTTTTGAATATATATAGCTTGACTAGCGAGTAGTTGCATCGAGAGCGTTGCGCAGAACGTGTCACGTACTCGTTAAATTTACGCTCTGCGCACCGCTGTCGAAGCAACTTGTCGCTGGCCAAGCTATACATTGTGCCAGAACAAGGATAGGTACATTAAAAAAAACTAATCCTGTAATTTTTTGGAACTTCGGATAATTGGGCCAGCCGCTTAATCGGGACAAAATATACTGGTCCCAATGTGTCCCTATTAAGCGGAATTGACTATATCTACATGACGCGCGAGTTTTTTTAAGAGCTTGTTTTATGAAATGCTGTTTTCTGAGGCGTTATGACGCGTTTTCTGACGTGTGTGTTTTGTTTACGCGCGTTTTCTGTATAGCGTATTTTCTGATGAGCGTGCTTTTCTTGACGTGCGTAGGTTCTCAAACGCGTTATTTCTCACGCAAAATATAATGCTGCATTGAAAAAATTGATTAGTTGTAAGTTACTAACAATTGCAAAATATAACGCTGCATTTAAAAATAAAAATGATTGGTCATAAGTTAAATTGAAGGTCGGAATTTGAATGTGATATTAGGTCTGTTCCAACACAGAAAATACCGTCAGGTTCGATACAATGTGGTGGACCAGATGTGTCAGTGCTTTTTATTTTTGTAAACTCTTTTTTTATGCAACAGTGCAATGAAAATGCCTACATTGTCTTCCACTCTTCAATAGATTCCAATTTATGATTTTAGAATTAATGTATTAGCTTTTTATACTAGTACACAAATTTTAATTAAAACGGCTAAAAGAAAAAAACAAAAACCGTACCGTGAGAACACAAAGCCCCGAAAGGGTTCTCGATTGTAGATTAATTAAAGGGGTGTGGTAACCCCAGCGGCGTCTCCTAAAAATTACCATATGGTGTTAGTATTGTACAGGGTGTCCCACGCAATACGCAATAATCGCAATACATGTTTCATCCATATATAAATGTTGTAGATAATAATCATTCGTTCTACAGCGTGAAAATATTTTCATGCTTACAGGTTATTATCAGCTGTTTCTGAGATATTGTGAAATTAATGTCAAAAACGTGAATTTTAAGAAAATCATTCTGGGGTAACTAACAAGGATAAAGAAACCAAAGAACTCATTTTGGATAGTAAAAGTATCGCACTTCTTCACAGTTATTATTGATTACTGAAGATTTGCTAAATGTAAAATAACTTTTATAAGAATTTTAAAATGAAAGCTGATTTATCGATCTCTCGTAGTATATCATGATATACTTCGAGAGACCGATAAATCAGCCTTCCTAAAATGTCTAACTCGGTAGTCGGTAGGTCAATCGTTAACAGCTACAAAGTTATTATGCATCTAATTTGACATTTGTAACTTATTCACAATAGTTCCTAAATTATTATATTAAATATTTAGTTGCCACGACAAAATTCAACATTCACACACATGTAATAAGACTTCTTTTCATGCAGCAGCAGCAGTAAGTAATAACATTCTGCAATTTTGATTTACACAAACGTAAAATTTGTGATATTGATTTTCTACAAAATCAAATAATTAGTAATTTACGTGTCACTCTAAAATTGTTTAAAAAATATTTATCAAAAATATAATTGTTCATCGTGGTCCAACGCTTAGATAACTAGATCGCCTGTTTTAACCCCATTTGATTTGTTATTCTGGAGACATATTGCGGAAGAAATTAATGGGAATATTACAACTCCATGCTTTCCATCAAAATATTTTGATGGAAACCATGTAGAATGTGATATTTTCACCATGTATTCGAACATCCCAAACCAAATAAAGGAAACCACAGTACAAGCAATGGAGATATCTGATCATCTCCCAATTACAATAACCCTAAAAACAATCCTAACAAAAGAAAAGAAATACGAATACTTTAAAAAGAAAGAGACAAACTACAAAAACATAAAGATCGAAATCAAAAACTTAGCGGAACGTCAACAACAAATTAAAGATTTTGAAGATCTTTCCAAAACCATAGAAAATATTATACGTGCAAACCAAACAACTACCAAAACCAAAAGAAGACACGAGTGCCCATGGATCAACAATAACATAATAAATCAGATTAAACTCAGAAATAGAACATACAAACGACTCAAGATCAACCCCAACAACACAATCCTGCAACAAAGATACAAACAACTAAAAACTACCACCAACCATCTAATGCAATCTACAAAGGAGAAGTATTACAAGACAACAGTAGACAAGTGTGCCGGCAACCCTCAGAAAACATGGAAAATGCTCAACAAAATGATAAATAACGATAAGAATAAAAATACCCAATTAACACAGATACGAAAAGACGATAACATTGACATCGAACAAAAAAGAAATAGCAGACACAACCAACACCTACTTTACAACCATAGGCAACAAACTGGCGGAAACGATCAAAAGACATCAACATCAGACAGACAACGAATTAAACGGACGAGACCCACAGCTGTCAAAATTAACCTTAAACGACACAAATTCCGATGAAATCCGCAATATTATACGCACGCTAAAAAACAACAAATCTCCGAGACACGACAACATAAGAAACGAAACCATAAAAGCAAACAAAGATACTCTCGTACCAATAATTACACGCCTAACTAATGAAGTACTACACAGCGGTTTATACCCAGAATACCTCAAGCTAAGTATTGTAAAACCTATATATATAAGAAAGGAGATAAACAAAACTCAGAAAACTATAGACCGATAGCTTTGCTATCAGTATTTGACAAAATCCTTGAAACGGTACTGAAACAGAGAATCGAAGAACACGTTAACAGCCACAAGATGTTATACCAACAGCAGTATGCTTTTCAAGCAAAATGCGGTACACTGTCAGCTGCCTACGATCTTGTCAACTGCATACACAGGGGTATAGATGCGAAAAAACATGTTACAGGAGTATTCATCGATATGAAGAAGGCGTTTGATACCATATCAAAGACCAAACTTATGGAAAAACTCAAAAAAAAAGGAATTCAAAATAAACTACTACAAATAATAAAGACCTTCCTAAACGACAGACCGCAGATAACAGAAGTTGAAAATACTCGAAGTGATCCACTAGCCTCCGGATATGGAATACCACAAGGCGGAAACCTCCCACCACTAATGTACATATTATACACCAACGATATAAAGAACATACAACTGAAAGGTAACATTTTCATCTACGCTGACGATATAGCCTTAATATACCACAACCATAGCCATGAAACACAACAACAAGACACCAACGAGGACATGCAGAAATTAACTGACTGGTGCAGCAGAAACCTATTGACAATAAACGAGTTAAAGACACACTATCTGATATTCAACAATAGGAAAGAAGCAAAAATGAGGATATGTATAAAATATACGGAAATCTCAGAAGTTAACAGCATAACATATCTAGGATTGATAATACAAAACAACATGAAATGGGACGAACACATAAATAAAATAATAACAAAAAATGCTAGAGTAATTGCGGCAATGAACAAAATAAATAAATACGTAGACTTGAAATCAAAGAAGAACATATACAACGCGCTATTCATATCAAACATCAACTATCTGATTGGCATATGGGGTAATACAACAGACCACAATCTAAATAGACTACAACGCCAACACAACAAAATACTAAAAATTATGTACAAGTGGGATAGGAGAACTCCAACAATAGACGTCTTACAACAAAGCAAAGAAATCAACGTAAAAGAAAGAAAGCTGCTAAACAACATTCTCCTCTTATACAAAATACATAATAATATGATAAAAATCAACATAACACTAACGGAAAACAAACACATACACAATCACAGAACAAGAAACAACTCATCACTGAGAACTCACAGATTTAGAACTAGAATAGCAACTGAACAACTACTAACGGATACAATAAACAAATACAACAAGCTAGGCAATAACATAAAAAAATTATCCTATAATACATTTAAAAATAAAATAAAAAACCAAATAATCTCCAACACCCTATAAGCCAAAAAAATAGGCCAGCAACAAGAAATTAAATGCCCTCAATACCATTGATTCGAGACGGTGCGGCGACGTGACCAATCTTGAATCGAGCAGAGGGACAGCATCGTGTGCAGACGAGGTGGTGCAGTATCATATTATTGTTTATAATTATATTATATCGTAACCTGCTGTATGCATATGAAACGAAATAGAATTTACTTTACTTTACTTTACTTTAAGTTGACATGTGCTGTGCGCTCTTGACAATCGTACAGAAAAAATAATTATTTATTCAGTTTACATTTATCCAATTATTTAATTATTTTTTTCTTATGAGAGTATGAGAGTATGTTATGTGTATAGAAATGTTAGGATATCTGTAGAACACCACATTTCTACCAAAGCACTTGTTTTTGTTATGTGTAGTAACTGGAATATCCCCATAAACTTATCCCTTAACATCAGCGCTGGATAAGGCGTTAGGCCACTACAACCAACCCAAGGAGTCTTATTGTTATTCTTTAAATAGTTTAGAACAACACGTAAATATATAATAAAAATTTTAAATAACTTTCGACTGGTACTAATAAACGTAATTCTTCGATGATCATAAACTGTTTGTTTGTGTAATTGATAGTAGCAGTTTGCAATAGCAAAGTTGCTGCAATCAACTAGATATTTTATAATATTTTTGAATTATTGTGCATGGGCTGTAAATATTAAATTAGATGTTTCATAACTTTGTAGCTGTTTACGATAGACCTACCGAGTTAGACGTTTTAGGAAAGATGATTTATCTATCTTTCGAAGTATGTCAAGATATACAGGGTGTTCCATTTAAAATTCTTAAGTTATTTGACATTTGGCAAATCTTCAGTTATTTGGGATAAGGCATATTAGAATCGCAAATCAATAATAACTGTCAAAAATTGCGATGATTTTACTATCCAACATGAGTCATTTTGTTTCTTTACCCTTGTTAGCTACCTCGGCAAGATTTTTTGAAAAATGCATGTATATGACATTTTTTCACAATATCTCAGAAATAGTTGATAATAGCCTTTATATAAGTTCATGTCAAAGCAATTAGGATAGACCTCTTCATCAAAAACTGCAATAATATACCTACCGTTCCATTTAAAAAAACATAAGTTCGTGTTGGTACGTTCTTGTGGGACACCCTGTAAGCAGTCAGAAAATATTTTCTGACTGTGAATGATTATCTACAACTTTTATATATGTGTGAATCGTGTAGGTATTTCGATTTTTTAAGGCCATTAATTTGTTTCTAGCGTAGGACAGGCTGTATATACATTGAATATAAATCGCAACTCAATAGCGGTATGGTCAACTCACTATTAGTTGAGTGCTAAAAACGTAGTATATCGATCTCAGATATATAGAAATACACGATGTACTATATCTCTCTAAGCGCTCTACTAATAGTGATTCGACCATGTAACAACTTTTAATTAAATAATGGTACGACTAAATACAGCAAACAGAAAAGTTTATACTTACTACACATTTTTTTTACAAATCTCTTAAAAGTTCAAGAGAAGGCATCAACGTTTCATTAACCTTGATTACATTGTTAACATTTTACCCCTTGACGAACGCCACTGGGTCAGGCCTACCCCCTGGTGTTTACGCGGTAAATCAGAGACGGGTAGAAGTTTAGCAGTTAGCGTGGTAATTAAAAATCGACCGGGGTTTTCGACGCGCTCTGTGTGTATTCGCTTCGACCGAAAATTGATAGAACACATTTTTTTTTACGAGAACCACAAGGTTAATTCAATATCCGAGAGCTCTGGGACGAGAATATTGGAAGCGAATGCGTATGTAGGTCGATACACACGTCATCGGCCACCCAATCTCGGACATCCATAAAAGCTATATTACGCTACATGACATTGTTATCGACTTTATTCAGTAATGGTGAAGGCGCCGGGACAAGACGTATAGTCATTCTTACAACCTGTGTATTGTCGCGAAGTATAGATGAGTTACATTGTATAATTGCTCGATCAGAAATGCAGACGTCAGGCGTCTTGAAATCGGCACAGACATTCTTTTGTGGCACGAGTTCAAAACGTGCAAAATCTAACATAAATACTATCAGAAAAACTGTGCGCTGCCAAAAATCCTAACTTAGGACTTTTGGGGTCCCAAAACAGGTCATGACGTCTAGCCAAATTTAATATAAAAGCCACGGTATGGGATGGGAACCGAATCAGTAGTTTGCGGAACCTGAGTATGGTATACGCTCAACTATCGAGTTCCACGGACTCCAGTCAGCTGTTATGTTGGAATTCTGTGTGGTCAGCAATACACGAACTATGTAAACAATGGTGCGACTTTTATTTACATCTCCATCCTGTCCTATATCCGTCCCCTCATAAAGAGCTATGTAATATGGTGGAGGTGCATAATGGTCCCAAGGAAGATCGGGAACGGCTCATTTTGGTCAGGGTGGAAACATCTGAAAAAGCCCAGCGCGTCGAAGAGGAAGCATGTCTGAAGCGACTCGGAGACAAGGTGAATTGTGTTGGCCGACAACGCGGTCAATCTGCAGGGAGGTTTTGTAAAATTTCTCCCTCCCCCAATGAGAAATATGCCGTTCCAAGGACAGCTATTATTATCAACCACATGGATGGATAGCGTTAGGGTCAAATAACGCTCAACTCTAAATAATAAGTCAGTACCTAGTATTTTTATTTTTTTACTTTAATTATTGAAGGTTCTCACTCCTATGGATGCAGCTGCCTGGTACGTGGTCGCGATAAGTGCATATACGGATGGTGGTCATCTACAAGAAGCAGTCGACACGTGACGCACCGGAGTACCATATCAGCGTAATTGAGTTATATGCGTGTTTTGGGGTTGCCGATACCGCCAGAGGAATCTGGCGATGTAGACTGGAGGGGATTTGACGCTACGGATTCTATCGAACCACCTCGCACGAGACAAGGGATGTCTCGACCAGTCTGAGATTAAACAAACAAATCGATATGAGAGGAACGGTACTCTGCATTCTACCAAACCACCTCGTACGGGACAAGGGGTCCCGACTACTCCACGTAGAAGAAGGAGAAGAATTAAGAGAATTCTAAGACGCAACAGGAGATGATTCTGAAAAAGAATCTGGGTACACGGTCAAAGCCGACAGTATTGGTGTCCCTTAAGTAGATGACCATCGCAATCCTAGAAGAAGAAGGTTGGCAGGAGGACCCAAGAACCAGACCAGACCAGAGAACGGGGCAAATCGCATACGATACCGGCACGACCACATTGAACTTTCTTCTAAGGAAATTTTTTGTATTTTTGTGTTGTTATATTTTTATATGGTATGTATCTAAATAAAACTAAGTTGGTGGGGGACAGCTCTAGGTCAGGATGAGGATGTAAATAAATGTCGCACTGTTGTTTACATAGTTCGTGTATTGCTGACCACACAGAATTCCAACATAACAGCTGTCTGGTGTCAAACTACTGATTCCCTTCCCATCCCATGCCGTGGCTTTTATATTAAATTTGGCAAGAAGTCATTACCTGTTTTGGGCCCCCACAAATCCTGAGTTAGGAATTTTGGCTGCGCACGGTTTTATTAGTGTTAGATTTGCACGTTTTGAACCCGTGCCCCAAAAGAATGTCTTTGTGCCGATTTCAAGACGCCTGACGTCTGCATTTCTGATCGTGCTGGTTTACCATTATTTAGTAGAACGTTTGCTTGTCGACCCACCTATTATTTTGTAGGTGTGCGGTTTAAGAAATGCCATGCAAAATGACCGGATGGCGAGACCAGCACGCCGTAGACCAAGCGATTATTACAAGCGGACATTAATCGTAATGTAGTCGTTTAATAAATATATTCTGAAAAGGGTATTGGGATTTCAGTATTGCCAATACACCAATGTTATAAGATTTTGGTGCCCACGCAAGATAATCTTCCTAAGCGAGTAGCCCCAAACAACGTAATAATCTCGCTATACATTTCACTTAGAATAGAGTGCTGAAATTATATTAATATTCGGAACTTATGTCCAATATCCTATTTGCTTACATTTTTCGTCGTTTATGGTTGAGACCGTCTTATCTAGCCGTTAGCATGCCGATTACATTATTATTGCCTTGACAGGAGACAAGCGGCGTGGGTCATAATTGATGAACTAGACTGATTAAAGATTAACTCGTTGAAGTTGACGTTAAACGATCAATGTAAATTCTAATTGGGTGTAATTATTTAATGAGACAGATCTACACCCAACGTAAATTTCGATGCGTCACTTGAGGGATAGGTTTGACATATTATGCTCTTCATATTATATTAAGGGTTAGAATGGGAATCAAAGCACTGACATGCCGGGTGACCCACGTTATAGGTACGCACGCCCGTTTATTTTTCTTCATTTATGATACTCGACGAATAATATCTTGAGAGGTCCTAATAGACAAAAAATATGTTTTGGGATACTCTTGAGGTTGGTTGAGGCAGCTTTAATTTTTTTTTAATATTTTACGGTGGGTTTTACGGTGTATTTTAAGTTTTTAACTTCAGGCCAGCTGAAGATAATTTCTTACTAGCTTTTTTTCTATTTCCCCGCCTTAAACGACATTTTCACGCTACGATTTTCAGTAAAAGTATTTGGTGTCCTTGTAATCAGAAACTTTTCTATTGAATAATCAGCGTGTACCCATGAAGAACAGGATAAACAGGACTCATTGGCAAAAAATAGCTAAATCACGCTAGAGGGCATCAGTAATACAACATCGATCAAAATTTCGTTAGTGTTTGTTTGAGAATTTTCAACTATTTTCACCAATTCATAGCCACCTAAATAAATAAACAAAAAATTGTTTGTTGCCTTGGTGATAAAACATGACGATCGATATATTTTTTGCGTTTGGAATGTCATTCTGATTGAAAATATCACACAAATAATATAGGGTGCCATTAAAATTTTTAATGGTGATGTCATTTCCGGGAAAACCAGAATTCATACTGTCCTTAAGAGTACCACCAAAATACTATCTTCAGAAGGATTACGACGATGATTCAGTACTCGCTGAAGTAATGATTTATGTTTTTTTGTGACACACTCACAGATCACAGATTATCATCGGCAACCTCAAGACTAGGCAACCTCAAGCAGCTAGATCTACAGGTGTCCCATAATTGCTCATATAAACCATGTTCGGAGAGTCGGTTTGGCGCTATGGCAAATTGAAAAGAAAAACAAAACATTACAAGTTAAACATTCAGTTTTTGTAAAAAAATTACTCAAAATTTCTCCATTTTGCTTCATAAATAGAGTGAAGCAGTGGGTGAAAGGTTATTCACTATAGAAGACGATATACGGCTACCAGTAGCAAAATTATAAAAGAAATCTTGTTATACAAAAAAAGATTAGTAGTTTTTGAACCCATTCGCAAAAATTTAAAGTACTTATAACCACGAAAAATTTGAAGATATTTCAAGTCTGTCAAGTCCATTTAATCCATAAGATGTGGAAATATCTTTTGTCCAATATAACAAAACACCAAGATCATCATGAATACTAAGGCTCAAAAACCGTAGTTTTGCTTATTTCGATAACAACAGACGATACAAAAAAACCGTATGCACATTCTTGTACTCAAAACTAAAAAATATCTACGACAATATTAAAATCATCATCCAAACTGTGACAAATTTTTATATTTAGTTATCACGGGCAAACATTATTAAAATAAAAAATTATTTTATCATACTATATATAAAATTAATAGTTTAGCTGCATGAGATTCTAGTTGATCGGATCGGTCGTGTCTGCACGCACGCACGCACGCACGCACGCACGCACGCACGCACACACGCACGCACGCACCCACGCACACACGCACACACGCACACCCGCACACGCGCACACGCCCACACACACACACACACTCACACACACACACACACACACACACACACACACACACACACACACACACACACACACACACACACACACACACACACACACCCACACCCACACCCACACCCACACCCACACCCACACCCACACCCACACACCCACACACCCACACACCCACACGCACACACGCACACACGCACACACGCACACGCACCCACACACACCCACACACACCCACACACCCACACCCACACACCCATACACCCCCACACACACACACACACACACACACACACACACACACACACACACACACACACACACACACACACACACGCACACGCACACACACACACACAGACATTTTTTTGTACCTTGGTCAAAAATGTTCAGGTGACCCAAAAGGACAATTTCCGATAAAATCTCAAAATTTTTTTTCGGCACGATTACAATACTTTATCATACTATGTATGATATAGTAAAAATATTAAAAAAATAAACTATCTTAGGAAATTTCTTACAAGATCTATGAAGAAAGATATAGCAAGAATACCCCACTCGAGAAAAAAATACGGGACAATATAATTCATTATTCCAAGTAACCGCGTTTTCCAATAGAATCATATTGCCTCGAAAACAAATCTTTATCTGAAAATTGCTTATTGGGCAATTTATTCGTATTTTTCCAGACAATGGTTAAATTAATGAATAAAACATTTTAACTATTACTAAAATTTGGCCATTATATTGTTTCTACAGCTCGATCCGAAGATGGTGCTGGAAGCATCGAATCCCACCATCAAACAACAAGTCACACATTTTCAAAAATTTCAAAGAACTTCCTCCGATAATTTATTTGTTGTTTTATACTCTACATTTAATTTTTAAATGTTCTAAATATGGAAACATTGAAAATTCCGATTAATCAGCCTTTTATCATTTAATTTGACAATACATAAAGTTGGTATTTGTCCTTGCTGAAAAATTATGACAACAAAGAAAGGATATCCGAAATGTCATTTGTATATATAAGTTTTTATCTAATTACCTATTCAATATGAACACAAAAACAACAAAGATTCAGACGGTCAAAATGTACGTTAAGTCAAGGCAAGCAGGTAGTGGACCAGCAGGTAGAAGCGGTAGCATGACTAAATTCAGACTTTTTACAAACAATAATAATCTCGAGAAAAGGTGCGAGAAAATATTTGTTTTTGTTTAAAACAAAAAAGTGTCATCCAACGCAGTCCTGTCGCAAAATTGTAAAAGAAAAACGTGTAAAAGTTACAGCCAACCAGCAAAACAATACAAGTTGACGTTTATGCTTTTTCCATTTTTTAAATACAATAAATTGCGTTACTAGTTTATACGGGCTTTGAGTGAAAATATAACACAAAACCTTGAGTGTCTTGGTAACAGCTTCAATACTAAGAAACAAAGATAAAGTTCATGTTTGATCATATTGTTCAACGCAACTTTGGAAATTTCCGTATACACAATTTGAAAATTTTTAAGAAGGTTCTATGAGGACAATAGTGCCACGCCGTGGACGCGAGGACACATGCACGGTTTCGAGGACAATGGTCGCGAACCGAGGACTGGTGGCAACCCTGGATATATGTAAATAAAGTAAGCGTTAAAATTTTATTCTTAGAAATCACAGCAAATAATACAAGATTTATTATTTGATTGAGTTATAACAATTATTGCATTAATTATACACACATAATTTAGAAATGAATAAGGTAACCACTTACTTCTTATTGTAGAGGACGTCAGCGTCACGTCAGCGCTTAAGGTTCCTCCACATATGCGATCAACGTTGGTCGAAAGTCCAGTGGTGGGCCTGCCTACATTTGATGCCATCGGGACGATCAAATAGTCGGCTTGACAGAAATTTCCGGTTCCAGTGCTGCCAACCATCGCCTGTACCCCTCCCAATTGGGTATTTCCGGAGAGGGTAAAAGACTGCGTTCTATTATTGACTAATGACATGAAGAAAATATATGAGAAAGAATATAAACAGTAAAAAGTGATTCACTTCCTCAGGATTTTCACATTGTTAATTTATTTATGATTATACATACACAATACACAATATGTATGAATGGTTAGTTTTGTAAATTTAATTGATTATGAGAAAATCACGACAGGACAAGTTGGAGGTTGATGAAAGGGAGGGAACTATTGGAGGTCACGTAACACAACTGTAGGATATAAGTACGGAGGAGGTCTTGGAGGCTGTGAAATTACTAAAAACGGGTAAAGCAGCCTGCCATGATGGAGTCTCTGTGGAAATGTTGAAGTGCCTAGGAGAAAAAGGAATGAAGTATGGAGGTGCTAACTAAATATTGTACAATAGAGCCATTACAGAAGAAAAGATACCCAAGGACACGGGGTAACATTACGACTTACAATTATTCGCTAAACCTTTACTATACTAGTGTATTATATAAAGAAAAAAACGCTATTTTGAAGGTTCTAAAGGTATTTCCCCCTTAAAGGAAGCTAGAATTGTGAACCCATTTTTTACGAGTTTAGAAAAATCTACCAACAAACAAGTTTCAGGTTTACTTTGAGATATTTTTAATGTTTCTTAGACATCGAGTTCACAAGCTATAAATACCCAAAAAATACCAAAGGAAGGGTATGTCACAGGTTTATAGAGGAAAACCTTTCGCGTTTTGCAAAATACACAGCAGGCACAATCAAAATAAGAACTTAAAAAAACACTGTGGCATACTGTAAAAACGTGATACCCAGTTTATTGCAAGAATAACTAGGGTTTCTTTCATTTGATCGTACATGAAATTTTCTCGAAGTCTAAAATCAAGTAGACAGGTTGTTGATAACAAAAAAATGTTGGTTTGTTTGTTGATGATTGATGTAATTTGTCTAGGGCCGCAATACCGTGTGAGAAAAACCAAGATTTTTCAGTAAAGTCATCTACTGTAAATTTGCTCAGAATTAAATGTTACCCAAACAGAGTTAAACATATTAAAATGTGAAATTTAACTTGAAATTTTCAGCAATTTGCTTTGATACTGCTTGGATACAAAGCTCGCTATTCTGAATCAATAATTACCCGTATATACCATGTTTCATATAAATATTGCTCTTGTGGTCATACATTTTATATAATTAAATTAATTAATTTAAGTAAAAAAAACGATTTGTATAATTCTGAAGGATTTTCGTAGTACCTAACTAGTTACCGTATATCCACAAACAAAGAAGATTACCGACAGTTCTAAGTTTTCAATGATAATCCTAATCATTTAATATTTCAAGGAATCTGAGTATGTTTGTGTATACACAAAATAGTGTGCTTTGGGAGTACAACAACAAAAATTTTTAAATCAAAATCATAAAAAGAACAACAGTATGGATTTGAGGCCACTTCATGTTCGCTTTATGTTAGCACCTATATATTTCCGTTTTAACTGTCAGTCCATTAATTAAATTACGTTGCATCATTGAACAACTATTGCAGCTTAAAAAAGTGTAGGAAATATGATTCTCCGGCGACTCCGCCTTTTTAGAGAATAAGTATTGATTCCGTCACACATTCAACTTTGCCTAGAATCAACTGGATCAATACTAAACTACTTCTTACGTAATAAATGATTCAGAACGCCTAAAGTGAAATTATTCTACAATCAATATCATACATATTCTCGTAAGATTTTATCAAAAAATTCATATAGATAACCAACAACAAGATTTCAAAATTGTAAGTATGTTTTAAGTTTGGCCCCAATTTAACTGTACTAAAACTTACGAACATAAGATGTACATAAGATGTACATTTAATTTTGTTTGAATTTAAAAATTACCTGTATCGGCGCATTGCGTGTACTGAATGCTGCAGAAATTCCGCTCTGTTCTAATGCATATGGTATAGTCCTGGTTTGAGAGCTGCAAGCCACTTGTTGGGTCATAGTTGAATGACCTGATCTGACCTGCTACCCCAGTGAAGTACTGCAAGCATCCCTCGTCCGCTGTACGTTGCAATGCGAACAAAAGAGACGCAGAATGCGGTTAGTAGCCTCGAATATGTTGTGGGAAATTTAATTACACTGTAAATTAGTTACTACTTTGTGCTATAATAAATGGAAATTTCAAGATATTATAGATTTCTATTACATTTAGTTAAGGCAGTTTACTGTATTGCTTTCAATAAATATTTGTTTTGAAATGGGTTCGACTTTTGAAGCACCATCGAGATCATAAAAACGACTACTACTAAGTCGCAAGTCCACAATTCAATAGTGATGGATCAGTGTCCTAGCGAAGGGGAGTTACACACAAATATTTTTGTAAACGTTACAGTATCTTGTAAATTCTTTTTCTTCTTGCAACTGAAGCTGCATTTTAATTTGGTGAGAGTTGATAGCCTCACAATACCGTCAAATGTTATACCACTAAAATTCGGGCGTAGAGAAGTGTCTAATTTCACTGTACTGCAGTCATTTTTTAACATAAGATAGTACATTCACAAAGTTAATTTGAAGAACGTCGATAAACGGTAATGAATTGAGTCTAGTTTTTGAGAAATAACGGGTGAGCTAAAATGGCGAAGGACAAGTTGAGTTTCCCGCCACACTGAATAATTGTTATAGTTGAATCAATTTAACTTTGCGTGTTGTCAAAAGTGACAGTCGTCTGGTGCAATCGACTGTTGTCATTCGGCCAGTGGCGTAGTCAAATAAATTTTGCCAAAGGAAAAGCATACGTCTGCATACAGGATCATCGTAGGGAGCCATAACTAAAATTCAAAAGCGACTTTTCACGCAGCTCTTCCTTTAAGGATGTAATGGTAACATGCTTTCCGAGAATTAAATAGTGCTAAAGAGTTCGAGAGTTCGAGATTCTCTTCTGGTACAAAATGACTCGTTTGCCTTCCTTGCATTTTTAATATGAGATACTGCCCTTAGACTTATTTTTAATGCATCCGCAACTTTCTAAGAAATAATGTAACAATGTTCGCAATAGGACGAATGGACTATAATTAATAACTGCTGAATTGCATTAAGGGAATTTAGGGGATCCATATTTTCCTTTTCCGCTGTAAAATAGTCTATAAGATTGGCCACAAACTGTTTCGTTTGAGAAACAGCACAACTGACAGTTACCCTGAATCTCCTGTCAGCGACGCCGCTGGAGATCCGAACTACCCAATGACCGACGTACTGTAGTTCTGTCTTTCTTCTGCGCACTATTATACATATTAGCAATCGAGATCGTGTGTCTTAGCCAGCCGAGACATACGTCCAACATTAGTGTCAATAGTTTAGCATGCCGTAGAAAGAGTGGGAATGCATTTAATCATATCGTAACTACCGCATGTCACTTTTGACAACACGCAAAGTTAAATTGATTCAACAAGAGGCGATTTCGCGTGGCTAAACGGTTCGATTTGGTTCCGGTTGGCGGTTGGATGTGGTTGACAGAGCGGTTCTAAATCGTCATCATTTTTAAAACGTCAGTAACCGCTCGACGGAAAATGATCCGGTTCGATTCATAGGTTAGGTGCCCCACTTACTGTTAAATATGACAGTAATGACATACGCAGTGGTCTACCGCGCATTCCGACAACGACATACCTATCCATTTTACCAGCATTTTACAACTTATAACCCAGAAATGACAACCCAAACGAACCAATATTTCAAACCGGCTTGCCAGGCAGGTTCAAGATTTTGACGGACCGAATCGAACCAACTGCAACCGCTACGTCATCAATCGCCATGTGAAAATGGTTGGTTCAAATCGGTAGTCGAACCGCAACCGAACCGTTCCATGCGAAATCGCCTTATATGTTGATAATGCTTGCAAATGACAGCTGTTATTTTTGTTCAGTGGAGTAGGTACTCTTTCTGGTATAGGGTTCATTCTCTGATTATAATTAGGTATAAATTGTAACAATTAAGGTTTTGGAAATATTGGTTAGTCTCAGTAAATACATTGGACATGAATAAAACATTAACAAGACATAATATTTTAAAACTAATATATACATTAGAGCGTCGATAATCCGAACTAATTGGGACCGAAAGTGGTTCGAATTATCAATATATAATTGTTCGCATTTTCGAAAATCACCTAGAAAATGACACTTAGGCACTAAAAAGTGCACTTTAATCGATTAAATGTACGTATATTAAAAAAAAAACTGTTACATAATAAATTATGAATTTAAACTTTCTTAAAACGCGTTCGGATTTTTTACGTTCTAGTGTATTTCATAAATATAATATGTAGAAAAATAAATTTTCAAATATAACAAAAATAGTATACCAAATAACACAATCCTCCCATATGTAATCAAATGAAAAAAAAAGCTTACCTAAATATCAATTAAAAATCATCTCTTATATCTTAAATCAAATAAAATAAATATAGTATTTATAACAAATTAAATGCCGAAGAGATAATATATTCTTGCCGAGGAACGTAACCCTTACTGACGAGTCCACTAAGGTATCTGACAGTGATTATAACCTGTATTCTGCACGCATACCATCTTAGTAACACTATATACGTTCAAAACAGTAGCGATAAATTCAAATTGTCCTTCGCCATTTTAGATCACTCTCTATGATTGCCAAAATAAAACTAGACCGAATTCTGCCTTTAGATTCAGCTTCTACAAAATAAAATACTAGAATCAGTTATCTTTTGTAGGATTGTTTATTGTTGACCATGGTATTCATTAGACTTCATATCTTATTTTTTAGGAAAATTGACAAAAGTAGCAATCTGTCGCTGTTTAGGCATCTACATACAAAAGTTTATTTTTTTGGATTGAGTAAATAAATAATTTAGAAAATAGACTGTTTCCGGGTTATGCCGTGTGTCAAGATTCGTAAATGTTGACATTTCGCGAACCATGTTGCTCGGAACAAATCAAAATTTAATTAACTTTAAGTTGAGAGCTGGTAGCTACCTCTAAATACTATTTTTAAGGTATGGGAATAAAATACTAATTGTTTTTGTATCATAGATCAGTTTGACAAGGTGCCGCTCGAAAACGATATGATTTTACCAAATAAGAACCAGGCTAATATATATTATACAGTATGTTTGGGTACTTTTGTTATATGTATATACAGTGTGCACAAAAAAATCCAACAAAATTTATAGAAATGACTACAAACCTGAAATACTTTTGAATATACAGGATGTCTCACGGAACTGGTACATTAGAAGTTTCTAGTGTTCTACTATTTCTGGAAACTTGAAATTTTGGAATTAGAGTTTACTCGATCTGAACTTTTCAGCTAAAATATTCAGAAGTTAACTGTCACGTCTGGCCACCGGAAGTCGGTATCAACTTTGTATTTTAAATAGAATGATATAATTTTTATTTTATTTTTGGTTTCTACGTATCAAAATACATCATTTTTGGTATGGTTTCCCTATACCTAAATATCACCATTTTTGAGTTCTTTTGATTTTACTAATTTTTTGGTGATTTTTGCGGTTACGTTTAATATTGAATATCTCGGTTATTATTGAAACTAGAAGTTTTATGATTGGTGGTCCAAATCCAGAAACAAACCAAATAAGACGATGATTAGTTTATCATGATATCTTATACAGGCTGTTCAAAATTTACAACACAATAATTGAATTTTCAAACGTAAAGAACTCATTTTTTTTTCAAATAGAACATCTTGAATAACGATACGCCATTCGATAGGAAATCTTATTCCCTATCAATCAATATTGGGGTTTCCTATATCTATCTTTAATAGTTTTTGAGATATCGTCACTTTTTCTTTAAATCCATTTTGAATACTCCTGGGTTGTATAAGGAGGTCTTCATATTTTGGCAGGTAAAGTATTTCATTATCGACAACCTTTCACAACCTCATGTTTATAAATTGGCATTTCTAAGTGCAGTATTTAAATAATAAAATGTATTTGAATACAGATATTTTCATACTTTTTATGTCATTTTTGGCACATTTGCAGTGCTCGGGATTTTTGCGAAAATCTCCCCCCCAATATTTTACGCGATTGCTTTTATCAAACGGATGGTGCACCGGCACATTCTTCGCATGTGGTATCAATTCAACTTAATCAGATTTTTGACGATACGTAGTTCGGAAATAGGGGACCGTGGCGTTGGCCACCAAGGTCACCAGATTTAACACCATTAGTAGATATGATTCGCGGGTGCTGGCTCAAATCCAGGGAGCGGTGGTGGTGTCTTTGTTACAGATAGGTTTCGCGCAAGGTGGATCATATCCCAGGGAGCGGTGGTGGTGTCTGTGCTAGATGTTCTTGGTGTGTTTACGCGGATCCTAGCGCGCCGCCTGTAATTCGCGGCTCCTGGCTCAGATCACAGGAAGCGGTGGTGGTGTCTGTGTTAGAGATAGGTTTCGCGCAAGGTGGATCAGATTCGCAGGGAGTGGTGGTGGTGTCTGTGCTAGATGTTGTTGGTGTGTTTACGCGGATCCTAGCGCGCCGCCTGTTTGTTGCCAGCGCCAAGGTTGGTGTGTTGGAGGATTGGAGTGGGATAGCAGCGTGTGAATGCTACCAGGCGGCCCCGCCGAGCGAAGTTAATTTAAAAATTAAAAAAATACCCTTGAATAGACTCGAACTTGGCCTCCGGAGTTCGCAAACATGCCAGTTCGGTCACCTTACACAGATGAACTATCAGAGTAATTTATTAGCAATTGTTTTTTTCTGAATGATACGGATAGCGGTCTGTCTGTCTGTCTGTCTGTCTGTCTGTCGGTCGGTCGGTTGGTTGGTCATATTTGATATAAAACATTGCAGTGTTTAAACATATTTATTGTTGATAAAATAATAATAAAAAAAGAGTACTATATTTTATTTAATTTTTTTTTCTAATTGATTTTGTGTGATGATCGGTTTGCTGCTGCTGGCAGTCGTTGTCGTCGGCGTCGTAGGCGTCGCCGCATGCCTAATCCCAATTTGCGCTTTGCTTTCATGGCGGATGTTACTAACCAGGCGCTGATTTTTTCACCGGTCGATGCCGATGGATGTTTGACGCGCTGCCAAGCCGCTTCCTGCAGAATTTTATCTGCCGCATGCCTCTTGTGCAGTTCCTTGTGTTGATGGTACGCCAAATCGTGTTCCCTGCAGGCGCGGTCCAGCCCGTTTATTCCCCGGTCGCCGCGTTCCATACGCTCTTGAAGTTTGGTGCCTGGGCCGCAGAATTGGTAGCCGCCGGGCATGTGAAGCTCGATCGGTAACTTATCGATGATGGAGTTAACAAGCCCCCTGCCGAAGATGGTATTCTTGACTAGCAGCGGCATTACAATGAGCGAAATGATGCGCTTCTTGGATTTTTATACAAGGTCGGCTTTAGAAATCCCACTTGACGTACAATCGATTTCCCTTCTTTCTTAGTACTTTTTCCACTAGTTGAACGTCTGGATGCTTTGCTTTTTGCAATTCCTGCTCGTAAAATGACCCCAAAATCGGTTCGCCGCTAAGATCATGCAATAGGTAAGTTGTGGGATTAGTGTATTGTATCTTAGCAACAATAAAGACTTCGTTACTCCAACTTGGTTGGTAACCCTTCGCGAATAGGCTGCGATATTTCGATATCCTTACGTAGTCGTTTCGCTTAAATTTTGTTATTAAACTACTCATTTTAATGTAATTGTAGACATTGTCAAGTAGCCGCTTTTCATTTTTGCGAGTAACATTTACCGGCTTCATTTTAATCGTCGAATGAACGGTGTCGTTATATTTTGAAACAATAATTGGCAATAGTTTCAACCATGCATAGGACCCCTGCATGCTGAACTCTTTCCACATCATCGCTTTTAGTGTCCTATTTAAACGCTACCGACGCCTTTATCGTACTATATGTTGAGTAATGATTGATATTGAACTGTTTCATTAGCGTTGAGAATTCTCGCCCATAAAATTCTTTACCCATATCGGTTTGTAAATTTGCGGGATGACGTCCTGAGGATAGAATTTTCTTCATCGCGTTAGCAACATCTTTGGCCGACTTTGTTTTCGTCGGAACGGCCCACGCAAATTTTGAAAATACGTCGATAACAACTAGAATGTATTTGTTGCCGCGATTTTGCCGCGCGTACGGAATCATCTCCACAAGGTCGGCTTGAAATAAGTCATCTAGTCCTTTCACGATGACGCGTCTGCGTTTGAAAGTCTTTCGGGCCGGTTTGTGCAGTTCGTCGACCACTTGTTGCTTGATGCTGCTCATATTCTATATTTGATGACTAGTTCCACGTAAAAATGTGAAGTTGCTGGTCGACGTCTAGCTGTCGCCGTCGTGGTGGATGATGATGCAATAGCAGTATCGAAGCTAAATGTAATTGCATCACCCTTCCCAATAACAGTTCCAATTAAATTGTCCTTTGAAATACCCTTTTTTGATGAATTTATGTGCGCGATTAAGTCGAAAGGAAAAACGGTCGCACTTTGGATTTCTCCTCTTTGTTCCAATGGGTATTGATATGTACCGGATCCGTTATCTAACAGGTAATTAAATGTTAATTTCGGATAGTCGAATGTATACGAACCGCGAATGGGTAAACAAATGTACGCGTATAATTCTTTATCCGCCGACGGTGGCGATGATTTTAATTCTTTTGTTCTAGCGGATATATGACGACCAAACTTATCAAGAGTCATGGTAAAAGTGATAGACAAAAATTCACATTTATGAATTTATACAATGATTCGCGCTTCACGTAATTCCTCCACGATGCTATTAATTTCGTTACTGTGACCGTCATTTCCGGCATCTTGCGATGCAAGCAGCAGCCTTAACCGGTCGCAGAGTTCATTCGCATCATCCCAAAACGTGTACTGTATCGGTTTGTTATTGTTGCTCATCAGACCGCGCCCGCCGTATTGGCCGCTACTGCTGGCCCAAGTGCTAGCTCTCGCTCTTGCTGTCGTCGGACGCGTACTTTTGGGCGTGGTTTGATCGTAAATGAGTGGAGCGATAACTTTTCGATATTTATCGCCAGCATTACCGGCCACTTGCTTTTTTGGATCATAATTTACTCGCGCAGCGTTTGTCATTAATACGATTTCGCGATAATTCTTTTGATCTTCCTTTGTATCGTTTATGGGATTTTTCTTGAATATTAATTCGTAAAGCCCCGGTGTTCCTTTGAACTCTCGTCCGCCAACGACAATATTATCACTTTGGTTGCTAAATTGTAATTCCGAGGACCCAAGATAGAATTTGTCAAGCTGGGGATCATGGTGGACGCCCGCATGACCATGGTCGTACACGTTTTTGTTGTCCCTAATAAATCCCGCAATGTAATGTTTAGGTAAGGGGGCGAATTGATCCATATACTCCAAGAACCTGTCTTCGGTTGTGTCCAAATCGCGTTGGCTTGTCTGTGTGATTGTAGTTTCCTCAGGGTCGATGTACGCTTCGAACGTTTCTTCTGGTTCTCGCTGAACACTTGGTGTAGCCATTTGAAATATATCATCATCTTCATCTAAAGGCAATGATGTTCTACCTCTATGCTTTTTTTTCTTCTGCTGATACGGCGATGATGGGGGTTCCTTAATTTTTGCATCATTTTTCACCTGTTCTTCGTACTCATCATCGTCTCTTTTGATTTCAGCTTTTGGTTCTAATTTAATAGTAGCAGCGGCAGCATTAGTTCTGATGATATTTTGAAGGGACTCAGTTATTGGTTTATATTTGCTCTTAAGTTGCTCTTCGGACCTGAATTTGCTTTGTTTAAGAGCAGCCAGTTTTTGTTTAATGTTTTTCTTAGCTCTAATTAATCGCGTAGTTATTTCTTTAGAGCTCATGCTTGCGTGATAAATGTTGTGCAATGTTAATAATAATAATAAGAAGAAAAAACCGTCCGAACGTTTACGAGGGTTGTCTTCTAATGATGCTTTAGCGGGCATTACGGCAACTTTATGTAGCTATGAAAACCTTTCCTATATCGACCGTTGTTCAAGTCATCATCCTTGCTAATAACCAGGAAACTATACTTATCGGTCCAACATAAGGAACACATTTTCTTAAATTCAGCAAAAGATGAAAAATCGCTATTGCTAGCACCATCCTGGAAAATGTGTCGCAAATTTAGGTCGTCCATCGGAAAAACAATCAACAAATTGGCGTTGTCGCGAATAAGATGTTTGGGGATGTGCGTATAAGTTTGACATAAATAGAAACTATCTATGGATTTATGACGACCCATACTAAAATAGTCCCGAATAACGGACTGTTTCTGACATGCCACATCGTCGAAAATAAAAACGGAGTTTGGACTCGCCTCCGAAGGGTGAATAATGTCAGTATCATCGGAGTACTCGTAATAACCAACTAATGGTCGCAATAAATCCCTTAAATATTGATATTTTGGTTGGAAAAGTGACTTGGAATACACGTACACATTTTCAAATCTCAAACCGTTCGGATCCTCAAGCAGACTGACCATTACGTTCGTCTTGCCGCAGTTGGACGGACCGCATATTATTGCGCGAATGCTGGATGGCAAAAGGGGGCCGTGCTTGCTATCGCTTTGTTGTTGTCGTTGCGACACAATATCAACATTATTCACGTGCAGACGACATTTTTGTTTGACCAGCTTCATGGCAGTTCTATCGTCTACTAACATACCTTTTAAGTAACATCCGCTTTTAAAATCACTCATTTACCAGTTTAATTATTAGAACAGTCTTTATAAACAAATTGGCAACCTACCCGTTTACCCTCTTTTGCATTGACAGATCACAGTCTGAAATTATAATAATAATAATACGATGAACGCATCCGGGTTTCAATAAAAAACGGTATAATTCATTATAAGAAATTCGATTATGTAATCTCTCGGAAATGCGAGTCGCTCAGTTTTGCATTGCGAGATCACAGCCTGAAATTATAATAATACCATCCAGTCCATTTCGTTCCAATAAAAAACTTAATTTATTACCTTACACAATAAGTGGTTTCAACTGACTATAATAAATATTGTTTTAGCCGACAGCCTAGAGTATAATTAATTTTGGGTTGCCCGACACCATCAGAAAAATTTAATTGGAGAATTTTCAATAGCGGTGAGATTTACATATGGATATTATACCTGCATCTCATTCAACTGCACAAACCCTACAAGCGAACGAAGCCGAACTGCGACAAATATTCTTCATGTTAATTTCAGTCTTAAAATTAACACAGTTCGGTATGATATTAAATTCAAGGGATATGTATTGCAGTAAATAAGGATTATTTGCATGGGGACTGCGTTATATATTAAACAGTATAATTAATTACACAATGAGCCGTCTAGACAGTGACATTGACTTGTTGTTCGGCAGCGTAAGCTAGTTCTTTCTCTTCACACCGCGATCTGGTTTCAAGGGTAAATGCGTCCTTATTTGAACATCACAATTAAATTTTAAATCGATTAGTGTATTTACGGACAATTTTGTTGCAATTCAGATGCAAAAATTAAAAATTGTATATGATAAACCAATATACTTGGGTTTTTGCGTTCTTGAACTATCCAAATTGTTAATGTACGACTTTTATTATGACTTTTTGAAAAAGCAATATGGGGAAAGGGTTAACTTGTGCTATACAGATACCGATAGTTTGGTCTTACTAACTCAAACGGAAAATTTATACGCTGATATGAAATTGCACATAGATAAGTTCGACACGTCCAACTACGGTGCTAAAAACACGTTTAACATTCCACTCGTTAATAAGGCCGTTTTGGGCCTAATGAAAGATGAACTATGTAGTAAAGTAATGAACGAATTTGTCGGTTTACGTTCGAAAATGTATGCATTTACCGTTGAGGGTGAAAGTAAGCAAGAAAAGAGAGCGAAGGGTATCAAGAACTACGTTGTTAAGAATGAAATTAAATTCGAAGATTACAAGCGATGCTTATTGGAAAACTGCGTTCTATACAAACAGCAGAACTCATTTCGCTCGGTAAAACATAACATATTCACTCAAAATCAAAATAAATTGGCCCTATCAGCGCGCGATGATAAACGATTTATTTGTGAAGATTCAATTAACACGTTTGCCTGGGGGCATTATAAGCTGTAGATATTAAAAGTTTTACTAGCAGTAGTATTATTAATTTTAAAAGTAAGTTTAGTTGTCTTATGTTAGTCCTCACGTTAAGATGTGTAGCAGTAGTAATAATTATTTTATTGTAGAACTTGATATTTTCAATAATGTTAAGAGCACGTATACTGATCACCTAAAGAAGTACATAAACTCGAACGATATTAACGGTGTGAAATATCTCTTAAGTAAAATCCAAGTGCCGGAAGAGCTGCTCACCTACGGACGTTTATGCAGTGCGCCAGTGAATGTAATAGAGATGCTCTTCGATTCTAAACTTCTAACTGATTCATTTGTAAAGTGCGCTTTAGAGTTACTTTTAGAACAAGAAACACAGAATTGTAATAATAATTCTAGCGTTACTGAGATGGATGCGGACTATCTTTTGACGATAGCCAAACGGATAAATTGCATTCACCAATCGGATGAAAACTATAAAAAATGTTTGCTTTTTACGTTGTTGAGTAGCGATGAAAAGAAAAAAGATGTCACACCACTTTCTATCAACAATATTATCAACAATTATAAAAATGTGTGGTATTATTTCGAAAAAACGCTATGCGATGCGTTGTATAACGCTGACAAAAACTTTGTGACGACATTACTGAACACTATTGGTGTTAAGAGGGGTTGGCGGTTTCGTTTCGAACCGACGACACGTCAGTCTCATAAAGACATTCGCAAATGGCTGACGGATAACGTGCAAAGAGGACTCAAAGGGCATAATGTGGGCTGGCAGTCAGGTCCCGATACGGGGGTTTGGCCGTCTACCAATGTTCAAGACTACATCGATACGCTAAAAGTTATTAATAATTATACTACTCTAAATTTGTAAATAATACTTTTTTTGCATATGTATATTTAATAATTTTTTTTTGTTTTCGACCATTTGTTTTATTTTAGTAATAGGGAAAAAAATTAAAAAGAACCAGAATTTTTTAAAAAAAGTTTATTTATTCAGGATCATACATTTTTTTCTCTTGATTGATATTATTGAAAAACGAAATCACATCCCGATGGCGAGGATGACTTGGACGACGTCCACCACGTTTGCAGCCAATCACGAAGGAGGTAAGCTATTTGATGAGCGCATTGCAGGTCGTTAATGGCATGTTTGTTGCAATGATACTTTCCGCCAACGCAACCAGCTCCTACTACTCCTGCTCCTGCTTGAAGTTTGAGCGTTGAAAGTGCTGGACAACCCATGTCTTCAATATTGAGAATGCGAATATTGGGTAGTACGTTTTCCAACCATCGTTTTTTTTGCAACCCCTTGACGATTATTTGAGAACCTTCATCAATTCCTGACGTTCGTAAAAGTGAGCATAAGTTGGTATAAGGAGCTTCTTCGTCTTCAGTTGCTTCTGCCGCTTGTTGTTGGTGTTGATTTTGCTGTCGAGATGTATTGTAGTTGTGATTGTAGAGAAAATTTTCATCTTGCTTTTGCCACATGAGTCCATGTATTTGTGTCGTTACGAAGCGTACATGTCTCTGGAGATTTTCTTCCAAATGTATGAATTTTACGGGTAATTTGAAAAGTTTATGCAATTCGCCATGCCCGGAATAAACATGGATTAGGGCCAATTCTTTGCAAATGAATTCGCTATCTTTCAGTTGAAAGCCTTGCAAGTCGACGATCCAAGTGTTCATCATGACAGCTTATAGCGATATGACCTCACCAGTTAGCGGCGTATATTTTAAAATGCAATCGTTAATTAGGAGACAGTAGAGTGACGTCTTGTCGGGTATATCTTCGCTCGTTTCGAATTCTAGCCGGACGTCCACCGCACCCGTACTCAGATTTTCATTCTGTCGCGAACAGTCAATTACCACCAGCGTATGTTCCTTGTAGAAAAGATCGGGCGACAGGAGCGGTTCGCTGCGTTGATTATAATACGACGCTTGGAATTTCGCATACATCTCGTACAAAATTATAAATTGTCTATGTTTGAAATTGGTGTGGATGGATTCGTAAGGGTACTGTTCACTATTGAGAAATAGTTTGACATTTGTCAAATTACAATGGTCGAAGAGAGTCATATTTTTATTTTGTTGATTTTTTCGATCGGTATGAAAAGCTAGAATCGCATAACGAGGTTTCTCCAATTGCGAACTCGATTTGATTGACCACGTATGTTGTCTAGTCTTCGGCAAAATTGGATATTCGCATAGATTCCAACTGCGAAAAGCCACATCCAATTGGCGGCCACTCGAAATGGTGTTCAATAGACTGATACGTTCCGCATCGCCGACAGTTATATGCGGCACTCGCCACACTATCTTACTAAGAGTCACTTTTAGCTTCTCCGTCGTATCGCTACTATACAGTGCATTAAGGTCTGAGTGGCTACGTAACAGAACGAGCTCTTGATGAGTGTGAAGAATCACACGTTTATGGTCCTCGCCAAAGCCCAACCAATATTTTAAGGGTGGTATTATTGTTTAAGTGTGGTATTATTTCGAAAAAACGCTATGCGATGCGTTGTATAACGCTGACAAAAACTTTGTGACGACATTACTGAACACTATTGGTGTTAAGAGGGGTTGGCGGTTTCGTTTCGAACCGACGACACGTCAGTCTCATAAAGACATTCGCAAATGGCTGACGGATAACGTGCAAAGAGGACTCAAAGGGCATAATGTGAGCTGGCAGTCAGGTCCCGATACGGGGGTTTGGCCGTCTACCAATGTTCAAGACTACATCGATACGCTAAAAGTTATTAATAATTATACTACTCTAAATTTGTAAATAATACTTTTTTTGCATATGTATATTTAATAATTTTTTTTTGTTTTCGACCATTTGTTTTATTTTAGTAATAGGGAAAAAAATTAAAAAGAACCAGAATTTTTTAAAAAAAGTTTATTTATTCAGGATCATACATTTTTTTCTCTTGATTGATATTATTGAAAAACGAAATCACATCCCGATGGCGAGGATGACTTGGACGACGTCCACCACGTTTGCAGCCAATCACGAAGGAGGTAAGCTATTTGATGAGCGCATTGCAGGTCGTTAATGGCATGTTTGTTGCAATGATACTTTCCGCCAACGCAACCAGCTCCTACTACTCCTGCTCCTGCTTGAAGTTTGAGCGTTGAAAGTGCTGGACAACCCATGTCTTCAATATTGAGAATGCGAATATTGGGTAGTACGTTTTCCAACCATCGTTTTTTTTGCAACCCCTTGACGATTATTTGAGAACCTTCATCAATTCCTGACGTTCGTAAAAGTGAGCATAAGTTGGTATAAGGAGCTTCTTCGTCTTCAGTTGCTTCTGCCGCTTGTTGCTGGTGTTGATTTTGCTGTCGAGATGTATTGTAGTTGTGATTGTAGAGAAAATTTTCATCTTGCTTTTGCCACATGAGTCCATGTATTTGTGTCGTTACGAAGCGTACATGTCTCTGGAGATTTTCTTCCAAATGTATGAATTTTACGGGTAATTTGAAAAGTTTATGCAATTCGCCATGCCCGGAATAAACATGGATTAGGGCCAATTCTTTGCAAATGAATTCGCTATCTTTCAGTTGAAAGCCTTGCAAGTCGACGATCCAAGTGTTCATCATGACAGCTTATAGCGATATGACCTCACCAGTTAGCGGCGTATATTTTAAAATGCAATCGTTAATTAGGAGACAGTAGAGTGACGTCTTGTCGGGTATATCTTCGCTCGTTTCGAATTCTAGCCGGACGTCCACCGCACCCGTACTCAGATTTTCATTCTGTCGCGAACAGTCAATTACCACCAGCGTATGTTCCTTGTAGAAAAGATCGGGCGACAGGAGCGGTTCGCTGCGTTGATTATAATACGACGCTTGGAATTTCGCATACATCTCGTACAAAATTATAAATTGTCTATGTTTGAAATTGGTGTGGATGGATTCGTAAGGGTACTGTTCACTATTGAGAAATAGTTTGACATTTGTCAAATTACAATGGTCGAAGAGAGTCATATTTTTATTTTGTTGATTTTTTCGATCGGTATGAAAAGCTAGAATCGCATAACGAGGTTTCTCCAATTGCGAACTCGATTTGATTGACCACGTATGTTGTCTAGTCTTCGGCAAAATTGGATATTCGCATAGATTCCAACTGCGAAAAGCCACATCCAATTGGCGGCCACTCGAAATGGTGTTCAATAGACTGATACGTTCCGCATCGCCGACAGTTATATGCGGCACTCGCCACACTATCTTACTAAGAGTCACTTTTAGCTTCTCCGTCGTATCGCTACTATACAGTGCATTAAGGTCTGAGTGGCTACGTAACAGAACGAGCTCTTGATGAGTGTGAAGAATCACACGTTTATGGTCCTCGCCAAAGCCCAACCAATATTTTAAGGGTATGCATACATTAAAAAATCCAGTTTTTTCGTCAACTCCACCGTATACATTCAGTTCATATCCCGCCATTGCGGCGAGTTCCATTTCGTTTTTATTGAACGACACGAGCGCTTTGAGAGTGGTCGCTACGCCGGGATTTCTTACGCGATCGATAACCTTGCCACCCATCTCGAAACGTATTTCCTCGAATAGGTGCGCAAAACCGTTGTTGATTATTTTTCCGGTCGGTGATACCTTACCATCATCTTTCAACAATTTACCCTCTATGTAAATACAACTTCGACTCGGCAGCGTTAGCACGTCGAGTTGCTGGATAGGAATGCGCACTTCATCATTGTTTGCAAAAGAGTTTGTCGTATAGGGGTGGTGGTTGACAATTTCAGCCTTAACGATTGAATTGTCAAATTCGACTTTTTCAGTTACGTTTAAAATATCCATGATTACTGCGCTGTTGATGTTGTTGGTGGCGTCGCAATTTGAACCCCAATGCTTGCAAGAAACGCTGGTTTTCAGTTGTTAACCTTTCGACAGTTGATGGACAAGTAAACTTTTTTCCGCGGGTTTGGAATTTATAAATTGATTTTGTCGTCGGCTGGTAGTAATAGTCGACCGGTCACCACCCCTCGAATTAAAGTTAAGACCCATTACTACGTTGCTCCCGTAGATGCAGTCTTATCGTGACGACTTCCTCTCTGAAATTGATCAAGTTATCGTCTTGATCTACTATTTTAAGGACAATATTGTCAATCATTTTCGTATTTAACGGCATGTAGATGACATTTTGCGGCGTCTCGATGATTTTGTAACCGGGCGGTACAGATGGAAAAAACTCATGTATCGTATGGGCAGATTTATCATTCATGTATGCACCGTGTATTACATTACATTCAATTTTAATTGTATTAATTCGCAGAATATCCACCACGTGTTCGGACTCATGCGGCGAGTCCAATGCCTTCAACACTTTTGTTTTACCGAATCCCAAAAGGGGTCCTATGGAATTTTGTACATCCCAATCGACGTCTCGATCGCAATCCACAACGCATTTTAAGGTATTGTTGTTAGCGCGAATGCTAAACTTTACGTCCGATTTCTTCGCCTTCGTCTTCTTTCCTTTGCTGAGCCGCGAATTAATTTCCGCATTGATATCGGCGAGCTCGTACGAACCAACCGGTATTGTGATTAATTCTCCATCAATTTTCAGAGCGTTATTATATCGATCAACATTAGGAATCGCATTATACGTCTCAAAGTTTACCAACCCCATTTCATAATTTGCACCGCCATTTAACTCGATGGGAGGATTATAGTATGCGTTTAGAATGGAATCTCTAGCGCTGAGAGTAAACGTTGTTTGCGTTGTCATGATAATGATGGTTGTCGCACGCGCTCCAACTGTCGTATGAGTGAATTAGACGCTTCGTAGGAAATTTAAACACAATGCTCCGCAATTGCTGCTATCGTAAAACTGATACGGTTCGTGGTTATATTTTACAAGTACATCGTTTCCCGCACTCTTAAAATATTTAACAATTCCCTTGCTCGGTCGTAAATTTCCAAAACTATCAAAGTAAATAACCATGTTCCCCTTTTTAACGTAGGCCACCCAATGCGTCCCCGGACCGTCTGCCCCATCTAAATTAATTATACCCCGCTCGTTCCCCTTGCTAATACGTTCGGGTAACGAGTCACGCATATACACGCCCCGAAAGTTTGGGATCCCTCGAGCATACCGTTCTAAGTCGATGTTCGTTAGCGCAGTCGCTGGTATGTCATTCTTTTTTTTTTCTTCTTAATCCATCCCCTGCCCTGTACGGTTTCAGATGCAAGCCCTTCCCCGCGACGCTGATTGCTTCCATCGCCCTATTATGACGTTCACGCTCTTTAAGTTGCTGCGCCGATGCTTTGCTTTCTTTAACCGCCTTAGCGATAGAGGACGCACCTGACGCTAAAGCTCCTAAAGCACTCAGACCCGCAAAAATTGGTATTAGTGGTAAAAAGCCGCCACTTTTAGGTATCGGGATAATTCGCCTTTTTTTATTTTTCCTAACTGCCGCTACTGCTTTTGTTGTTGTTGAAAATCTAACACCCTTACCGCCACGTCTACGGCGATGGCCGCTGCCGCGACTGCTGCTAGTAACCATTGTTCAACCTATCACTTCAGCACTCGAATGGTAAATGAGTGATTTTAAAAGCGGATGTTACTTAAAAGGTATGTTAGTAGACGATAGAACTGCCATGAAGCTGGTCAAACAAAAATATCGTCTGCACGTGAATAATGTTGATATTGTGTCGCAACGACAACAACAAAGCGATAGCAAGCACGGCCCCCTTTTGCCATCCAGCATTCGCGCAATAATATGCGGTCCGTCCAACTGCGGCAAGACGAACGTAATGGTCAGTCTGCTTGAGGATCCGAACGGTTTGAGATTTGAAAATGTGTACGTGTATTCCAAGTCACTTTTCCAACCAAAATATCAATATTTAAGGGATTTATTGCGACCATTAGTTGGTTATTACGAGTACTCCGATGATACTGACATTATTCACCCTTCGGAGGCGAGTCCAAACTCCGTTTTTATTTTCGACGATGTGGCATGTCAGAAACAGTCCGTTATTCGGGACTATTTTAGTATGGGTCGTCATAAATCCATAGATAGTTTCTATTTATGTCAAACTTATACGCACATCCCCAAACATCTTATTCGCGACAACGCCAATTTGTTGATTGTTTTTCCGATGGACGACCTAAATTTGCGACACATTTTACAGGATGGTGCTAGCAATAGCGATTTTTCATCTTTTGCTGAATTTAAGAAAATGTGTTCCTTATGTTGGACCGATAAGTATAGTTTCCTGGTTATTAGCAAGGATGATGACTTGAACAACGGTCGATATAGGAAAGGTTTTCATAGCTACATAAAGTTGCCGTAATGCCCGCTAAAGCATCATTAGAAGACAACCCTCGTAAACGTTCGGACGGTTTTTTCTTCTTATTATTATTATTAACATTGCACAACATTTATCACGCAAGCATGAGCTCTAAAGAAATAACTACGCGATTAATTAGAGCTAAGAAAAACATTAAACAAAAACTGGCTGCTCTTAAACAAAGCAAATTCAGGTCCGAAGAGCAACTTAAGAGCAAATATAAACCAATAACCGAGTCCCTTCAAAATATCATCAGAACTAATGCTGCCGCTGCTACTATTAAATTAGAACCAAAAGCTGAAATCAAAAGAGACGATGATGAGTACGAAGAACAGGTGAAAAATGATGCAAAAATTAAGGAACCCCCATCATCGCCGTATCAGCAGAAGAAAAAAAAGCATAGAGGTAGAACATCATTGCCTTTAGATGAAGATGATGATATATTTCAAATGGCTACACCAAGTGTTCAGCGAGAACCAGAAGAAACGTTCGAAGCGTACATCGACCCTGAGGAAACTACAATCACACAGACAAGCCAACGCGATTTGGACACAACCGAAGACAGGTTCTTGGAGTATATGGATCAATTCGCCCCCTTACCTAAACATTACATTGCGGGATTTATTAGGGACAACAAAAACGTGTACGACCATGGTCATGCGGGCGTCCACCATGATCCCCAGCTTGACAAATTCTATCTTGGGTCCTCGGAATTACAATTTAGCAACCAAAGTGATAATATTGTCGTTGGCGGACGAGAGTTCAAAGGAACACCGGGGCTTTACGAATTAATATTCAAGAAAAATCCCATAAACGATACAAAGGAAGATCAAAAGAATTATCGCGAAATCGTATTAATGACAAACGCTGCGCGAGTAAATTATGATCCAAAAAAGCAAGTGGCCGGTAATGCTGGCGATAAATATCGAAAAGTTATCGCTCCACTCATTTACGATCAAACCACGCCCAAAAGTACGCGTCCGACGACAGCAAGAGCGAGAGCTAGCACTTGGGCCAGCAGTAGCGGCCAATACGGCGGGCGCGGTCTGATGAGCTACAATAACAAACCGATACAGTACACGTTTTGGGATGATGCGAATGAACTCTGCGACCGGTTAAGGCTGCTGCTTGCATCGCAAGATGCCGGAAATGACGGTCACAGTAACGAAATTAATAGCATCGTGGAGGAATTACGTGAAGCGCGAATCATTGTATAAATTCATAAATGTGAATTTTTGTCTATCACTTTTACCATGACTCTTGATAAGTTTGGTCGTCATATATCCGCTAGAACAAAAGAATTAAAATCATCGCCACCGTCGGCGGATAAAGAATTATACGCGTACATTTGTTTACCCATTCGCGGTTCGTATACATTCGACTATCCGAAATTAACATTTAATTACCTGTTAGATAACGGATCCGGTACATATCAATACCCATTGGAACAAAGAGGAGAAATCCAAAGTGCGACCGTTTTTCCTTTCGACTTAATCGCGCACATAAATTCATCAAAAAAGGGTATTTCAAAGGACAATTTAATTGGAACTGTTATTGGGAAGGGTGATGCAATTACATTTAGCTTCGATACTGCTATTGCATCATCATCCACCACGACGGCGACAGCTAGACGTCGACCAGCAACTTCACATTTTTACGTGGAACTAGTCATCAAATATAGAATATGAGCAGCATCAAGCAACAAGTGGTCGACGAACTGCACAAACCGGCCCGAAAGACTTTCAAACGCAGACGCGTCATCGTGAAAGGACTAGATGACTTATTTCAAGCCGACCTTGTGGAGATGATTCCGTACGCGCGGCAAAATCGCGGCAACAAATACATTCTAGTTGTTATCGACGTATTTTCAAAATTTGCGTGGGCCGTTCCGACGAAAACAAAGTCGGCCAAAGATGTTGCTAACGCGATGAAGAAAATTCTATCCTCAGGACGTCATCCCGCAAATTTACAAACCGATATGGGTAAAGAATTTTATGGGCGAGAATTCTCAACGCTAATGAAACAGTTCAATATCAATCATTACTCAACATATAGTACGATAAAGGCGTCGGTAGTGGAGCGTTTAAATAGGACACTAAAAGCGATGATGTGGAAAGAGTTCAGCATGCAGGGGTCCTATGCATGGTTGAAACTATTGCCAATTATTGTTTCAAAATATAACGACACCGTTCATTCGACGATTAAAATGAAGCCGGTAAATGTTACTCGCAAAAATGAAAAGCGGCTACTTGACAATGTCTACAATTACATTAAAATGAGTAGTTTAATAACAAAATTTAAGCGAAACGACTACGTAAGAATATCGAAATATCGCAGCCTATTCGCGAAGGGTTACCAACCAAGTTGGAGTAACGAAGTCTTTATTGTTGCTAAGATACAATACACTAATCCCACAACTTACCTATTGCATGATCTTAGCGGCGAACCGATTTTGGGGTCATTTTACGAGCAGGAATTGCAAAAAGCAAAGCATCCAGACGTTCAACTAGTGGAAAAAGTACTAAGAAAGAAGGGAAATCGATTGTACGTCAAGTGGTTGGGTCTCGACGAAAGAAGTTGGATTTCTAAAGCCGACCTTGTATAAAAATCCAAGAAGCGCATCATTTCGCTCATTGTAATGCCGCTGCTAGTCAAGAATACCATCTTCGGCAGGGGGCTTGTTAACTCCATCATCGATAAGTTACCGATCGAGCTTCACATGCCCGGCGGCTACCAATTCTGCGGCCCAGGCACCAAACTTCAAGAGCGTATGGAACGCGGCGACCGGGGAATAAACGGGCTGGACCGCGCCTGCAGGGAACACGATTTGGCGTACCATCAACACAAGGAACTGCACAAGAGGCATGCGGCAGATAAAATTCTGCAGGAAGCGGCTTGGCAGCGCGTCAAACATCCATCGGCATCGACCGGTGAAAAAATCAGCGCCTGGTTAGTAACATCCGCCATGAAAGCAAAGCGCAAATTGGGATTAGGCATGCGGCGACGCCTACGACGCCGACGACAACGACTGCCAGCAGCAGCAAACCGATCATCACACAAAATCAATTAGAAAAAAAAATTAAATAAAATATAGTACTCTTTTTTTATTATTATTTTATCAACAATAAATATGTTTAAACACCGCAATGTTTTATATCAAATATGACCAACCAACCGACCGACCGACAGACAGACAGACAGACAGACAGACAGACAGACAGACCGCTATCCGTATCATTCAGAAAAAAACAATTGCTAATAAATTACTCTGATAGTTCATCTGTGTAAGGTGACCGAACTGGCATGTTTGCGAACTCCGGAGGCCAAGTTCGAGTCTATTCAAGGGTATTTTTTTAATTTTTAAATTAACTTCGCTCGGCGGGGCCGCCTGGTAGCATTCACACGCTGCCATCCCACTCCAATCCTCCAACACACCAACCTTGGCGCTGGCAACAAACAGGCGGCGCGCTAGGATCCGCGTAAACACACCAACAACATCTAGCACAGACACCACCACCACTCCCTGCGAATCTGATCCACCTTGCGCGAAACCTATCTCTAACACAGACACCACCACCGCTCCCTGTGATCTGAGCCAGGAGCCGCGAATTACAGGCGGCGCGCTAGGATCCGCGTAAACACACCAAGAACATCTAGCACAGACACCACCACCGCTCCCTGGGATATGATCCACCTTGCGCGAAACCTATCTGTAACAAAGACACCACCACCGCTCCCTGGATTTGAGCCAGCACCCGCGAATCATATCTACTACCATTATATTTTTATTTCTGGGGTCATGTGAAAAGTCAGGTCTATTCCACACCAGTTAATACTCGAGTAGAATTGACAGAGTAGTAGCTGCCATTGATGGACTTCAGCGACAAGAAATCCGAAGAGCGACGATGACAAAAGTACAGCGAAGAGTTTTAAAACGTTTGGAGCAGAACGGGCAGAATTTCGAACAAAATAATTAAGTTTAAATTTAAGTTAAATATCCCAAATATATTATTTTAGTTTTAACAAACCTTTTCAATATTTTTCTGTTTTCCTGTTGTTTCAAATTTGTTACATTCTCTATAAATGAAGACTAAATCGTTTTGTATTTAGCTTGCAGTATTTTATACTGACCACCTCAAAACTATTAGAGATAGATATTGGGAACCCTCATATTGATTTTTTTTATTCGTAAATGCATTACAATCTAGTCATAATTGACTAATGAGTAACTTAATTCTAACTTATTTTACTAGTTTAACTTAGCCTAACAGGCACCCATCGATGTCTCTCAGTTGGTCCTGGTATACTTGGCACGTTTCTCTTGCGTACTACGTAGCACTGTCTCTGCTATTAGAACTAACACTTACAACTAGCACTTGGTCTGCTTTTCCACTAACTCACATTCACACTAACTCAAAAGACTTCTTTCTCTTGAGTCTTCGGATTAATTCGGTGTTGTCGAGGAGCTGGATGGCCTCAACGTTTACGTGATGGTGAAGCCTTTCCTCGTGACTTCTTGCGACTTTTTGGATTTCTTTGCACACAAACGCCATTTTGAGGTCCTTGTTGAGATCATCATTCCTGATGTACCAAGGCGCATTGACAAATGCATCTCAATACTTTATTTTGAAAGGTCTGGACAATTTTAATGTTACTTTTTTTGGTTCAAGCCCAGAGTTGAGCACCATACGTCCACACGGGTTTTAGAATTTGCTGGTACAAGAGAAGCTTATTATATACAGACAGCGTGGAGTTTCTTCCTAGCAGCCAGTACATCTCTCTGTAGCTGATTCCTAGTTCCTCTCTTTTCTTTTTAACATGGGCTTTCCAGCGTAGCCTGGCGTCTAATGTCATGCCGAGATATTTGGCTGTGTTTGCGTACGGTACTAGTTGGTTATTAATAGTAACCGGAATATGTTGTATTTTCTTATTGGTGAAGTCAACATGTACTGACTTGAGTTCGTTCAGTTTGATTCTTTTTTCTTTGTCCAGACCTGAAAATGATGTTTGGAGTTTTCTCGTCAAGAGCTGTTTGGAGTTTTCTCGTCGTTTCTTCATTGCTGTTCCCAACAGCTAGGATAGCCGTGTCGTCTGCGAAAGTTGCGACAGTATTATTTTCTGGTGCTGGGAGGTCGCTGGTGTAGAGTAGGTAAAGGACCGGCCCTAAAACACTATCTTGCGGCACTCCTGCTTTTATTTCCTTAAGGACAGAGCATGCACCCCTTGTTTGACTCTAAAGTATCTCTCAGTCAGGTAAGATTTTAATAGTTGTGCAAACTGTTTCGGGAGGATACTTCCTAATTTATTGTTCAGTCCTTCATGCCAGACTTTATCAAAAGCCTGTGCCACATCTAGGAAGACTGCAGAACAAACCTTTTTTTCCTCTAACGCTTTTTCGATTATGTTGGTTATTCGGTGTATCTAGTCAATAGTAGAGTGCTTGTTGCGAAATCCGAACTGATGGTCTGGAACAAGATTTTTGCTCTCAATTATTGGCTTTAATCTATTGAGTAGCAATTTTGCGAAGATATTTGACATGATGGGCAGCAAAGAGATGTATCATGATCATCTCTGCTAGCTTCCACAGTTTGGGAACATACCCTAATCTGAAGGCAGCATTGATAAGATTTGTAAGCTTAACTATGGCCTTCCTTGGAAGTTCTTTAAGTACCTCTCCAGTAATCAAGTCATAACCTGGGGCTTTTTGCGATTAATGTCATTTTTGATTAAGTTCTGAACTTCTGTTGGTGTGGTAAGCATTATTGGCGTGCCATCTTGGTAATTCTCTTCAATATGGATTTCTTCATCTTCTTCTTGATGAGGTTGAAATATGTTTTGTAAATGCTTAGAAAATCTTTGAGCTTTTTGTTCATTATTCCTGGCCCAGCTTCCATCAGGTTTTCTGATCGGTGGAATTTGAATTATCGGCCTTTTGAGCTTTTTGGTTGCCTTCCAGAGCGAATAGTATGATTCGCTGGTGTTGGATAGTTCCCTCAGGTAGGCGTTGATGGATTCATTTTTTAGTTCTTTAATATCTCTTCTGAGTTGTTGAGTGAGGTTGTTTAATCTCGTCTTGTCACGTGGTGCTCTAGTTTGGAACCATTTTCTTCTTGCCTTTCTTTTCTCAGACAGCAGATTTGTTATCTCTTTGGGGTAATTGTTTACTTTTACTCTTCTTTGTCTGTCAGGGGTGTTCTCCCAGGCAATTTGTTGTATCATAAACCAGTTTTTCCAATTCTGATTCGAGTTGTTCTTCATTCCTTAGTGGTGTGTTCAGATTTATCCTTTCTTCGAGTGTCTGTCGAAAACTTACAGTCATACCGCATGTCGCCAAAACTAATTCAGAGAAGTAATATTAGGGGTAAAATGTACAATAAGGATGTTTAGAATTTGAAACTAAACATCTGATACCTAAAATATGAATTTTTAAAACTTTATATTTTAAGATGCATGAGTCGAAAATAATAGAAAAACAAAGGCCCAAGTGAATACAAGTAATAACAATTTGTTCCAAGCTGTCCCAGTAGTGTGTTCTCCCAGGCAGTTTGTTGTATCATAAACCAGTTTTTCCAATTCTGATTCGAGTTGTTCTTCATTCCTTAGTGGTGTGTTCAGATTTATCCTTTCTTCGAGTGTCTGTCGAAAACTTTCCCAGGCAGTGTATTTATTTGTCAATGTTGGATGACTTTCACTTTGAATAATATAGTCACTCAGGGTCAAAAGTATTGGAGAGTGATCAGAGCTTAGGTCATGACATTCTTCTATCTGTAGGAAATTAACGCTAATGTTTTTAACTATATAGAAGTCTATTAGGTCTGGTACTTTTGCTGGGTCAGTTGGCCAATATGTTGGACTTCCAGTTGATATTGTTTGACAACTAAGTTCATTTGTTGCTTTCAGGAGTTCTCTACCTTTAGTTGTAGTCAACCTAGAGCCCCAGTAAGTATTCTTGGCGTTAAAGTCTCCTCCGACTATGAATCTGTTTCCCAGTTGTCTAAAGAAAGTTAAGTAATCATCTTTCTTTATTGAATGCCTAGGCGGACAATATAAGCCTGCCACGATCAGCGGATAATTCTTTGTTTGTATATTTACTGCTGTTGCTTGTTATTTTTCTATCTCATATTTAAATTCTTCATGGTGCTTTATATGTTCTTTAATTATTACTGCACTTCCTCCTTTAGCTGCGTTATCAGGGTGGATAGTGTGATATGTTTGAAATCCTTTAAATTTAATGAATGATTGTCTAGTGAAGTGAGTTTCAGAAGTGAGACACACGTCCACGTTTTCAGTGTCAAGGATTACCTGCAGTTCCTGTTGATGTTGCAGTAATCCGTTGGCATTCCAAGCCATTATTTTGAGTGTACTATTCATTTTGATTTTGTTTTAGGAATAGCTCCCTGTGATTTGTGTTCTAATTTTTTTATTCGCTCATCAAACGTAGTGATAAATGCTTCTTGTTTATTTAGTTTTCCTAGTATGATCTGTAGAGTTTGGCTAATGTTACCGTTATTTTCTTGAGGTTCGGTCCTTTGGTTATTATTTTCTTTTTGAATGACTTGGGCGTACGTTCTCATGTCAGTCACTTTTGGAATATGTCTTTCTGGTCTTCTTTGTTGAGCGTTTTCTCGTTGACCTTGTGGGGCCTTAGAGTGTTTGGTCTTCATATTTTGATTTTTTATTTTGTGTAGTTGTATAGCTACGCCACATCCTCGATAATTAGCTGGATGTGTTCCTCCGCAATGCCAACATTTAGCATCCACATCGTTTGCTTTCTTGCAATCGTTCGTGAGATGCTTTCCTGCACATTTAACACACCTCGGGGGTCTGTTACAGTATCGTTGAGTGTGCCCATACGCTTGACACCTTTTGCATTGTGGGATTAATTTGGATTTTCTTAGCGGTTCGATGCTTACTTTGCAGCCCATTATATTGGTTATATTATGAATTTTATTTATGTCTTCTTCTGCGTTAAAAGTAAGTATAAACATGTCGAGAGCTTCTTTATTCCTCCAGGATAGTTTATTAACGGCCCCTGCTGCCTTATATCCTTGTGTTACTAGGTTCTTCACAATTTTGTCAGGTTGACACGTATGATGCAAGTTTTTAGCCATGACTTTAATTGGCCTATCTTGTTTGTTCTCATATGAGTGCCAAACGTGGTCCTCTTTTCTCAGTATGTCTGTCACTGTTTTGTAGAGCTCTTTGTCAACTACGTTTACCTTAATACACCATATTTATTTACCATATTGATTGATATGGAATAAGATTTACTATCGAATGGCGTATCGGTATACAGGGTGTTCCATTTGAAAAAATTGAGTTCTTTACGTTTGAAAATTCAATTATTGTGTTGTAAATTTTGAACAGCCTGTATAAGATATCATGATGAACTAAACATCGTCTTATTTGGTTATGTTTCTAGTTTTGGACCACCAATCATAAAACTTCTACTTTTAATAATAACCGAGATATTCAATTTTAAACGTAACCGCGAAAATCACCAAAAAATTAGTAAAATCAAAAAAACTCAAAAATTGTGATATTTTGGTATAGGGAAACCTTACCAAAAATGGTGTATTTTGATACGTAGAAACCAAAAATAAAATAAAAATTATATCATTATATTTAAAATAACAAAGTTGATACCGACTTCTGGTGACCAGACGTGACAGTTAACTTGTTAATATTTTAGCTGAAGAGTTCAGATCGAGTAAATTCTAATTCGAAAATTTCAAGATTCCAGAAATAGTAGAACATGAGAAACTTCTAATGTACCAGTTTCATTTTTTCATTTGTAAGACACAGACCAAATAAACTTTTTTATATGGATCACCTTGTACATTTTGTTTAGTTTTTGTAACCGCATGTCCCTAAGTGCATACGTTTAAATATTACTGGGCGACAAAGGAAGCAATTAAAAAGATTCGTACCGTGTCAATTGCTCATCCTCTGAAATGCTGGCTAAATATACAGGACGTTCCATTTTTTAAAACAAGACTCTGGTCTGCTACTAAGTGTTCAATATTAGTATTAAGTCCCGTGGCACACTGTATGTCGATTCGATTGCTAATTGTTTGCAATTACAACCCACTTAAACCGTTTTATGTAATAATATGAGATCAATTAATAAATAAATGGTTCATCATTCTTACCACATGACCTACCTCTATGTGGCGTGGTACACATAATTTGATGAATTTTGATTTTCCAATTTCTTGGAAATGACGGTCCGCTTGTAACCACAGACAACACAATTGGATTTGTGGCACCGGGTCCAGCGTCGACATACACTTTGAAACAACATTAGCGACATTTATACGAATATTTCAATTACTTTTAGACCTACTGTGGTTTCCTTGATTATTTCCGCAGATTGCTGGTACTGGACTACCACCAGAAACAATAAATTGGTCATTGTTGCAAGTATTATGTAGAGTTTCCGGTCCAACTATTGAAAACTGCTCAAAATCTAACCTACAAACATAACACCATTACACATTTTTATTTGACAATGATTAACAAATACTTTCCTGTATTGACATACATCCGGATTCGATTTCAGAAGGGTAATTTGGCAAGATCCCGTACCGTCGTATTGGGTCGGATAGCCATTTTGAACAAAGAATGTTCCGTTCTCTCTGACAGTCATACCGCATGTCGCCAAAACTAATACAGAGAAGTAATATTAGGGGTAAAATGTACAATAAGGATGTTTAGAATTTGAAACTAAACATCTGATACCTAAAATATGAATTTTTAAAACTTTATATTTTAAGATGCATGGGTCGAAAATAATAGAAAAACAAAGGCCCAAGTGAATACAAGTAATAACAATTTGTTACAAGCTGTCCCAGTAGTGTGGTCTCGGGTTCTCACTGCTGATGAAAATATTTCACATTTCAGAAATATTTTCTCATATTCTGGATATTTTAGAAGACTACCCAAACTTTCTTATTGAGACAGTTTAGTAAATTTTAGAATTCCTGGCGAAATATTAAGTCAATGAGTACTAAGATACTATCCAATAAACCACCAAAATCAATACTTATTGAGTTGTTTCTTTTGTCTAAAACAGCAATCTAAGGAAGCAAAATCTTATTTACGCTTATTATTAAAATAATCCTTCAACATACTAGTTAACAAGTTGAAACAAAAGCTTTTTTTCTAATTTTGTTTTTATCTGAAGCAAAACATACATTTATTTAAAAAAACCTAAATAGCAAGCAATGGAAACAGGTCGCACTACACAGGTTTGCTCTTCTTACAATATATGTTCGTGTTGGCACCTCGAATGGCATTAAAACGCAAACAAATCTGTTAACTTAAAAATTTTACTCTAAAATAGGGTTTAAATTTTCAACAGTAGCCAATACCCTGCGTAACTTCAAACTATATAAATCTATAGATAGATATCTATACCGAACTATCTATTCAAAATTATTGATCTACACAAACTTGCAGAATCGTGTGTCTCTATCGTATATACGTCATTTGGAACTGAATATTGTAGAAAGTTGAGAAATTAGCATTCCATTACTGAAAGGACTAGAGCAGATACATATCAACGTCCATCCAAATCTGAAGTTCCTGGCAGCTTCCTTTATGCCGTTGTATAGAAATTTGTGCAAATATCGATTCACCTCTGTTTCGCGTTATAGTGCTCTATTAACTAGATAACACAACATTGATTAGATTCTCGAGTTACTATATTCATTAATTGCCAGATATCGATCTCACCGATACGGTATTTTTTTATAATAATATCCACAAGATGCCTACCACAGTGAAACTAATCTAAAAGATCTAATCAGCATCAATCTGCATTCTTAAGCGGTAAATACACGATATAGCGGTTGGACCGATTTATGTTGTTACGACCTCTGTTCAGCGGTTGTATGAGCGAGTACACACAGCGAGATTTGTTTGCGGTTTTGTGAATAGCCTACTACTCGTATGCGACATTACCAAGTGATATGTCAAGCTTAGACAACTGCGTTTTAGTGACACCTGTCGTATATCTGACAGCAAACAATACTACGGGCGTACCGCCGTTTGCTGAAAATTTTGAAAACCAATTTTCTTTATTGGAACTAACAGGTAGGTTTCTTGCAAACTTTGCGTTCAGGGTAATACGTTCCAGGTGAATAAAGGAGTTTTGTATAGGTTTTATGTTGGAACCTCCATTTTGTTATCAAAAATTTTGCAGTACAATATAATTTTGAACACGCCTCCTCCCAATCGGTCACGTTTTCTTGAAATTAAATATTTTTTGAAGGAAGGGTCCGCCATATGCAATCCGCAACTTGGATTGTTTGTACTTTTGAAATTTAGAGTTCAGATAATAATCAGCAACCTCAAAAACCCCAAAAAGGTTACGTTTAGAATAAATCAAAGCATGGTTTAATATAGTCGTCGGCCATATTGGCTCCGCAATTTTGTTTTCATCAATTTAGCGTTCCGATTCAATATCAGTGACCCCAAAAACATAAAAAGACTCGTTGGAAGTCAATCAAAACATACTTTAATATATACAGTGCGTTCATTTCAAAACTTCCCACCCGGAATAACTTTTGACATAATGACGTCACGATATTTAGCAAAAACACGTCAATTTTTATTTAAAGGGGGAACTTTAAAACTAGTTCTAATCTAATCATAGGTTCAACCCCTTCACCCCCAGACACCCCTATTTTTGATTTTCTTGGGACTACCTATCTTCATATACCTCATTTTAAAGGGGATAAAAATGTCTATTCACTCATAAGAAAATAAATTAAATCGGTTTATTCGTTTCTGAGATAGAACAAATAAATTAATGATCTATTTTTGACAGAGAGGAAATGCCACTTTGCAGAATTTTTGCATGCTTAAGTTTTAAAGTTCAGGTCCACGCTTTCAGTTAACCCTGCTAAAAAAAAACCAATAACACGGTTTCTTAAAACAAAATGGCACCAATTGTCAAAATGTACAGATTTTTTTCATAAACCGAAAAAACATTTTCTAGAAGCTAAAATGGAAGCTTCAAAATCCCTGTCCTCAAGGGTAATTTTAATTAATTATATCCAATAGAATTTTGTGTCTAACCTCTTCACAGCTAGCCAACTCTACTTTTGATTTACAAATGAAAGTACCATCATGTAGAGGGGATGAAACAATCTTTTCATTTTTAAATGTGATATCTGCATTTAGTATCTTAGAAGAAGCAGCATCGTGAAATTATTATTCACGTCATAATTCGGATACTGTTTATTTTGTAAAAATAACTAATAACAACGATTTAATTTTTATCAATTAGTTTATAAACTGTTCAAAATGTGCTCCATTTTTATTCTAAGCATAAATAAAGTCTACTCTCGAAGGCACGTCGCACTTTTCTAAATGTTTCGCGGGATATCTGCCGGCACTCTCGAGTTATCTGAACTTTAAGATCATGTAAATCTTCCGTTTTGAAAACTTGAGTTTTCATTTAACCATTCTCTCACAGGAAGTGCATTGAGGAATTGGCGTCCTTCTTCATCAACTTGGTTCTCCAAAGATCGAATTATAATTGGAGTTATCACATTCTCCAAGAGCTCCAGATAAAGCTGGCCTGTGAGATTTTCTTCAATAAAAAAAGGACCGATTATTTTTATCCCCTAGAATACCAGCCCACACATTGACCTTCTGAGGGTATTGTGTATGGTCTTCCCGAAACACATGTGGATTTTCAGTGTCCGAGTATCTACAATTATTTCTGTTGACAAACCCGTTCAAATAGAATGTCGATTCCTCACTGAAGCAGATATTTTTAATAGATTTGGATCATCAGTGATTCTCTGTGTAATCTGCTCACAAAATTCTATACTCCTATCAAAATCGTCTTCAGCGAGCCGTTGATGTATTTGCATCTTGAAAGGAAAGAACTTATTTAATTTTAATGTTTTATATACCGAACCAAGAGATATTTGGGTTTGCAGCAACCTTTTTTTATAGATATTCTTGGATCCGTTGCAAAATGACCAACAACTTTAATTTGTACTCCTTCTACTATAACTCTCGGTTGCTTGTTCTTCATATTTTCTACTGAACGAGTTTCAAGAAATTTTTGAATCAAATCAATTACATAATGATGGCTTACATTTTTATCGGGATACTTATCTTTGACAACTCTTGGCGCCCGACAAGCACAACGATTTTCACCGGCGTAAATAAGGATTATATCTATTCTTTCTTCTAAGGTATAAACCATCTTCATAAAATGATCTAAATACTAAATACTAGATTTTAGCAATCGAATATAGCTCGATCAACCTTGAAATCTAGGAATCTAGGAAATGTCATAATAGTAACCAAGGTAATTTACACAATAAACTATCTGTCGTATGTGAGAGCTAGGCTAACTCGATAAAATTGAATGATACGCTTTTAACTCTATCTCGGAAATGAATAAACCGATTTAATTTATTTTTTATGAGTGAATAGACATTTTTATCCTCTTTAAAATGAGGTATATGAAGATAGGTAGTCCCATTTAAAAATCGAAAGTAGGGGTGGATGGGGTGAAGGGGTGGGACCTATGATTAAATTAGAACTAGTTTTAAAGTTCCTCCTTTAAGTAAAAATTGACGTGTTTTTGCTCAATATTGTGAAGTCATTATGACAAAAGTTATTCCGGGTGGGAAGTTTTGAAATGAACGCACTGTATGTGGCGACTGGATTTTGTTTTCGGAAATTTTTAGTTTAGATTTATAATCAGCGATCTCGAAAACTCACAAAAGACTATGTTTAATATCAAATTAAACAAAAAAGCAATGTGACTATTACTCCATATATGTTCACTTATTTTCTGTCTTACAGCTCACAGCTCGTTTAATCTCAAGTTAAACAAATGTATATTTCTTTTACTTAAAAACAATATTCATCCTAAATTCCAATTATAGTAAACTTGACATTGTGTTGTAATGTGATACACATATGCAAGTATTATGCCGTACTGATTATGTGACCAACTTTACCATGCAAACTCAGCAATAACCTTTGAGTTGTATAGTGTGTAATTTGTATTGTTCATTGTATTGTTTGTTATGGAAATCGGTACTATATATACCTACTCAACCAATTTGATAATAAAGTCAGTATTCATCGAATGCTCGTTTCCTTTCTTTCTTTCGGGTCTTCTCTACCTTATCCCACCCTTATCAAACGTCTGGCCTGTCCGGAGTTTGAACAGACTACGTTTCAACTACATCAAAACATCTTTTAGTGTAGTCGTCGGCCATATTGGCCATTTTGTTTTCGGAATTTTCGAGTTAAGATTCATAATCAGTGAGCTCAAAAACCCGCAAAAGGCCACGTTCTAATTAGCCGTCCGCCATATTGGAGCCGCATTTTTTTTTCGCAATTTGGTGTTGCGATTCGTAATGAGCGACCTCAAAGCCACTTATATACCAAGTTTCAGAATTTTGGTCAAGTTTTCGCAAATTTGGACCACTGCGCAGCAGTTGTATGACCGAGATTTGCTTGCGGTTACTATTCGTATGCAACATTAACTGTCACTTGTGATGTGTCAAGTCATGGCAACTGACAAGTAATTTCCGTAATTTCCGTATATGTATTTATGCGTGTATTTACCGCTTTAGAAGACAACCCGATTTCATGCAAACGGCTATACAGCCGCTGAACCGTGTATTTACAGCTTACGAAAACAAGCCGACTTAATGTATCATACTGTGCAGCAGTTATACCGTTTTTACTAGTTCGAAACGGAACGCTAGAAATTAAAATAAGTACCGTACTTTGCCTACCCTGATAAGATAAGTAAGGAGAACTGAGCGCCAACTCCTCCTCAACACTCTGCTCCTCTACGCATGCGCGAACCGAACTCACCCGAACATGGTCGAACCCCAAAAAATTCAAATTTACCGCCAACCGCAAAAAATCAAATTGAAGTCCGCCATTTCCAGTCGGGACTTCCGGTGGGGACTCCCGTGCGCCATTTTTCATTTCCGGTCCAGATTTCTGGTCGGCACTTCCGGTCGTACTTTTTTATTTCCGGTCCCGCCAAAATTAAGTTTTACCGTGTAGCCGTTTCCCCGTGCGAACTTCAGACAGGACGGACCTAACAATTTGCTGCCATATTTTTCCGCGCGAACCTAACCTTAAAAAATATATCGCGCGAAATTTAAATGTGGACAGGCCATCTTGTCCACTCTGGAGTTTGGAGACCCCGTTGAAGAGTTGGATAACCTCGTAACTACAGGTTTACTGCGCAGGTCGATCGAGCATCTTCTAAATTTTGTCATTTGAGGTTAGATTACCCCGGCAGCTGATTGAAACGCAACCGGGTATATACACATTGTACACGTATCACTGACAAAACATAGGTTACTACCTACAGTTCAAAATCCCTCATCAAGACCCTCATTTGAACCCCCTCCTAGATCCCTTTGGCCCTCCGAGACCTTTATTTGACCCTCCGAGGCCCTCATTTCTCTTTCCAAGACCCTCATTTGACCCTCCAAGATCCTCATTTGACCCTCCGAGACCCTCAATCGATCCTCCGAGACCCTCATTTGACCCTCCAAGATCCCCATTTGACCCTCCGACACCCTCATTTGACCCTCCGAGGCCCTCAACTTGTATAAATAAGCTGCTCAACTTCTATAAATAACAGGTCAAGTTTTCATTGCTATCAGAACAATTATGAAGATGAGACATGACGGACATAGACACAGAACACGGATAACGCGAATTCATAAGAGTTAACCTGAAGAGAGCCATCGTCGTCGTATTCCGTCACAGATTTTAAAATTAGTAATTCAATAAGACAAAAACAGTTATCTATAAAAAGAGGACAAAGCGAGAATGAGAAACTTATAAACCAATCACCAAACCGCTCCTCAAACTAATACAAAAATTAAATCGGAGACACAACCTGAACTTGACCTACTTTTAAAGCGACAACCTTCATCTGCCAAAACGGATTTGTTCAAGGTAGAACAACTTCTTTTGATAGATAAAAAAAACCTGAATTAGATCAGCTTACAGAAGATGAGTTCAATAAACACCGATCTGTACCTGATTCACATACAGTCACTCCAGGTCGAGGTGTAATCCCAAAACCGGAAGTTTATCACAACCAGAGTTCTTGAGAGATGATGTTTCTTTCCAATATGACCCTATAGAAGAGGAAGAAGATGATGAAGTGATGGAGGCTTCTCCTCCCAGAGTCGAAAGTATGAGTCCGGATATTCTTAACGAATATTGTGAATATTCCGTTACCATTTCGAGGTGTAATCCCAAAACCTAGTAGTTTATCACAACCAGAGTTCTTGCGAGAGGTTGTTCTTTTCCAATATGACCATTTTGAAGAAGAAGAAGAAGATGATGAAGTCTTGGAAGCTTCTCCTCCCAGAGTCGAAAGTATGAGTTCGGATGTTCTTAACGAATATGTTGACCAATACGATCCGTTAACGAGGACATAGGAGGATTGAGGGAATATTAACGAATGAATTTGAATTTTGGTTTCCTTCGTCACGCATGATTTCGTAACTCTCGATGGAAATAATGTAATTATAAAGGGAATTAGATATACTGGTACACCAGGGTTGTATGAGTTACTTTTCAAGCAGCAGCCTATTGGATACAAGAACGCCGATATAGATCAATAAAAAGATATATTGAAAGGAACAAATGCTCATCGCCGATCAAACTATCCGAAAAATCAGATCAAGAGTATTTTTTTATCGAAGTACAAAAGGATTATTAAACCAATGTTTGATGTTTGAAACGGAAATACTCGTACGAGAGCAAAGTCAGTAAACATCAAAATGGGTGTGGGTTTAATTGTAGACGAGAGGACACAACATCAAAATACCTACTCTGACTACATTATAGTAATTTATGTAGTCGTATTTATGTACCAAGGGCATTAAACGGATGTTTATGCTCCTCTGGTGACCGTTTAAAAAGGTCGAAGGCCGATAGGCGCGAGAGCATTTAATAAAAAAAAAATATGACAACAAAAAATTCTTAAAATTACTTAACACTTAAAATTGCTCAGAATAAATCTGAAAATTACAAAATGTAATCAATATATAGGGTATTTCAAAACGGGAAGGTTACCAAATTTCCATAATAAAATAAACATATATATTATATATACAGGGTGTCCCACTTTTTTTCCCGCAAAATTTTTTTTTAGATACAAAATGTCATTCTGAATAAAAAGTTTCATATGAACTTAGGGGTTTTTTCAATTCCTTAACAAGTTAGAGCTGTTCAAAATGAAAATCAAGCATTTTTTTCAGTTGTTTTATAGGCGGCTTTGATACGCATTTATCAAGAATGCTTTAAAAATAATACTTCAGGTTGCTTTATACGTCACATTGCTGTCATTCTAGTAATTCTAATAACAGGATTGTTATTGCATTTTCACAAATAATTATAAATCCGAACAATATTATGCCCAAAAAATTTACTAACAGTGAATATGCCGATATTCATTTTATTTATGGATACTGCAATGGAAATTGTCGAAGGGCACGGAGGGAATACCAAAGAAGATTTCCAGCGAGAAGACTTCCGGATGCTGCAGTGTTTAGTAATATTCATAGAATGATTAGAGAAAATGGAATAAGGGGAAGACCAGTGGGAGATCACAACCAAGCAGCTCAAAGAGTAAGAAGAGTTAATGCAAGAGTTTCGCATGCTTTTCACGAAAACCGTAATTTAAGTGTAAGGCGTGCAGCGCGCCATCTGAGATTGCCGAAAACCACTGTATGGAAAAATTTACGCAACGATAGACGAAAGGCATTTCGTTCAAAAAAAGTGCAAGAGTTACTGCTCCAAGATATTCGAAACCGGAAGTAAGAAATACAAGAAGTAAGAAATAAAATTATCTGGACAGATGAGGCAACATTTACTCGTCGTGGAATTACAAACCGCCGTAATTTTTGCGTATGGGCCCACGAAAACCCTCATACAACGACAGTAGTATCTTATCAGCATGAATTTAAAGTAAATGTTTGGGCTGGTCTGGTGGGATCACATCTGATTGGGCCTCACATCCTTCCCGACAGAGTGGATGCAAATAGTTTTCTGTTATTCTTAGAAAATAGTTTGATAGATTATTACAACCAGCGTTGGATTGGTCGCGCCGGGCCTGTTCAATGGCCACCGCGTTCGCCTGATATTACTCCTCTGGACTTCCATATTTGGGGCTACGTTAAGTCAGAAGTGTACAAAACACCGATAAATACAAGACATGCATTACTACAAAGAATTCAAGCCGTTTTTGATATGCTTAAAACAAATGTGGAATCACTACGTAGTGTGCAAGAATCCATAATAATTCGCTGCCAAAAGTGCATAGATATTGGTGGAGGTCATTTTGAACAATTTTTTTGATGTATTTTATTTTCTTCTTCGTTAATGTATTGTTTATTACTTATCCAGTTTTTGTTTTTGTTTTGCTAGTGTTTGTTAAATAGGTATTATTTATGAGAAAAAGTAACAAATAAATTGCTACTAAACTTATTACCAGTTATTTGCTTTTTTTGCTGTACGAACCGCCAGCATAAAACGGGTGATTAACATCAACCAATAACGAATTCACCAAGTACCCAAATAATATAATTGATTATTTTATTCGTCTGATTTCTATGGAATGGCTTTAATATAAGATTTAAAAGCCAACTCAGAATTATTTTGAAAACAATTTTTGTCAGTTGTCATTATTTAAAAAATGCTCGATTTTCATTTTGAACAGCTGTAACTTGTTAAGGAGCTGAAAAAACCCATAAGTTCATATGAAACTTTTTATTCAGAATGACATTTTGTATCTAAAAAAAATTTTGCGGGAAAAAAAGTGGGACACCCTGTATATATTAAAATAAACATGTATATAAAAAATATATTTAAACGACAAACTTGTTGAAAAACAAAAAAACTTTTGTTTTTTGAAACCATTTTAGCTTAATTATTTTGGTGTTCCGTAATTTTGACTAATCCTGTATAGTTAGTAATCAAGGAGACCGATGGGGGTGTGAACAACGCTGCAGTCTAAGTCAACACTATCAGGAGTGCGAGCGTCGGTCTTCAAATGTTGCTTGGATAGAGAGATATCAAAGGCGGCCTTGGACAGCTTGGTTACCATCCAGCTACCATAGTAGTTACCATAATAATATATGATTACTGATAATCAACGATTGATATGTCTTTGTAAGTGGTTGTATGTAGTTTTAAAAAATGTGTCCGCGTTCCAAGGCTATTATTCATAACAGGGGTTAAATGCTTTTAGTCTGCAGTATTCCGTGTAGATTCCAGTTAGCAGTATAAGGTTGCTTCCAAAGAGATGAAGGTAGTACGTTGTGGTATTTTGGTAAGGGACTCAAAGATTTACTGTTGTAGTTTCGTCCCATCTTCTCCTGAAGAAAATTTCACGTTAATTTTAGTGCTCTGCGGCACTGGCAGAAGGTCTTTTGCTCTTTCTTCCGGATGGTCTCCCCACCTTAGATTGCTGCAAAAGGTTATTGCCAGATATTTCACCTCTGCAGCAAAGGAAAGCTCGGTGTTTAAGAGCTGGGTGCTCGTAGTTTTAGTATATTTCTCGTCCGGATTCGTATTCATGAAAACGCAATGGCTTCCAAAATTGTACAAATGTCCTCATTTTCTAGAAAATGTTCGCCATCTTTCCTAAAAATCGATAATAAATCGTCTTGGTCTCCCTGAATTGGTCGGTAGTTTTCTGGTTTAGCGGAATTCTGAAATGTGCGGATTCGATTTATAACTGTAGTCGACACGTCTTGTCAGTGTCACACGAAAAATAGTTTGTGATTTTTCATTTTTTTTTTTAATTTTCCAGATCGTGGAGATACTTTACACTATAAAGCTGTACGTGTAAATCCTGATTGTGTTCACTAGTGGAAATCGTTATTGATCCTATATACATACAAAGCCGATTTTAAAAATTTATTACTTCGTATATAACTTTCCCCTTCTAATTGCGTTCTAAAACTTTTCCAAACCTTTTCACGTTTTATTTACGCATTCAGTAAAAGCCCATCCAGTTTCTACGGAAATATTTAGAGCCACAGCTAACTTTATGCCGAGCTATAAAAGGGTATTTTTCGGCGGGAACAATTAATTCTGAACAGCCTCCAATTATCCTTAGGGACCGCACGTGCGCTTCAGAATTTTCATCATTAATGGAGAAGGTACCTAACCGATATTAAAACCGCACACTCAAGTAATTGCCGTGCAAACTTTTCCTAATTTTAATTAGGAATTCCTCACGAATTTTGGTTTTTTAATGGTAGCTTTGGACCTAATTTTTCGATACATCCAAGATGGGATTATCATTAATTCTTTGTAATTTTGTACTTTTGTACTTGTACCACAAAGCCGGACAACGAACAAGTATTTCTGCTAGGTGCAAATCAAATTTGTTTATAATCTACAAACTACAATAATTAGAAATATAGATATGTATATCCTCAATAGACTAATGCTGTTTATGTAGGTGTTATTTATGATATTTCGGTCAAGGTGAGAATTATTAAAATTGTAATCATTCCCATAGGGAGGTTCTTTATTAAAATCATAATTAGGCTTATCCCTTTATCCATTTACAAAATTGTTGAAGGTTTTTATTTTGTTAAAATGTCATGTAAATTGTTTGAAATCTACAAATTATATTTCTTTAAATATGAACGAATATTATGGTTTATTAGTTTGTGTATCCCAAGAATAAATTCAAAATTGCCAAAATATAATTAAAGCATTTTAAAAAATGTATATTAATAAAAATGCAATTACCTACTGTAAATATTAACTGCATAAACCTACCAGTAGTAGTAATGTAATGTATGATATATGCGAAATTATTCGCAGATCAGGCATGTATCTAATTGAAAAATATAGAAATTGATGACAAACAGGGAGGATGTAAATTTTACTTCTGTTACACTGTCCACGAATTGGAGTTTTCTGTAAGAATATCGTATCCCCTTCAAACACCAAAAATGTATATATAACGATATGGTTACTGTTTTGAATGTTCTTATATTGATTCTCCGGATTGCCTGTAGCGTACTTATAACCTCGAAGGCTTGGTACACCCGAACAGCTGTTAGAATCCCCATTCATTGGAGTTGTTAGTATTTGGTGACTATCTGTTTCTGTTTCTGTCAATGGCTTACCGTATTTCTATATCCCCGGGTTCGCTGGTTGCAAGGGTTGGAAGCTGACATTGACAACTGACATAACATGCTCTATGCAGGAAATAGGATTTGTTGCCAACTTACGTTTTGGTGCAACCTTGAAAATATGCTATGCGTATACTTTTTAATTTTAATAAAATATAATAACATTGGCGTTGCGACATGCTCACACGTAAAAAATATTGTGGTAACGGCAATAAATGTTGGAATGCAATCTCAGCCTGTGTTCCTGAAATCAGCTGATGCGAGACGGCCATCTTGCTGTTGCCCAGAGTGGACATTATACGGCGACGGCCAGAGTGGAAACTCTGGCATGAAGTTGGGCCACGCTGTACTCTCACTGTCAATCTCCAGAAAAATTTACTTGCATTCTACGTAATGACTCAGCGTAGCCTGCATTGTGAACGACCTTAATATACGATAGGAATACCTTTAGATCCGCGTTTTAAAAGATCGCACAGGTCAGAGTATATCGGAGGACGATACGCTGACATAGACCGAACAATACCATACTATACCATACAAAACTAAAAGAACTTCTTCCAGATGAACTGAACACTGACGGACACGGTGTAGCATCATATCAATTCAAAACATGGCTGTTTTTAACGCCAAATATGTATAAACCAAACCGATGGAATGCGTCATATTTTTAAATATTTAGCCAATGAGTATCTGCACATCGATACGAATGAAAAGCTTTAATTCACAACAAAAATCAATAATGATTTAAGAGGTATCATTAGAGCTAATACGCCCTATAAAACAACTAACCATAGTGAGCTCAATGTTTTATCAATTCTCAGATATTATAGATCAAATTATAGGTAAAGGAGTATTACTTGATGTGGTAAGGTATATGTATTAATTGTTGTTGTTATATCAACGCTACGTGAAAAAATATGTCTAATTGATGTATTCAAACAAGTAAAGTTTAGAGCGGAAAAAGCATGTTAGATATTGATATGTTTACGTAAAATTTTGTACAGTTATAGAGGAAGGTATTGTGGTACTTTTTCAATTTTAACCAGTAATCTCCGTAAAAAAATTGCAAAATCCGTCCTTTTTATGTCAGATTCAGTAACAGATTTATCAAAAAGGTAAAAAAAATATTAAAAATCTACACCTAGACGGTATAAATTATATACTCTTCGCCTTTAATTCAGTTTATTGCTTTTAAGATTCTGTGAACTAATACCTGAGAAAACCCCTAAAACTTTGACGTGGTTTGTGAGGACGTAGGGGATGCGGAATCCTCTTAAATTTGGTGATTTTTTTCATGGCTTGTTATAAGACAAATGAAGAATATTAATGTGATAAAGGCGGCATCATTGTACGCTTGTTTAAATATAGGGAAATCAAATTTCCATAGTAAGTCCCTGTTTTGAAAATCATGATTGAATGGGGTATGCTGTCATTTTTAATCTACAATTATATCTAAGCTAAGTGACATCTCTGGCTAAAAATGAATAAAATCAAACCAGTGGAAACTGTATCTGCTGTTTTCCGTAATTTTTGAGAAAATCTGTGACAAAACTAAAAAGAAAAACTAAAAACGCATTTTTTTCTCAAAAACTAGCCACAATTAAAAGAATTTCTTCTTTCAGATTCAAATTCTTCGGATAAAACATACCAGAAATCGTTTCCACTTGTTCGGTTTTACTTGTTTTTACCCACTTCTTGGAAATATGTTAAATGCTTCTGATATCTTGGCTCAAAAGGTAATAATATTTTTTTTGCTTAAGTTAAAAATGCTATGTTGCTGTGTAGATCGCTTGACTTTTCTGCCTTTTGAATTACGTCAACCAGGATTTATTGTTTGTAATCTCCCCCTATGCAATTCGTTCGAGTCCTTCGATAATTAGCGTTTTATTATGTCTATGATGCTTCGAGAAGGCATATAACAATAATAATAATATTTCTTTATTGAGAAGAGAGATTATCCCTATAACAGTTTGCTCATAATATGAAAAAGAAATCAGATGTCTCTTCGCAACAGGCGAAGTTCAGTTCGACACTATAGTGCCAACTGTTCCACTTAACCTAGAAAACTAAAACTACGATTCGCTAATACATAAATAAATATCCCTACAAATGATATAAAGCTGAAACACAAAAAAAAATAAACAAAATAACATTATGACCCAAGATGATATAAGAAATTAAACCACAAAATCACTAAACCAGCAAAACAAAACAAAATTACTCTTAATAATAATTGCACACCCACAAATACCACCAAAACACTATACAGATGCACACACCGAGTCTTATGAGTAGCATATATTTTGAGAAGTCTGCATAACATCACGGAGCCCACGCTTAAACCGTCCCAATGAAAGCGATTTTAACTAGCGTCTAGCCAGCAGGTGCAACAAACGATCTTGCCGATGTATCGCTGCAGGTATGCCACCCACCATACACTATTGGCGCGCGCGCATTGTGGACCTAGCCGGTAATACCTCGGTTCTGTTTATTCAAAGGAGTGGAATCTTGTATAAACTATAAATTAATTAATTAATAAATTAACGTAGTGAGAATTACGAATTTTACCTTTAGCATAGTTCTAGAGGCAGTTTTAGCAGTTAAACTCATTTTTCTCCATAAAAGAAACATCTAATTTTAAGAGACCCTTGATAAAGTTGAAGAAGCGAAAATACTGTATGAATACATTGATGATTTTCAATCGACACTTTTTCTTTTGTTACGGAAATCTATTCTGCAAAAATTAATTCTCCAAAAAAGTCTGTAAAATAAAAATTCGATCTTCAATATTTTTCTTTCTAAAAAGTTGACAAGGAAAAGATTCCAATAAAAGTTTTAGGAAATTGCTTAAGCTACAAATTTGAAATGCTTAGAAATGAATCATACTATATATTCAAAAGTATTCTATATTTATAGCTTAAATCATTTTCAAGAACATTTATTTATTTTTTTTCTTGTAAAATTTTCAGAGGTCGAGGTATTGACATGGTAGAAATCGTTTTAACATTTTGTAGTTGCTTTCTTTTAACATTTAATCATTTTGTATCATTTAAACGACTGATCTCAGGGACTTTTGGACAGGAAAAATATACAGGGTGCTATATTTAAAAAATGAATTGGGTCTGCTTCTTACAAATGCATAACCCTGTATATTCAAAAGTCATTTCAGTTTGTAGCTCAAGTCATTTCCAAAAATTTTTATTTGGTTTCTTTCTTCTAAACTTTCAGGACCAGATATTGACACGTTACGTTTCTTCTTGTAAATTTTTTGAAGATATGGAATCGGAATCTTATGAGTTAACTAACAATAAAGTTTATGAAACCGACATTGTTAGCAAAAGAAAGAGGAAATTACAGTTTATTAAAAGAAACATCTCTAAAAGACTATGAAAACTGCATTACAAATTTAATAAGTACATAGCCAGAGGACATAGATGCTGGCTATGGCGTATTTAAGGATGAACTATCACAGTGCTTGCAATAGGCAAATATTAAAAAAGCTGTTCAAGCAGCAATATATCTAGATTCCTTAATGTGAAAAATTATTTATTTCTATTTGTTAAGAATATGGATTTATGAATTAAGATAATATATTTTATTTTTTTTACGAATTTTGTTTTTTAAATTATTAAGCTATTTGTTTGTTATTTTGTATTTCTTAAGAATATTCATTTGTTGCTTTAAATAACGATGTAGGTATATTAAATGTAGGGATATTAAATGTTTTTGCAAAAAATTCAAATACCTTACTTATTATTTATGATTTTTTTAGTATTAGTACATATTATTTTTGTATAAAAAGTAATTCTTAATTCAACACGGTATATGGGGGCCCCCAAATTCCAAATTGCCCAGAGCCCCATGATGGCATAACGCGCCGCTGGTTATCATTGGTTTCTTAAAATGACATTTATAAATGCATATCTATAGCATTTTTTTGAAGTTTGGGTAATTCTCGATCTTTCTCTGTTGTGTGCCTTAAGATATGGTAACGCAGTGTACGTTTATTATTAAAGTTTTTGTCGCAATTGTTACAAGAAAACCCAAATTCGGCACAGACTTTATAAATTCGCGGAGGCAACACGTTTATCTTGCGTTCATGGATTTTTTTACATGTTTTCCTTAATTGCTCCTACTGCTAAATTTTGTACCGCATTCGTTACATTTATTTGACCGATTTAATTCTTTCTGTTCGTCACCCATGTTGAGGGAATAATAGGCTTGGGATTAATAAACTAGAAATACGTTTACTGTAAAGTCGCTAATATACTTATTATAATATAGATTACTTACCGATTACCGTTAATATTCAGCCTTTCCTAACCGAAACAACACCAAATTCTTTTGAATAAACAGAACCGAGATATTACCGGCGCTAGGTCCACAATGCGCGCGCCAATAGTGTATGGTGGGTGGCATACCTGCAGCCATACATCAGCAAGATCGTTTGTTGCACCTGCTGGCTAGACGCTAGTCGATTTTACACCACCCGGACACGCATTGTACATTGAAGCAACATTATACGAGAAGCATCTCTTAAAAAACGCTGTGGAGTGACCCGGAAGTGTTATTGAATTTTTGTACCTAAGATTTAAATGGTGTACGTCAGTCCGGAAAGATATCTTATTATGCAGCTATGGAGGCGTCCTCGAAACAATAACCTTATGGGCAAGACACAAAAAATGCAAATATATACATTTTAGTGCGGAGTAACGCTACGCAGTCACATAGTATGTGCTCCGCAGTTTCGTGTACTTTTTCTTGCCTGCCTCGTGCAAGACGAATGTATCCAGCTAAAGTTCTTGACACTTTCTTCTCAACTCCGAATCATTTGGAGAAGGCCTCGGGCCCGTAAAAGGAAGCCTTAGATCCTTGCTTTGCAAGGCTATCAGCAGTTTTATTTCCTTTCACTCCTTCATGTCCTAGCATCCACAGTAGGTGGACCCTGATGTTTAAGCCAGTTGACATAAAGATTAGGTACTAAAAGCTCCAAACTTTGGATTTGCATGTGCTTGTTTAAGTTAACTGTGGTATGTAAATTGATTGTAGTAGACCAAAATTAACTGTTTTTTTTTTAAATATGTTTAAATTTGGACGCCCTTAGGGCATGAGTTCTTTTTTGTCCCACTGTGCATATGGTCTAATAGTCTGGGGATACTCACAGCACGCGTAGAAGATTTTCAGTCTTTAAAGAAAGGTGTTGAGAGTTATATATGATAAGGATTATCAAGATGACGTGAAGCAAACTTCTATCGCAAATAAGCTTCTCACATGGCCTTCATTGTACATCCTTGAATGCCTCAAATACATCAAGCAAAATTACACCCATTACGCGCTACAGGGCATAAGCCCTAACCATAACCACCGGGACAAGGCAAACAACCCACATAAAAATCAATATCCTTAGACTCACCCACAGTAGGTATGGAACAAACTATGGGTCATTATTTTTCAACTCTGCCAGTACAAATTAAAAACGTGGAGTTAAAACAATTTTCAAATAAGATAAAAAATTTTATGGTGTGATCTATATAGTAGGGACGATTACTTAACCGCTGAATGGGGTTACGCCCATTTTTTGTAGCCTGGACGCAGCTGTGTGATTTGTGCTATTTACATTGTATTATTGTATTGTGTTAACCTGTAATTACTCTTATTACGATCGGTGATTTCTGTGTTTGTATTGTTCTATTAATGTTCTAACTGTCTTTATTATTGCTGATAATTGTTCAGTGATCTGACTGTGATATGGATTACCTACTGTATGAATCGTGTTAGCCCAGTGTAAACGTTTTTTGTATAAACACCAATAAAAGCTATTCTATTCTAGTCTATTCTATATTGATCGTTCTCAAATTTATTAGGAATTAAGTATAATCCCAGGCGTCACAGATTAAAAATCAGTGGATTGAGGAACTGGCTCGGACCATCCAATTTTATTTGTATTAGCTTCGGCGATTATTATACAGTGAGGTCGTTATAACTCGAGGCACCTAAATATCTCGAGAAATATATATCCCACGACAAAAGTGTCTTATATAAATCTTATCGGGTGCAAAGGGAGGCACAATATGATTGTTTGTACACCAGCACATTATTCTGTGATCTCTCTGATCTCTCTCTGTGGTTCTCGCGGTAGCAATGAGTGGAGATGCTTGTAAGTGTTGCGGCGTATCCGATGAACCCCACCGCATGGTAAATTGCTCCATCTGTGGAGCTGCATACCGGCTTCTGTGTGTTGATGTTTCGAGTGCCGAGGCCCGTAGGATTAAGGCCAAAACTGGTATCTCCTGGTCGTGCAAGAGTTGCAGTAATTTCAGTGGCGACTTTAACGGCTTAAAAGCAGTAATTATTTCGCTGCAAGAGGAGGTTGCACAGCTGAGATCTGCTGTCGCTGCACCATCAGGTACTCATGCAGTGTCCATGCGGGACACTGAAGAAATCATTCAGGAGGTCCTCGAGCGTACAAGGCGCTCAACTAATTTAATTGTTTACAGTTGGAAGGAGGACATTGCCAGCTCTAGGAAAAGCCAGATGGATGCTGATGTTGCGTTTGTGGGCGATCTGTTGGATGATTTGCGTGTAGACCGATCTAATGAGGCGCCTGTGCGCCTTGGACGCTTTGATGCATCTAGCATCCGATGAACCCCACCGCATGGTAAATTGCTCCATCTGTGGAGCTGCATACCGGCTTCTGTGTGTTGATGTTTCGAGTGCCGAGGCCCGTAGGATTAAGGCCAAAACTGGTATCTCCTGGTCGTGCAAGAGTTGCAGTAATTTCAGTGGCGACTTTAACGGCTTAAAAGCAGTAATTATTTCGCTGCAAGAGGAGGTTGCACAGCTGAGATCTGCTGTCGCTGCACCATCAGGTACTCATGCAGTGTCCATGCGGGACACTGAAGAAATCATTCAGGAGGTCCTCGAGCGTACAAGGCGCTCAACTAATTTAATTGTTTACGGTTGTAAGGAGGACATTGCCAGCTCTAGGAAAAGCCAGATGGATGCTGATGTTGCGTTTGTGGGCGATCTGTTGGATGATTTGGGTGTAGACCGATCTAATGTGGCGCCTGTGCGCCTTGGACGCTTTGATGCATCTAGGGAAGGGCTTTGTCGTCCTATAAAGGTTAAACTTGCATCTGAGGAATGCGTGGTGGGTGCAGTCCGGAAGTCTCAACAGTTGAAATCCCATGATCGTTGGCGCATAATTTCCATTTCCCGTGATCGCACGCCAATGCAGAACAAATATTACAAGTCTGTAAAGATCGAACTGGACAGCTGGGTATCGAAAGGGGAAACAAGCCTCAAAATTAAATATATTGCTGGTGTTCCTACCATTGTTGAGTCGGAAAACTAGATTTGCCCAACAGAGACTCCCTTGTTTTTAATTTATATTATCAAAATGTTCGTGGATTGTGTTCAAAGACACGTTCCTTTTATATTAATACTTGTGATATGTCCTTTGATGTTATATTTCTTACGGAAACTTGGCTCACCGAATTCATCAGAGACTCTGAACTATTTCACAACTACTACAGTATTGAGCGCTCTGACAGAAATCGTTCTGTTGTGGGTCGTTGCAGGGGTGGTGGTGTTTTGCTGGCGTTTTCTCCTAAAATAAAATATTCTGTTGTGGATGTGTCCCACCTCTCTGCTCTTGTTCCGCTGATTGATTTTGTATTGTGTAAGTGCTACTTTGCACACACTGTCTTCTTTGTTGGAGTTATATATGTGCCTCCTGATCTCAGTCCAGTTGAGTTTGAGCTGTTTCTTGATTCTTTGTCTGCGATGCTAATTGGCAACAGGGCTCTTCTTCTTGGTGACTTTAATGTGCCTGGTTTTGCTGCATATGCCGATTGTGCCAAGGGGTTGGTTTTGCGGAATTTTTGTGATTTGTTGGATCTTCGCCAATTGAATTATGTTGTAAATCACAATAACAGACTATTGGATTTGGCTTTCACCAACAATAAGGAGTCCTTATCTGTTGAGCGGGATTGGCAGCCGATGACTCCTGAGGACCCTCATCACCCTTCACTTTCTATGACTTTTCGACCAGGCGTGGGCGAGGAATCTTCCCGATTCTCCTCTAATCTGCACAATGCAAGGTATAATTTTGGACGGGCAGATTTCCATCAGCTGTATGCTGACATCGCCAGTATTGACTGGACATTTCTCGAGGAGTTTGTAGATGTGAACGTTGCTGTCGATAATTTTTATTCGGTAATCTATGCTACACTTGACCGGTCTGTACCCAGGTCGCGGACCGTGTCGTCGGATTATCCTTATTGGTATACGCCTGAGATAATCAGAAATGTAAGGACCAAGCAATACTACCGCCGGAGGCATCTAGCCACCGGGAATCTCTGTTATCTTCGGGAGTTTAGAAGAATCCGTGCCTTGGTCAAGAGTCAGTCGACGTCAGCGTACACTAGGTTTCTTCGGGATGTGGAGGGTAAGATTGGATCGGACCCAGCCGGTTTATGGAATTCGTTAGACTTAAAAGTGGTAGTTCGCGGATACCGGGAACTATGTATGATGGTGATGAATGCTTCGAAATTCCTCAGGACATTGTGAATGCGTTTGCACGCCATTTTTCTGCGGTTTATTCCCCTCCATCTGAGATATTCTATGACAGTAATAGGTCTCGGCCCGCATTTTCGCAGAGTATAGTCAGCGCACCTGAGGTGGTGGAATTGATGAGAGCACTTCCCAACAAGAAGACAGCTGGCGATGACCTTATCCCTTCCTTCTTGGTGCGTGATGCCAGGCATGTATTGGCTGGGCCGCTTGCGATCATTATAAACCTGGCAATCAAATCATCAACATTCCCTAACTTTTGGAAAACTGCAAGAGTTGTCCCAGTTTTTAAGAAAGGGGACAAAGCTCAAGTAAAGAATTATCGCCCTATAGCCATTCTATCGAACTTCTCGAAGATATTCGAAAGGGTATTATACAACACGATTAGTTTTAACACGCGGCCTTACATCTCCCCTTCCCAACACGGATTTGTTTCCTGCAGATCAACGCTCACGAATTTGGCATCCATATCGCAATATCTTGCCGAGGTTCTGGATGGCGGCGGTAGAGCTGATGTCATATATACCGATTTTTCTCATGCGTTCGACGTGATTGATCATGGAGTCTTGATTCGTAAGCTCAGTGACTTTGGTTGCAGCTTAACTCTCCTGAGGCTTCTTCACTCCTATTTGCATGGTAGATCAGGTTACGTTTTTTACAACGGATATTCATCGCGTGGTTTTGCTGCTATTTCCGGCGTGCCCCAGGGCTCTAACCTTGGTCCCTTGATGTTTAATTTATTTTTGGATGATTTGTTGGAGAGTCTGACTTGCCCTGCACTCGCGTACGCTGATGACCTGAAGTTGTACGCATCCATCAGTGACTACCGGGATATTCAGCTGCTTCAGAGTAACGTCAACATCGTTGAGGACTGGTGCGTGAGCAATAAGTTGATCATTAACGTTCAGAAGTGTGTGTGCGTCACCTACACGCGAAAACTTATCACATCCTTGCCGTCTGCGTATTCTTTGTCTGGTGCTCTGCTCCCAACCTCCACACGTGTGAAGGACCTGGGAGTGCTCTTTGATTCACGGCTAACATTTGTCCCTCACATTGATGAGATGTGCAACAAAGCAAATAAAATGTTGGGATTTGTGCTTCGATCAACGAAGGAGTTTCGTGAGGTCGGTGTCGTCAGGACTCTGTACTTTGCTTTTGTGGCCTCTATTCTGGAATATGCGTCGATTATTTGGTCTCCGCATTATGTGTCCCATCAGTTGAAGGTGGAGCGGGTGCAGCGTCGCTTTCTGAAGTGCCTTTCCTACCGTGTGGATGCGGTTTACCCGGAGCGTGGATATGACTATGCGTCATTGTTAGTGCGACATGATGTGGCGTCGATATCTGTGCGGCGGGAGAGGTGTGGCGTGCGGTTCTTGTGGAACCTGATCGAGAATAAAATTGACAGCATTTACCTACTCTCGCGAGTGTCTTTCTCGGTGCCACGTGCGGGTTCTCGTTCGCGGAATATTTTCTACCTACCGCGAATGCGTACTAATGTTTTGAGTGTCGCTCCTATTTTTGCAATGTGCCGTAACGCTAATAAAGATCAGTACCGTGAAGTGTTTTTTTAGGTTAGGTTATCTTTGTATGTATTTGCGTCTCATTCATTTGTTGGAAATGTATTTCATATTTCTTTGATCTGGTATGGTTTATTATGTATGTACATTGTTAGTTTTTAGTGTTCTTAGTTGTAGGTACTTATATTTAAATTTCTTATATATTTTGTATACTTTGCCTTGTAAGTGGAGTCTCTCTGTTGGGCAATAAATGGATATTATTATTATTATTATTATTATTATTATCTCTCGGAAGCATGACATTTTAATAAAAAAAAAATTAAAATTTTAGTCACGCTGCGTTAACTTTTCTAATGTCGTATTTTAGCAACAGATACCAACACGTAGAAACCTATAAACAAAAATCCGCACTACGTCATAAAAATCCGGTGTTTTTCAGTGATCGGTAATGAGAACCCTCTTTTTCCTTATATTTTTCCTTGGCGGAGGGAGAGTTGATTCTATTTGCTAATAACACTACTACTATAAATTTTAGCGGTACTCTCGAGTCGGTCTTGTTGGGTACGTCGCGGATCCAGAACGACAGTGAGCAGTGGTTTAACGCAAACAAGCTCTCATTTACATAGAGAGAAAAGACGTTGTTTGCAACACGCCCAACGATTGGCTACGATTGGCAGACGTTATCGAGGCTATACGAGACCATTGTTCAAGGAACTGGGCATCTTAACTTCTCCGAATTTATACATTTGTTTATGTTACATCAAGGCAAATATGAATTGGTACAATAATATCAATACGGTTCAGCAGACTACATAAAACGCAACGCAACGGTATTAATAATTACGGTATCTAATTTTATAGTCACGCCACAGGAAATTTCAAACTTCCCTATTAGGAAATTTAGAGTCATTGTGAAGAGAATACTTATGGCTGAAGCACCATTCTCTTTCGATAACTTTCTTAATTGTAACTTGGATATATATATATGTTTAATTTATTATTGCAAATACTTCTGTATGTATACTAGCACTCAATAAATATTATTAGTATTATTATTATACCTCGGCAGCCATAAACTGCTAACGACAATGTTCTGATAGACACATCGTAGAAAAAATTGTTTCACTTCAAAGATTTTAGCGTCAAATCATTATTTGTTAAAGAATTTGGGTAGTATCAGACTAACCTCGCTTTTACCGATTACAGTACAACCTGCGTCAGAACTAATATCACAATCCTATGTTCACAAGATTTATATTAGAGACTTTTGTCGTGGGATGCATATTTATCGAGATATCTAGGTATAATAACGTATAATACTGTGTATATTGTTAGGAGAAGAGGAGAAACATCTTTACAATTGCACATTATTGAACACATCGAATATAATTACTAAAAAGATCCGAGAATCTAACAACAATTGCACCAAAAATGATTTGAGGTTCCGAGCCAGTTCCACCAAGATCCCTTTGACGCCTGGACTATAAATAGATAAACAACAAATTGTGAGGCATAAAAAATCTTAAATTTAAAAAATATGGACTATCCCAATGTTCAGGTACTTACATACACAGCATGCACCATATCCATCTGCACAAATACCGTTCGAGGTTCCACCCCTTTGCGTACAGTCCGATGATGTCATGCAGGTGCCCATATCCCCTGTTGCTCCCATGCACTGCTCGTTGCCAAATTGAATTAGAGTGAATAAGGAGAGAACTGGAACAAAAAGCACAGACCTATGGTTAAAAAACCAGACTTTAACGCGCCGGAAATACGGAGTAAAGAGAGTATAAACAAAATGCGAATCCTCGTAATGAAAGCTAGAAAGTGTGCAGCATTATGCGCATATTTTATCTTCTTGCTATCTGTCGGCACGGCGGCATTTACGAGTTCTTTCCCCGCAAAGAGTAATAAATAAGTGGAAGAAATGAAAAAGGATCTTGCGTTCAAAGGACGGCGACTTCAACTTGAAATTTTAATAAACGCAGACGTTGTGCAGGTCCTTCAACTGTCGGTATATCACCACTTTTATTTTTATTGTTATCCCTTATTATTTGGTAGTCTTGGTATAATACTTGTTACTTAATTTGGTCTCAACTATATCACATCAAATTGGAAATATATAAGGCATTGTGAGATTTATAAACATTCAATATTAAGAAATTCCGTAATACATTTTCTAAATATTAAACGGTCTACAGAAAATCAAACGCATAGCGTTCTTTTTAATACCGTAGGCCAGGGGTCCCCAAACTACGGCCCGCGGGCCACGACCGGCCCGCGAAAGGTTTTTATCTGGCCCGCACATGTTTTTTAAATACTACTATATATATATATAATATGCGACTTAGTTAAAAATACATGAATTGGTTCGAATTTTATTCATTTACGAGGAATCAGTAGGGCTAGTACATCCTACAAAATAAGCAATCATAGTGAGCTTAATTTTGAATCAATTCTTATGTTATACATCAAATTGTACTTGTTGTGTTAATGTAGTACAGGTATTAATTGTTGTTGTATCCACGCAACGTGATAAAATATGTCTGATTCATGTACTCAAAGAAGTAAAGTTTTGAGTGAAAAAAATCTGATGTGGCCAGGCACATGACTTTATCATACTATATATCAAATTAATAGTTTAGCTGCATGAGATTCTATTTGATCGAGATCGGCTGTCTGCATTAAAATAAAACTAGTAGAACTAGACAGATATGTCGATTAAAGCTGCGTTCTGATATTGTACTCCGTTGCCACCGGGTACACCGTCCAAATGACACGTGTTATTGGGTGTAAAAAGTGTAACGGTGTACAATTTCCGAACGCAGCTTATATTGACAGTAGGTATTCTCAAAACATTAGCGTTTGACACTACCTACAGTGACTAGAATCAAAATATCTGACATATCCTGGCTACTAGTTTTAATGCAGTACAACCGATCTCGATGAAATAGAATTTGCTCATGCAGCTAAACTATTGATTGTACCAACAAATTTCATAGTCATAAATTATTCAGAATTTCCTCTACTTTAATTTATTATTTAACTATTTTGACGGAATTACAGAAATGGCGGCTCATTTGCAAAATCGTTAAAAAATGCTAAGTTACTCCAGTTAAATGCTCCAGTTACTTTGGACCCTTTTGAACAAAAAGCTTTTCAGTTCTAAGTTTGGTCATGAAGCTTCTAAATATGAACTTTCGTCCCAATACCTTTAGTAGTTTCTCCGGATTCGTCGCCACAAAAGCGGGTATACACACACATACACACACATACACCCACACACACAGACATTTTTTGTATCTTGGTCAAATATGTTCAGGGGACCCAATAGCACATATTTACGCTAAAATCTCAATTTTTTTTCGGCACTATTACAATACTTAATCATACTGCGTATGATAGAGTAAAAATATTTTTTTGTGCTGGAGATATCGAGAAAGTTTTGTCGTTTTGATGCTCTTCTGAATATGGTGAGAAGTTGGGATAGTGGTGGTCCCTTTCTTTGGTTCTCACAGCTGTCATAAAAGTCATTGGAAAAGGCTGGGCAAATGAAGCATCTTAGGTTTCAAACGGTGGTGGATTTTTTTTGGTAGAAATAAGAATATCGATGTTTTACTGTTAGATTCCAACAAAGAGTAGTGTTTGTTTTTGGAATTTTCAATAGTTAACGTTTGACTATCAGCCAAATTTTGGCGATTAGCACAAGGTTTTAGTGATGTATTAAAGGCGCGTTTGAGTTACGACCAAATTTGTCAAAATATAACATTACCGTGAAATTAGAGATAGTCCTAGGGCAAGGTCCTAGGGCATAAACAATATACATCACGGTTTGGAGCTGTTGTCCACTAAATTTGCAGTGTTGATAGCACTAGCTATACGACAAAGGGTCCATACATTACATAATTAATTACATAATAAAAGCAATGAACATGCATTGTCTTCAAAATTGCAAGCGGATAAAGGCATCCGGGCCAAACAAATGGCCTACTTTGAAACTGCCATATTTCCACCAAGTACGCATTATATGTGCAGCAACTGCTGTAGTAGAATAGTAGAACTTGAATAAGACTAAATATTACAAAAATGCCTAAATGAAGTGGATAGAGATGTTCATATTTCCGTCTCACAGTACAAACCATGCGCCTCCACGTCATCCGCTGCTGAAGAAGGGGTGAGTTTAATTACAGAAAGGTTAACAACGGGATGGATAGATAATTCTACAACTTTTGTAAATTTTAGATAAGTCACCAATAGTTATAGTCGGTAGTTTGTTTCGGAAACAGAGTTAATTATAAATTAGTTACGAATTGTTAACATAAATAGAAGGTAGCTTTATGTTAGCTTTATTAGGATCATAGGAGGAGATATTTTGAAGTTAATTATTTCGATTATTGTTAGTTGAAACAAATCTTTTTGTGTGGCAGAAACAAAATTTTGCTGTTTATATCTCTAAACATCTACAATATATTATTTATGAGACGAGGCTGAAATATAATTACAAGATCAAACGAACTTACCTAAGTGAAGTTCAATCTTGATTATATGGAAGCCTCGTCGAAATAAATAATCACCCACCACTCCCTAACAACCACTTAAGCAACAGCAAAAAAAAGTTCACAGACTGAAGAATTAAATAGTGAATCAGGCATATGCCCGCGGCCGCTGGTAGTTATTCAGCTTTTTACTCTAAACGTGTGGTTCAGTTCAATGAATGAGGGAACTACAATATATTATTATTTATTTCGACGAGGCTTCCACATAATCAAGATCGAACTTCACGTAGCGTAGGTAAGTTCGTGTAATCTTGTAATTATACAGGAATGGCGAGTGAGAAACTGCCAGAAACTCCGTAACTTAGCTTTAGACGAATTTAGTAATTTTTAGAAATATAACCTTACCATACAATACTCGTCACAACTCACATAGGTCAAGTTATGAGTGAAAGATAACAATAAGTGCGCACTGCGCATGTCCACAAAGTTCTCGGCTGGTACTTATCATGCAGTCATTTGGGTCAGATTTCAAAGCGTATGTACAGTAGCTCCGAAGTCCTCCCTTCCTACTCCGTACATTCAGCCATATAATGTAACAAAACGGTATACATAACGTGGACGTTATGATCTAACATAACTTTTTTGCCGGATTGGCATGACGGACACAAAAACGTTATGGAAATAACGCCTGAAATATAACGTTTACGTTACGGATAAAGTTACGGATAACGGCTGGCTTGATAAATCTATTCTTCCTATAATAATTATAAAACAAATTAAACGTTTTGTAATCAAAATAAGTGTCAATAAGTGAGGTTATGTAATTGTAATTGTAATTGTAATTGTTGTGTAATTTGACACTGACAGTTCCGGACTGTGCGTAAATTCGATTGGCTATAATGAAGTCGTTTAATTTGCTATAACAAACCATGCATTAGAAATCATACATTTATAGAGCTTTTTAATAAATGATTTTCTATTCAGTAAACAATCTCATAAATAATCATCGACCAAAAAGATTATTAATTTTTGCGTGTTGAGGGATAGTAGCGGTCCCTTTTCTTTACCAAGTGCAACATTTACTATGTATTTTCGCGTAACTGAAGAAATTGCAAATTATTTGGTAGTACTCAAACCTCATTTAAAAAAATCGAACAGCATGATCTACTGCTATTGCTTTTTATTTTCTTTTTAGTTTTTATATTATAATGTCTTATTTTTCTCCCTCCGATACTTACTTGTTTGTATTTTTTTTTAAGTAATGAAAGTTAACAAATGTGTGTAGGTGCCAACCATCAACTCGCTATGTATCAAAGTACATTTAGCAATATATCAGAAGCTTGCGATACCATGGTTATTTTCTACATGAATGGATTAAGTTTCCACAAACTGAGGTGAATAGACAAACGGTGCAAGCTGGCCAAATACTAATACACAGTGAAATTAGACGAAACATGAGCTATAAGGGAAATAAATCCAAAAAAGTTACCCTTTTGGTAACCAACACGGAAAGTGTTGGGTTTCAATATTCTCTAGCGTCGGCAAATTTTATTAGAGGCCATACCCCTAAATGCCACCCCTAACTTGAAATTTATAAAATAAATTTTCCAGAATTGTACTGTACTAATATAATGTTTTAATTATTATCTTTTAATTTGTGCTAACCATTTCATGAACTATTTTAGACACAATCAAAGTCAACTTAAATTTTGCATTAGTTCTCGAGTTCCCTAAATAACTATCTATACAAAATGTAGGGCTTTCAAACTCGACTTATTCTGTACACGTGTACAGTATCCTTACATATTTTAGATAGCAGTCTCGCGTCAGTTTACGATTAAAGTAATAGTCTCCCATCACTCTGAAAGACCTTATTATATCTATATACGATAATATCAAAACAGTATTCCAGCATGCGACGGTTTACTTTTATAGCAGCAACATTATTGCAAAGCAGCAAGTGTATGCTTAGCAACGGTATATAAGTTTTGATATACTTTCCCCGGAGAGATCCATTAAGTATTGACGTCAGCGCCAGCTTGAGTGCCCTTTGCCCTATAATCGACGATATTGGCAGTTTAGCCCATATATTTTTATGACTATACCCGTAAGCGTTACAAGATCGGAGACTACAAAATTAAAAACAACAAGAAATTAATAGAAGCACCCTTTATTTTTTTAAATTCAACTAATATGTTTTACTTTGAATTTTAATATTCGTGTCGGAAAAAAATCACCTTTTAGCAGAAATATGTCCTTTTGCCTCCCCTGAACATTTTTGACCAAGGTACAAAAAAGTCTGTAAGTGTGTATGTACCCGTTTTTGTACCGACAATTGCGGAGAAACTACTAAATGTATCGGGACGAAACTTCATAGAAGTTGATGACTAAACTTGGAGCTGAAAGAAGTTTTCTTGAAAAGGGCCCAAAGGAACTGGGGGTTTACTCTTGAGCTTGATTTCGAAGGTACATGCCATTAACAACTATTTGTATGTGTATTTGTATGCCAGTATGGTCAGATTGTTTGGTGTTGTCCCCAGGTAGCAACGACACGTGTACCTAAATATCGATTTACGTAAGTACGTGCTTTCATTTCCAGGAATTATTTCTATTAATAATACAGATTTATCGACTGTTTTATAACACACAATTATAGCAGAAGTTATGTGTCTCCGCAAATAAAGTTTTATTAAATATTGTTTTTCTGAGACAAGATAACAATGATAACCGACATTTTACATAATCGTGGTTGTTAAACAAGATTATGACGCAAAATACTGATTTTGTTGTCTGACAATTCTGTTTCACCAATAAACATTACGTAAATCTGTCTTGTTTCCTGAAGATCAATTGTTTTTGAGTAACAATAGTATATTATTTTACGAGCACATAACTAAGGATATAAATCGCAAACATGAAGTTTATACGCGAGCCGTAGGCGAGCGTATCAACATGCGAGCGATTTTATATATATCTACGAAAGCATTTCTTTTGTTATTAAACACCCGGAGTATTTTACTGAATATAGGAGTGATCATGTTTATAAGTGCAGACACGGACAGGATTTTAGAATACCCAGATACAGGCTTGCCAGGTACGAGAGGGGTGCTGTTTACTCCTGTGTTAAACTTTGGAACAGAACTCCATACGAAATTAAACAAATTAACACGCCGCGTTTGATGCGCAGAGCTTTGTTTGATTACTTATGTAACTTGGAGCCTTACTCCGTCAAAGATTTTTTTTTATTGTGTTACAGAATGTGTTATGATTTTTTATTGTTTATATTCTGTTTCTCGTCGATTTCGAATGAATTTTTTGTTGTTTTCCTTTGTGACGCTAGATAGAACTAATAAAACATTTTCGGTAACTTTTTGTTAAATTGCTAAATAGTGAAAACTGGCTTATATCAATACAAAGTGGTAAATCCTAGAATTGACAATATTACCAAGTCAAATATTTCGGGGTTTTATAGTAACATCAGAGTTACGTTTACAAGACGTATCGGACCCACGCTCTGCACCCCCCTATTCCGTACAACTCCCCGCCATGTGCGGAGTCCTACCCCCTCGATCTCCGCTGAATCCGCACACGATGGGAGTCATACCGTATGACTAATACGGTATGAAGGTCCCTTTCCTGCGCTCAACCTTTTCGCTAGAGACGGGAGGGGAAGGAGAGCAGGGTATGAATCCGCACACGATTGGGAGTCATCCGGTATAGTGGTCCCGGGACTGAGGTCAACCCTCTTCTCTAGATATGTTTAATACAAATATACTTTATACAGGGTTTAGGAAAGAGAAAAACATTTCATACCAAAGTTGTTTGACTTACCAGTTTCTATAACGTAAAATTATTTTTGTTTATACAGGATATTTGATTTAGGCGTGACGGAAAGTATTTATTTTTTTTTATGGATCTCTCTGTATAATTTATCATATTATTTATGAATGCTACTATGTTTGTTTATTGAACTGTATATGTTGCTAACCCACAGCGTTAATAGTTCCTGAGATATTCATAAACTATGTAAAAACGACTTGTCCCCTACACTAAATAGTAGGGGAGTATTAAAATCTAGGGTTAAAAAAATCTACGATTTTGCCTTTAAACTATGTCAGACAAGAGTGAACGCCAGTAGGTAGATTTTAGTATCCAAAGATATTAGATAAACTATACAGGGTGTGCCAAGAACTCAAACGGCTTTTTCTTGACTTTTTTAAATGGAACACCCTGTATTATGACCGACAGTAGACGCCGCTGCATCAGCGACGCGCCAATCAACACGCCCGCCACGAACACGGCACGCCTCCACTACCGCGCTCACCGCGCCAACCAATAGTAGCGCCAGGACCAGCAATGGGCGGGGCCTGAAAACGGACTGGCAACAGGAATAAGAAGGGCCCCGGTTCAGCCGTCAAGTCAGTCCAGCTCCAGCCGTCTACCCGACCACCACTTGAAATTACTCATTGTTTGATTGTAATAGTTTAATATATTCGTTCCTGTTAACGTTGTTGGTTTCATTAATACCCCGACCCGGCAACAATTGGCGCCCAACGTACCTCTGCCTAATGCAAAAGAACACGAAGCGTTCGGATCCCTACGAGCTCCGGTCTCTCAGCCAACGGACGCAGCCATCGGACAGCACAGAAGTAGAGGAACCCACACCGACCACAACCAGGGACAGCATGGAAACCATCAACACACCAACTAGCGAACCCACAGCGCATCAAAAGAACGTTCAAGTCAATGCTGAAACCATCGAAACGACGTTTGTCTCTCTGACAAACCTAAACAAACTTATCCGACTCAAGGAAGAAGAACCAGCCCCGTCTTTCAGCGGCGACCCACTCCAGGACCCAGAAATGTTCCTGCTAGAACTGGAGGAACACCTACAGCACCTCCAAACTCCCGACACCAAGAGGATGAAGATAGCAATCAAGTGCCTATCCGGAGCAGCCGCCGAGTGGTATGAAAAATACGACGATTTTGAGTTGGAGTACGACCAGTTCAAGAACCGACTAGTGACGGACTTCAACAGTCCAAGGATCCTCTCAGCAATAAGTGGACAATACTACAGCAAACATCAACAACAAGGAGAGGACGTGTTAGCTTTCTTGAAGCTAAAATCGCGACAAGCAGCCCGTCTGAAAAGGAATGCCATGGAGGACATCGATGCCTACATCTCCTTGATGCTGCCAGCCATGCAAGCACACCTAAGGAACCCACCTACCTGTCTTATCACGCTACGAGACGAAGCTATCGCCATAGAAGAGATACTGAGCAAGTCCGGAGCCCTCCCAAGTCGAACCGTCAACAAAGACATAAGGGACAAACTGCCAAAGTGTCGCTACTGCCCGATGAACCACTGGCACAGAGACTGCCCGGTCCTCCAATCCAGCACATCGGGAAACGAGGGAGCAGCCGCCCGCCAGCCCGAGCGGCCGCTGTAAATCAACTTCAGACCACGAACAACAACCCAAGAGCCATCATCTCGGCCAAAATCCAGGCCAAGACATACGCAGCTCTCCTGGACACAGGTGCAACCTACAATTTCATCTCGGAAGAAGTCACGGACCACTACAAGAAGGAAACGATCCCGATCAATCTAGCCAACACGATTCAACAGTGCCATGGTCTAGGAAGGACAACAATCCAATTCTCTGTAGAAGGACGGACATTCCGGGAGGAATTTATAGTGACCCCTAACCTCGCACACCCGATGATCCTCGGCGAACCATGGCTGATCAAGGAACAAGTGCTGTTTGATTTCCAACGTCAGTGCATCCACGCCGGCAGACAAAGGAGGGATACCTTTTTTTGGAGGACTCCTACATCCGCCATCCCGTCACGCACCACACCACATATCGTACCAATCAACGGATTTCCGACTGAATTCAAGGACAAATTTGCCGAAGTCACACTGCAATTCCAAGACGTATTCTCGACGAACGGTAGATCAACAACGGGCTGCACAAAACACCACCTACGGCTGATACCCGGTTCAAAACCCTTTCGAACACCGCCCTACCGGTACGCCACACAGAAGAAGGAAACCATCACCCAAGAAGTGGAGAAGATGCTCAGGGACGGTATTATCGAACCCAGCCAATCCAATTACTCCTCACCAGTTGTAATTGTGAAGAAAAAGGACGGCTCTCCGAGATTCTACGTAGACTACCGGAAACTCAATGCCCAGACCCTCGATGAATCTTCGGCTCTTCCAGTAATCCCAGAAGTCCTAAGGGATCTGAGCAGCGCATCCGTATTCTCAGTGCTAGACCTTAAATCAGGATACTGGCAGGTTCCCATGGCAGAGAAATCCAAACACCTGACAGCCTTTACCACACCAGATGGAGCATCCTACCAATTTAAAGTGATGCCATTCGGACTGAAGAACGCCCCCTCAACCTTTCAAAACATGATGATCCAAGAAGTGCTGCCAGGCTATCTGCGGAAATTCGCCTTTGTTTATTTGGACGACGTTATAGTCTTCAGTGACAACTGGGAGGAACACTTGCACCATCTACACCGGATATTGGAGCGACTCCAGAACCACAATCTACGCCTCGCCAGAGAAAAATGCCGGTTCGGGATGACTGAGATTGACTACCTGGGCTACCGCATCGTTCCCGGAGGCATCGAACCACTTCCAAAGCACATAGAGGGAATCGAATCCGCTGAACCACCAAAAACCAGGAAGCAGCTACGCAGCTTTATAGGTCTGTGCGGTTGGCTACGGGATTTCATCCCGCACTGCTCTCAGAAAATGAAGCCCCTCACGGACCTTCTCCGCGAAAAAACCAAATTCGCATGGAACCACGAAGCAGGACAGGCGTTCAAAAAATTGAAGAAGACCCTAAAGAAACCACTCTACCTACACCGACCGAACTTCAAGGAACCGTTTATCCTTCAAACGCACGCCAGTGAAAAAGGCATCGCAGCAGTTCTATACCAGGGAAGTGACGAAAGAAAAGTGGTCAGTTTCGCGAGTGCCAAACTTAATCCGACACAGGAAAAGTATCATGCGAACGAACTCGAATGCTTCGCGGTGATCTGGGCCATGAAGAATTTCCGACCCTACCTAGAGGACAGACCCTTTACACTTCGGACCGATAACCGCAGCCTACTCTGGCTAAAAACTTCAAGCAACCAGAACTCGAAACTCACCCGCTGGTCGCTGTTAATGCAGGAGTTTAAGTTTGAAGTGGAACACGTGCCAGGGGAGAAAAACGAACTACCGGATTTCTTATCCCGCTTACCATCACCGGAGGAGCCTAAGGAACACGATGACAAAGAATATTCACCTTCCACCACCAACCAACCACATAAGACAGGACTACCATTCCTTGCCGTCATCGCCACAGCAGACCTAGCCAACCTGGCAAAAGAATCCCAAAAGCAGAACAACAGTACCAGGAACCTCATACAGTGTTGGAATTGGATAAATGAACACGGCCCCACCAACCATCACGAAGCAAAAATTCTAAGGGAGTACATCGTCATCGACGACCTCCTATGGAGAAGAGGCACTGAAAGAAGCAATAATAGGCTAGTGACACCCGTGGACATGCACGAACACATTTTGCACACCTACCACGACGCACCTACCGCGGGACACCCAGGAGCCGAAGAAACTACAAGAGCCATCAGTAACCGGTATTTCTGGATGGACATGGAAAAAGACATCCGCCTTTACGTAAGATCCTGTTGGGCCTGTGCGGCCCTAAAGCGAGGACCACTACAGGACAAAGCACCACTGCACCCCCATGAACCAACCACACCATGGGAAGTGGCCATCACTTCCCATGGTGTGGTTGGTTCATGGGGGTGCATGGTTGACCTCATGGGCCCTTATGACATATCAATCACCGGAAACAAGTTCGTCTTAGTAGTGACAGACATCTTCAGTCGCTGGGTGGAAGCCTTCCCGTTAAAGAGAACGCATGCCAAAGACCTTATCGACACAATTGAACGGGAAATATTTCCAAGGTTTGGCTATCCTAAGGCCATCCTGTCAGACAACTGCCCCCAGTTTCTATCTACCAGCTGGGACAGCGCAACCAGGAGATGGGGCTGCATACATTGGACGACACCAGTCTACCACCCCCAAGCCAACCCTACGGAAAGACGGAAACAGGACATCAAGAAGTGCCTACGCATCCAAATGACCGGCCGGAACTCGAACACCTGGGATCAACTCCTAAACACAGCCCTGTTCAACGTCCGGTCTAGGAGGAACGCCGCCACAAAGCAGACTCCGGCCGCTCTACTCTTAGGGTATGAACTAAGAAGATCCGGCGAATGGTTTATCGAAAACCAAAATCTAGACCCCAACATCGACAGAGAGGAAGAAAGACGAGAACGAACACGTATGGCTCACATGAACGAACACCAGTACCGCCAAAGGTATGCCGGCGAGGAGCCTGCCATCATCCAATTCGCTTCAGGAGACCAAGTGATGGAAAGGGTCAACAAGCGCCCTCTAGGACCATTCGACCCTCGATGGACAGGACCACATAAAGTGATCAACGCAGCAGGAGGCAACACATATTGGATTGTAAGACAAGGAAGCCGGCAGCCCGTGAAACGACATGTGAACGACCTACGCCCAGCGCCTCCACCACGCCACCAACAACCGCCACACAACCACCAACAACCCGCCGATGCAGCACCCTTGGAGGGGGGGGGGGGTAATACCGACAGTAGACGCCGCTGCATCAACGACGCGCCAAGCAACACGCCCGCCACGAACACGGCACGCCTCCACTACCGCGCTCACCGCGCCAACCATAGTAGCGCCAGGACCAGCAATGGGCGGGGCCTGAAAACGGACTGGCAACAGGAATAAGAAGGGCCCCGGTTCAGCCGTCAAGTCAGTCCAGCTCCAGCCGTCTACCCGACCACCACTTGAAATTACTCATTGTTTGATTGTAATAGTTTAATATATTCGTTCCTGTTAACGTTGTTGGTTTCATTGCTACCCCGACCCGGTAACAGTATGATACGGGTTGGCAATAATAATCCTTTACTTTGCGACAATGTATATGGACTATGACATACAATGAATGTTACTAGTTTTTATATTTTCAATTTAACGAAAATGTAATGCAAGTGCTAACTTTAATATTGCTCTGTATATAAGGTATTTGGTAGTGTGATGTAAAGTCATTAAGGCGTGATAGAAGAGGTAATGTAGAACCGATTTAACCATATTTCAAAGTACAAAGTATTACCGTTATCAACCTATTGACAATTTAATATGAAATTCGGTAAGTACCTATATTTTACCATTTTTGCAATCGTATGACAAACGATCACGAGAACTAAAAACATCCAATTACTACTGAACCCTGTACTTTTAGGTTAACTATCGTAAAACTTTGTTGACTTCTGAAAGTGTTGAACAGATGGATTTTCTTTGATGTGATTTATGCGCTCACACACAAAAAACAAATATGCAACAAAAACACAGTGATATGCGTGTTTAAATTCAGATTTTTATTGAGAGCAAAATAAATCGATTACAACACCTTTAAATAACTCACTTTCCACTCTCGCTATCAATATTACCCATATTATCATTCATATTATCCCATTTTGTGTCTCTCCGGAAAAATAACCTATGTTAAATCAATTAACAATGACAGTAAGTATATTGTTTTTTGTTTTCAGTGCTGAACACAAATACGTTCTCAACCGTTGCACATCAAGTGAGGTTTTAGCGTTTTCTGTTTGTTTTTGTGCATGAGTGCACATACGACTACAACAAACCGTCTGCGCAAAACTTTCGCAAGAGAACAAATTTTCACAAAATCCCCCTAAAATTCGACGGTATATGGTTTACTTCGGAGTACAACTAAATATTCTAGGTATCCGTCCGGGTTTGTTCGCTGTTCGTTTGCAAAAATAGCAAAACATTCTTATACAATTTTCCAATACTTTGATAACCGTAATAATTTGAATATAAATAAAGCTAGTTAATAATTCTATACAGAGGAATATTAGGAAACTAAATAGCACTCTACTCTTCAAATTACAAATATCACAAAAACTAGTAAGACTAGAAATATGTATACGTATATATATTATACTAGTAAGAATAGAAATATGTATATACGTATACGTATATAATATGTATATATATATATATATATATATATATATATATATATATATATATATATATATATATATATATATATATATATATATATATATATATATATATTATTAAGGGACATTTCAATTAGCAAATAATATAGAGGTGTTCTATTCAAAAGTCTCAATAAGAAGCAATTTGAAAATAAAAATTACTGCATGCTACGATCACCCTGTAGAACGCTTCTAATTTTTCATGACATCAACATCTACCTATAATTTTAGTTATTATACGACAAAATTTTTAGGACAGTGTCTACAAAAATGTGGTATTTACGTTGTTTTTAGAAAAGGCCTGCAGTCACCATTTTTTTACAAACAATTGATCATCTCAGAAACTAGTTACTTTACACAGGTACAACTTACACAGTTGAAAAAACTACTTCCTTAGTATTCCTAATATGGTATGATATATTGGACGTTCCCTTTTTAAAATGTACATACTTTCCCTCACGCTTGAATGCAACACTCTGTATAAATGAAAATAATTTTACGTTATATATATTTACGTTATAGAAACTGGTGTCAAACAGCTTTTGTGGAAAACATTTTCTTCTTTTTCAAACGATTTAGTTACTATCGACCACCGGGATACTAATAACTCACTCTGTATATAATAGCGTAGACAAATAACAAATAATCCTCGGAAAATATTAATTTTCATTTTTAAATAATTATGTTTAACATACTACTTGACATTAGGACGCAAAGATATCATTTAAAATATACCTACTTAAATACATTTTCAACAGAAATCTATGGTGGTTTAGTAATTCTAATTCTGAGAAAACAAACACCACTGTTTATAATTTTTTTTTTGTGAAACCTACCACGCGTTTCTTTGCCACCCATTACAATTTTTTTCATGCTTATTGCCGGGCCTAGTATTGTGTGCAATAAGATCAAACTATTGTTGAATAGTGTTGCACAAAAGTTGCAATTTGCAATGATAAATTTGATATTGTTTCACTTATCTGTTTTTTTTTTTCATTTTTCACGTTTGTTATTGTTTTTCTTTAGTTGTCCTAGAGAATTTTCCTTAATGTTTTAAAATAAAATATATTGTACTTACACCTGCTGTGTCTATTGTTGTAACCTTGTAAACTATTACCAGGTCTCTTGCTCCCTGGTGTCCCTTTTGAAGGGCCACGACTCCTTCTAGCAAACTGATTTGGTGCTGCCAACTGGTCTCTCCATGGTGACCGGGACACTTGATTTTCATACAAATCCCCCGAATATATAAGGACGAAGTACATGAATATTGGCAAGATTCGATAAATCATTTTCACCTTTTTGTTTAAATTTGAGGAATTGTCGGATAATAATTAAATTGCATGAGAAGAGTACGTCATCATAATACAAGAACGAAAGGTGTAATGGGGGAATATGAATTATGTCAACGAGTTTATATAAATTCGCAGCTTGAAAGCGTATACCTTTTGGACTGGAAAATAAGCACAGTGGCGTAGGTGGGTATGAAAATGTGTATCAAAGACAAATACATTCTTGACTGTCGAATAGCAAGCCGAATCATAAAATGACTTACTTGCTTTAAACTGTACTTTTGTGGTATTTTAGACTTTGGGCCAAGCGAACATTGCCGTGCAGATACACATATTGGAAACAAATCTCTGCTGTACTTCTGCGTGGCAATCTGCACCAGTGCTCAAGACTGCATGGTCAGGCAGATCACCAGAAGTCAAGCTTGATCAAGCAATGTACTGCTGTTAAAAATTAAAAGAAGTGACCTCTTTTGGGATTACTTCCCTGTCCGTCTCTTGCAAAGCTATTTTGTGCCTGCATTTAGGTATGAAACTGAAAGTTGGCATAGTTTAATTTAAAACTTAATTTTAAAACCCACAAAAAGGAACTGAATTAAGTGTTTCGATATCTCATTCGATAGGGCTCTTAAGGATCTCATAAATCTGTATTTTTTTGAATTTTATTGTCTTGACTTCTTGTCATTGCTTTCTTGAAACAAATTTAACTGAAGTTTATTGAAAGAAAAATCTGTGGAGTTCGGTTATAAGTGGGAAGGCTTGTTCTTTCACTCATGACATATTGATTTAAAAGAAAAACAAGGTAAAAATGCTAACTTAGAGGTATTTGTAGCTAATTAAGGTCCTATGTGGAGGAATTATTTAACAGCGGAAATATATATATAATTATTTTCTATCAGGTTACTAAGCCAGAAAATGGTGTTATATGTGGTCGTGGTAATGCATTAATATTTTAAACAGTTATTCAACATTGATTTATTAAATGAAGGTGGTTACTATTTCATATTGGACAATTTGTGCTGTTGTCGTTTGTTGTAACAGGATACGTGTATTACTTTTCTTGCGTTGACTCACAAGCTATTTCTTTTTTTTTACTAATTGTGAGAACTATCAGTTATGATAACCTTTCGCATACGTACGCCAATGGCAATTTATATCCAACACTCACAAACACAAGAGGACAGGGCTTCGTATAATAAGTAATTATACGGTTTGATGCTTTTTGTGTAATAGTTCCGTACTATATCCGCACAACACCACACAAGCTGTCACAGGTTGCTCAACTTAATCACCACAAAAAAAAACATTTAGTTCAACAGGTGAAAGTTGATGACTCCGGACTATGATAATACATATATAGAATCCCATTCATACTACCTATAAACGTAAGTCATGTTAATATGTTTAAAATATCATATTTTGCAACAATAAGGATTATTATATATTAATAAGGACTATTCATTCACATGGCCAACATTATCTTTTCACCTGGAAGGGCGCTAGCAGTGGTTTTTTTCCATTGATATCTAACTTTCTATTGCCTTTGCTGAGTATTTGAAGGTTACTAACTTAATTAAAACAATGAAAGAGTACAAAATAGGAACAGAAACTATTCAAAATTCTTGTTCAGTAGAGTACACCTAATATAGATTAATTACTTCTACTATATTAGTATTTTTAGCATTTTTTGTGTTAATAACCGTCGAGTTGTATAATAAGGAATTACAAGCATACCCTGCATACCGCATGTCCTATTTCGAACACAAATTAAAACATAGACTGAGTAAAACTTAATCAATAAATGTCGTTCTTGGGTGTTTTGTTCATAAAAGAAATACAGAGGTAAATATAATCACCCTCAAAGCTCTTTGTGGTATTATGAGTATACGACAACGCTTGTTCTGCTGACTTACTGCTCGTGTGATATATAGGTGAGCTCTGGCACAATCGACGTCATACGTTGCTTCTTCTCCTTTTTGGTGCGTTGTAGAATTGCCATCAATCACCGGTTATTTTCTTGAACCCTCTACTAGTCTACTACATCCAAAACTCTGGTCGCTCGAAACAACAACCGCATAGAATCTTCCCATGATTCCCAATTTTCATTTCCAACAAGGCATCTACACAAGCCAACAAATCGTTACTTCTTGCCATTCTATATATTTGCCATCTCTGGGCCCATAACCTATTGAGGTTAAAACGTGTGTTTTAAATAGACTGGTTTTGTATTTAAACAAATATTCAGAAAATGAATTTCCAATTCTATAGTTCCTACATAATATTTTTTAACTCAGAAAAAATATATCTAGTCTTTTTGTATTGGACTAGACAAACGGTTTGATCACGGAGATCGATTCAGCGGAGACAACAACGCAAATTTTAAACCTGACGCATTGAATTAAGTATGTTCGTATCGCTATTGCAGGATTTGAAAATAGTATGTCGGTTATATATTCGTGTACTGGTCTCCCTCGACTCGGCCCCTTCGCAAAAAGTTGTCTCCGCGAGGTGGTAATACGATGGATGTAATGTAACGGGATTTCGTCTATTTTCCTTAATGTAATACCTTCATTGCAAAGTAATAAACGTAATATGACCACTAAGTTGCCATTAAGTTTACGAGTAGGTAATGCATTTAATTAAATTTAAATTATTTTTATTTTATATTAATAAACATGAAAGTTTTTGATAAAATGATGCGAAAATATTTTAAGGTATTGCATAATATGACGACCGATACATTATATACATTTATTATTTAATACACATATTAATTACGTAAGTAAATGCACAAATAAACTTGTTCCCAATGATTATTATCATTGAAGGTAGACTGACTATTTCCGAATTGTAATATTAAAATATATTCACTAAATAAAGCTTGTATTTTGTATGAAGGCATCATTACAATGGAAATCTTATATATGTATATTTACAGCAGTTAATGTTTCAACTTTCTTTCATGAGATCTAATACATGCTTGACAACCAAAGTAATTAACATTATAGCAATAATATATACAGGGCTGTCCCACGTTTCTTGCGCAAAACATCTTTTCAGAAAGTAAATTAGTTTTTCAATTCTTTAAAATGTTACAACCGTTTGAATTATTAACAATACCTTATTTTAAACGGCTCCAACTTCTGAAGGAACAGAGAAAACCAATAAATTCCTATGAAACATATTACTGTCTACTTTTTAGAAAAAAAAAAAAAACCATTTTTGTTGTTTTTTTGTTCATTTGTTAATTCTAATTATTAATATTTTTACTTAAAATTAATACCTTTTATTGTTGTAATAGGTATTTATTGGGTTACATTTTTGGTTTTGCATTGTTTGATAACTAATTAATTTTTCTTTCGTTTGCTAACATTTCAAAGGGCTGTAACTCCGTAAAGAATTGAAAACAAATAAGTTTATATAACATATTTTACTCAGAATGACACTTTCGTTGTACAAAATAATTTTGCAGAAAAAAAATGGTGCACCCTGCATATAACGTATATCTTACATTGCATTTATCACTTAGATTTTGGTAAAAAATACAAAATAATGTTTAATTATTAATTTAATTTGCACTTTTAGTTATTTTGCGGTGACACATTTTTATTAGAGCTCGTGACGTATTTTCGAACATTTTATGTAATATAATATGCAATAATTGTTATTGGTAATAATAACTTTTCTTTGTTTATTAATTTAACGACATACAAATATCCAAGAAATATATAAACTGTTGTTATTACATTTTAAACGTTTTTTTTTTTAATTTATGATAAGATTTCACCAGGCCGAAAATACAGAAATAATTAAAATCACCAAACTTGTTTATTTTCTACCACTACCTATTCCTTTTTGTTCTTTTATTTTACTTTGTTGGTGGGGGTGGGGCCCCCAGTTACAATTTACCTAGGGGTTCCGACTATCCTTAATCCGCCACTGATTGTAATGCATTCTTAAGTGACGCATTGACACATTATTAAAATGTTAAATTTAATAACTGCCATCTGATGACAAACGGCGAAACCTATTATTGAGCTGATCGCATTCAACATAGCCAGCGGTTTATCTACGCGTACTGTCGAAGTGCATGCGGCGCTGCGATAACACATGACTAGATGGCAGCACAAGGTTTTCATTCTAATTCCGCAGTTCACTGCTGGGCGGCGCCACGAATACCGTGCTGACATTTACCGAAGGTAAAGTCATACGGAGGAATATTCCATATTTTACTCAACCTTATAGAATACCAAAAAACAATTACTTCATATAAATAAACATTAAAATTTTTCCTGACATTATACTCAAGTTAAATGATGTTAATTAAATCACCCGGTCAGAACTAAAAACTTATGTACTTTAATATTCACTTAAATTGAAGACTGACATGATAGTCGTATTTTACTAATTAAATTTTCATTGAGTGTGTTTGCCCCTTGGTGGAATTGGATCACTGTGTGACAGATTTAATGACCTGCAGATAAATACAGAGATAAGGCAGATAAAAATTATACTTACCAGTCAAAAGCTGTTACGTACTAATTCATATAAAATAGCGAACAATGATTCATAACAGGCGTTCAATTTACGCAGATGTCTATTAAAAACTCATTTAAAATAAGTCAAGTCTTTATTCGCTTATCTACGTTAAGAACCTAAAAAAGTGTAGCGTTGTTTTTAATTGTTATTTTCAACCACATGTTAAAAATACAATCAATTTTCTATAACAAATTTTACTGTTTTAATACATGAATATAGTTGGGTCAAGCGATCTTTGTGTGTTGTCAAAAGTGACAGTCGTCTGGTGCAATCATTTCTTTTCAGTGAGTCAGTGGCATATAGATGACTAAATTTTTCCAAGGGGAGAACAACTCCTGTCAATTGTACACTAAATAATGTTTGAACATTTTCATAATTGCAATATTAAATATAATTAAGGTAGTCCGATTTGAGAAACGGCTAATTGAAATAAATACTAGGTAAAATTTGACCAGTGGAACTATAGAAGTTCATTGGCTTTTTTAAGTGCATACTAATACGTGATGATAGTACCCCTGAAAGCGACACCACTGGGATTAGGAACTACACAATCACCTGCTTACTATAGTTCAGTCTTTGTTCTACATACTAGTATATACACTGGTATACGAGGTCGTGTGTCTTAGCCAGAGAAGACGTACGTCCAATGTTAATGTCAGTCATTTCACATGTCGTAGAAAAAGTGAACGCATGATAATCACATCGTAACTACGGCATGTCACTTTTGACAAAATGCAAAGATCCGTTGATCGAACTTTATTCTTGTTTCTTCGACTGTACTTTTAAATGCAATAGCTTAAGATTTGACGTATAAAATATTTCCCGAACTTCGGAGAGGATATCACTAGGCCAAGATTCCCCGCGCGATAACATTACGTGATCCATGGTTTGATCAATATCTCCAAAACTATGAATCTTAAAAAACCGAATGGCACATCATGAATTATTGGTGAACACAAAATGTTTCAATGTTTTCTAACAGCAATACAATTTTTAATGTTCAAAATTTTTAATTTGTGTTATATTTCAGAAACTGCAGTAGTTGGCTTCTGTAGTTGGCTTGTTGACATTAAACTGGTTCAAAACTAAAATGTTTAAAAACTAAAACGTTTGAAACAAAAGCGAAAATAAATCTAAATCTTATACGCGTTTCGGCTTTGAAAACAAACTTTGAAAACAAACGGTTTTGAAAATAGCATTTATTGACAGAAACTTTCTTCGATATAATCGTGCATTATATCGAAGTCGCAAGTCGCAATTCTATTTTAATGTTTAGACACCGAACAACGACAGTGATGATCCAAACTACAACTTGATTGGACACAACTTAATTTTCAAATGAAATAATTGGACAACTCTCAGTAGTAACAACCATTAAGGAGCAAATAAGAAAAATGGTTTTATTTGAGTCTTGGAAAAAAATCGATTTGCAACGGAAACTTACCACGGCTGATATAGAAGAACGCATAAAAAGTCAAATAAAATAGTTTTCTCTAAGTACATCTTTTACCAGGAGACCTGTCGGGAGATCAGTAGATGTTTTACAATTTTCTTTTCTGCCAAATATGTGCTGACGTAAGGTCACAATTTGTATATAATTCAATTCAGTACTACATTAACGACTTACCAACCAGTGTGCCCTGCCCAGCTTTGCTCTTTGCTGATAATGTAGCTTTGACTACTCCTGAGGTGTCTCTTACGGAACTCCGGTTTCAGGCACCTTGGTTACTAAATAATGCCCGGGAATGGTTCAATAAAAATAGAAATGCTTCTCAACACAGAAAATACGAAGGACCTCATTTTTACATCTTCGAGACGTTGTGAGTCACTGCAGAATCAGGCTCCGATGAGGTACCTTGGCATTTGTTTTCAAAGCCGAAACGTGTATAAGATTTAGATTTATTTTCGCTTTCGTTTCAAACGTTTTAGTTTTTAAATATTTAGTTTACATCAACTTCGACGCAAAACTAACCTGGGGTGATGATATCAAGAGTTTATCATCCACATTATCCAAAGCGGTCTACGGCGTCCGACGAGTGCGGGTAATTGCCGGACAGGAGCCTGCTATCTTTACCTACCATTCAGTCTTCAGCTACAACATTTCAGCTTGGTGATGCTCTGCGCATGCCTACAAAATACTCCTTCTCAAAAAAAGGGAATGCATGCGGAATGTCTTAGGCAGATGACATCTTGTAGACCTCTTTTCGGGAAATGTGGCATTTTGACTGTTTTACCTACCTTTATTTTGCAGCGAAAAGCACCCACACCACATAGGGCCAGAAATTGAAAAACACGGCCAAAAGGTCCAAATAAAAAGTTGTTAGAAATTAACTATACTCCATCTCCCACTAAAATAGAAGCATTAGGCTTCATATCCCCACCAATATATTCATGACTCTTATTGCAGGCAGTTATTCACAAGCTGTCAAAGTAGACGAATGTATTATAGAGTGTGTTAGATTGTACCAGTATTTCTATTTGACTAGTTTGCAAGATCCGTTAAAAACTATTGTGAAGTGACGACATAAAAGCTGAATATGGCTAAAATAGTTCAAGGTATGTACTTTTATGTAACATAATTTTTAAAAGGATTATTTTAATTGCTTGACACCCAGTACAATTTTTAATTCGCTTGCTTTACGGAATTTTTGTACAAAACATTCCACCTCTATTAGGGTTATAAAAAGTTCCCTGCAACTGGCCGCTCTTATCTATTTCTGAAATGTGCGTTTATGTGTTATTTAATGATTAAAACAAAAAAATACTGCAAAGAAGCGCTATCTTACGCCCTGGGCATTTTAAAACCGCGGTAACACGAGAAATAGAAACAAACAGAGGCAACCGTACTGGACATGTATCGAATGTCGATACATCTGCGTATCTTGTCTGATCTCGTCGATCAGCTGCTAGGGAGTGCCGGTTTGCTGTTATTGGTCGAAAAGTGGAGTAAATGCAAGTAGGACTATTTGACCGCGAGAGGGCACCAAAATATAGCGAATAATAATATCTTGTTGTGATTTTTTTTTACACATGCTTTCGAAAGATGATTACGTGTTGTAGTAATGCCACCTTTTTCAATGTTTGTCCAGGTTCGCAAGAAAAACATACAAAGTTGGTTATTTTTATACCATTTTGGCAGGTCTATTACTTGAAAATAAAATCTAAAAATGAAAAACGGGGCATTACTACAACACTTAATCTATCTTTAAAATCTTTAAATCGTTCTCAATAACTATAAGAGTTCTCCCACTTTTTTTGCAATAACTTTTCTTTTGTAAGAATTTAGATTTTGATGTATTTTTCAGAGAATAAACTTACATACTCGCTCCGTGAACTGTTCGATGTCTGGGTCATCTCCAGAAGAAATATAGCCGAGAAAATAAAAACTTACAAGACAGAATAATAAATTCTTTTAGCGAAGAACTTTTGCAGAAGTATCGATCAAACATACTGCAAAACGTTGGGCGATTTTCTAGTAAAATTGCAAAAAGATGGAAAGCTTTTTTCTCGAAATGAAGCATGGTTAAAAAGTGATATAATTTTGCTGTCACAGGGACCTAACATAAGTTTACCTTCTACTTCTCAAGCCGGACGACCATCATCAACATTTGAAGACAGTAGCGAGAGGTCCAAAAGACGTAAAACTGAAGATCATCGTTCGGCGACTACGAACCCTGAACTAATATATGCATTAAAAATGAATTTACGTTCGGAGGGGAGACATGACGCAATGAAGATTGTTGGTGAAGCTTTGGAAAGTCCGAACCGGGCCACTAAAATTCGTCATGCATGGCAACAATCGCTAAATAAACCTATCAAATTTACAAGTGATGAAGCTGTATCACTGTTGATAGATTTGAACTCACGAAACATCAATATAACCAAATTCGTTTACAAAGTAAAATGAGAAACGCAGATCCATCTTACATCGCAGTTAGATCTGCTAAAAAAGGTGTTATCCGGATCAAAACTCAATTATAATTTCACCGATTGGGATTGCAGCAGAAGTTAAATTACAAGGTCTCCTCGATCATACTATTTCTAGAATATTGTTGGCCCAGGAAGATGAGCTTAAGCAACTTTCATTAGATCCTAATATGCCAAATGAATTAAACCTTATATTAAAGTGGGGCTGTGATGGAAGTACAGGCCACAGTCAATACAAACAAGTATCTGAAGGTTATACTGACACAGACATATTCATTACGTCTGTTGTACCTTTACAGTTAAATTGTAAACATTCGGATAGCTCAACATCTATTCTGTCTATTCTATCTTTTGAACTGTCGACATTACATGCGTGGCTAAGGTTTTTCGAATGCCTGCTGCATGTTTCTTATCGACTACCATTTCAAAAATGGCAAGCTAGAGGGGCTCATTAAGAGATATATAAAGCAAGAAAAAAATATATTCAGCAACAATTTCGGCAAGAAATGGGATTATTAGTAGACCAGGTAAAACCAGGAGGAAGCGGAACTACAAATGACGGCAATACAGCTAGAAGGTTTTTTAAACATCCAGAAGTGACAGCTCGCATAGCCGGCATTAATATTAACATAATTTCACGAATTGGCACAATATTGCAGACAATATCATCAGGATACAAGATCGATAAAAATAAATTTGATCTGTATGCAAAAGAAACAGCACAATTATTTGTCCAAGAGTATCCTTGGTTTTATATGCTTGTGAGTGTTCACAAAATTTTAATTCATGGTTCTGCTATTATTGATTACGCACTTCTGCCTATCGGACAACTCTCCGAAGAAGCTCAAGAATGCAGAAATAAAGATCTAAAAATGTTCAGGAGAGGTCATACCAGAAGATCATGACGCGAATATACCATGGAAGATTTGCTGAATTGCCTTCTTGTATCATCCGATCCTTACATCACTAGTTTGCGGAAATTACCTCAAAAGCAGAGTGGGTCGCTTAATAGAGAGGTGATGCAGTTACTTAGTGCCCCAGAAGAAAATGTACCATCTGGCCAGGAGAATATTGAAGAGAATATTGACCATCGGTTGTCTACAAATAAAGAAATTTCAGACGAAAGTGATTAAATGTAAATTAATTAACAAATAATAAAAATAATAACTAAATTGTCATATTTTTTTTATATTTTATTAAGTATCCTTCTATTAATATAATGTTAAGAAGTAATAAAATATCTTTTCTTCATTTCAATAAACATAAATAATTTTGGCCAGGCTTTTAAAATCCTGGCCCATTGTGCACACTTTACAACACCCGACACCCTGCCCGAAAGACTCACTAGGATGCCCGGATTAACCCTTAAGAAAGGCTTAAAAGAAATACTTCTCCACATGGTTCCGTACAGCCTTGAAGAGTTTTTTGATTAAATTCAATAATATTTACTATATAATTTAAGATATATTGTAATTATGACTCAGACTTGAGTTGCTGAATATATTATTATTATTATTACTTTTATTATCCGCTAAATTATGAAAAAAGTACACTCCCTTTTAAGATACTCGCCTGTAAAAAAAACTATAGTAAAAAATATTTCTCAACAGACTGATGTTTCCATTTCAAATATTTTCAAGTATTCATAATATTGTATTACATATATCAAACGTTGACATTGCTAATGAAACACAAGTCAAATCAAAACGGCCAGTTGTTGCTAGAGTTTTTATTATAATTGTTTCTTATTATAACAAGGGGAGTATCACAAAGTATCTTAATATAGCTCTTTTAAAACTACATAAGTTACATTTAAAAGTTTTTTTTATTCAATGTCAAGAAAGAATATTACGTTCTGGCACCAATATCACTTCCCGTTCTCTTTAAATCTGTTCAGTCACGTTGGATAAAAAAATCAAACCTAATGATGAGAGGTGCTACATATGTTTACTTAACAAGATATGTTGGAGGATGGAGGGAGTCGACACTAGTCTACACACAACTGAGTAATTTAATTCAGGGAGTCCACTGAAGGATAGAAGAAGATAGATATAGTAAATAGTAGGGAAATATGGTAGACATAATGGAGAATCGCTATTTTGGGAGGTTTCTCCCAAAAATAGTATGCAATTCAAAATTTAAACGGAAACTATTGGTGAAAATGTACTCTTGAGCTCTCAGCATGCGGTTATAAACGAGTGCGATTAACATAATTTTTCCTACACGTTTCTGGGTAGGGAATTTGCATCACAATAGTGGAAGAGTGGTCTGTTAGGATGCCTACTTCTTATGGTTGCATGGTAGTAAGTTGGTGTTCTTTGTATGAGTAAAATTTGCACCTTATTACGTGCCGGCAAAATACATCGCTGCCAATTCATTATGTAAAATTATTGATTTTAATGCTAATGATTGCGATTGGTTCGGATTCCCCACGGCTACCGAAGTACTCATGGGAAAACTGGTCTCTGCCATACTCTAAAAAGGCGTGATGTCTATAGGATAACCGTACGCGCCTTTGCGACTTGCAAATTTTTATATTTGGTAAAAAAATAAATTGTCTGAAGTTTTTATGAATGTCCTTTTATATTCTATGTAGGTACTATCAGCAGGCCACCACAGGCATGACTAAGTAATACAATGGTACAATAAAATATTTTTAGTCATTGTGTATGTTAAGGTCATATATTTTAGTATTGTTTTTAACGGGTAATTAGAATATTATAAATTATAATTATAAAAAGTGTAATTAATATACATATTATATCCGATTTGTATCCGTTTTTCAGATATTCCTATCTCAAACGTCTTAACAAAAGTTGTTTGAGCTATCCTACGATACTTCACACGACATACTTTCCCTCCTGTTTCTAAAGTACCAATATTATAGTTCGCTCCATTTTAAACTGTCCTCTTTGATGTTAAATAAAACAGTTATAATAAACTTATTTTGTTTGAAAATGTCTATCTTAACTTCTTGTTATTTGCGTAGGGTGAATAATTCGACTGTATTCGAATGTTTCATTCTGTACATGATTAGATGAAGGAGAATTTTCAAGTTTTTCTTGTATCATTGTTTGGACATTCGTTAGTTCCTTTGGTCAACTTATACAAGCAAAATACGCACCTAAACTTATTTTTATGTAGAAAAATATTTTACATAAATACCAACCGTGTTTTTTCATAGATTCTTTTAGGAACTAATGTCCTTTAGGCAGCTCCTACATGATGCGACGTATGTCGCATCATCGGAATGATCGGAGTGATCCCCGTAACGTAAGCCAGCGAACTGTAACAATGTCAATATGTTGGCGAAGTGAATTTGTGGTGTTGTGTTTTGCTATGCGCGTAGTACACCTCGCATCGTGTAGGAGCTGCCTTACTAGCGTAAATTTGAAAACATAGTTTCACTAGTTTAGGTGCTCTTCCGCAAAAAAAAACAAGCTGAGTATTAGTATTAAATAAGACAACTCTTAACCTTAAGACAGGTTAAGTTTTAACTGCAGTGTATTGTTTCTTTTATTATTATCAAATAAGATGCTCTATAATGGTTTCTAGCACGATTTTACCCAATATATTAATGGGTATTTTTGCATTATTTGTAATTCAAGGGAAAATGGTTAGAACGTAAACTCGTCAGTAATGTAGAATCACGTAAAAAAAATGATAAATAAATAATTCAAATCCAGGCGGAGGTGTTTTTTTCCAAAAATTATCCTCATCTGGATTAATTATCATTCGCTTCTTTAGTTGATTATTTGTAATATCCAACAAAGGTGCATGTAAAAGTCTACCTGGATTTGAATATTTCCGAAGTTAATAGATTTATTTATTTGTCAATTGTTACTGTTGCTGGTACATGACAAATAATACTGTTATATTTACTTTGTTATTTTAGTAAAATGTTTACCAGCATATGAAATTGGACTGAATATTTGAATCCCTTAAACTGCGGCTACGCTCGTTTAATGTCCCTGGTAGTCCCTGGATAACGCGCCAGATAACGCACGAATAACCTAGGTTGGGTGTTTCTGTATTAAGTAGTTGCAAACATGATTTACTACTCTTTCTTTGAACCTATTTGGTAATAAAAAATGGGTTACTCAAGTTTATGAATAGCCACTGTTTAGCAAAATATGAGGTAGCGCTTTTTTTTTACTTTTCAGTATAGGTATGTAAATAGTTGTAGATGTAAATCACGTATTATGCACTGGAGTTGATTGTTGCGAACATAGTATTGCTACAATATCTTATGCAATTTCCATCTATTCAGTTCATCTACGGCCAAGTAGATGTGTTGCCTTTTATCTGCACCTTTCAGCTTTCTGAGATAATTTAATTATTTTTTTCGCTCATATACTATACTAGCGCATATCATGCAAAGTATCTACTACCGGATAGCAGGAACTATAATTCACCTCTGCATGGCAATTTTTGCACATTTGACGTCGTAAATATACTACACACCGTTCAGTCCAGTCGTGTACAGAGGACGTGTGCAGGTCTCGCATGTTTACATCTCGTGATAAGGAGATATAACAAACAGCAGCGGGAAAGTGAAGTGTGACGGGAGGAAGAAGAAAGAAGCACGGTGTCGCAGGAAGAAGAGCAAGGAGAAGAACGGAGAGGTATAGAGGTGCGAGAGAAGGTGCCACTGGCTGCGTCGGAAGTCGTAATTAATATAAAAAGCGGCGGTACACAGCAACAGTTTAAGACACATGGGAGCGTGAAAAAAATCAGCTGTACACCGCTATGTCCTCGACACGCAGCTCTGCGGGTGCGCGAGAATACGTTAGTGAAAATTGCACAAGTATCACATTGATGGCAATGAAAGCTAATGTGAGTTTCAATGTAAGCACCATTCACATGTAATCAGGATGATAGATGCGCGCAAAAGAAAAAAAGAAAATTTCAATACGTTACTAATAGTTGAAAAACACAGTTCAAAAATATGCTTTGTCTGGCTATGGACACAGGACATTGATAATAATTGAAGACGGTGAATTGAAGTGGGTGAAGGTGATATGTTAAAAAGTCAAGCTTGGAAATAAATTAACGTTTTTCTTAAGCAGTTTTGTTCAGTATCAATCCAACTAACCAAATATATGTTGGAGATAGTTCGGGGTTATAAAAGATAATAATAATTAGAATAGAATAGAATATAGTAAAAATTTGTCTGTCTCAAGAGCCAGTACAACTTACACACATCAATAAGTACATATCATATAAATCAACAGCAATGCACAAAAATATTACAATCACAATAACAATCTCACATGACACATGATTTCTCACATGACGGGACAAGTTATTAAAGAATTTTGGAAAATAGAAACGAAGCTCGGCTCTAGTTCTGTTTATGCGATTAAAAGTATAACTGTGTAAGTTCCGTTAGCGGTAATTTTTTAGATAAAGCTTGTTACCTTATCAACCCGCGTGGTTTCACTTTTTGAAAACAGGTGAAAACTATATTTTGCCTTTTCGAAAACGTTGCAAAAAGTGGAAAAATAACGGAGTGCGGAGTTTGAACCAGACAGAAAGCGAATGTCGATGTTACCGTACCGTTTATAGAAAAATATTGTAATTCCGTAAAAATCCGTGAAACAACGCGGGTAAGTTTGTTACTTTGTTTTTATATGTTGTATCGCTAATGTTGGGTATAATTAACGGTTTAGACTTCTTGGGACACGTTCCACGTGAAACATTTTTTTTTTTTTTTTTTTTTATTTTGTTCAAACACAGAGTGTTTGTGACATAACACCTAGTCAATGACTAACAAGTTATTTTCACTTAACCTAAACTGATAAAATAATGAGTGTTTCTACAATTTTGCCCATTGGCCCAAGTTGTTTTAGTCTGACAGTTTTTACCACTCAAGTAGACGGCGGTTGTTTTCACCTACACTATCACTGTGAATACACTACGGGTGCTCTGCTTTTAGTCACTCCCGCACTAGTTCGAATGGTTTAGTTCTTTTCAGCCGACGCACTAGCGCACTGTTGTCTAGCAGCTGGATGGCTTCAATGTTGTCGTGGTGGAGTAGACGATCCTCGTGCTTCTTAGCAAATTTTGATATTTCGCTAGTTACCATCTCCATGCGAAGGTCCCGATGAAGATTGGTGTTTTTGATGTACCATGGTGCACCAACAATGGCCCTTAGAACTTTATTTTGGAACCTCTGAATGAGGTTGATATTGGACTGCTTAGTGCATCCCCACAACTGTATTCCATACACCCATACTGGCTTTAATATTTGCTTGTATAGTAGGAGCTTATTTTGCACTGACAGGGCTGACCTCCGTCCCATTAGCCAATACATTTTGCGGAATTTTAGGTCGAGTTCGTCCCGCTTTTTCTTGACATGTACTTTCCATCTAAGCTTGGCATCAAGTGTCATGCCAAGGTATTTCGCTGTATCCGCGTATGGAATATCGTTCCCATTCATGGTTACTGGAATATAGTTAACTCTCTTATTGGTGTAGTTTACATGCGTGGATTTTCCTTCATTTAGTTTGATGCGCCATTTCTTTGTCCAAAGGTTGATTTTGTTTGCAGCTATCTGTAATTTTTCAGTTGCTTCTTCGACACTGTCGCTAATCGCCAAAATAGCCGTGTCGTCTGCAAATGTTGCCACTGTGCTTTCTCCCGGAACAGGAATATCATAAGTATACAGTAGGTACAGAAGTGGTCCCAATACACTTCCTTGTGGTACTCCGGCATTGATATTGCGTAGCGAGGAGTATTCGTCATCTTGTTTCACCCTGAAGTGACGGTCCTTCAGATATGATTTTAACAGTTCTGTATATTCAGTAGGAAGCTGCTGTTCCAGTTTCTCAAAGAGTCCATCATGCCACACCTTATCGAAAGCCTGAGCCACGTCTAAAAATATTGCTGAGCAAATTTTCTTTTCCTCAAGAGCCTTTTCTATAACGTCAGTAATTCGGTGTACCTGATCGATTGTTGAATGTCGAGCTCGAAAGCCGAATTGATGAGATGGAATAGTTTGATTTTTCTCAAGAATTGGGTATATTCTCTTGATAAGTAATTTCTCAAACAGTTTTGAAATGGTTGGTAATAAAGATATAGGTCTATAGGAGGTTACATCATTTGGCGGTTTACCGGGTTTGGATATCATGATGACCTCGGCCACTTTCCAGAATGAGGGCACATATCTTAACCTAAGTGCAGCGTTGAACAACTTTAACAATTTTATTACGGCTTTTCTCGGTAGCTGCTTCAGCAGGGCTCCTGATATCAGATCAAATCCCGGTGCCTTTTTCGAACTGAGGTTTGTTTTGATTTCGGTCCTTAGTTCTTTTGGTGAAATATAATTATAATATAATAATTACGTGAAACATTGTCGGCAATATATGTACCTTGAAGTTCTGGCGCATAGCATCCACGTGATAAATTTCCTTCTGATCTGCGAGGCCGCGACAAAGGCGAAACAACTACAAAATCGTCCCAAACGTCGAATCATCGTTGGATTCGATTAACAACAATTAGCGGATATCAAGCAGGTCAGACAAATAAATTAATTTACGTCGTTGCGCAGTTACCGGAACGGAGGGACCCATTCTCGCCCATCTGAGAGTTTTAAACCAACGTTATTCACTTGATTTACCGTACCGCGATTACCTAGTTATAATTAGTTATAAATAAATGTAAGTTCGTTTGAGTTCGTCAATTATAGCTATCAGTCAAGAAAACAATTAGTTTTAAGGAATTAAAGCATAGTTTTTAATTTTTGTTCTGTAATTGTGTTTTAGTTAATTAAACTTTATTAAATATATATTTTTGTTTGAGTTTTATTAGAGATTAGTTGAAGTTTTTAGTTGGCTAACCGACCGTTCATTTTTATACCCCCCACATTTAATGTGGTGAGGATATATTGAGTTTGATACAACATTTGTAACATCCTTAAGGAGGCGTGGCAGATATAGACTTATATTATATGGATTTGATCAGAATTGAAAACTGAATCGATTTAGCCATGTCCGTCTGTCTGTCCGTCTGTGTACACGATAACTGCCGTAATTTTTAACCAATAGATCTGAAATTTGGTATACAAGCTTATCTCTTAAAAAGTAAGTTCGTGAATGGGCAAAATCGGTTCACTTGTTGTTTTTTTTTTAATATTTTACGGTTGGGGGTATTTTATCTACAGCACTGCTGAAGATAATTTTACCAGTTAGTTCTTCTACTGGTTAGTAGCGCCCTAAGTTTTTGTTACAATTATCAAGCCATGATCGCTCTCCGATATTTCGACAGCCGTTCGCTAAAGTTAACCTCTATAACCTAATTTCTTATATGTCGAGGTTGATAAGGTTATAAAAGGAACACTGAGGTGGTCATGTCTTCTGGTGGAATACCCATGTCAATCATTCGCAGAGTACTGGTTTACATTTGTGGATGTAGAGGGCGGGAAATATCATCATCCCGCACAAAGGTGGCCCTGCAGTCTTCCCTTAAAGCTAGCCCCCCGATAATTGTGACTTCCCGTCTCTGCATGCAATCTATTGATGAGTAATAGGCCGTCAACAAATCATCCGCCGCCGCCTGATGCAATACTCTCAACAGGTAGATTGTGGAAGATACCTTCTTCAGACAACATCGACATGGTCACGCCACAACAGCCCTCGGTCCATCCGCAACACCAAAAATTTAACTGGACCAAACACAGATAGAAAAGATTTCTTGTTTTTAAGAAATATATTCGTTTGAATATATTCTTTTGGGTCAAAACATATTTCTTTGGCGCGAACAATATTTAGTTCATTTAATACTTTAGTTTATTTGATTGTAGAGATTAATTTATTTGATATATTTATTTAAGTGAAATAATCATATTTAGATACAAACAAAAATTACTTTCCTTTAAAGTAAAATTTTTGTTTTGATTTAAAAAAACGTTTTTTTACACCAAAGAAATATAAGTTTGATTCAAACAAATATAATTCTATACAAAAAGAGATTTTGTTTCCCTCAATGAAATATGTTTGCTTTGGCTTAAAAATAGGTTTACTTCTGCCAAAGAAATCATATTTTGATTCAAATAAATATAGTTTTCGTGTGAATATTTCATCCAACTGTATTGTTAGATGGCGCTGTAAACTCTCTCCTCGTACTTCGGCCATACCGTCAGTATAAAGGCCGTGTGATCGACAGTATATAGAGTGTAGACATAGAGTCACATCATAGAGTACAGTGCCTGCAGGTTCAAGTTCCGATTCCAAATCAGCGTAGACTTTACTAACGTAACCTTGACTATATGTAGGGCTAGGAAGACTAACCCTGGCTGAGGATGTGCGACATCATGTGTATCAACATGTGTATAAATAGTTCCACATTAATTCCTTCAAAAAATTAATAATTTCTTTACTCAAAAAACCATTTATTGCAAACTTCAAATATCGCATTTAACTCAACCAACAATTTCGTTAATTTAAAAAAATATAATTCTTTCACTCAACACAATCATAATTTTTTGAAGTAAATAAATCTCGTTTCTTATAATATACAAATTGTAAATTTTAACTGAAAACATAAGTTGTTTGATACAAATAAACGTTCGTTCGACCAAACAAATATTTCAAACAAATGCGATTTTATCCGCAAATAAATATTTCTTTGCCTCTATTGAAACACCAAATTTCTTTGAGTCAATGCATATTTATTTGAATTAAGCAAAAATTTTTATCTGTGTATATTATCGTCCCCAACAAAGTTCCTCCAGTCGTCTCGAAGCCGTAAGCTCAATGTCCACTGAAGACTTGCCTATTTTTGCAAAGCAGGCCGGTCTCGTGGGCATACAAGATAAACTTTGTTTCGGGACTACACACAACTATGTCATTGGGGAAAATAATAGAGCTGGTCTTTTTCTGATGTAGTTCCTTAATTGCACTTATGGCTACCAGGTTTCGAGCATCCCGCTCGTGTTCACGCTCATGCGTCAGTCTACATCAACTTGACAACTATGTCATTGGCGTTGATTGGGAAAAGGACTGGTCCCAACACGACTCTTGTGTTACAATACGGCTCGCACTTTCGAAAGAAGACAACCAATTATTAAGTCGCGTGCACTGCTGGAAATGCTTAGATGGATTGAAACTGAACAAAATTTAAAAACTTAAAATACTTTAATAACGTTAATATATTTCCAAGTTTGATTTTGTAACATACCTTCATCCACTCACGTATTCAGTTATATCTTAGAATTACTGAATCAGATGCAATTAAAATATTGCGAGAAAACGCCCTTTGTTTGTTCCTTTCAGGCAGACTGTAACCTAGTGGTGACCAGTTTCTCGTAATGAATTCGAACCACATTAATTTTAAAAGTACCTGGTTAGACACAACAGTACCGAAACCGCTTAGATAGTGCACGAATAAAGTGCCGGCTGAGAGGGCATCTACTGTACGTTAAAGTCACTTAAATAAAGTGGAAACAGGAGAGGCTACTGTGTAACATTTTGTAGTAACAAGTCAAATTAAAATGTGCAATTCGCAGAAGATCACAACACTTTACAGCAGAAGATCCGTTAAAGTATCCTCCATGAATACTTCTTACAAAATCTCTAGATACACCCTACTTAAGGCATATAAACAATGGTCGAAGACGAATCAATGTGTTGACGGACGATTCTAAAAGGACACAGGGTTCAGGATTCGGAGTAAACTAACAACACCTGCGAATCAAAGAAAGCGGGCCTACAAAAATCCAACATAATCCAATACAGTGTGACACAGTTTAGATGACAGTGTTGCCATAGGCGCAAAATACGTAACCAGCAAAGAAAGCAGAATCCACTTAGACAGTAGATAAGTACTACGGACCTTGCAAAGATGAAAAATCATCAAAAGGAATGCTAAAAAATGCCTGGAAACGGCCAAGGGCAGAATATGTCTTGCGACGGGTATCCTCACTAGACACGACCACCTACAGAATCTTTTGTATAACATGAGAATATATGATACTCCTCTCTGTAGGGAATGAGTCAAAAATATAAAACAGTTCAACATGCACTCTGTGAGTACCCTGCACTTTCATCAACTAGAGAGGCCAAACTGGGTGATCGATAGACTACACTGGTCAGCATAAAGTCCACACAACTGAGCAGCATCACCGACCTACTCAAAACAATAGACTAGGATGCGATAGCTTAATACCAGGAGGGTTCTCAAAGAAGGCAGTCCAAGAGACCAAGTTGGAACCTAAGTACAGTGGCAACATCTTAGCATGGAAACCTGCTTTTCTTCAACCACAACTAGGAATTTCTCTCAGGTTTCGAGAGCTGTTTTGTCTCATTCCCGGTCTAATCACTGAGCAGTGTACACTACAAAAACATACGTTCACTTTGCGACACCTACGCTTACACACTATGTGCGTCCACCACCCCCTGGACATATTTATAAGGCAGGAGTATGGGAGGTGTGCACTGTGCACAAAGAGCGCAATGTGTCCTGGGTATTATGTGATACACCCGGGCTTCCTATCGTACATACATAGAGAAGTAAAGCGCAAATACTTAATATACGTCATATAGGACTAGACGCTAGACTCTTAAAATTCTCAGTAGTAACTCAAAACATCAATGCATGTTTATGTAAGGACATTTAGGTAAGAATTTTACGAAATAGGAATGTTAAGAATAAGAAATTAATACCTGCACATGGCAATTCATAAACTCATTATGGTATCATCTATTTTAAATCAGCCGTTAATTAAAATCTAATAGCAATTACGAAAAGAATACCTACTATAGAACCATTATATTCTTGTAGGTACCTTTGAGCATCACGAGCGCAAGTACCGAGTATAAAGCACAATAATCTAAGATATAATACAAATTCACGCGCCGTGCATTCCGGTATTCGCACGCTTGTTACGGTTACTGCCATGGAAGAACAAATGGTTTGGTCATGATTTCCTATGACCGTAAGGCCGTAAAAGCGGCGAAAACAACGAAACAAAAGAAGAACCGTCGCGAACTTTTACAACGGAATCGGAACCATTTGCTCCGCCCTCTCGGTTCTCGGCCAGCCGCGTTGTGTTATATAGATAATTGATTTTATGGACGGCGCCACGAGGTTTTACTGCGATTTTTATCGACGAATAATTGCCGCATTGTGCTCGAATGTCTATCGTGTCGTGATCCCGAGTAGCCCAGATGAGGTTCGACTTCAGGCTGACTCAAAATCATACAACAATCTTAGTAGATGAGATTTTGTGTATTTTTCTCAAAATATTTTTAATTATTCCAAATTTCCCTTTTGGAATCATGCAGTGAAAAGTGCTAACTATATTTACAACCGATATTCAGGACCATAATCGAGATATTTGTAGTATTTTTTAATGCACAATATCTGCAATATTCAAAATCCACCCCTGAGCAAACGACACGGTAAAGATGGCCCCTTTACCGTAAAGGGCCCATAGTTTGTGGCATGGAAGCTAGACTAGAGAGCAAGGAAGAAATTATAATTTTCTGCATGTAGACTCCTTTCCTTCAAACTTTAAAGTTTTGTCCGGAGATATTTTATTAAGAATAAAAGTTCTGACGGCTTCGAAAATAAAGATGGTCATAATATGGGTTTATTGTTTTTTTTTGTACCGTACTCCTTCAGTAGACGTTAGGATGACTCGACAATTTATGAAGGATTCGGGTAATGGTTGGATCTACACCGCTCAGTTTACGTTAACTACTAAGATGACAAACAAAGAACAAGAAAAATATTGTTTAAGGTATACCTTTGACTAGCTCATTTTCGGAATGTGGTACAAATGTTTCGGTTACTGTGTGTGGTCCCACTGTTGTAAATATAAATAATTTAAAATTTATTTATGGATTTGATGTATGTGAGTATGTCCCATCAGCGGTAGAGCAACAGGGGCAGCAATATGTTGGTGGATGTACAGCCGAAGAAAATAAGATGTTAACATGCCCGCAGCTAGCGTACACCAAACGTAAGTCGGAGATTGTCGGTCGTCGGTCGTCGGATACCTACCTGGTAAAGTCATAAAACCAAAGGGTCACTTTTGTTTCGTTTCGTTTTATTTTTCTGTATGTATGGAATGCAATCGAATTTCGTCTATTTATATATGTTTCCGATATCCGAACCTGACAAAAGTGCATTGTAATATTAAATGTATTTTAAAATACACAGTAAATTAATTCATATTGTAAGTAGGTATACCGACAACGGTATACTGCCGTTATAGTTCTAAAGGTCGTATCTGCAAATTTGTTGAATATTGTGTAAAGCACATTTTGAAGTCCTTGATCATCAGGGCGCCGCCGGCCGGCGTATGTCTGAAACACAAAACCGATCAGTATATTCGTCGTAAATAATTTTTAAAAGATTTCTACAATTTTGCATGTAACTGAAAGTCTTATTTGTCCCGGTTTCTACTTTGCTGCAGATATGACCTTTAGAACTGTTGTTCAGTGTTTTAGTTTAATTATAAAAATGTTGTTATTTTTTGTTTATTAAAATTATATTTTGACGTTCAATAATAGCATCCATACGCATTTTCTTATGTGTGATAAGTAAGGGGACTTACAATCCAATATGATTATATAACATCAGAATAATATGTCGATAACTTTAAAAAAATTGTAAAATTAAATTTTATTTAAAAATATATTATGTTACTCAATTTATTATCATTAAATTGTTATTTACCTTATTATTAATTAATCAATTGAATTTTATTATTTATTATGTAAGGTATGGAAACGACAAAATCTCTGGGACGGTTTGCTATTTTAAAAATCCTCCAACTTGTCAATTTGTAATTATCAATATATACATAAATATACATAGCTATATTAAATTCAATGTCCAACCTTCAATTGGTTTTACTTATGACGTCATCGATAGTTTTTTAATGGCCATTCCGTTTTTTCTTACTGATTTTGATATATGTATCGCTTAATTGTTTCGATATAATACATTTATAATCTTGTGTAATAAAATTTACTCAAAATTATAAGAAATTGATAACATATTTTGTGAGTGGCCTGTGAATATGGTAAGGATTATTTGCATGTTTTATATTTGATTTTCCAAGTATTCAATTTTGATTTTTTGTGGAAAAGACGAGCAGTCAATTCATCGCTAATTTGATTTTTGTAATGATAAAAAAATTTATACTGGCTGACTCCAATATTATAGACACCTCAAAAGGGTCCGTTAGAAACCTTGAAACATTGAACCTTTTATCTGAACATCAGAAAACTGACATAAAAAAAACATAAAATGGTTGTATTCAAAGTTATCCGTTGCTGCATAACAATTGGTAATACAACCTCGGTTAAATTACAAAATTAACGGCCCGGAATTATATTTTATATAAAAATTTATTTTGCTAATATTTCAAGTTTGCTGTAACTTTTTAAGGATTTGGAAAAACAATTAGGTCTATATGAAAAGTTTTACTCTGAAACATTTAGTTTAGTTAGTTAGTCTAAAAATAATTTATGCGGGAAAAAATGTGGGACATATAATGAATGTCAATGTTCCTTTTATAATATATTTTAAACACTTAACTAAATAAATGTGCAATACAGTCAAAACCTCTATAAATTATAATGAGCAGCTAAAAGGTCGTTAAAAAATGTCCGTTAGTGTAATTAAAACACCAAGGAAACAAACAAAAAGCACTTCAATTATTAATCTAGGCAGCTATTTGATTAAAAATCATAAGTTTGTTTTACAACCATAATTAAATCAATTTTGGGTGATATAACAACAAAGAATTTTGTTTGTTTTCTTAGTGCAACAAATTGACGATACACATGTTCTGTGTTTAGATTGTCATAAATGTATCATTTCCTAAAACAGCAGGTCATACCAACCTCAACAAATATGAAATAAATGCACTCCAAATTTATATCACCTCCAACCTAACAGAACACGTTTCTTATTGAATACATGCTTATGTTATTACTATATTATTAAATGTTTGTTTTTATGTTATTACATATATTTATTTTAAGTTATTACATATATTATATTTTACTGTTATATATCTACCTATTATTTTTACCTATCCTATTCTCATTTTATATTTATATTATTTTTGTTGTATACATAATTATATGCATAAATAAAATATATAATATCCATCTAAGTGAATTTCTTGGTAGTTTACGGAGTTGCCATTTTTCAATTATTTATCATAGCTTAAATGAAATAAATATAAAAAAATTGTAGATAAAAGTATATTATCTCGGTCTGCGACGAAGTAGAAACCGAGTTAGATTTTTATCACTTACATGAAATTCCTATCTGGGATTACCTTCCTTTAAAAATTATTGACAGCGGATATCCGATGTAGTAATCGGTTTGCCTTTAGGCGACGTAGCCATGATGATGAAGTAATTTAATATATGCCTAAGTCAAATTTTTATAATTATAACTAACGTTACTATGTATTTGAGTATAAATGAAATACTCCTCCGTGAGATCACCTTGATGTGGTGGAGGGGCTCTAGTATAGATGTCTGCCCGGCCAAGTCAACCCCGGTGGCGGGGCTGAGTTGGCGCCTGAAGCTAACGATCTCGACCCAGGGATCCCACTTCTAGTGAGTTGAGCGTCGCGTGCATAGGTTTCCCAAGCTGGGATGGGCACTCTCCACAATCCGTGCTCATCTCTCTACCCTCCCCACTATCCCCCCTCAACCCCAGCTTAAGATGTTATGCGACCCGTGTTGATGAGCTAATGGCACCCGGGGTATAAGGGTGTCTCATACGGAGCCTCCAAGGAACCAGGCGCCCCCTTGGAGTACCTAGCCCCGCACCGTTATTCGGGTCACTGACGGTGTCGGTCTTCAAACACCCGGTACTAGTGGGAACAATTATGGACCAAACAAAAACAAAAAACCAAACCGGGGAACTTCACCAAGAAGAAAGAAGATGGAGAAGAAGATGGAGGTGGATCTAATCCAAACTGCGTCACCCCAATCCAGTGACCAAAGCCCCCAAGGAAGTGGCATAACCACAAGCCCTGGAACGGCGGTAAAAGAGGCGACAACTGGAGTACGCGAACTCCGGCTGGAACCAAAGCCTCCCGGTTCAAAACTTTCCGGCGCTCAACGCAGGAAGGTAGCCATTCAGGCGGCCAAGGCTCGTGGGGAAGTAATAAGACCCAGAAAGCCTAGACCGAGACCGGAGAAACAACAGGAGAAAACTGGCGGGGGTCATAAGGAAGGACAGAAAGTCCAAGCCGGACCATCAAACCAGCTGGCAACCCCTGGAAAAAGGCACAGATCAGCAGTGAGCACGCCATCGACAGGAGGGTCCAAGAAACCCCCGAGCAAAAAGCTCCGCAGAAACGCCAGTCCGACGGAGGTGAGACCCAGCACTTCTGCTGGGGAGACCTTTAGTCAGGCGGTGTTAGGCCTTAAGATGGCCGTGGTTGCTGAACGCTTCCCAGAAGAACTCCTGACCGAGCAGCAATGCAAAGACGTCCAGAGGAGCATTCTCAACGAGGTGTGGAAGTGCGAACCTTCCAAAGGACCTCAATTCACCAACAGCTACTCCGAGAAAGGGGTTGTGTACATAACATGTGCCAACGAAATTTCAAGGAAGTGGCTGGAGGAAAGAATTGTCACCACAAAACCCTGGGAGGGTGCCGCTCTGCGCACCGGAACTGCCAGAGAGGTTGTAAAAACCACTAAGGTCACGGTCTGGATTCCTAAAACATACCTGATTGAGGCAAAAAAGACGGAGGACTTAATCGACCTGCTGAAAACCCAGAACATGGGGCTGGACACAGCACAGTGGAGAGTCGTCAGTCGACACGAAGAGGAGAAAGGACAAACCCTGATCCTTTACATTGACGAGGCGTCAACGAAGGCACTGGAGAAGGTAGGATTTAAAGCCTACCTTGGCTTTCACCAGCTAACCTTCAAGATCCTCGGAAAGAAGCCGCAGTCTCAGGAGCATGGTCAAGATACTACAGATTAACCTTCACCACTCCAAAGCAGCTACCGCATCCCTGTGCAGACTCTTGGACACAGGGAACTTTGACCTGGCCTGTATACAAGAACCCTGGCAACACAAGGGAGTTGTTAAAGGACTGGGTAACACCAGAGGTAAGCTAATATACAGTTCAAACTCTGAAAAAATCAGGGCATGCATTTATGCAAAGAATGATTTACCCACTTTTAAAATGTACGAATTCTGCTCCACAGACCTAGCTGCAGCCAAAGTAAAATACATAGGGGACGGTACAAGTCTCGAGGTAGTCATAACCTCAGCTTACCTACCCTATGACTCAATCCAGCCGCCTCCTTCGAAAGAACTGGAGGAACTGGTAACCTTCTGCAGGACCAAGAGACTGCAGATCCTCATCGGTGAGGACGCCAATGCTCACCATGAACTCTGGGGTAGTACCAACACCAACAAAAGAGGTGAGTCCCTTTTCGACTATTTTATGTCGTCAGACCTTGAAATTCTAAATCGAGGGCGGGAACCCACTTTTGTAACCCCAATGCGCTCCGAAGTGCTTGACATAACAATCGCGTCGCGAAGTGTAACCTCCAAAGTTGTGAAGTGGTATGTGTCGGACGAACCATCTCTCTCAGACCACCGGTACATTGTCATAGAACTCGGCAAACCCCGAGCAGTGGCAGTAACGTACCGGAACCCACGGAAAACTTGCTGGGAAAAATATAAGGAAAACCTTAAAGCACAGCTACTGAGCGTTAAAGATAACATTAAAACACGTCTAGACGTGGAGCTTGCTGCTGACCAAATACAAGAGGCCATTATAACCTCTTACCATAACAACTGTCCGGTAACGAGGAAACCCACCGGTAAAATACAAAACTGGTGGACCGAAACCCTCGAGCAACTGAGAAGTAAAACACGCAAGCTGTATAACAGAGCGAAGAAGACCGGTAAGTGGGAGGAATACTCCAAAACACTAACGGAATATAGCAAGGAGATAAGAAGGGCACGCCGGGAATCATGGAGGGCGTTCTGCTCGGAGATCAACCAGATATCCGATGGAGCAAAACTCAATAGAATCTTGGCGAAAACCCCTCCTAACCCTGGAGGTACCATCAGGAAACCTGACGGTAAATTCACTGAAACAGAAAGGGAAACAGTAGAGCTACTCATGCAAACCCATTTCCCAAAATCTGTAATAATATCCACAGAAGAGTCAAACACAATCCCTGACCACACAAACCCTGACCAAGGGAAGGTACAAGGAGACTGGGAACTCTCGAAAAAGTGCATAACTCCTGAACGTATCAAATGGGCCATTGGAACATTTAATGGGTTCAAATCACCTGGACAACATGGGATATATCCGGCGCTAGTCCAGCACGGGCTCTACCACCTACTACCAGTCCTATGCCGACTCTTCAGGGGAAGCCTGGCATTGAAATACGTCCCAGAACCCTGGAAAAAGGTAAAAGTGGTCTTTATACCAAAACCGGGAAAGGACCTCGCTCAGCCCAAGGGCTACAGACCAATCTGTCTCACGTCGTTCTTACTAAAGACGATGGAGAAGCTAATTCAAAGGCACATCAGGGAAACCTCGCTCACCGCTAGGCCACTGCACCCCTATCAACACGCCTTTCAAGCAGGAAAATCATGCGACTCCGCCCTACACCAGCTGGTGACAAGGATAGAGCATTCGCTGAACAAACAAGAAGTGGCACTGGCTACCTTCCTGGACATCGAGCGGGCTTTTGACAATACCTCAATCAGTACCATTGTCCGAGCTGTCAATGACCATGGAGTAGAACCCACGATAACTCAGTGGCTAGAATCCATGCTAACTGACAGAAAAGTCACGACAAAACAATACAATGAAACCCTAACCATAATGGCCAAGGGGGGATGCCCACAAGGACGAGTTCTATCTCCCTTACTCTGGGATATGGTCGTGGATGAGCTTCTAAGGCTACTAAACGATAATGGATACTACGCCCAAGGGTATGCGGATGACATCGTTATTCTCATCAAGGGAAAGCATCCATCTACGATATCAGGGCTCATGACCAGCGCCCTAAAAAAGGTAGAAACCTGGTGCGGGAAAGTGGGACTGAACGTAAACCCATCCAAAACCGCACTGATTGCCTTTACGAAGAGAAGGAAAATGGAAGGGCTGAAACATCCTTCCTTCTTTAACCAGTCACTCCAACTTACCAATGAGGTTAAATTCCTAGGGATATACCTGGACTCAAAACTCACTTGGAACCGACAACTCAAACACATAACCGACAGAGCCAAAAGGATCTTAATGACAACCAAACAGGCACTCGGAAAGACATGGGGACTCAAACCGGAAATGATGCTATGGCTTTATAACGCGGTAGTAAAACCCATGATCACCTACGGATGCACCGTCTGGTGGCCAAAAGTAGAACAGAATACTGCCCAGACAGCTCTCTCGAGAGTACAGCGGCTAGCATGCCTATGCATAACTGGCGCCATGGGCAGTACACCGACGGCCTCTATGGAAACCCTGCTAAACCTCCAACCACTGGACATCATCATTAAAGTGGAAGCGAGGCTAGGGGCTTATAGGCTACAACTGAACGGTAACTGGCACCCAAATGGGAAACACTCCAGAATTGTTCAAACAATCGCAAAACCAACATTAAACATGGGAAGCGATTGCATGATACCACAATACTCCCTGGATAAGACCTTCCAAATAAAAATTGGAAGGGAACTAGGAGAAAACACAATAAAGCCAGGAACCCTGACCTGGTACACAGACGGGTCCAAAAGGGTAGATGGATCGGGCGCAGGGATATACAGTCTATCCCCCAGATGTGAGATAAATCTCTCCTTGGGGGCGCTGGCAACAGCATACCAGACCGAGATCTTTGCGATAAACCAATGCGCATTGGAAAACTTACAAAGGAGGTACAAAAGGCAAAACATCCTAATATACTCCGACAGCCAAGCAGCCCTTACGGCGCTGAATAGCTACAAAATCCAATCCAGAATCACCTGGGAATGCCTCCAAAACCTAACAAGACTGGCAGAAGCAAACACTGTAACCCTACAGTGGATGCCAGGACATAAAGGGGAGAGAGGCAATGAAAAAGCCGACAAACTGGCTAAAAAGGGATCAAGTAGACCATGCATTGGACCGGAACCAATGATAGGTATATCAAAGTGTGTGATCAAATCAGACGTGCGAGAGTGGGCTATCAGGAAACACATCGAACGCTGGGAAAACTTGACAGGGCACAGACATAGTAAGATACTGTTGAAAAAACCCTCAAGACATATAGCCGCTGAAGTGATCAAACTCAGTAGGAATAACCTAAGGATGGTGACTGGACTTATAACCGGACACTGCAGCCTCAGGAAGCACCTGCACACCCTACAAATTCTGAAAGAAGAACCTGTGTGCAGACTCTGCAACGAAGAGGAGGAAGACGCCTCTCATGTTCTATTCGAATGCTTAGCATTGACCTCCTGGAGGGAAGCAAACCTTGGAAGAGGAAACCCCTCAACCAACTTCCCAAAAGAAAATTTAATCGGAAGACTCCTCAGCCTTATTAACTGGACGAAGATCTTCGATTAACTACCTGGGCGGCGGCAGTACAACAAGCCACATGGCTGCAGTGCTAGGGCACCCCAACCCTCAGCCAACGCTCACGGCAACAAAAAAAAATAAATGAAATAATATTGCAATTGCAATTCGAAACAAAAATATTAACGAATAACAATCTTTAGCTACGAGCGGCAGTTTCGCTCGTTCCAAATATCGAAAACATATTATATTAATACGAAACTCAATTTCATGCCATCTATATACAGAAAACTTAAAATGAAATGAAACAGAAGTGACCCTTTGGTTTTATGGCTTTAGCAGGTATATACGACGACCGACAATCTCCGACCTACGCTTGGTGTAGGCTTGCCGCGCTCATGTAAAGATCTTTTTTTCTTCGGCTGTACATTATTGTACATCATGTAAACCCTTGAGTTTTGTGCAAACCTTTGAACGGTACAGACGTATGTTGATCGCTCGCGAATTACCAAACGTGTTGCCCAATAAATTGCTTAATAAACAAAAATAGTGTCGCGCGCGTATTATAGTGCTGACTATGAGTGAGTGCACGAGTACTAGCAATAAGTAGGACACCATGTCAACACAAGAAATTGTGATTACATCAGAAAATGAATATCTACTGTACAACGAATTGCAAAAGGAAATATCCGCAAGAAAGCAGATAGAAGCCAAATTTAAGGACTTGGAGGAACAACTCAAAGCCCTGCAAGCGAAATTTCTGGAGCAATCTAGTAAAACAGAACCGAGTACTCCGCATAATAAGGAGTATTATACAGATGAGGAAGAATTGGCCAGAGAAACAGAATGGGTAGTGAAAAAGGCAAGGAAAAGCAAAAAGCGCAAAATGCATGAATCACTAGTAGTCTCACCCCAGCCCACAAACACAAATCAAAATAAAGAAACAAAAAAAGACAAAACGTTCTTGCCACCACCTGTCATTATGAGCCAAGTAACAAACTACGAGTCAAAGCGAAATTCTTTAAACAATAAAGAATTCAAGTACAAAGCTACGCTAATGAATTCTGGCGATATAAAACTCAACGTAGAGAAAATCGATGAATACAGGAAACTTACCGAACTGCTAAATGAACAAAGAGTAAACTGGTACACTTATGAAAACAAACAAACAAGACCAATTAAGGTCATGGTCAGGCGCCTACATCCAACCTGCAAAAATGAAGACATAGTGAAAGAACTAAAAGAAGGCGGCTATTCTATAATTGACGCCACGAATATACTAAAACGAAGCGATAAAACTCCACTACCGATGTTTATGCTTACGTTTAGTAACGAGGAAGATATTAAGAAAATCTATAATATTAAATCCATCTTAGGAATGAAGGTAGAAATAGAGGCGGTAAGAACGCCTAAACAGGTACCGCAATGCAAAAGATGTCAAGCTTTTGGACACACCCACCGATTCTGCAACAAAGAACCCCGATGCGTTAAATGCGCGGGAAAACATTTTTCGACAGAATGCAAGAAACCAAAAGAGGTACCACCAAAATGCTGGAACTGTAGAGATGCTCACCCTGCAAACTACAGAGGCTGTATGGTGGCAAAAGAAATACAACGAATCAGAGACGAGAAAGGGTTACCCAACTTACCAACCCAACCAACAATGGGTCAACAACAGCGTGCAGGTAGCATCCCGAAATCAAAACCAATTAAAAAAACAAATACAAGCACAACATATGCTCAAGCGACAGATTCCTCAAAAAAGGACAAGCCATCAACTTCAGGTGACGCTACTACGCAGCTGCTACAAAAAAATCTAGAAAGGATGGACAAAATCGAAGAGAGATTATCTAAGCTAGAACAGTAAAAGACACACACATAAGATGACTAACGATTTACGAATCGCAACTTGGAATGCCAACGGTATACGAAACAGAAAATTGGAAATAGAAGAAATAGAAGTTTCTAAACACACATAAAATCGATATATCTCTTGTTTCAGAAACACACTCAACAAATCAGACATATCTAAAGCTGAAGGGATATCAGGTGTACGAAGTATGTCACCCGGATAACCAAGCTAGAGGAGGAAGTGCCGTAATAATAAAAAATAGCATAAATCAATATGAGGAGTGCCATTTCAAGAGCGCAGAAGTACATCTTACGGTCGTTGGTATAAAATCAACCAAACAGAATTTTACAGTAGGTGCGATATATTGCCCCCCAAGGTTTCATCTCAAAAAAACAGATTATAGTAAATTCTTAGAACATCTCGGAGAAAGGTTTATACTGGGTGGTGATTATAACGCCAAACATACAGACTGGGGCTCCAGACTGATAGCCACAAAAGGGAGAGAGCTGAGAAACACCATCCAAGAAAGACGATGTCGATTCCATTCCACAGGTAAGCCAACCTATTGGCCTACTGACCAGGACAAAACCCCGGATCTTTTAGACTTCTTTATAACAAGAAAATGTTCGCCGAACTTCATTGATATTGAGGAGAACTTTGATCTGGACTCTGATCACTCTGCAATACTAATGACTCTAAGCGAAAGCATAATCAAAAAGGAATGTACCCCAACCTTGACCAATAAAACTACAGACTGGGTAAGCTTTAAAATAGAGCTTGAAAACACTATACAGCTAAATATCCAGCTTAAAACCAGAGATCAGCTCGACGTAGAAGCCGAGAAATTCATCAACACCATCCAGAAAGCCGCTTGGAACAACACTAAAGAAATCACCCACAGAACTATTGGAAATAATATCCTATGGAAATTAGAGAAATGGTCAAGCAAAAAAGACAAGCTAGAAGAAGATGGCAACAGTCACGAGATCCAGCTGACAAAACCATACTTACTAATAAATCCCAACAACTTAAACGCGAAATTCAAAAACTAAAACAGGCATCATTGGAATCCTTCTGAACCAAATTGACTCCCGATAAAGAAACAGATTACTCGCTGTGGAAAGCAGTGAGGAAATACAAGAGGCCAGTGGCCCATGTCCCACCTATAAGACGAAGAGACGTTACCTGGGCAAGAGACAATAAACAGAAGGCTGAAATTTTGCAGAACATCTAACAGAAATCTTCCAGCCACACAACATCGAATCAGAGCCAATTACGAATGAAGATATAACCTATGATGAAGAAGCCATACAGCTAGTTACTCCAAAGGAATTTGCCAGAGAAATCAAGACAAACCTGAATCCAAAGAAGGCACCTGGATATGATCTTATCACAGGAGAAGTTCTTAAGCAATTACCTAAGAAAGGTATTGTTATGCTGACGTACCTAATAAATGCATCGTTCAGATTAAAATACGTCCCACATGTCTGGAAAGTAGCAGAAGTTATCATGATACCAAAACTAGGCAAACCACCGACCGAGGCCAAATCATATCGCCCAATATCACTGTTACCAATGATATCGAAACTCTTTGAAAAGTTGCTTCTAAAGAGAATGAAACCTATCATTGAGAGAAAAGAACTAATTCCTAATCACCAATTTGGTTTTAGAGAAAAGCATTCCACTATAGATCAAGTCCATAGAATAACAGATATCATAGAGAAAGCATTAGAAGAAAAGCTTATTTGCTCGACAATCTTTCTTGATGTGACACAAGCTTTCGATAAGGTTTGGCATAAAGGATTGATACAGAAACTAAAGAGTATGCTACCTTTACAATACGTCGAGCTGCTAACATCCTATATATCTGATAGACTATTCAGAATAAAACAGATCGATGAATACTCGGAACTAAAAGAACTCAAAGCTGGGGTACCCCAGGGTAGTGTATTGGGACCAATTCTCTATCTACTATATACAAGTGACCTTCCACAGATGGAAAATGTAACAGTCGCCACATTCGCAGATGACACGGCTCTAATGGCAGTGGGATCAACTATTGGTGAATCTACCAGGAATCTTCAACAAGCTAGTAACAAAATATACAAATGGACCAGAAAATGGAAGACCAAGCTCAACGAACTGAAATCTGTCCACATTAACTTCACAAACAAAACAATCGAGGACATACCTCATGTCAAGATTAACGACGCCATAGTTCCATATGCGAACACTGCAAAGTATTTGGGTATGACACTCGATACAAAACTAAGGTGGAAAGAACATGTTAAGAAGAAAAGAGTAGAGCTTGGCCTCAAATACAGAGAACTGTACTGGCTTCTGGGAAGAAACTCTCAGTTGTCAGTACAGAACAAACTACAAGTCTACAACCAAGTACTAAAACCGATTTGGTTATACGGCATCCAGCTTTGGGGCTGCGCAAAAAGCTCCAATATACAAGGAATTCAGATCTTCCAAAATAAAGTACTAAGGAATATGGTTAACGCTCCTTGGTACATACGGAATAGTGACCTGCACCGTGATCTTGGTGTCCCACAAGTCATCCAAGAGATAAAAAGATTCGCCACTAAGCATGAATCTCGCCTAAGCCATCACGTCAACGTAGAGGCCCTGCAGCTACTGGGCAACCAGAATCTAGTGAGAAGACTAAAAAGAACTAAACCCTTCGAACTAGTGAATCAGTGAAATGTGTAAAAAACAGAGCACAGTGAGTGAAGTGTTAGTGCTTCTTGTTTGGGACAAAGTAAATATAGGCACATCAGTGGATAGCCTATTAGAGACCTAGTACCTAGTTTTAAGAATTCAGATTTAAATTGATGGTTAATCTTTTAGATTAGTTTCAATATGTTAAGCATCTTATGCTTATTAATTAAAAAAAAAAAAATGGTAACCCTCGGGTTCCGTTACGTTTTCCTTTGTCTGCTGTCCTTCGTTCTAACTTTTTGAAGGCTGACTTTTGTGGGTTGTATAACCATCCCACACATATTGATTGGAGCATTCTGGAGAGTCCTAGGGATGGCGATGTTGCGCGTGCTTGCTGACAAATTATATGATTCTTTTGACGTGTACGTGCCACGTGCTAGTAAATCTAAGGGGGTGACTAAGGAGGTTTTGGAAAATGAATATCAAAGGGATGTAATTTATACTAATTCAGTAAACCATTTGATAAGAAACCACATAACATGCTGTTGGATAAGCTTGATGCCTTTTGATGTCAGATTTGTCGCTGATGAAGTCATATCCAGCTAATAGACATAACTACGTCCTTTAGAACGGATATAGATCACAATCATTCGTCCTTTCAGGCATTCCCCAAGGGTCCAATCTATGCCCTTTGCTTTCTGCTTTGTTTTTCAATGATCTGTTTGGACGCTTTAGGGGCATATGCTGATGATCTGAGGCTGTTTAGAACTGTTCGTTGCGATGATGTCTTTGCAAGGGGATCTGGATGTGCTGAGCGAGTGGTGTCGTGAGTTTGGTTTGCCGTTAAATATTTGCAAGTGCTCTACCATGGCCTACACGCGTAAGAAGTACCGAGTGGGGGCGCCGGTGTTGTTTATAGACCTAAGATCGCCGAATGTAACGATACCAGGTCATATGATCACCATCTTCGGGCGGTTGAGAGTGTGCAGAGGAGGTGCCTGAAGTCTTTAGCGAGACAAAAATCACAAAAATAGAAAATTGAATATAATAGCCTCACAATTCCACAAAAAATCACCAAGCAACAGATCAAACTCAAATCAACGCCCGATCCAGGAACTCCTCAACAGTATAGAGTGTCTGCTCCATAAGCAAATCGCGCACTGCTTTCACAAACTGTCTTTCTGACAACCGTTTTATGTTGTCGGGCAGATGATTATACAGGATGCCCCCAATGAAACCAACATCCCGCCTAGACACCATCAGTCTGTGCCTAGGCAAACGTATGTCATCCCTATGGCCCGTGTCATACTGGTGGTTGGCCCCATTAATTTCGTACAGGTGTTGGTGGGTATGTACAAATTTCAAACAGGTGAGTATGTAAACAGAAGTTATGGTAAGCACTCCCGCCTGCTTGAACTTATCCCTGCAGCTATCCCTGCCAGCACGTCCGCATAATGCCCTGATGGCCTGCTTCTGTAATTTCAGGAGTCGCTGCGCTGCTGTCGAAGCTCCCCACAGTACAACACCATACGTGGCAACGGAGTGGAAGACGGCATAATACGCCTGCAGAGCACACTGGTAAGTTGCGATCTGCCTCATCCTTCTCACACAGAAAACAGCCGAAGACAATCTCCTGCAAAGAGCCTCCACGTTCGGTGTTCAACTCAACCTACTGTCAATGTGCACTCCGAGGAACTTGATCACTGCCTGCTCAGATCTCGGAGCTGGACTGAATTCCAGAAGCTGTGTCTTGCCGGCGTTCATCATCAGTCCGTTAGCCTGGAACCATTGCTCGGCCTCCGCAAGGGCGCTTTGAGTTCTTATGATAAGCTGCTCCTTCGTGTCTCCGGTAATCAGAACTCATGTGTCATCGGCATATAGGACACACTGATTCCCATGTGTCCCATGTGTCCCACAAAGTCGTTAGTGTAAATCATGAACAAGATTGGTCCAAGAACCGACCCCTGCGGCACACCACAGGCGACAGGCAGCATCTCGGAAAGCTTTCCCCCCAATTGGACCGCCTGCATCCTATCCTGAAGGAAGCCACTCAGGAGGTGGGTAGGAGTACCTCTAACCCCATATTGCTCCAGCTTCGCCATGAGGTCCAAGTTAGGGACGATGTCAAAGGCCTTACTTAAGTCGCAGGCAGCTAATTGCACCCTATCTCCGGTATCCAAGGTCCGAACAACTCCATTTACAATTTGCAACAGCGCCGTGGGAGTTGACTTTCCCTGTCTGTAGCCGTGCTGTTCATTACAGAACAAGTTCTTCACATCAAAATACTGCACCACTCTTGTTTTTATGGCCATTTCAATCACTTTAGAAATTGCTGGTAAGATTGATATCGGTCTGTAGCCACCGCACGTGTGTTCATCCTGCCCCTTACTTACGGGGACCACTATCGCCTGCTTCAGTTCTGCAGGAAAGTAGCCCTCCAGAAAACACCTGTTGATGATGCTTGAGAGGGGACATGCTAGCACTCCCCCGATCTGACGGAGAACATCCGTCGAGAGGCCATAAACGTCTTGTGTCTTCTTAGATTGGATGGATGAAATAATGTTACCTATCTCCACTGCTGTTACTGGAAAGAGAAAGAAGGAAGACTCACTCCACACTCTGTTCAAACTCTGTGCTGTGACACCTGCACCCGCAACGCTCTCCATCGTGCGTGCTCCCACCTGGGAGTAGAATCTGTTGAATTCATCAGCTGTGAGAGTCTTTCCTGCTGCAATTTTGCGCCTTCCCTTGTCACCTCTTTCGGAGTTTATTATTGAGTTGTTGCACTTCCTCAGCCTTATGGACTGGGAAATTCTTATTGATAAATAAAAAAATTATTATTATTACTATTATTATTATTGTTATTATTTATTGGAACTCTCTGATACATCTCATTAAATCATTATTATTATTATTATCTCCCTTATATACCTAAATTTACACCTCACTGCGCACATCTGGAGTTGCTACTCGCATGTGCTTTTCCACCTGACCGCGTTAGGATCGATTTCCAGACCCTACTAATGTCAGTGCCGTCCTCGCTATTGATGTTTGTAAATTTCGATGCCTTCTCTCATGAGCCTTCGATGATAATTACCCACCCTTGCCAACATCTTCACGTCATCGAAATCCATTGTGTGTCCCGAATCGTGGCAGTGTTAAGCAACAGCGGACTGTTGAATCTTCCTAGCCGGGTATCTTTACTGTGCTCCTTGACGGCATCGTCCTGTCTGTCCTACATAGCATGTTCCACACTCACATGTTATCTTGTATACCCATTCGTTCTTCAGGAGTGGTGTGATATCCTTTGGGTTAGGCAAAAGATCCTTTACTCTAGCTGGTGTTCTGCACCTTACCGTGATACACTATTTCTTCAGTAATCTATGGATTCTCTCTGATACTACTTACGTATGGTAAGCAAGTGAACCCCTTTGACTCTTGCGGTTTTCTTTGTGTTACACCCCGTATGTCAGACTTGGTGCTCCATTCTGACGTAGGTCCCACTCTGTGTTTCTTCTCAGCTCTGTTGAACAGTGTGTCAATAACACCTCTCTTCTGTTGGGGATGGTGGTGTGATTTGCGTTTACTTACCGATCGGTATGTGTCTTCTTACAGTACACTGCATGTCCAAGCCTACCCGTTGACGTTCTGTATACCAGCACATCCAAGAATAGCAGCTGATTATCCTCTTCTATTTCCATCGTGAATTTGACGGTAGGATTAACATTGTTGAGGTGGTTAAAGAGTATTCAGTTAGCTCTGAAGAAGCGAGCAACATGGTTCGCGAAACGTCAGCATTTACAAATCTTGACACACGGCATAACCCGGAGGAAGTGTGTATTATTATTTATTGGAACTCTCTGGCATTAGAGAGGAAAGTCTTAGTCAGGATGAACAGTAACGGAGTATGAGCCCTCACACTGCGCTATCTTCGTAAGCAAAAAAAAAATCTGATGTGGCCAGGCACATGACTATCATACTATATATAAAATTAATAGTTTACCTGCATGAGATTCTATTTGGTCGAGATCTTTCGTATCTGCATTAAAATTAAACTATTTAGCCAGGATTTTACAGATCTTTTCATCCTAATGACAGTAGGTATTGTCAAAACGTCAGCGTTTGACACTACCTACTGTCATTAGAATGAAAATATCTGCCAAATCCAGGATAACTAGTTTTATATTAATGCAGACACAGCCAAATAGAATTTGCTCATGCGGCTAAATTATTAATTTTACCAGAAAAATGTCGTAGACATAAATTATACAAAATTTCCTCTACTTTAATTTATTACTTAACTATTTTGACAAAATTACAGAAATTTCGGGTCATTTGCAAAATCGTTAAAAAATGATAAGAGTAAACATCGAGTTCCTTTGGACCCTTTTGGACGAAAAGCTTTTCAGCTCAAGAAACATATTTCTGCTAAAATCTCAATTTTGTTTGCATGATTACAATACTTTATCATACTGCGTATGATAAAGACAAAATAATAGTAAATAAATAAATTCAACCAACAAGCGACCAAAGTTATTAAACCTCCAGAGACGTGAAGGTGCACGAACACTCTTATGTATGATAATTGTTATGCTCTTTCATTTTTACCATTACCATGTAGTATCACAAATGAGATTCATTTTATTTAAATATGTATTACACTCATAGCTTCTAGAAATATTTGGTGTGGGGTAACTTTTTAATTTATGTGTGGTTTCTTTTTAGCATATGATTCACTCTACCAGATTTCGCATCTTTTCGTTCCCAAGGAGTGCCACGCCGACATTACATTGAAGAATTCTTTGGGATACAAAAAAAAACACGCCGCCAAGATGCTGTCGGAATTCGATTTTACCGAGAGCTGCCAGTGCCGGTAGAAAATTAGGGGTTCTTACCGGGGAAATTACCGATGGTGACGGCGGAATCAAGGCGACTGTGAAAGATGGGAACGGCTCTCTAGACTCCTTGGCAAAATCGCCAAGTCATCGCCGATTGTGGTCGCCTGTTAATGCCAACCTATAACTACTGTCAGATAGGGATCTCGCATCAACACCGTTGAACACATAGAGCGGCAGCTCGAACGTGCGTATTACCGCCCAAGCTACCGAGTCGCGCCGTACCGGCCGGACAATAGCCGATCCAATAGAGCAACAATTTGAACTGGCGGCCGAATACGATAATAATGATTGTGATGTGATGTGAAAACGGTAGCTCGAATTTTATCGATGAAATTTGTATTGAGCGTCGATTTTGCCTTTGGAGATGATTGTTAAGGGTTTATTTGAAGTGGAATGATGTCTAGAAAGCCTTTTGTGTTTTCGTTTATTTATACAATTCTCAACAAGACTTTATAAGAAATGTTTCATTCTTTAGCAAACTGGTGTGGTTTCATTTTTTATAATTTATGTCCTACTCCGCAACTGCTGAATAGTTGCCTTCTGTGGGACGTAAGCTTTACATATTTTCCTTCGGAATCTGCATTCTAAAAACGGAATTGCTTGCTCTCTTAGCGCTCGAGTAGTAGAGCGATTCGACCATACCAACAAATATATTGGTTCAGGTTTGATATTAGTTCAACAAATACCGCATTTGTTTGGACAACAGATGACAAATTCGTAGGAAGCGAAATGGAGGGGGTTGGCGTCAGGTTGGCGGTGACGATCCCGAACCACACCAAATAATTCGTGAACTGCATCTATTCATGTAGGGTGGTACGTCATGTTCTGGTGACGTGAGAATCATTACACAAAACTGAAAAAAGCGATTTATTCCTGTGTTTGGTAAGCACATATGCAGATTATATTCATAATTACATAATTTATTTTATAATCTAGCTTTTTTTTCTATAGCATAGTATTAATAGTAGCCAAATAAAGCGAAGTAAACCACAGTATTTTCCTGAACGCCGAGTTTGGTTAGTCGAGAACATTGTAAGGCAGCGTTTCTTAACCGGGGTTACGCGGAATCCTGGGGTTCCGCGGAAAAATAGCAGTTGCGGAGGTTCGTTTCATGGGCACAATATTCATTGAATTAAACTGAGAAGATTACTTAACCTTATCTGTTAAAAACAAAATAATATCTAGAAAACAACTGCTGTCGGAGAAGATCAGAATTGGGAGTTGTAGATTTCAATATGATCGTACATTTCAGATAAGATTACTAACCTATTACCAGACAAGTTGTGACCATCTGTGACAGAAATTCTGTCGGTACCATTCATGGAAAATAAATAAATATACAGAGTGATTTACAATTCTAGGCGAAAAATTATGTCTAATCAGCTAATAATATGATAAAATTTTATGTCTAATAAAGCTATAATAAAAAAATGCTTTATTTCCGAAAAAGCGGACAGGAAAGTGCAGTGAAATTAAAACTTTTGTGATGGCATTTAATTAAAAAAAGAATTAAATTAAATAGAAGTAAGTGCTAATAAAAGTTTGTGAACGCAAAAAAAATAAAAACTTCTAGGTTAATAATATGGTGACAAACACGCAGAAAAAGAGGTGAGCGTAGGAGGCCAACGAGTTGAGCGAGTCCAAAAAGAGTCCGCCGCGTCGCACCCCAGTTACTAGCCTGATTCGTTTTTAGTTACTAGGCTGGTTCCCCCACTACAGACTGCCCGTGCATGTTAGAACCTGGTTTTGTCTGTCTCCCCAGTCCCCACCACTTACAATCTTCAAAAGAGTCCGTACACTATTTTTTCAGTGGCCATGTACTAAGTAAGATCATTTTCATTTTCCGCTCATTACTCGCACCTAGTTCCGCTCGCAGTCGATCCACGTCATAAGGGGCGAGGTTCCGCGCTTTGTACGGTGGGAATTTCAAACAGGTTGATCCAAACAAAACGTATTAACATGTAAACAAGGCGGTTATTTTTAGAGGATGAACTGTTTCCTGTAGGTTTCAATCTCTCTCGCAGCCCCTGTATATGATTATAACATCATCTACATATCTTCCACAATTTTTTTTGTTTTTTGTGATCTCATATCTTTCAGGGAATAGTTCATTTTCTATAGTGTTTAAAGTCTACGTCTAAACTTCATAATTGCTACAATTATCTACGTGGATAAGTACTTAATCCTGGAGCAGTTCTCAGGTAATCGCGGATAAGGAAAACTGGTATACACCAAAACTCGTTATTTTCTGATGTGATACATTGCATGTTTTTTATCTGTTTCGTGCAATTCAAATCATACTCAAAACCTGCGTAAATAAAGTAGTTTTGAGTGAATGAGTGTCAATGGGTGCGTTCTGCCACTTTAAGCCGCTTAAGCGCTTGAACTCAGCAACCAATGGCCGTCGCGTTCATGTTGTTGCTGCCCAATTGCCGCCGTCCGCTGAGTTCAAGCGGTTAGCGCCTAAAGTGGCAGAACGCACGCAATGTTATTTTTTGCGTCGGAACCATTATTACATTCTTTCGCAGCACCTTTGTGTTGAATGTATTAAAAGTGTTGTACACTATGTTTGAAAATACTTAACCTATAACCCAATTTCCGGGATTTGGTTTCGTTTCACATCTACGCAGCCCTATTATCACAAACTAAGAAGAAAGAAAAAAACTCAATTGGGAATATCATTTATGCTCTCAAAAAGTTAAATTTTCGTTGATAACTGCAAAAATAAAAGATGCCATCACGATGCCTATAAATGGCGCAAATATACCGGAATTCAAAAGTAAATAAAACGCTTGTTCAGTCTTTGTTTTTTTGGTCCTTTATTTAAGACATTGCCGACGTTTCGCTGATTATCTTCAGCTTCTTCAGGGCCTAAAATATACAATAGTTTGACTTTGTTGCTAATATAAAACGGCTACAATATCACAATAGATTCTATTATAAAAAAGAAAGAGAGAGGAGCGGAGGTGGCCTAGTGGATAGGCGAATGCCTTCCACTATGAAGCCCAGGGTTGAAGCCCAGGTTAGGCAGGGATTTTAAAAAATACTCCGTCTCCACGACCGCCGCACAGACAAGCCAACAGGCTTTGTGCACATGGCAACATAAAAAAAAACATAGTTGTGATGATAAAGGACACTCGTCAAAGAAACATGAATACACAGATAGAAATTTTTGTTTAATTCAAATAAATATGCATTGACTCAAAGAAATCTGGTGTTTCAATAGAGGCAAAGAAATATTTATTTGCGGTTAAAAACGCATTTATTTGAAATGTTTGTTTGGTAGAAAGAACGTTTATTTGTGTCAAACAACTTATGTTTCCAGTTAAAACTTACAATTTGTATGTTATAAGGAACGAGATTTATTTACTTCAAATAATTACGATTATGTTGAGTGAAAGAATTATATTTTTTTAAACTAACGAAATTGTTGGTTGAGACAAAATGCGATATTTTAAGTTTGCAATAAATGGTTCTTTGATTAAAGAAATTATTAATTTGTTGAATGAATTAATGTGGAACTATTATAGACAAGAATTTTTCGGAAGGTACAGTAGAGTCGCCACGGGTCACCTCTCTTTTGGGATGTCGCACATCCTCGGCCAGTGGTTGGTCTTTCAAACCCTACATATATTCAAGGTTAGGTTAGTAAATTGTACGCTGATTTGGAATCGGAACTTGGGCCTGCAGGCACTGTACTCTATGTTACTCTAATGTCTATAATGTCGATCACACGGCCTTAATACTAAATATATTTATTTGAATCAAAATATGATTTGTTTGGCGGTACTAAACCTATTTTTAAGTTAAAGCAAAAATATTACTTTAAAGGAGATAAATCTCTTCTTGTGTACAAATATAGTTATTTGAATCAAAATATGATTTCTTTGGCGGAAGTAAACCTATTTTTAAGCCAAAGAAAAAATATTACTTTAAACGATATAAATCTCTCCTTATATATAAATTTATATGTTTGAATCAAAATTAGATTCCTTTGGTGTCAAAAATGGTATTTTAAATCAAAACAAAAATATTACTTTAAAGGAAAGTAATTTTTGTTTGTATACAAATTTCACTTAAATAAATATTTCAAATAAATTAATCTCTACAAGCACATAAACTAGAGTATTAAATGAAGTAAGAAATATGTTTTGACCCAAAGGAATAAATTCAAACGAATATATTTCTTAAAAACAAGAAATCTTTTCTAACTGTGTAACAATTCGGTACATCAAATGAAAACAATACTGACAAAACTCTTCTCATGTAAAACACCACTAATCCTGATTGATTTTAATAAAATTGAAACTATAGGTTCGCTTTAGGAAATGACCATCGGAAATGTCTTAAATAAAGGACCAAAAAACCGAAGACTGAACGAGCGTTTTATTTACTTTTGAACAACACGCAGTCGATACTCGATAGCAGCTTTCCTTTCAATACCAGAATTTATTCGGGGTATCTTTTCAGATAATGAGAGACTATGAAAATGTCAGGCAAAAGAGGACACCCAGTATTATTAAAGATCTGTGCATCTATATATATTTTTTTAAATTTGCACATTGAGGCTGAGTGGAAAAAAAGCTGTATGGAAAACATAAGCTAAAAATTCATAACTTTTTGACATTTGATTACCTTTCGTTAATAAGATTTTTAATGAAACCTCGAAGCCCGAAGAAACCTCCGAAACCAGAAGTCTCCTGGTCAAAATGGCAGCGTTGGCAACCCTAAGTTCATATCACTCTCGAGCTACCGTGATATATCACAGCTGATCACCTAATTTATTACTAAATAGCGGCAACATTTCGAGTGAGATACGAACTCTGGAACGTTTTAAGCGGAGATACGCGACGAAGAGCGTAGGTGAATGTATACACATTCAGTCCGTCGAAAACGTCTCTCTTATTCTTTAAATTCTCAGCCGCTGCTCTAGAATTCCAGATACGAGCAGCGCATCGGATTGCGTAGAAAATATATGCCGTGAACAAAAACACCACCTCTGACATACAGGGTAATACAGAAGTGGTGGTCAAAACTAGATATGAACTTAAAATATACAGGCAAGTAGCTTTGCCACATAAACACAAATAAAAAAAATGTTATCGTTATAATGGTAACTACAAAATAAACAGTCCCAATGAATTGCAAAATATAGAATCCCAATAAATAGACCAGACAACAAATTAGCAGAACTATGTGTAGGCTAAATATGCTGAAAAGTCAAGGAATATAGTTTTCTACACAACGGTAGCTGAATTATTTTCTCTAGTTTTATCTTCAAATCTTTGAGTTCAAGTTTCAAGCTTTTATTTCGGCTTATTCAGAGAATTTTGAGAAGTTATTTTGTTTGCAGATCAAAGTGTTTTGGTGTCATTTTATTCGGTAAAGATTGTGATAGAGTTCTTAAAGGGTGAAGTGTATGCTTCAACCTATAGCTACAAAACTTGCAAGTGAAAGTCATGAGACAAATCTGTAAAATTGTGTAGCATGTTGAAAAGATGCAAGCGCATGAAGTGTTGCCGCGCTTGACAGTAAAAATACCATGTCCATATTAGATCCGTTTTCACTTGGTACGTTTAGTGATCAAGGTTCAAGCTTTCATTGGAGCCAACTTAGAAATTTATTAACAATAATATTTTGAAAGAAAAAGTGGCACAGAATGGTTTCCCTAGTTTTTATCTTCACATCTTTGAGTTCAAGGTTCAAACTTCTCTTTCAGCCTACTTAGAGAATTCCACCAGAGGGCGTTATTTTTGGACTGCATCAGAAATGAAGATTTCTGGACACTTTTACACAATTTTTCTAAAAAGTAAGACGTGATGGAAACATGATGGCGACTCTTCTACATGAAGTGGTGTGCTTTGCCAAGACCGTACACTACTAATAGATCACACTGTGTAGTCTTTGAAAACAAATAATAATTATAAAAAATGACAAAATTTAAGTGAGTGGCAAGTTCAAGTGGCAGGAAAGTGTATCTGAATAGTTGCCAAACGGATTATACAGTATATTGTCGTTACCTTTACAACATCCGGTATACGCCAGAGATAAATTAAGAGAGAGAGAGAAAGTGAGGGACAGATAGAAGGACGAACTCGGCTAAAAATCCAAAAGGTGTAAATGTGTGTAAAGTGGTACGGCAGATTCCAGCACTCGGCCGCGGCGGTATCTCGCCGCCGGTGACGGTTATAGATGGCGTTGCGCTACCGGAGGCCCATTCCGATCGCAGTGGTCCGTGGGAACCGCAAGATAAACACACTTGTCAATGGATACGGTGAAGTCCGGTGGCCGACCGCGCGCTGCCAGCACCAGCGCGGTTAGGCGACCGACTGCACATTACGGACACAAATCATAGTCGATTCCGATATATATACACAGCTAACCGACTATCAGCTCTATCTCCGCGTATCAGGCCGGTGAAAATGATGAGAAATCTACAGAATTATTACTTTATCATACGTAGTATGTAAAGTATTTTACCTACGACCGTATGTGTAAATGTCCCTTACGTCACGGACTACTTAGCTCGTATATCGCTTATAACATACGTGTGCCTTTGGCTGTGCGTTTGTGTTTTTAACGCACGACCTAATGTCATAATGACAGATGTCGCGCGAATATTTTCATTATTTATTTGTCATTTTTGATACAATTTATATTTATTGAAATTTTCGGTCGTAAGTACTCGAGCTGTAACGTATTCTTACTAGGACGTGATAATTTAGGTTGAATTTGTACTGGAATTTTCGATCGACACTTCAGACAAAGTTCTCCGTAGTTGCAATAGATGTCGCGCGAATACATTGATTGGTCAACCGTCAAATATTCTTACCTGTATTTGTTTGTCATTTTTGATACAATTTATTGAAACTGTCGGTCGTAGGTAAAATTATGTACAATACTCGAGCTTTAACGCATATTACGTACGAGTGGAAATTTAACATACGAGCCGCGAAGCGGCGAGTTTTGTTAAATTTCCACTCGTACGTAATATGCTAGTTACAGCTCTTGTAATGTAATATACTATTACCTACGACCGTATGTGTAAATGTCCCTTACGTCACGGACTACTTAGCTCGTATATCGCTTATAACATACGTGTGCCTTTGGCTGTGCGTTTGTGTTTTTAACGCACGACCTAATGTCATAATGACAGATGTCGCGCGAATATTTTGATTATTTATTTGTCATTTTTGATACAATTTATATTTATTGAAATTTTCGGTCGTAAGTAAGTGCAATGCTCGAGCTGTAACGTATTCTTACTAGAACGTGATAATTTATGTTGAATTTGTACTGGAATTTTCGATCGACACTTCAGACAAAGTTCTCCGTAGTTGCAATAGATGTCGCGCGAATACATTGATTGGTCAACCGTCAAATATTCTTACCTGTATTTGTTTGTCATTTTTGATACAATTTATCGAAATTGTCGGTCGTAGGTAAAATTATGTACAATACTCGAGCTTTAACGCATATTACATACTCGTGGAAAATAACAAAACTCGCCGCTTCGCGGCTCGTATGTTAAATTTCCACTCGTACGTAATATGCTAGTTACAGCTCTTGTAATGTAATATACTAGTAACCGTGCCAAAAAAAAAATGAGATGTGTGTGTATGTGTGTGCGTGCGTGCGTTCGTGCGTGCGTGCGTGCGTGCGTGCGTGCGTGCGTGCGTGGGTGTGTGTGTGTGTGTGTGTGTGTGTGTGCGTGTGTGTGTGTGTGTGTGTGTGTGTGTGTGTGTGTGTACCCGTTTTTTGTGGCGACGATTCCGGAGAGACTACTAAAGGTATCGGGACGAAACTTCATATTTACAAGTTTCATAACCAAACTTAGAGCTGAAAACCTTTCTGTTGAAGAGGGTCCAAAGGAACTGGAGGTTTAGTCTTAGCATTTTTGAAAGATTTTGCAAATAAGCCGCCATTTTTGGAATTTCGTCGAAATAGGTAAATAATAAATTAAAGATGAGGAAATTCTGAGTAATTTATCACTATGACATTTTTTGGTACAATCAATAGTTTAGCTGCATGAGCAAATTCTATTTCTACGAGATCGGTCGTACTGCATCAAAACTAGTAGCCAGGATTTGTCAGATTTTTTGATTCTAATGAGGTAGGTAGTGTTGGTGTCAAACGCTAATGTTTTGACAATAACTTCTGTCAATATAAGCTGCGTTCGCATATTGCATTACACTTTTTAAATCCAATAACACGTAAGTGTCATTTGGACGGTGTACCCGGTGTCAACGGAGTACAATATCCGAACGCAGCTTTAATCGACATATCTGTCTAGTTCTAGTAGTTTTATTTTAATGCAGACATGGCCGATCTCGATCAAATAGAGTCTGATGCAGCTAAACTATTAATTTTATACATAGTATGATAAAGTCGTGTGCCTGGCCACATCAGATTTTTTCAATTGAAAAGTATTTTTTTGTTTGCGTTCATAAAAATATCCAGAACATGTTTTATCTATTGACGAGCATAATCGTATTATATCAAGAATCGATATCAGTATTCGAGCGATTTGCATAATCGTATGATTTGGTTCTCAAGTTCTCCATAATTGTGGTATACATTTATTATTTTAACACTAATTATCTCAGTAATTAATAAAAAGTATATTGTATTGTCATCACACATACATATCAGTTATAGTTGGTTTGAGCCCATTGTGCAAAGTTTAGATAGAAAAATCTGATGTGGCCACCCACATGACTTTATCATACTATACAGTAGTATCAAACTTTGTTAAACGCTGATGTTTTGACAATACTGTCAATAGAATTAAAATATCTATCAAATCCTGGCTAACTAGTTTTAATGCAGATACGACCGATCTCGATCAAACAGAATTTTGAGATCGGCGTGGAGGAAGCACAATTAGCCAGAAAAATGAAAACATGCCAGTTAAATAACAGTTCTTCAGTAATAAAAGGTCCAGTCCACAAGTTAAAACAAACATTCACAAACACTAAGGAAACAGGTGTCTCTTTTGAATGTGCTTCAATTGTGCTTCCTCCACAAGCCGATCTCAACGATTGTTCCGATATATACACATTTCAAGCCGTTTTTATGCTTTTACAAGATTTTTTGTGTTGACTATTATGTGCTGAAGATGACAGTGTAATTGTCGAAATATGTCCACATAGTAGATTTTAATATATATGTTACCGGCAAAACCCGTTTTCAGGTAGAACCAGTTTAACCTAGGTTAAACTAGTTCTGCCGAAGCGCGTTAGGTCGAACTAGTTTAACCTAGGCCAAACTAGTTTAACCTGGTTTGTAAACGCATACTTTAGGTCAAACTGGTATGGACTAGGCAAAACTAATTTCGATTAACTGTATTGAAATGTGCTATTATACCGGGTGATCCACGCTGTTATTTGTGGAACCAGACGAATGAAATTTGGATAGCTATAATAGACTAAAACTTTAATTTTTCGGATATACTTGATGTTAGTATGACTTTTTTCGTATGATCATTTTTCCGGAATGGACGTTATCTTTGAAATTGCAATCTGCACACTCTACTTTTCATGCAGTAATTTCAATAGGGATGATATTCTAAAAACGAAACACATCGAAGACTTAAAAAGCTAATATTTTTCTTCTTGAAGTTCAAAGGTGTAGTTTCATATAATTGCAATAAAAAAATACCTCTTTAGCCTTTGCCGATTATTTATTTCTTTAAGTACCGGTTTCGATCTACGATCATCATCAGCTTAAATGGTCAAGTGATCTGATGGTTGGGACGTAAAATTTTTTTAAATCCCAACCATCTTGACACGCTAATGACCTGTCGTTTCTAGGAGAACTTGGAAGTTTTTTAAAATGTATTTTACTGTTTGTACGGTTTTGGATTACTTGACCATTTAAGCTGATGATGATCGTAGATCGAAACCGGTACAAAAAAAATAATCTGCAAAGGCTAAAGAGGTTTTTTATTGCAATTATATAATATTTTTCAGTGAACATCAACATTTAGTCCACTGTCGTAGAAGTTATAATCAGATAACTCAATAGGGGTCTTGCATGATTTTATCTAACTTAAGAAATAAAATCCTTAGGTGGCAAGAAAACCTTGTGTAAAACTTTTCCGCTAAATATGGTTGCACTCAAGTGTTATTGAACATCAAAGATTAAACCGCGCCAAAACGCTCTGTGACGTCATATAATTGGTGAGAAGCTCAGCGAGCCTAGGCTGTAGAGAGCAGCCGAAAAGAAAGAACCTACGGGCACGAGAACGGCATCGAGTTGAATGTATAGCATCTGGAGCACGTTGTGTGCGTTCTGATTACGAATAAGAATAGTTCCAAATTTCATTCGTCTGGTTCCACAAATAACAGCGTGGATCACCCGGTATAATAGCACATTTCAATACCGTTAATCGAAATTAGTTTTGCCTAGTCCATACCAGTTTGACCTAAAGTATGCATTTACAAACCAGGTGAAACTAGTTTGGCCTAGGTTAAACTAGTTCGACCTAACGCGCTTCGGCAGAAGTAGTTTAACCTAGGTTAAACTGGTTCTACCTGAAAACGGGTTTTGCCGGTAACATATACATTTGGAAAGATATAAGAAGCCTTTTTCTACCTAAAATATCAGTAACATACACATAAAAAATGAATGCAGTTATATGTATATTTACTAATACGCTGAATAATAAACAAATCCACCATATAATTATTATATTTCAGCATGGTATCAAAGAAGATCCAATAAATCAACGGTCAGGATAACAGCAGGTCAAAAGCCATAATTCTTTTCGCAATTTTCACATCGAGATCGTTTCGAGCAACTATAGCCCTATTGGACGATTAGATCGCGTGCCATCGGCCTGATATGTAAATGGATTGCGGTCGGCACCCTTTGAAACGTATCCTGTTATTCGTCCAAGGAATAAGCACGGAGCACACAAACCGGAATAATTAGTGATTAATTAAAAAGAGGTTGTTTCCGCTTTCGGTCGTTTAGAGCTCGGGGTTAGGTAGGTAGGGAAAGCCCCTAAATCTATAATGTAGATGAGGGGCGATAAGGACTAGAGAACTCAAGAACAAGTCGAGGATTCAATTTACGGCTTCACTGTCGTGCCGAGGAAGCGGATATTTTAACTATTGTGTTAGGTACTTTTTTGTGGGTTTTAGTTTGTAGAAAAGGGATTTATGAAGCGATGTAGGGGTTATTTTAGATGGTAGTTAAATGATAAACATAATCATCTGCGTATTGGTAATGATAAAATTATTGACGTAGATTTATTTAATTGGTTATTCCAAATCTAATTGAACATATACAGGTGGGGCTGGTTTTATAACTATCTCAGTGTGGTTTTCCGTTAGGCCTCTCAAAGCATATCAGTGTTCGTCAGCCGCCATTTTGAGTAGATTCAACTTAGCGGAATTGTGGTGTGTAGTGTACAGCGCTGGATCTCCTTTTCGTACTTGTTTGCTATTTTTGGATAATGCACCACTTTGTCCCACGTCTCTTTCCGACTCGAAAGGTTTGCTTGCGTCGATTCTTTCTTGACATGCTCGTTCCTCGTTCTCTACGTCGCATGTGGTGGCAGAAGACCATTAAATATGGGATTAATTCAATCCTTGTCAATTTGGAGGAATACTATACATTTCGTCACAAAAACAACATACATCATACCACATACAACATATCCGAGAAAGTATGAAATAAAGGGAAAAGCAAACTTCTTTATGATTGTATAATCAGAAAATATTAGTATAGAAGAAGAATCATACAACATGCAACATATAATCCAATAAGTCACAATATATCATACAAATATAAAAGAAAAGACCTCAAAAATATTACAATACATATAACTCATACTGACAATACAATTCAAAGCTAACATAAAAATATAGAATATGGTGACATACAGGCGGGATATAAATTTCAATTAAATTAAAAAAATATAGCCACAACCTGAATTTGAACCAGGGACCTTTACCTATATAAAAACATAGTATACATTGTATACAGATAAATCACATTTGGTGGTCACAAAGTATCACAGGGTCGGTCAGAATCTTATACTTATGCTGTGATATGGTGCTCGATGTTTCTTTTATTGTCTTTGTGAACTGTTTCTGGCAGTTTTTTTTACTTCTTTCTGAGACTATATTGTCGCGTAGGATCATTCGGAGCAAAAAACATAAACAGTTGCGAAGGTTAGTTAGTGTTTCGGGAACCTTGTTCAAATAATGTGACAACAACAAACATAGAAGTCAGCCTCGAAATATACAAATATACAAATAAATTGTATAACATGTTGTGAAATATCTTAATCTCTTTGGGAAAGCTACTACTTTCGCTACAGCCCTAAATAAAGATATTACGACGTTAATGTGGTTACCCACAAAGGGGTAACCACACACTCACACGTCACAAATGATGAAAGCGCCGCGCTGGTATCCTGGATATGGTCAACACTAGAAGCGGTTTAAAATCAACATCACCCACAACTCTAACGGAAGAAGAGCCCAACCAAGCCATAATGTCCGACGTAGCCATAATGTGCGACCGAGAAGAAGAGATGGTTCCAGTAATAAAGCCGATCAAGTCAGTTTTCGAGGACATCATCACTAAGCTACAATCGACGTTCAGAGATGCAGCCCAAGTAGGACAGCTTTACTACCGCCTACCAACCAGTATCCAGAAACCAGGAGAAGAAATATGGAACAATTTCCACGAGGTCCTAACATGCTGTAATGACGTCAAACCAATTGTGCGTGGTCTGCAGCCGAAGCTAATTGAGAAAATCAGCCTAATGGAGAACAACAACGTAGAAGCCCTCCGAAAGAATTTGAGGAAAATATAAAACTCACAATTTCTATTGGAGACCAAGCCACTAGCGGACAGAACGACCAAAGGAACCAACAGAAGGATGGGAGATTAAATGTCTACCGCAACAGGTACACGTCCTAGAATCAAAATTTTAAGTCGTACGCCAAACGGTAGAGTAATTTGTTTTAAGTGTCGCAAACCAGGACATTATGCTGTAAATTATCAAGCAAAAATCGAAGAAAAATATCATCGCTGCACATTTATGTTCGACGTGGTGCAAATTATAATCATTACGGTAGTATAGATGGTATGGTTCATAATCGTAAATTAAGTTATTGTTGTATTTGTAGAAAGCCAGGACACAAGGAAATTAATTGTAGAGTTAGAAAATGATTAGCTAAGATACAACGTACCAAATTAGTACCTGCCTATGTTTGCAACAAGGCGCCTTAACGTATAAAGAACAAACAGCGAGCAAATACGTAGACAATAAATATAGTGCATGCAGAAATTTAAAAATGACAATGTCACATTTAAAGTTTATAACAAAAAGGAAATTTGTTATTTCAACAATGTAAGCGATGTTATGACGAGTTTTATTGGGGAGTGACGATGTGTTAGTAGAAATGTTTTGGTAAACACTTGGTAAACACTTCACCGCCCTATGTCACCACAGAAAACTAAGTAAAAAAAAAATAAATTAAATTTTCGTTAAAAAATGCACAATGTTATTTTGAACCAAATCAAAATTTATTTAATTCAACGTTGGTAAAAATGTTGGAAATCAGGGCTATCTAAGAAATAAAACAAACAACTCTGAGATTTGCTGAATGAATATAGGGACCTATCTGCTGCTAAAAAATTCGATCTAGGGCGTACTAATATTTGTGAACATCAAATTGACAGTAGGGATGCAAGTCCAACTCACAAACCCCCTTATCGCGTTCTACATAAAGAGATAGAAGTCACTAGAGAACAGGTTGATTAAATGTTATCGATGCATGGATAATTCAAACATATTTTTCTGTCAAGGGCAAGTCTAGTCGTGTTAATAAGAAGAGAAAACAGGCGCATGGCGTTTTTGCATAGAACAAGCATTTAAAAAAGGACTCCCAATCTTTGCTAAATTTAAAAAATGTATTTAATAGATTTAGGGATGCAAATTTAAAGTTGAAACCAAGTAATGTTATTTTGCGCGTTTAGAAGTTAAGATTTTGTGATGTAGCATCTAGAAATGGAAAATTGCCAGATCCAGATAAAATAAAGGCGGTGACAGAATTCCCTAAAATGTCTTAAAATGGTTAAAAATGTTCAACCTTTTATTGGTTTGGCAAAATTAGTTAAATTGGAACTATCAACAAAAGTTTATTAAAAAAATTACGGAAATAGCACGTCCTATAACTCTATTAACTCGTAAAGCTAAAAAATTTTGATGCGGTGATTAGGCGAGATTTATCCATAAAAAAACGAGACATATCCAATCGTGTATGCAGCAAGAAGATTGTCCAGAGATGAGTTATAACACCATGGAGAAAGAGTGTTTAGAGGTAGTTTGGAGCATAGCATACTTTAGGCATTATTTATGAGGTGCTAATTTTAGAGTGGTAACCGATCATTACCGATCATTAATCTTGGTTCCACAAAAACAATAACCCTTCTTGTCGTTTAGCACGTTGGGTAATTCAATTGCAAGATTATACTATACAATAGTCCATAAAAGCGGAACCAAGATGTCGATAGTACATATCTCGAGAAATTCTACCAGTACAGAGGAGTCAAAGGAAAACAGTTTGGAAATTCCTGTTTTAGCACTCACTGTCGATTAGCACTCACTCGCGGCAAAATGGGCAGAAGCAAAGGCAATACCCTCAGGAAAGGCTGTAGAAGTCGCCAAGTTTTTGATGGAAATCATTGTAAGCCGATCGAACATTACAGCGAAAGTTTGCGCTATATTGTGTCCTTACGTTGCTGAGATTCTTTCTTAACACGACAACAAATGGTGTTCTGAATAATTACTTGTGAAGTCACTTGGCATATATGTAGATAGCACATTGTTTTACAATTTGTATTTTCCATGGAACTACGCAATTTTCTTAAACTTAACATTCTTAAAAACTACTAATTTTAAGTAAATTTAGCCATCCAAGTGTATTAAAGATATGGCTTGTGCCAAACTACTCCGAAAAAGATGCTGAACCCATTCAGCATATTCATTAGTGAAAAAAGTTCAAACTGGCGTAACCTAGCATGAACATAATCTAGCCAAACAGAGATTATTTAAACATTGTCTGGAGCGGAAATAAAGATTTTATTTTATGAACATTTGAAACCATTTGAAATCCATCTGTTTTCTAAACGGATATAAACACTGTACAAGAAAACACGAAATATACTTTTTACGAAACATACGTACCTACACATGTAAGCTGGTATAACTGACGTTCCAGAAGAAATTTCCTAGATTGAGCCACCACAACTATCGATTTGTAGATAAGAAGACTAACGTAAAGACTAGAAACAAGCACCATTCACTCCTTGACAATAATAAAGTCTGTAAATAAAACTCTGTTGTGAATTAGATAATGCATAATATGCTAGAGGGCGTATTAACTCACGTCGGATTTGTTGTTTCAAGTTTTCTAAACTCTCAGGTCTATCTTTATAAAACCTATTTTTTGTCTCCCGATAATTAAAAATCCAATGGGCTTAAGTCCGTTGAACGTGCGGGACACTGGATTGTCCCTCTTCTGCCAATCCAACGATTTTGGAAATAATTATCCAAAAATTCACGGACTGTTGCGGAATAAAGAGCAGGTGCTCCATCCTGTTGAAACCTAACCGTATTCATGTTCTCAGTTCTTTGGATATGTTGAAAAATGTTTTATTGCAGCAAGTTGCTTTCGTTAAAGGTCTGCATAGCCTACCATTATTAAAATTTAATCTTTTTTGGGTTCCGTTATACGTGCCATTTTATAAATTAACTAAACAAATTGTACTATTGGATACCACGTGTATAGCTGAAAAGAAAACTCGTCGAAACTAGGATTGAAACTGGAAATAAAAACTTTTAGTACAATATGAAATAAATAAACCGACTTCGGTCAGTACGAGTACGTACAGTAGGAAAGGTGTTTTTCTGTATTATTAGTTCAACTTTCAACAGTTAAATTATTTAGAATTTATTAAGTTTACTTCGCTTATTTTAAGTTAGCATCCTGTTGTGTCGTTTTTTTAGTTATTTTCTAACAATAAATAAAACACGGTTTATTGATCATTATGCGTTTCGATTGTAACGATTGTAAAGGTAAGAAATAGAGCTATCCAACGATATATGACACGTCATATGTTGCCATTTACAAAAACCCTGATGTAGCCATGCACATAACTTTATCATACGATAAACCAGTACCAAGTGGTGCCATACTGTATCAAAATAGAATCAGAATAAAGCTGTCAAATACTGGCTAACTAGTTTTAATGCAGACACGACCGATCTCGATTTGAATCCGCTCATGCAGCCAAACTATTAATTCTACCAAAAAATGTCATAGACATAAATTCTACAAAACTTCCTCTACTCTATCTTATTTTTTAACTATTTTGACGACAATTCAGAAATGAACGCTCATTTGCAAAATCGAGCTCTAAGTTTAGCCATGAAACTTCTAAATATGAAGTTCCGTCCCGATACCTTCAGTAGTTTCTCCAGAATCCTCGCCACAAAAAAACTGGCAGACACACACACACACACACACACACACACACGCACACACGCACACACGCACGTACGCACGTACGCACGCACGCACGCACGCACGCACGCACGCACGCACGCACGCACGCACGCACGCACGCACGCACGCACGCACACAGACACAGACACAGACACAGCACAGACGCAGACGCAGACGCAGACGCAGACGCAGTCGCAGTCGCAGATGCAGACGCAGACGCAGACGCAGACGCAGACGCAGACGCAGACGCAGACGCAGACTCAGACGCAGACGCAGACGCAGACGCAGACGCAGACACAGCCACAGCCACAGACACACACACACACACACGCACCATTTAGGGTAGCCAATAAAACATATTTCCGCTAAAATATCCAATTTTTTTCGGCGCGATTACAATACTTCATATGTACGATAAAGTGAAAATTAACGTTCCTTGAGACCCATTGTCAACATTTTAAAGGTTACCTTTCTTTTAAATTCAATATGTGCAACTGTTATGTTTTATTGACTAGAAATTGCATAAGTGATATACAAAGGTTCTAATAATGTAAATTATTTCGATCGAAATTTGTAATTTTTGATATAAGATACGAGATTCAACCACCTGATCAAGACGCTACCGAAGCGGAACGTAGTAAAATTTTATGTCGCTTGTCGGCGTTACTTTTTATTGGCCTCTCGTTCCAGAATTTCGACTGGCTCTGTTCTCTTTCAGTTTCACATCGGCAGGGAAATAAAGATTAAGTTTAGTAGCTGCCTCCATTGACATAAAAATCAGGTAAAGTCGTTTACAAAGTCGATTGTATTTCAACCTTATCTCAGAGAACATTTTTATTCGTTCCTGCAATGAAAGATTGTACAAATAAAAAATCATCGGTTTGCACGCCATAAAACTTTAAATGCCGCTTTTTATTTTCTTTGAGTATATCGATATTTAATTACTCGATATCGGATTAGGTATGTATTATGTAGGTATATGTAAAAAATGTCGACCAGACCAAAGGTATTAACAACTAATACTACATTGGATACGGAGGGTACGGATTATCTAGAAATTAATTTTAAATGACAACACATAAACCCTCAGTTGTCGTTGAGCAATTTACCCGGTATTTATTGAGCCGTAAGTGGTTGCACTACCCATCAGAGGCTTCTTTATGAGTATACTATATGAAACTATATGAAAAAAAAACTAGTAAGCAAATTATCTTCAGCCGCGCTGACATTAAAATACCCCCACCGTCAAATATTAAAAAGAAAGTGGAGTGAACCGATTTTGCCCATTCACGAACTTGTCCTTACTTTTTAAGAGATAAGCTTGTATACCAAATTTCAAATCAATTACTTACAAATTACGGCAGTTGTCGTGTACACAGACGGACAGACACACAGACATAGCTAAATCGAGTCAGGTTTCAATGCTGATCAAAAATATATATACATGTCTATACCTGCCACGCTTCCTTAAGGGTGATACAAATGTTGTGACAAACTCAATATACCCTACCACAGTAAATGTGGGGTATATAACTAGTAAGAAAATTATCTTCAGCCTGGCTGAAGTTAAAATACCCCCCACCGTAAAATATATAAAATAAGAAAAAATGGAGTAAACCGATCTTGCCCATTCGCGAACTTGTCCTTACTTTTTAAGAGATAAGCTTGTATACCAAATTTCAAATCAATTACTTCAAACTTACGGCAGTTATCGTGTACACAGACGGACAGACGGACGGTCTGCATTAATATAAAACTAGTTAGCCAGGATTTGACGTGTCAAACGAAAGTGTCAAACGCTGATGTTTTGACAATACCTACTGTCAATAGAATCAACAAAACTATCTAAAGGTCGGAAATGTACGCAGCGGCCAGCAAACGCGATCAACCGCGTCGTCCGGTATTCAAGGCCAGCTGCGTTGTCCGGCAGTATGTCACTTCTTATTGTTTTTTAAACAGGCATGTAAGAGCGTAATTTACCGATGGTAATTTATCGTCAATTTAAATTAGCGTTGGTAATTTATCAGTAATTACCGAAAATTTTAATTACAGTTGTTAATTTAGCGGAATTTAAAAATTAATTTCAAAACCCTTCTATCAGCACTTGCGTGAATGTACCCCACCACTCCTCAGCAGTCGACAAGTGCACTGTTGTTTGTGCTTTGCCTGGGAGGTACTTAGGGATGTAAGAGGTAATTTATCGGGTAAATTACTAAATAAATTACCGTAATTAATGGTAATTTCCTCATTTTTATTACTTAATTCACCGTAGCCAATAATGCACATTTAAAATCAGAAGCCATCTACCTACTATAAAATTCATGATTTAAAGCAATGTTCTGGTGATCCGGATAAAATGTGATCATTGGTTGCATTCAGCAGATCACTCCGGTTGGTAACTGTGAAGTAACAGGTTAGTGAAAATCTGCTAGATGTCACTTCTGTTGACCGGTAGATACCAACTTACGGTGGATCAGACGCCAGTTTTGGCATCAGAAATTTGATGGTTAGCGGTAGCGGTGAATTGAACCAGTGTTGGTTGCAGAACTGTTATTTAAAGCAAAGTAACTATATTCGGTATAATCCGAAGTGCATGTGGGTAATTGTGCTCTGCGAAATAATTCGTTTAACGATGTGTCTTTAGTGATATTTGAGGACCAATTAATACCAATCGAAAGTGGAAATTATGGTCGTTATCCTGGCGTGGTTTCTGAATTCATTTAGTTATTCTGCGAGGAGTCATAAGTGAGTAAACTATAACGATATTTGTTCGGCATCCACCTGTTTGCCTATATACGTTCGGTTTTTTAGTTGTACCAGTTTTTAAACTTTTTGCGGGATTCCTCGATATGCCGGCGTGTACGAGGTGCACTCAAAATGTTACAAATAAGTGTCCGAGTCTTCAGTGCGTGGGTCAATGTGGCGGTTTATTTCATGGTAGATGTGTCGGCCTGTCGTCAGCGGACCTGAAATCACTCATGACTGCTGAGTCTCTTTCGATATAATAATAATAATAAATGACTTTATTCAGAAAAAACACATGTCTAATACAAAAAGTTCAAAATTTGAAAAGGCGAAGTTCAGTCGAAGACTGCTTTTCAACTTAACCAGAGAGTAGAAAAAAATGAAATTTCAATATAATTTCTGCTATACATATACAAGCAATACAATTAGTACAAAGCTGTTGCGCTGAATGGTGAGGTCTGTATGAATTGGGCAAATGGACAAATTTATACGAAAGCACACACTGTCAGTGGAATGAGCAGGCGGGGAGCGAGCGGGCACACCCTATGCATTTATGCATTGTAGTTTATCTGGTTGCCATATAGGATGCTGAAATAGGATATCTTGAAGGTACGAATTGTAGAACATCTTGTAAGTTTAATAGGAAGACTATTCCAGACTTTAGTAATTTGGTAACGAAAACATTTCTTAAAAAATTCGTGTGCGTGAGTAGGAGGCGTTAGTTCCATTAAATCTAATGTTAAGCGTATGCACGTCCGACCTAAGCATAGCCTTCCTGTATAAATAAGGTGGCTTTTCCAAAGATATAATTTTAAAGTACAAACATGCTGAATGTAACATTCTTCGATGCTTCATATTTAACCATCTCACATCCAACAGCCGATGACTGATACGCTCTCGCCGGCGCACACCAAAAATCAACCTCAAGCACGAATTTTGCACCTTCTGAATCTTCCTTGCAGCAACCGATGACAAAAAGGAAGAATACACTACATCACAATAATTAAAATGAGATAATACGAGCGACTCGCATAGCATCGTCTTTATTCTCCTGTTTAAGAAATTTCGGCTGCTATATATTAATCTTAAATTAGCATATGCTCGCTGTGTGCATTTATTTATGAATTCATTAAATTTAAGGTTTTCGTCGATAATCACGCCTAAACTCTTTACTGAACTTGTGCTTGGTACTTTAACATTGTTTACAAAAATATTCAGATGCGACAAGATGGACTCACGTTTATTTTTCGGTGCAAATAGAATTAACTCAGTTTTTGAAGGGTTTATGACAAGACCATGCCGACGAGAAACATCAACAATGGCTTCGAGATCGCGATTGATATGGTCACATGCAGTTTTTACGTCATCTGGGAAAAAGGAATGGTACAGTTGGGTGTCGTCTGCGTAAAAATGTGAAGAACAGTAATTCAAGCATTCCGAAAAACGGCTAGTGTAAATTGTAAATAATAACGGGCCCAGTACTGACCCCTGGGGAACACCTGATGTTAGGCTGAGCTGTTCAGACACATTGCCATTCAAAGCAACATGTTGTCTACGGTCAGTTACATAACTATACAACAACCTTACCGCCACAAAATGAAGTATAACTTGCCACTAACAAACCACTAAAATGAAGTATAGCTTGCAACATTTCATGGTTTATGGTGTCAAACGCCTTAGAAAAATCTAACAGACATAAAACAGTAGCTCTCCCCCTATCCAAATCTGCAACGATGTCATCAACTATTGTTAATAATGCAGTGGCGCAACCATATCCCAGCCGGAACCCAGACTGCGTGTCCGGGAGCAACTTATTTTTATAAATATATTGTTGTAGTTGGAAAACAATAATCTTTTCCACCACCTCCGATAGCACCGGAAGTACACTTATAGGTCGGAGATGAGAAATATCGGAGATATATGCGGTTCGTGCCGTGGAGGAGGCGCGGGTTCGTCCGCGAAAACTATTTCTCCTGTCGTTGCTGGCTCTTTTTTGGATAATGCGCCTTCCGGCCGTCATAATACCTCTCTGGATGATGTGTTGAAGGCCATCCGTGAAGACCGATTTCGACAACAAGTATGACTCCCTGCTTGAATATGTTCAGTTCTGCAGTGACAAACTTTCCAAATATCTAGCCACCTCTAAACTACTTGACGATAAGCTTAAAACAATTGAAAAATTGTCAAAGGAGAATGCTGCTCGTAGAACTGATTTAGCGGCCTTGAACGATAGGATGGATGATCTAGAGCAGTTTTCCTAATCTGGGTATTCCTGAAGGAACAATTTAGAGATTCAGACGTCGACGCAATACATCGTTTGGCTCCAGCTCGCGCTGGGCGGGCCGCGGATATGAGAACTCCAAGGGCAATGGTAGTTAAATTTTCTAGAGGCCAAAAACGTGATGCATTCTTGGCGGCGGCGCGCTTACAGCGTAGAGTTTCTGCGCAGTCACGAGGGAGGGCAGCGCGTGGGCTTCCTGTTGACGGCGCCTCGGAGAGGTGTTATATTAATGAATACCTTACCTTGGCAAATAAAATATTGTTCCGATCTGCCCGTGATGCTGCTGTACGGAAATCGTATGGATTTGTCTGGACAAGGGACTCGAATTTACGTTCGTAAGGACGTTGTGTCGCGGCCTTTGCGAATTTCCTCGCAGAGGGACATTGATGAGATGACACATTCATTTTTTTATCAGAGCACGAAAGGTTTGCGATCCAAGTCTGACATAATTCGAACTAATCTAGTAATTAACAACAGTGATATTGTGTGCCTCACTGAGACATGGCTGACGAATGACATTGGCTCTTGTGAACTGTTCGATACATATGCATATGACGTTTATCGACGGGATAGGGCTTACCTCCCGGGAGGTCCCTCGCGCGGAGGTGGTGTTGCCATTGCTGTTAGTAGCAATATAGTTTCCTCGGAAAGGCCGGACCTTCAGTCGGCAGCGGAAGAGTTGTGGATATCAGTTGAGTGCGGCAGTGGTATGGTACATGTGTGTTTATATTCCGCCTAGAGATAACGCTGCCTTGACGAGCTTTGACGAATTTGTAGATTGTCGTGCCACGCTTGCAACCAAGTAAAATTGTAGTTATAGGCGATTTTAATGTCCCCGAATTAGCTTGGCCAGTCTCGGTGGACTGTTCTTATTGTACAAACTCTGTTCCTACCACCCCTCGGTCCAGTTTACTTATAGACACTGGTTCGTTATGGGGGTTAGCTCAGTTTAATGAAATGCTTTTTGTAAATGCTTTTGGCAATACGCTGGATTTAGTTTTCTGTAATGATCATAACATCGCTAGGATGGTCCAATCGGACGGGGAGTCCACGAGCGGGGAGCTCGTGCCAGAGGATGTTGCTCATACGACACTTGAATTAAATTTAATTTTTGACTTTGCAAAAGCAAATAGGACCACGCACAGAAGCATGTATAATTACCTAAAACGGATTATGAGTCTATGTTTACTTGCCTCTTGGACGTAGAATGGGACAACACTTTTGCTGGATTGGACACTGATGCAGCTACTGATCAATTCTATGATTGTTTGAGTTCTTTGGTGGAAGCTCCCAAAGTTTGCGCCTAGGAGTGACAGGTTTCCTAAATGGTTTTCCCGCACGACATAAAGTGTAGTTAGGAAAAAAAATAAATCAGTCATAAGAAGTTTAAATTGTACGGGAATCGATTGGATTATCTGTTTTTTTTTCTGTACCAGCGCCGGCGTTGTAAAGCCTTTATCAATGCTGATCGTACAGCTGATATCCGTAAGATCGAAAATGAAATTTCAAGTGATCCGAAGGTTTTGTGGATCTTTGCTAGGGAAAGAAGGTCCAACACTAACGTTATTCCATCCGCTATGACACATAATGGTTCAACCGCTACTCGGGCGGGTGCTATTTGTACCATGTTGTCTGAGTTATTTTCATCGGTTTTTGTAGAGTTCCCGGATGTTGACAACATTACTGACATTCATGACAGTCACATTATGGACGCGTACACCTCGAATACCGTGTCCGAACAGCGGTTTAGTCAAGACGAAGTTCTTAGTGGTCTCAGGTATATCCCAAAAAGAGACCCGGTCCGGATGGTTATACATCTGCTTTAGCTAAAGAATGTGCAGCGGGTCTAGCTAAGCCACTCACTTTGATCTTTAATAAAAACCTTACGTCCGCAGTGTTTCCTACAGATTGGAAACAAGCTAATGTCATTCCTATCTATAAGTCCGGTATCTCTAGCCACTAATTATCGACCGGTCTCACTGCTACCAGTATTCGGGAAAATATTTGAGAAGCTTGTGTATGAAAGCATGTTGGCGCACTTGAAGATGACAATCAGTCCTCAGCAGTATGGTTTGGCCCTCGAAGATCCGTTGCCTCTAATCTAGTAGAGTACACTGACTTCTTATTCGACCGCGAGGCTTTTGACACTATTAATCACGGTCCTACTCTAAGATGCAAATGTTTGGTGTGCACGGCAACATGTTGAGATGGATCTCATCTTACTTATCTAATCGTTCACAGGCAGTCACTTCGGAGTGCTATCCCTTCAGGAACGTAGGATATACTCGGACATCGTTCTGATGTTCCGAACATTAAGGGGGCACATCCGAGTAAAAAAAATTAAAAATTCGCAAATTTGTTTTTCGCTTACTTTAAAGTTTGAAATGTTAAGAATATTATCTACAAACTTCATATTGAAATTCCGACAATTAAAGTTATGGTTTGCCGAAATGCAGCGAATCGGGCGAATGACTACGTGCGTCGCTCGCTCGGAGCCATAATGCGCAGTTGTACGGGTAACCTACGCGAAATGTATACGACGGCGACGATGCGACGGACGAAAACGTCTGACGTGAATAGACGTGCACAGACCTGAACAACCGTGCAGCGAATACTTTTTTGTGCATCGTAGAATTGTGATACTTTAGTGAAATGGATCGCAGAAAATTAAATCGTAACAGTAGAATGACTAGAGCGGATAAAGAGAGTAATAGGACTCGCAAAGATCAACCGAAAAGGAGAAGACGCCCTGTAAATCGATATGAAGCTGAACAAGACTGTAGTCGTGTGAGTGCTTCGGCAAAGAAACTTAAAACGTCACCAGATTTAGAACCAAACATAAACTGTGATATCGATTATGTTTTTCTAAATTTTATCACCGTGTTTTCGTTCATCAGTGATCAGTGATGTGAAATGCAAAGTGTGCGGCGAAACAATAACAATCTCGAAAACTTCTACTCGTGGTCTCGGTTTCAACCTGAAAATAGAGTGTAATTCCTGTGAGCCCCGAAGTATTCCTTCTTGCCCGTATATTTCCAATGCATACAAAGTAAATACTAGGTTCGCTTTTGCTATGCGAATTATAGGGATCGGAATGAAAGGCATGCAAATATTTTATGGACTTATGGATCTAGCACGTCCAGTTCTTCAAACCACTCACGACGCTATTGTAAAAAATATTCTGGCTGCTTCGGAATCAGTACGCGAAATGATTTGTAGGGCTGCTGTGCAGGAAGAAAAGAAAGTAATGACAGAATCAACTAACGAGGCGCATGAGGGTTTGACCGTATCGGGGGATGGCAAGTGGCGCAAATGGGGATTTAATTCTTAGACAGGAGTATGCAGTATTATTGGTCATTACTCTGGCAAAGTACTTGATGTACAGGTTAAGTGCAAATACTGCAAAGCCTGTGAATCTTGGAAGAATAGGCAAAACTCTACTGAGTACGAGGAATGGGCTTTTGATCACGCTGATAAGTGTGATATAAATCACAAAGGTTCTTCCGGGAAAATGGAGGTTGGCGCAATGTGTGAAATATTTTCAAGATCAGAAGATAAATATGGAGTGAAATACACAAACTATATAGGCGATGGACACTCCCAAACTTATAAGGGTATAGTTGACAGTGCACCATATGGAGATACAGAAATTACCAAGAAAGAGTGTGTTGGACACGTCCAAAAAAGAATGGGCACGAGACTTAGAAATTGTAAGAAAAATACCAAAGGACTTGAAGAGGTAAATTGACGGGAAACCTTATTGACAAACTTACAATTTATTACGGTCTCGCAATTAGACGTAATAGTGATTCTGTGGAAAAGATGAAGAAAGCGATTATGGCCATCATTTTACACATGAACAGATTACTCTACGTGGTAACACTACCGGGGTGCCGGAAAGTGTCCGAGTAATTGTTTTAAGTTGATTTCCCTTCGTCGCAACACTACCGGAGAGCAGCCTCACTCTCCATATGGCCAAGAGGCTTAGACGGCAATAGTGTATGGGAAACTATTTTCTTTTGAGTACCCTTCGTCGCAACACTACCGGAGAGCAGCCTCACTCTCCATATGGCCAAGAGGCTTAGATGGCAATAGTGTATGGGTTGATGTTAAAAAATACCATTGGAGTGCAGCCTCACACTCCGGTCCGGTGGCTTGGGGATGGTATTAGTGAGCCGAAAACGTTAGGTTAGATACTGGTTTATTCTAAAAATCTTCGAGCTTATATACAAAAAGTCGTCTTAAAACTATTACAGTGGTACTAAAATCTAATAAAATTTCTTAAGAAAACACATATAACTTTGAATAAAAACGTTGATAACCACTGGATTCCAATTGCAAGCTGGACTGAGGATTCTGCTGACTCCGCGTGTGATCGCTTTGATTCACACAAAATTTCCTTGAATGTGGCGCGACCGTCCGCTGACTCCGCGTGTGTTCGCTTTGGTTTACACGAAATTTCCTTGAATGTGGCGCGACCGTCCGATTCTGCTGAATTGCACATGGAATACACACGTCTATATTACAAGTTTACCATTATGTCGCTATTTTATAATATGATGTGAGAATTCATCTTTATTATTCACATAAAAGAAATAAATTGTTTAATTAAATTAAACATATTGCCGACTCGACAAAAAAAAAACAAAAAATTATTAAAAATTAATAGCCTAAAAGAAAACAAAACGGAAACATAAAACCGATATTATTCGTGTTGTCCCTTTTGGTAGTGGATGTCCTTGTAGAGTGGCTGGAGCGGAATTTCTTCGGGCTGTACAACTTGGTCGGTCCCTCCAGTCGTCTTAGGTTTGGTTGGTTTCCATTTCTTCCAGAGTACGTATCCAGTCCAGATCAACAGAATAGTTGCTACTATTGATAAAGTTGTAATACCACTGGCTATGACTGAATGATGTTTGATAGTGTACCAGTGCATGTTCTGCAGCTCTTGACTCAAACCATGTTCTTTCATCGTTAGTGTTGTTAATGCGTCTGATGCTTTCAAAACTGGTTCTTCTTGTGTTAACTCTTGATGTAGATGGTTCAATGTCAACTGGAATCCCGGTGAGACCGGTTTGTTGTAGCTGGCTATTACTGGCAACTGTTCTTCCCTCTTGGGGGTGAGGATGTTCTGTGCCGTCTTGATGATACATTCCTGGGATATTTGAATGATGCCTGTTTGATTGACGTGTATATCTTCTCTTATACCGTTACAAGTGATGGCGATTCTACTCCGTTTCTCAGAGATAAACATCCATGTATTGGGCATATATAGTTTTTTCCATATGGTTGAGTAAAATTTGTTGTGAACAACTGGGCATGTTGTATTTTCAGTTCGGCGATATATTTCGTCGATGACACAGTTGGGGATTGTTTGTAGATCCTTTACTGTTGTTGTCTAATCTCTTGTCCTGCTGTAGTTGTTTAATTTACATAAAACATAAAACGGATATTATTCGTGTTGTCCCTTTTGGTAGTGGATGTCCTTGTAGAGTGGCTGGAGCGGAATTTCTTCGGGCTGTACAACTTGGTCGGTCCCTCCAGTCGTCTTAGGTTTGGTTGGTTTCCATTTCTTCCAGAGTACGTATCCAGTCCATATCAACAGAATAGTTGCTGCTATTGATAAAGTTGTAATACCACTGGCTATGACTGAATGATGTTTGATAGTGTACCAGTGCATATTCTGCAGCTCTTGACTCAAACCATGTTCTTTCATCGTTAGTGTTGTTAATGCGTCTGATGCTTTCAAAACTGGTTCTTCTTGTGTTAACTCTTGATGTGGATGGTTCAATGTCAACTGGAATCCCGGTGAGACCGGTTTGTTGTAGCTGGCTATTACTGGCAACTGTTCTTCCCTCTTGGGGGTGAGGATGTTCTGTGCCGTCTTGATGATACATTCCTGGGATATTTGAATGATGCCTGTTTGATTGACGTGTATATCTTCTCTTATACCGTTACAAGTGATGGCGATTCTAATCCGTTTCTCAGCGATAAACATCCATGTATTGGGCATATATAGTTTTTTCCATATGGTTGAGTAAAATTTGTTGTGAACAACTGGGCATGTTGTATTTTCAGTTCGGCGATATATTTCGTCGATGACACAGTTGGGGATTGTTTGTAGATCCTTTACTGTTGTTGTCTAATCTCTTGTCCTGCTGTAGTTGTTTAATTTCTTTCTTGAATTCTTCCATTTGTGCCAATCGTGCCATTTGGGACATTGTCAAGTCCATCTCTTCGACCGTCAGAAATCCACATTTACTTGGCAATCGTCTGGCTTTCTGAATGAATCTCTTGCAATATGACAGTACTCGTACCATTTTTCCCAGGGTGGAGAATTGCTTCGGGTAGCTGCATTGATTTAGCTCAATTGTAGTTTGGTGGCATCTTTTTGTTTCTTCCTTTGTATCAGTTGATTCCATTTGTTTAGGCCAGTCATTTTTATTGTTGAGCCATGTTGGACCATTCCACCACAGCGTATGGTTTTTTAGTTTTTCCGGACTGATGCCGCGTGATATGACATCAGCTGGGTTGTCTTCTGTTTTGACGTGCAACCAGGTGAGAGTTGGAACTAGACTGTTGATTTCTCCCACTCGATTGGCCACAAACGTCTTCCATCGTGACGGGTTTCCCTTGATCCATGCCAATGTAATCATGGAATCTGTCCACCCATGTACTGGCACGCTGTGAAAGTCTAATGCCGTCGTGGCCCTTTTTATCAGTCTTGTTAGTAGCACAGCGGCACATAGTTCAAGCTTCGGTAAGGTTGTTTTTGTTCTAGCGGGTGCTACCTTTGATTTTGAGACCAGGAGTGTGGTTCTGAGCAGGCCGGTATCATCTCTACTTGTATAACATAGATGACCGCTCCATACGCTTTTTCGGATGCGTCGCAGAATCCGTGCAACTCCATCGTATGCTTACTTGTATAGTTGATCCATCTTGGCAAAACTATTTCTTCTATTCTTTGGAGCTTTTCATGGAAATTGACCAATTTTTCCTTAGAATCTTCTGGTATTTGTTGATCCCAGGTTAGGTCTTGAACCCAAAGTTCTTGGATTAGCAGCTTTGCTTGTATTACTACTGGTGATAGCCAGCCCAGTGGATCAAATAATTTTGCTACTTCAGCTAGAATGGTTCGTTTTGTTATTTTCTCGGTTCGTGTTATGTTTACTTTAAACCGAAACGTATCACTATGCGGGGCCCAGTAAACTCCTAACGATTTCTTCAAGTCATCTTCTGAAATTTCTGTGTCCGCATCTTCTTTTAATCCTTGTGGTAAGGATTGTAAGAGAGCTTCTTTGTTGCTTGACCACTTGCGTAAACGAAAGCCGCCAGATTCCATCAAATTAATTAGCTGGCACTGTAGTTTAAGTGCTTCTTGTGTACTTTCCGCTCCCGAAAGTACATCGTCGACGTAAAAGTCTCTTCGAGCAACTGCTGCAGCTTGGGGAAATCGTCTTTCTTCATCCTTTGCCAATTGTTGAAGTGTTCTCACGGCTAAGTACGGGGCAGACGATGTTCCGTATGTTACCGTTGTTAGTTGATATTCTGCTATGTCTTCAGATGAGTCGAATCTCCATAGTATCCTTTGAAACGGTTGGTCATCTTTATGGACGTGGATTTGTCGATACATTTTCTCGATGTCGGCGGTGAATGCAACTTTGTGTTTTCTCCATCGTAATAGAATGTCACACAGTTCTTGCTGTAGTCTAGGTCCGACATACATTGTGTCGTTGAAACTGTTCCCAAGAGATGTTTTACTCGATGCATCAAATACAACTCGTAGTTTTGTTGTAGTACTTGCTTCTCTTATGACCGCTTGATGTGGAATGTAGTATTCTGCGGGCACATCTTGTGGTCGTACTTTTCTCATGTGACCAAGAGCTAAGTACTCCGCCATGAACTGTTTGTATTGATGTTCTAACTCCGGATTTTTTGTTAGCCGTTTCTCCAACTGTAGTAGTCTTGCAGCTGCTCTTGCTTTTGAATGTCCGAGTTTCGATGAATCTTCTCTGAACGGGATGCGCACGATATATGAACCATTCTTGTTCCTCTTCACCGTGTTGTTGAATATTTCTTCACATATTTGATCTTCTGTGGATAGGGAGTGTGGTGGATTCACTTCTTGCAGTTCCCAGAATCTGGATATGTCTTCTTCTTCCTTACACGTGATCATGCTGACAATCTTGATGTTTGTATCGTTTCCTTTTCTTATTGTTCCAGACAGAATCCATCCCAATTCGGTGTTTTGGCCTAGTATACCGTCGGGCGTTTTGACTAATCCTTCGTTGATGATGTTGCCATATACTTCAGCGCCTAAGATAACATCTATCGGACCTGGATTGTTATACGTTGGATCGGCCAGAATTCGATTTTGCCATTGATGAGGTTCTTGAAGGTGACATGTTTTGTTGGGTAGCGACTTTGTCAATTTAGATAAGATCAACAAATCTAGATCTAATGTAAAATGACTCGGAAAGCGTGGAAATATTTGTAAGTGCATCTTGTGCTTTGCTACTTTTGGTTCTCCGCTTCCGACGCCAGTAATTTCTGCACGAATCTTCTCTCTTGGTTTGGACACCATTTGTGCGGCAATTTCTGTTATGAAGGACGCTTGTGAGCCAGGATCAATCAGCGCTCTCAAGTAAATTGGATCTCCAGTTAGTGACTCCGCTTTAATAAGAGCGGTGGCTAGTAACACTATCTCCGGACTGGAGCTAGCTACCTTTTCTTCATGTCGTGGCTCCTCATGTGAACTTATGTGGGTGACGGTTCTTTTTTCGGTTGGAGGTGGTCTTTGGTCCCTGTGTAGAAGTGTGTGATGACGTTTATGACATTTGTAGCAGCTTCCTGAACTGGGACATTTCTCCTTCTCGTCATGTTTTAAACAGTTGATACATAGGTGATTATTTTTTGCCACTTGAAAACGTGCAGCCACGGTTAGCTCCTTGAATTTCTGACAGGCGGTAATGTAGTGATTATCCTTACAATGAGTGCATTTTGTTTGCCAGCTTGACTTGTGTGTCATTGGTGCACTACTGCTTGTTTTCCTTTTGTCATTCGAGATAGCTTCTAAGGATTGGAACCTGGTTTCCAAGAAGGTCATCAAGGTTGAAAATTCTTGAACCTCACTTGGATTCTTCAGAGACTGTTCGTATAGTTTGTTCGTTTCAGGATCCCATTTGCGAACGATTATGCGACTCACGATTGGTCCCCACGACTTAGTTGGAATGCCTATATTATTGATGGCTTCCAAGCATTCAGTCGTGACATCGTGTAGTTGCTTGATCTTTTCTATGTTTTCGTCCTTTGCGTATGGGAGGTCCAATATTTTGTCTATCATCTTTGATAACAGAAGGCGTTTATTCTGATATCTTTTTTGAAGTAGGTCCCATGCTGTTGTGTAGTTTGCTTCGCCAATTTGTAGGTGCTGAATTAATTTGCTTGGCCCATTCCGAATGTGTGTTTTCAAATACTGCATTTTTTCCGTATTCGATAAGGTGCTGTTTAAGTGTATTACCTTGTGAAAAATGTCAAAGAAATTGTTCCAATTTTCGTAACCGCCATCAAAGAATGGGATCTTTATTTTTGGCAGAGCTATGACATTGGGTCTTGTCTCAGCGTGCACTTCTTGCATATGGTGAAGTTTAATTTCAATTTCTTCTGTGACTTCTTCCACAATTTCCTCTGCATTCCGGTATTCATCATTGGTAAAATAATCTGTTTGAAATTCCATTTCGAATACTAATATTTCTTCATGTAGGTCTTGAATGGATTCCCACTGTTTATTGATCCTTTTCTGTAACGTTTCGTAGCGTATTTTGGTTTTGGTCTGCAGCAATTCTTGTTTAGCCTGGTTCAGGGAGGAGTGTAGTTGTTGTAATCGGATGGATTGCTTCTTTATTCTGCGTGCTTGTTCCCTGTCTTCGATGGTGGCATTCTTTCTTCTCTCTTCTTCATCGGCGTTTTCGAGTAATATGTTGGGATTTGGGTTGCTGGGTTTCGTCTCTTCGTCACCGGCATTTTCACGAAATCTGTTGGGATCTACGTTGCTGAGTTTAGCTTCTTCTTTCTGTAGATTGCGTATTATTTCTGCTAGGTACTCGGTGATCTTCGATATGCTTTTTGAATTTGTGCCATGTAATTCGTTTGGAAATAAGTGTGTTCATTTATTTCCAGTGCACTTATCTTGGTGTGGTTTACTTGAGCTTCTTCCCACAAGGTATCGGCGGTCGTTTGCCGAATGTTGGCATACGATGCTGTTTTTCTCGTGGGGGAATCCTTTTTCATGTTTTTCAACATTGTCATGAGTTGTAGTCCCAGCTCCTCCTGCTAACGGGCAAGTCTGTTTAGTTCTTCCATCGTGGATGCTGGGTATTTTGGTGGTTTGGCTTGATGTGGACTCTGGTTTGTTTGCCAAAGTTCCTTCTCCAGGGGCTTGGATGTGGACTGCCTTGAGTTGACTGGGCCGGAATATGATGCCGGTCGTCTTCTCGAAGGGCCGCTTTTGAATTTTGCCTTGTAGACTCAAGCTTGGACGCTGGAATATCTTCTCCAAGGGCTTGGAGTGGACTGCCTTGAGTTGACTGGGCCGGACTATACTGCTGGTCGTCTTCTCGAAGGGTCGCTTTTGTATTTTGCCTTGTAGACTCTAGCCTGGACGCTGGAATATCTTCTCCAAGGGCTTGGATGTGGACTGCCTTGAGTTGACTGAGCCGGACTATGATGCTGGTCGTCTTCTCGAAGGGCCGCTTTTGTATTTTGCCTTGTAGACTCTAGCCTGGACGCTGGAATATCTTCTCCAAGGGCTTGGTTGTGGACTGCCTTGAGTTGATGGAACCGGGCTGGGATGCCGGTCGTCTTCTCGAAGGGCTTGATGTGGACTGCCTTGAGTGGATGGAACCGGCTGGAATGCCGATCGTCTTCCCCAAGGGCCGCGTTTGTGTTCTGCCTTGTGGACTCTGGCGTGGACGCCGGAATATCTTCTCCAAGGGCTTGTTGCTCGACGGACCATGAACAGATTACTCTACGTGGTAACACTACCGGGGTGCCGGAAAGTGTCCGAGTAATTGTTTTAAGTTGATTTCCCTTCGTCGCAACACTACCGGAGAGCAGCCTCACTCTCCATATGGCCAAGAGGCTTAGATGGCAATAGTGTATGGGTTGATGTTAAAAAATACCATTGGAGTGCAGCCTCACACTCCGGTCCGGTGGCTTGGGGATGGTATTAGTGAGCCGAAAACGTTAGGTTAGATACTGGTTTATTCTAAAAATCTTCGAGCTTATATACAAAAAGTCGTCTTAAAACTATTACAGTGGTACTAAAATCTAATAAAATTTCTTAAGAAAACACATATAACTTTGAATAAAAACGTTGATAACCACTGGATTCCAATTGCAAGCTGGACTGAGGATTCTGCTGACTCCGCGTGTGATCGCTTTGATTCACACAAAATTTCCTTGAATGTGGCGCGACCGTCCGCTGACTCCGCGTGTGTTCGCTTTGGTTTACACGAAATTTCCTTGAATGTGGCGCGACCGTCCGATTCTGCTGAATTGCACATGGAATACACACGTGTATATTACAAGTTTACCATTATGTCGCTATTTTATAATATGATGTGAGAATTCATCTTTATTATTCACATAAAAGAAATAAATTGTTTAATTAAATTAAACACACATAACGTCAACCGACCAGATGCCACATTATGACGATTGTCCAACAGGGAACGATTCATGGTGTACTTGGCAGCGAGCTAAAGCTACCAATACATTGAACAGCTACCAGCATAAGACACCTCTTCATCCGGTTGTTGCCGAAGCTATAAAACCAATTTTCGTAGACCTAAGTTCTGAAAATTTATTGGAGGATACACGCAAAATTCAAATGAGAGTCTCAATAACGTGATTTGGCGGATAGCACCCAAAATTCTCCACAGCAGTTCAAACATTGTAAACATTGTAAACATCAACTTTCAACTCTGGGGCAAAGTCGTATTTGCAAGTTTTGGATGCATTAGGCATCAAAGTAGGAAGAAACGCTACATAGTATTGCGAAATCGTAGATGAGAATCGCGTGACTAGCGCCGAAATTCGAACTCGCAACGCAACCCGTGAAGGGGAATTCAGCGAAGACAAGCACGCATTGGTGCTGATGATGATGCCAGTGCTGCAGAGGGCTTACTTTATGGACCTGGAATCGCTGATTAACGGTAACGTCAATTTTATTATGATATATCATGATGACCATTTATTGCCAAGTGCGTAATTTCTTTGCCAAACTTTGTACGCAATTATCTCAAAACATACTTTTTAAAGGCGGTCCCTAAAATATTTGGAGAACGGCTTGAGCAATTTCCTCCAAATTTTGACACAATCTTGTTGGATATGTTATCGAGTTCGTAACGTAGGATTTTTGCTTTTACTGAATTATTTTTTTTTAATTAAGCGGTGAGATATAAAGGAGAAAAGCATACTCCTATAAAATGCCTTTCTCCTTTATATCTCACCGTCGATTAACCAGCTTTCCTTTAATTTCCATGGGCTATGGTGCACATGGTGTGTACCAGTCACCTCCGGCGCGGCGTCACTTCTTGTCTTCGAATCCTGAAGATGTTGCGACTGAAGCACCAAATTGGCGACATTGGTCACCCCCTGTAGGTCTCCATTTGAGTGCTTTTCCATTGAGTGTCCATCTTGCTCCTTGGCTATACCGTACTGATGAGGACTAATAGTCCGAAACACGTGTCTGCGGTTGCTTCTTCGATCTTCGATCTTCGTATGACGGAATTGCCCGACAAATGCCTTTCTCCTTTATATCTTACCGTCGATTAACCAGCTTTCCTTTAATTTCCATGGGCTATGGTGCGCTTGGGGTGTACCAGTCATCTCCGGCGCGACGTCACTTCTTGTCTTCGAATCCTGAAGATGTTGCGACTGAAGCACCAAATTGGCGACATTGGTCACCCCCTGTAGGTCTCCATTTGAGTGTTTTTCCATTGAGTGTCCATCTTGCTCCTTGGCTATACCGTACTGATGAGGACTAATAGTCCGAAACACGTGTCTGCGGTTGCTTCTTCGATCTTCGATCTTCGTATGACGGAATTGCCCGACAAATGCCTTTCTCTTTCATATCTCACCGTCGATTAACCAGCTTTCCTTTATATATAAATATATATATATATTTACAAAAAATATTATTCCATTATCTCAATATATATATACTTTAAAATAAAAAATATTTGAATAGCAACAAATGAATAGTTTTTCAGATAATAATTCCAAGAATTCCCCTGTTTTTTCCGCCTTTTACTCGGATGTGCCCCCTTAAGAAATTATTTAGGTAGCTCGACTCTGTTGTGTAGAATATCGTTGAGTGTCCCCACTCGTCATCTTCGAGGAACGCGAGTGTTTTGGTGTGCAATCTCAAGAACGAACATGCACAGAAACTCGCCGATACTGCGAAGGTCGAGGGTTGGTAGTGAACCTAGATTTTTTCAATTGCCGATGTTCTCCGCGGTGTCAGTGGATAGTTTTCGGGGCGCACTCAGGCGCATTTTTGTGAGATCATTTAGAGAAGATATTAATTGTAAAACGTGCACCTTCTTTTTCTTTTCATGTTTGTTTTGATTATTTGCTTTCTGGAAGTCCAGGATTCAAGCCCAGGTTAGGCAGGGGATTTTCGAAATACTACGTCACCCCGACTGCCGCACAGACAAACCACCGGCTTTGTACATATGGCAATACCCCCCCCCCCCAAAATTGTTTTTGAGAATAACAGAAGCCCTTAAGTTACTACTATTTTTTTTATAAACTTAGATATTTTCTAGATTTTTTTATCATTTTCAAAAAGTATGTTTCGCTAAAAACTATGAAAATAACTGCTGAGACGCACACGCCACTAGTTGTGCAGTTTTGTAGCGTCGCGTCGCCAAGCGTTAGCCGCTATAAGCGACGTCCGGCACTACTATCAGGCCGTCGCGATGTTGTAATTTTCTTGCGGCGTCCCACGACCATCATATTCTCAGATCCATTGTCACTAGATATTATAGCAGTTAATAACTTTGAGTTATGCCAAAAATAATTTATTAGTAAAATTATAACAAAATATTGTCTGTAAAACCTAGTAAAACGTGTAAATATGACAAAATGAAGCTTGTAGAACATACATTAGTATATGGTATTAGAATTAGGTCATGCGTCTGTGGTCCGACTCGTCTCGGAGCGGCCAAAACAAACCCGATCGCGGGACGAATCCGGTGAACGAATCCGCTGTCATTTAAATGTATTATAGCAGTGCTTGGCAACCGGACGTCGCCGCTGGCTTTAGACGCAGGCCATCGCTACAAAACTACACTTTTACAAAACCAATACCGCGACCAGTTTCTCACATTGGCGTTCTCATTGACACAAAGACTGTGTTCAACACTCGAAACGTTGCTATCAGAATCAGTCACACATACACACACACGTTGGCTGTGTCCAACTTAACGACAAAAAATAGGTGATCCATCTTATGATGTCTTAGAGAGCTGTCAAAGTTAGCTGGCCGATACTAGTCCGTTGTCATCACAGCACATCCCCGTAACTCCTATCGGATCGTCGTGCTCATAAGTCGTGTTGTTCTTTATTAATGTTAACCGGGATAGTTTCTGTGGCTGACACACCGGCCCTTTTCCAGCGGCGGTAATGAAGATACGAGATAGAGGTGACAGCCGGAATGGTCTAGAGTGGAAAAAGATGTCGAAATAATTAATTCGTCTAATCGGTTTGTATCGAAAACCCGGACTGGCTCTCCGCTTTTAATGTTCTATTTTCATATTTGATTTAGATGAGTTGAAATAGATATCACTGGTCTGAATGAATTAAGAATTGGTGGAATGGAGAAATATTTGTATATTTGTAGACTAACATAAAGTGCCGTGACCGCTAAAATGTCATTGATTGGACATATTTGACTGTTTCTTTTAAATGTACCTTTAATAGTAAAAACAAATTAGCGTGTTCTACGTATGAATATTGCGTTAACATAACAGTCTACGACAAATAATTTAAAATGAAAAAATGTGTGGGATATTTGAAACAAAGCACAAAAAAGTTTTTGTGCTACCTTTAAATAGATGACATATTTCACGCATGTGTAGTCCGATGTTTTGCGAAATACCAATTATTCTGTAATTAATTTTTGACACAAAGGGTCTGTTGAAAATGATCTAATTTCAAGATAATAACTACAGATGTCGTCGCGTCGACAAAGCCCAGTTTACATCAATTGAATATAAAAGAAACAAAAAGATATAGCGCTGCTGACCGCCTAGCTATCAATGAAACTTTTAGCGCATTTTTTAGCTCGTTACCACAATTTGCTTTGTCAAGAGCAATTAGAAATTCAGTGTCAATTTTATTTTTTATATTACATATTATTTATTACCATGTAGATTTTAGAAGTTGGTATTGGGAAATTATTAAAGGAAAATATATAGAAATTATACCAAATAGCTAACAAGCAGACAGTAGACTGAGGCGACAAACGGCTATCCATTTATTTTTCATTGTCATACAAGTAGTTAGTCATACACAAAATGAAATTGATTTTTGAAAATCTGTTTATTGTATGCAGTAGTTATTTATGTACCAAGGGCATTAGACAGATGTTTATGCCCCGAGGGTGACAGTTTAAAAAGTGCGAGGGCCGATAGGCCCGAGAGCTTTTTAAGTCGCCCGAGGGTATAAACATCAAGTAATGCCCGAGGTACATACAAAATTTTATGTCCTACAATGGTTTTGTTCCTCCGTTTGAATAATATTAATAAATATTTTGATGATATCAAGTCTACGGAGTTGAATAACCATAAAACAATTCGGAGTTGAGTGTCAATACAGACAATTAATTGTCAAACTTATATAACCTTAACCGCCAATAATAATTGACATTGACGATTTAAAATTTACATATTGAATGACAAATATTTGATATATTTGACATATAACCATGGCAATCCTTTATGCCCCAGGGCGCAAAAAGTAGCTGTTTTCGTCCCGGTAACTAAGATGTAAAATGTCACTTTATGATCATATAGGACATAAAAAATTTTACAGCATCACAGTATGCGCAATGGAACTTACAAAGAGGGCCTTGCAACGCAACAGAATCATTATAGTAACCGACAGCCAAGAATCGCTGAAAGCGCTAATGGCATATGAAACAAAGTCTGGGCTTGTCCTAGACTCCATCCGAGCACTGAACAAGCTGGGAGAGACAAACACCCTGAAACTGGTATGAACACCAGCACACTCCGGTTTACCAGGGAATGAGAGGGCCGACACCATTGGACCCGAACCACTTGTTGGTCTATCAACAGACACAGAACACTGAAGAAACCATCCAGGACAGACCCACTCAAGGTTCTTTCTTGGAAGACCTTTTGCCAAATTGGCTGAGGATACGCTCAAGATGAGCAAAGCTGACATCAGACTGTGGATGGGAGTGGTAACAGGACACTGCCCAGTTTACCGTCACCTCCACAGAATGGGACTGACCGAAGACCCTTTATGCAGGGGCTGCGGAGAGGAGGAAGAAACTCCGATACACCTTCTATGCTCCTGCGAGGCCTTCGTTAATGACAGATGTACATATCTGGGGGAACAGAAGGTGAACCCAGATGAGATGCGAGGAACTAACCCCAGAAAAATCCTGAACTTAATCAAAAGGACAGGACTAATGAGCTAAAACTCTTGAGGGATCAAAAGGATTACTAACCGCAGTGCGGGTGCCGTGACAGTTGTAATACTTATGTATATCGCAGGTAATTTAACTACATTGCTGGCAGGAAAATAGTTGATATCCGAAATGGTGAAAATTTTCGCAGGCGTTGTGAAATAAAAATTAACACCATGGAGGCTGTTGAAATAAATGACAAAATAAAGGAACATAAATTTGTTAGTGTTGATACGATTGAACATTGTGAGGGAGTAATAAATCTATCCTAAATGTAAATATTAACGCCTTGTGCGATATTATTTTCTAAATCCATGCTGGAGTGAATAATTTCCAAAATGGTATGATTTATTTCATAGAGTGAACACTTGACCCTTTGGTAATAACAGTACGCTATAATATCGCCACAAAGACGGTTCGCTTCACAGTTTCTTGACTTCATTTGAGTGACGTTGATTATTGATTTGTTTTAATCCATTTTACATTAGTATGTATTTAGCATGGAGCAGTTTAGTTTGGAAGCAAATACATTTAATAGAGAGTATGATGTCGTACTAGGCAGACGTATAGAGAACCGGTCCGTAATATTTTTATCATTTTCGGTAGTTATAGCCAAAGTAGTAACGCGTGTTAGTGTGAAAGTTGCGTAAGTTGCGTTAACCTCTCTGCGTTTACTGAGGACATAACGAAAACTATAGCAAGTTTCCAAACGAAATTGGACCAGGCTATATCGCAAAATTCTACAGGTGATCAAAAGACTTTGTTCAGCCTTATCGGTGACAATTTTAAAGTGTTCCAACCCACTGTACTTAGCTCTATTAATAAATTAATTGAGTTACTGGAACAACTCAACAAACGTATGGACCGTCAGGAAAACTACTCACTAAGAAATTGTTTGATTTTCCATGGGATGACGGAACATGATAATTTTTTTTTTGGTATGTCGCCATGTGTACAAAGCCTGTTGGCTTGTCTGTGCGGCGGTCGTGGAGACGGAGTATTTTTAAAATCGTTGCCTAACCTGGGCTTGAACCCTGGGCTTCATAGTGGAAGGCATTCGCCTTATCCAATAGGCCACCTCCGCTCCGCTGAAACTTATGAAGGATTAGAAGATGAAGTCCGAATATAATCGACAAGTTAAATGTTGATTCTAATTGTGGAATAATCGATAGATGTCATCATCTGGGTCGTCGTAAGAAGACTGTTGGAAATAAGCGAGTCGTAATTGTAAAGTTCGTTTCATATAAGAGCAGACAAAGTGTGTGGTCTAACAAAAAGTACTTGAAGGGTACTGGGCTTGTTATAACCAAATCACTATCAAAAACAAGGTTGGATGTGTACAAAGAGGCAAGAATAACTTATGGTGATGCTAATGTATGGACCATGGATTCCTGAATAGCTATCAAAATATGGAAGGAGTATCATAACATCGAGTATCAAAGTGAATTGGATAATCTCAAATTGAAGTATCCCACAAAAGGTCAAGTAAAAACTCGATCACAAAGAAATAAATGGGCTGAAAAATTTGGATGATGGGCCGTTTCTGTGAATATGGTGAATGTGCTTTGCTCTTGGTAATATTGCGAATTTTAGTTGTTAATTTTCTTTTCTCTATTTCATTAGGCTTAGAAGTCGTACTCTATTTTTTTGTACTCAGCTTGTAGTGCGATGGTTTGCTTTGTATTATTGATTTATTGCTTTTAGTTTGTCTATGGATATGAAGCTGGCGCATTTGAATGTGTGTTCCTTAACCTCTAAATTCAGCAGATTTGCTTTACGGTGGTGCATATGAGGTTGTGGGTTTGAGCAAAACTTGGCTTTCTCCTAAGATTGATTCTGCCGCGATTGGTATTGATGGTTTTGTGAGGATCGAGGTGCAAGAGGGGGAGGTGTCGCGTTCTAAGTGAAAAATTAAATTTTTTATAGGTTAATTAGTACATCTGATGCCATGGGGCAGCTTTGGATATCGTTTTTGATTGATAGGTTACGTTTTGCTGTTGGTGTGGTATACAAACCATCTAGATTTAATTACTCAATTTTTATTAATGAACTGGAAAGTACTCTATCCAATGTAATGCCAACTCATGATATTAACATTAATTTACTCGATAACTCAAATGCAACAAGCGCATTTTTTGACCTGTTAGATTCGCTTGGCCTTTCTCAGATAATCCCTTCTCCAACAAGAATTACGGCGAGCACACAGACTCTTAAAGATGTTATTTGTATTTCGGATTTGCACATGGTACGAGGTGGGGGTGTTTTGCATGGTATCAGTGACCATGAGTTGGTATTTTGTGATATTGGGTTTGTTTTTCCACCACAGTTTCCACAATATAAAAATTAAGTAGTTTCAAATATTTTAATTATGAAAATTTCTTGAGCGATTTATATGATATTCCATTTTTCTTTATGTTTGATTTGACTGATATCAGTTTACTATCAGTTATTGCCTTCCACGCTCCTATTAAACGCTGCAGGTTTACGAAACCGCCAGCACCTTGGATAAAACCCACAGTTAGGCAAATGCAGGGACTTAGAGATGCAGCATTTAGAATTTTTAAAACAAGAAAAACAACGCAAGCATGGTACGATTACAAGCAGCTTAGAAATCTGACTAATGCCGCAGTTGACAGAGAAAGAACAGTTTTCCTGGAGAGACGGGTACAAAGCAAAAGGGGTAATCCGTGGAAGGCGTTGAGAGAGATGGGTGTGGGTAATTTTAGGAATTATATTATACCGCAACATCTTGGTTGCCCAGATGATATAAATAATTATATTAACTCGGCTTTGGCCCCATTTCCTCTTGATAATGACCAAGTCACATTTTCAAATAGTAAATGACGTCGATGTCGTACACGCTATCAACTCGGCTAAAACAAGTGCGGTAGGCATCGATACATTGAATATTAAGCTTGTAAAACTTACCTGTCCCCATATTGTGTCATATTTAAGACATATTATTAATGCTTGTTAGTCTGCGGGGATATTCCCAGCAGCCTAGAAGGTTGTGTTGGTGTTGCTCATCTTACGTTATATTTATGAGAATAAGCTGCTCCCTGATACCCAATCTGGGTTCCGACCGGGGTTGCTGAGTTAGATAAAGGTAAGGCTACTCTTTTGTGCCTGTTAGATTTCTCAAAGGCGTTCGACACCATAAACCATGATATTATACTGAAGTCAATTCTTCATTTTATTGGGTTGGATGAAGTGGCCGTGAAGTTATTGTATAGCTATGTGACTGAATATAGACATGTTGTTTTAAATGATAACGTTTCTGAGTCTCTCAACTTAACATCTGGGGTTCCGCAAGGCTCAGTTCTTGGCCCATTATTATACATGGTTTACACCAGCCGTTTTTCTGACTATATAAGCCATTGCGGATCGCATTTCTATGTAGGCGATACCCAACTATACTACTCCTTTCTTCCGGGGGACGTAGACATGGCTTGTGAACATATTAATCGACATCTACAGGCCATCATTGACATTTCTCGTCGGCATAGTCTTAATATCAATCCATCAAAGACGGTTAATTTTGTTTCCAACACAAACTAAGCGTGGATCGATCTTATCCCAACTGAATATTTCTGTAGAAAATGTTCAGGTACCATGCTCTAAATCAGTTAAAAGTTTGGGCATGATTATTGACGAGAACCTTGGCTTTAATGATCACATAAATAAGTGCACACAGCCAGCATACGCGAGCTTAAGACTAATATATAAGTCAAAACTTTTTAAATAAGACAATGAAGACGATGCGATGTGAGTCACTATGTGAGTTCCAGCCAGGAAGATTCAGATGGTACAGACTTCATGCTTGAGGTAAATTTTCTGTATTCGCCGCCGAAAAAATATAAGTTATAAATTATTGGATGTGCGATGGTTGAATACGAACATCGATGAATGCTACATTCAGCCTGCTTATATTATAAAATTACCTATGTCATCAGAAAAGCATTAGATTTAAGGGAACTTTGACGCCTCCTACTCACGTATAGGAATTCTTCTAGTCTTAAATTTTCTACCAGTTAAAATTCAAGAATATTCTACAATCACTTGCTTCAAAGTACAATACTTTAACATCTTGCTTGCCGAACAATTTGGGGGCGAAAATGCTTAGTTGAAGGCTACATCCCACTGGCCTGCTTTATCGCAATGCATTTATTTTTAATTATTGTCTTTTTTTCATGTTTTGTCTAAAAGTTCAGTGCAAATGCTTCGTTACTTCGTAATTGTAATTGCTATTATGCTTCTGACATTATTTGTGCAAGTGCAGCATGGGTGAGACATCAATTTAATTTTCATTTTCTGTACTCTACTTCAATTTGGTTAAGTTGAAAAGCAGTCTTTGACTGAACTTCACATTCACGAATTTGTACTGTGTTTTATACTAATATTGTATATTTTTGTTTTTGAATAGTCATTTATTATTATTATTTATTCTTCAAAACACACGATACAATACATATACAAATACAATAGATACTATAAGTTGCACAGGCACTCGCTGTTTCATCTCTGCCTCGTTCCTCGCCTCGGGATATGGACCGGGTCCTTCCTCCGGGTATCGGTATTAGCGGGTGCAATTACTACATTATTAACAGATCGAAATTTAAATACATCCTTCTTTGACCCTGCCGGGCATTTAATTTCAGTGGGATTGGTAAGTTCCGGGCTGTCACGTCCTTTGCTTAAAGATTCGTTTTACTCTGGTCTTAAATGGACTTAAATTTAAGTCACCCTCGGGCGACTTAAAAAGTGCGAGGGCCGATAGGCCCGAGACTGTCACCCTCGGGGCATAAACATCCGTCTAATGCTCTTGGTACATACATAACTATTCTTTCTCTTCAATGCACATTCATCAGACTTGATTGCTCCTACCTCCTTTCTGCAGTCCAATATCTTGTTGCGGTTTGCCTTATTCGTCAAGTCCACGACGATTGGGGCACGTTCTTGCCTCCCTTCCTATCTCTTACAGGGTATGATATCTTTTTTTTTCAAATTTGATATGTAAGTTTTTCATAATTTTTTCCACGATTTCTTCTACGTTCTCGATTCCGCTTTTTCTGCCTGTTGCTCAACTCCAGCTATTAATATGTTATATTCAATTTTCTCTTTTTCACTGCGTTCCATTGTGTCTTCCAACATCTTTATTCTTTCTTTCATGGTGCCCTTTTCTTTCCTATCATCCTTGAATATTTTCCTTAGCTCTTTGTTTTCCTTTTCAATTCGTTCCAGTGCAGTGTATCGGACATAAATTGAATGGATCTTTTTATTCCATTGATTCACTCATTTCGTCTAACTTATTTGGTTTAGACTTGCTATCGCAAGAGTGCACCGTTCCATTGCTTTTAGTTTAAGGTTTCTTTTTTGTCATTGTATTTTTTTTAAATTTTGTTTATTTATTTTTTTTCTATTTTTTATTCTTTTTTACACTTAAGGTATTTAGAAAGGGAAGGGGCCTACAAAGACAGTGGGTAATAAATAGGATTGGTTGTTATTGGGGCTTCCTGCGCACATATTCCAGCTTAAGGTGACCGGTTTATATGTGACGATGAAAAACGCCTTTACGGGTATAAATAGTACTCACAGTTTGCAGTTGTTTTGGGTTAATTCCCTGATTTCTACCGCCGTATTCACTGTATTATGATGATGCTCAGCTTGCGAGGAAACCGGTGAAAAACTCTTCACAACAATATAAAATTTATCTTTTGTTTCTCCAGTTACACCTCTGAAAACTGTTACCAGTACGTATCACTAAAATGTTATTTTTTCAGTTAATACGGAAAAAAAGTGGATAAGAATTGTAAACGAGATTTTAATTTCGTCGAAATTAATACGACAGATAACGACAGTACTTATATACGTATGCACTTAGTATCAAAATATCTGTCAAATCGTGGCTAATGCAGATACGACCGATCTCGATCAAATAGAATCTCATTTACTATTAATTTTATATATAGTATGATAAAGTCATGTGTCTGGCCACATCAGATTTTTTACTACATGTTGGCACCGTGGTTGTAACCACTTCATAGCCACCGAGAGTAATGAACATAACTGCATTTTTTTGATTCCTTGGTGATACAAGTTGACTGTCAATATGTGTTTGTGTTCAGAATGTCATCCTGATTGAAAATATCAGAAAAATTATGTTGCATTTAGGGTTGGTATTTGCACCTACCTATACCTAAGTCTAAAATATTTTTGTGATACCTCTGTCATTTTGTTTGCCCTGTTATACTCTGTTAACTGAGAAGACACGGCGTCGGTGTGGAGCTGAATTTGAACATAAGAAATATGAGATGCTTTGCACACACCGCCGCCGATACATCTTCACAATTAACAGGCTTAAATAGCACAACAAATCTGTCAGATCTGTCAGGTAACTATTGACGACTTTAGAGTTAGGAGAATTTCAAAGATCTCGAAAGACGGCAGTTATGCTAACCTCAAGAACATCGAAAAAAATATATTATTGGTTATTAAAATTCTTACAAACTTCATTCGTCTATATTCGTAAATAAAAAATTGGTGTCATAAATAATAGTAGGATAAACAAAAAAGAAGAAAACATATTTTGTCTTGTTTTGGTAGTCATTTTTCCTCAGAATATGTTCCAAATTTTGGTTTTTGATTAGGCTCCCAAAATGACCATAAATGCAAAGTTTAAACTCTGTCGAACTTTTTAATCTCAAGTTTGTTGTCTCTATTGACAGGACTGATACAATTTTAGAATTTCGTGTTGGTAAATTGAGCACTAATTGAAATTACTTTTTATTAGTGTAAATTTTGCTCTGTAAGATACGTGGCTTAAACAAATATTGTGCACATACGAATGGACATTTATTTTACCAATTTGACATGAAATTACAAAGCGATAAGATATACATAACTTAGTGAACAATGCCGTGTGTACACGCAGGTCCAAGCTTGTTCCCGCGCATTACCATACACAACGTGTACTATCTGTTCCTTTGCACGGTTACTCATTGTAAAACTGAGCCGAGTGAAGGAGCGACTTTCCCATAATTGTATTAAACAATTGAATCCGTTATTATATCTGTAAATTCGTGAAATATTGCCAAACGCCTGCGAGCAGTTCACATGAGTGGTAAAGACACGACTTCAAGAAGACAGATAGGTACCTCCTTTGTCGATTTTGGTATTGCGCGTATGTCTCCAGGTATTTCGTGAACAGACGGAATATTTAGAGAGTCTTAAATGTCATTCCCATGGGGTTTAGCTCTTATTGCAGTAACTTACCATAAATCTACACTGAAAACTGAAATTACAGCTACATGATATATTTCTGTGGGTAGCTTCCATTGTACCTTTCTTTTTTATTTTCAATAGTACCAACAGGCCTACCTTTTGGCGTTATTTACTCTGAGATTATGGAATATTACTATCATGTGGGTTAGTTTGGAGGTATCCATCTCTGAACCTTGTGTGGTGTCAATGTATTGTCGCTTGTTTATTTTAGTGGTCAAATATATTATTAACGGAACGGAACATTCACACTCACAGATACGCCAACATTTATTTTATCTTCGCTTGGTCGGTGGCGACTAATACTGGTGTGAACATTTGGCTCCGGCTTTGGACGTACCGGGAATTGTGAAAGGGAAGTGAATGATTTGTTGTGTTGTGCATGCGCATTTGATTCTGGCCTATAATAACATAATCATACTAGAAATAGTATATTGTGTACCAAGCCGCGAAAGTGGTTCTTTTCCGGGTCGAGAGAAGAGTTGCACAGGCGAGCGTAGCGAGCCTGGACACCATTTTAGGCCCGGAAAACCACTTTCTGGGCGTGGTGTACACATAATTTTTTTCCTACACAACAATATCGTAATAAAATCACCCATTTCTAAAGACTGGCATATTGGCTTTTGACAAATAAAAATACGTTGACGTTTTATTCGCAAACGTCAAACCGAATCGAAAGCTGTGTTTTAATTGGACAGACCATTCGGTCGCCACCTATAGGGACAATTATTTTCGCGGCTAGCGCTGAAAAGGGTTCATTACAGGCCTAGCTGGGCCTGGCGGGCAAATAGCATCTTTCGCGTCTCCATAGAGATTCGAAAATGACATTTTCGCATCGAGTAGGATAAAAAAATATTTTAGTAGAACAAATGGTAGTAACTCTGATTTTAACTACCTAATAGAAAAAATCTGATATGGCCAGGCACATGACTTTATCATACTATATATAAAATTAATAGTTAACTGCATGAGATTCTATTTGTTCGAGATCGGCTATGTCTGCATTAAAATAAAACTAGTAGAACTAGACAGATATCTCGATTAAAGCTGCGTTCGGATATTGTACACCGTTGACACCAGGTACACCGTCCAAATGACCCTTACGTGTTATTGGGTGTAAAAGTGTAACGGTGTTCAATATCCGAACGCAGCCTATATTGACAGTAGTATTTTCAAAACATTAGCGTTTGACACTAGCTACTGTCATTAGAATCAAAAAATCTGACATATCCTGGCTACTAGTTTTAAAGCAGTACGACCGATCTCGATGAAATAGAATTTGCTCATGCAGCTAAACTATAAATTCTACCAAAAAATGTCATATACATAAATTATAGAAAATTTCCTCTCCTTTAATTTATTATTTAACTATTTTGACGACATTACACAAATAGCGGCTCATTTGCAAAATCTTCGAAAAATGCTATGAGTAAACCACCAGTTCCTTTGGACCCTTTTCAGCAGAAAGCTTTTCAGCTCTGAAACTTCTAAATATGAAGTTTCGTCCCGATACCTTTAGTAGTTTCTCCGGAATCGTCGCCACAAAAACGGGTACACACACACACACACACACACACATCCACACACACAGACATTTTTTTGTACCTTGGTCAAAAATGTTCAGGGGACCCAAAAAGACATATTTCCGCTAAAATCTCAAAAATTTTTTTGGCATGATTACAATACTTTACATACTGCGTATGATAAAGTAAAAATATCATTTAACTTCTAAGTCTAGATATCAGCATTTGACATATTTCCAAGTTAGTTTTTGTAATTTGTCAAAATACGATGACAAGTGACTTGATGCGGACAAACAGTGAACAAAGTCGAACAAGTAAAAACTGTTTGTTTTTTGAGAAATTACGTAGGTACTAATGTGAAATGCTCTTCACAAATAAAAGTCTTAGTTGATTATTGACCTTAATTTTTTATTTGAGCTCCATGTAATCGCCATTTTAGTGTAGGTACAATATAATGGAAAAATAAAAATAAAAGCAATTATACAGTAAACCATACAATTATAGAGTGCACCACTGTTTCCTTTATCATGCGTAGTATGACAAAGTATTGGAATCGTGTCGAAACAAAGTATGAGATTTTAGCGGAAATATGTCCTATTTGGTCCCCTGAACATGTTTGAGGAAAGTAAACAAAAATGTCTGTGCGTGCGTGCGTGCGTGCGTGCGTGCGTGCGTGCGTGCGTGCGTGCGTGCGTGTGTACCTGTTTTTATGGCGCCGAATCCGGAGAAACTACTAAATGTATAGGGACGAAACTTCATATTTAGAAGTTTCAACTAAAGTTAGAGCTGAAATGGTTTTTGTTCAAAAAGGTCCAAAGGAACTGGACCTTTGCTATAGGCATTTTTCAACGATTTTACAAATGAGCCTCCATTCCTGTAATTTCGTCACAATGTTAAATAATAAATTAAAGTAGAGGAAATATTGTATAATTTATGTCTATGATATTGTGTGATAAAATTAATTGTTTAGCTGCATGAGCAAACTCTATTTGATCGAGATTGCTCGTACTGCATTAAAAAACTAGTTAGCCAGGATTTGACAGATATTTTGATACTATTGACAGCATTGTCTCATCAGCGTTTGCGTTGGGAAACACATCAGGTTCTTTTAGAAAGGATATGGTATTGAGAGTGAAAATTTTCATATGGAAGTGTATTTTTCATTTCTTCAAAAAGTACAGTCTTTTTAAATATTAAAGAACATCTTGTTTTACAGCTCGTAACTTTATAAGTTGAATAAAGCAATGCCCATATATCACTTTTTACTAAATTTATTTAGAATTACATTTACTAAAATTAAGTAAAAAGTTTTCTTTGAACTTTTTGTTTATTTAATTTATTTTTTATTTTACTCGTAAATGTAGATACTGCTGCCATCCCTATGGAGTCAGGAACTGAGCTAATTGTACGGCTGGGCAAGATCGTAGTTCCTTACATGCCCACCACCTGTATATAAAAAGAATATTAAATACTAAAAGAAGTTAAAACTTTAACAAAATATGCACTAAACATATGCAAAAATGAAATATCATTGTTTAGTGTTATTTTTATTTTTTTATATTGACAAAAAGTTTCGCCTAACAAATAAGGCTCAAATTGTTCAGTTTAGTATGAAACAGATTTATATCTAGCCACAAATCTAGCCCATTTGAGCTGCTTTACAAAACAGATGGCTCTACGTACATAAGATTGTCCTATTCACGAACATATAAGAAAGATTTAATTCAATATCAGTTAAGAAAAACATCACGGCCATTATTCAAGCAAAATACTCACAATCTTCCTCTTGTAAGGAAGCAGACCGATGAAATTATAGTATCAGCAGTATCAGGTCAGCAAATTAGCGCCGAAAGAATGATTCATTTTGACGGGATTCGCGCTATTATATGCAAAATACTGACAATTAAGAATCAGTTAAACTCACCGTACTGCAAGCGCGCAACGGTCATTAGCGGTACGCTAGCATTTGCATATGATTTTTAATCGCTTATAATAGTAGCCTTAAGCGTAATTGCAATGTACGCGCCAAAACGTCTCTTGAAATATAAGCATACGACATGTGAATTGACGATTTGTTACTGCCATCGTTGGCAACTGATTTTCTGTAGCCGGCAATACACGGACGGATTCAGATTCGTAGTGAAAATTGTGCTGCAAAAAGTTGTTTTAAGTATCTTGTTTTATCCCAGCTTCCAATCCCGTACCAAATTGCTGTCCTCATACGATTTTAATCTAAGATTTTACACAATATGCTGGTTTATTCTCATCCCTACAATAACCTACGTTAGCAATGCAGTTAGACCTACAACAAAGTACGCCTGCCTTTCGTACACAATTTATAATCCCACTAATAAATTTCCAGCACAGCCCTAATCTGCGGTCATCTGCTTCGCAAAAGTGACAATCACAAACCGAATAATTGCCCCAAACACGCATTAGACTTGCCATTTGCACCTTTCCATGCCATTAAACGTAAAAGCATCACTGACCACTGGTCGAAGACCACCGGTCACTTTGACCGGTAAACCGTCAACAACACGTCAAATTTCAAAATCGCCGCCGATAATGAGGAAGGAATGGCTTGACTGGACAACAACCCTTTCGTCTGGTGAATAACCGATACAAAAGCGGTGGCCACTCCGGTTTATCAGTTTTGTGGATTAGTTGAGGCGAGCTCACGTGCTGCTGCTGTTGCCTTTGTAGAGTCCATCACCTGCTCCGAAATTACCGGACGAGTACAAATCGACGTCGTTTAGTCCCTTTCAAGCGACTAAATGGGTACGAATGGGAGAACGAGCCACGGAGATAGTGAAAAGATTGCGGCTTCCGTTTCTGTCGTAAGCATGTATACTTATCGATATGTCCGGTTTATTTAGATGGATGTCTAAATAGTCCGCCATTTCCGTATCATCAGTCCACACACATATTATAATAATAATAATAATAATAATAATAATACGTTTATTGATCAGCTTGTGTATGTACATGATCTATATAAAAGTAAAACTTAATTCCTACTCACATACCCAGCTAACCAACCCGATGGTGGAAATTTGGCCAAGGCCGTTCTTCCATTTCCCCACCAAAAACAATATAAAAAACAATATTAACTAACAAGCAATACTAATAATATAATCAATTCTAACAAAAACGTTATTCTAGAAAAAAAGAACAAAATTGAAAGTGCAGACAACCGGGCCCAGTCCGCTGGCTATTACTCTGACCGCAAAAAAAAACTAAAAACAAAAACATTCCCCGCCTACAACGAAACACGCGTCCACCACTCTCTCCCGTCCTCCCCATCAAACCAAGATCCGTCAAAGCCCGCCTCGCCGCCCCAACTCCCTCACTCTAATCCTGAACTGATGATCGGACATGCACACTCCCACCCGATCCGAAACAGAATTGTACACTTTTGATACCTGATAACTAAAACTATTCTTAAAGAATTCGGTTCTATGGACCGGCGGAGTCAGGGAACCCTTAAATCTAATATTGAGAGTGTGCACATTCGAGCGTATTAAAATTTTGTTGAACAAGTACGCGGGCTTGCCAGTTGCAATAATTTTGCGGAAAAGAAGCGTAGCATGCATCAGACGCCTCGCATTCATGTTCAACCAATCAGCCTCTACCAGTTTAAAACTGACATGGTCTCGTCGCCTCAGCCCGAACATCAACCGCAAACAAGAATTTTGCACCTTTTGTATTTTATTTTTAAGGATACTTGATAAAAAAGGGTAGTACAACGGCGCGCCATAATTAAAGTGGGACAAAACTAACGAATCACATAATAGACGTTTTATATTTCTATTAATAAATTTCCGGTTGGTGTAAATTAATTTTAAACTAGCATAAGCCTTACTAATGCATTTGTTAATATGCTGTTCAAACTTAAGATTTTCGTCTATTAAGATTCCAAGATTCTTTACCGTACCACTCAGAGGCAAGATGGTTCCATTAATTGCAACTTTAATGTTGCCGATTACTTTATCTTTTACTCGTTTTGGGCCAAAAAGTATGAGTTCGGTCTTACTAGAGTTGATGTCCAGTCCATGGCGCAGAGACACATCAACCATTCGTCCGATATCATTCGTCATCTTAGAGCATGCATCAGCAACCTCGTGCGCGGGAAAAGATATATACAACTGAGTGTCATCCGCGTACCAATGAGTACGACAGTCACACATATAATTCTTAAAACTACTAATATATAAACTAAAGAGCAAGGGGGAAAGAACAGAACCCTGCGGACAACCCATTGTGGCTCTTATAGAGTCGGACTTATTTTCATTTATTACGACCAGCTGCTCTCGGAGACACATGAAATCAGTCAACAAACTCACTGCCCCCTCACGCAAGCCCACGTAATGTAAAATAGAAGACATTACAGTATGGTTTATTTTGTCAAAAGCTTTGGAATAGTCCAGCAAGCATAGGAGTGTAGCCTTACCCTCGTCCGAAGCCCTAACAATGTCATCCACAATATTCATTAAAGCGGTGGTGCAGCTAAAACCCGTTCGAAATCCCGATTGAGTGTTGGGAAGCAGGTTGTTATCAATAACATGTGTTATTAGCTGGTTATACAATATTTTCTCTGTTAACTTAGACAGCACCGGCAGAATGCTTATCGGACGTAAATCCGAACATGACTCCGGGCGCTTATTTTTGGGCAGCGGTACTATGATTGCTTTTTTCCACGACATCGGAAATTTGCCGCTGCGAATACACGCGTTAACAAGCTCTCTTATATAAGGAACCACGTGAGGGCAGCAGTGCCTAACCATCCCAATGTTTAGCCCATCAGATCCCATCGCCCCACTGGTAATCGACGTCAGCACCCTCTCCACTTCGTAATCATCCACCTCAGAAAAATCAAAAATTACGTTCGATATAATATCATTTGAATACAATTGGACTAACTGATGATCAACAGTAGAATTACCGGAAGAGACTATACTAGCAAAGTATTGATTAACTAAATCGGGATCTGACAGATGAGGTGGCAGGATGTGAGCGCCACGAGCGTACAATCCGCACTTTTTTAAAGCAATCCAGGGATTCCTTAGCCGATTCAATTGTCCCTCCAAAAATACTTTCTTTTCCCTACCAATCGCCGCCTTCACGTAGTTCCTAAGATCTTTGTAGTAACACCAAGCCGCATCAGTCTTCACCACTTTAAACCGCGTGGCGATCAAAAGCCCACAGAATGTTCTCGGTCAAAAAATTTACTTTATCATTAATGTTTATAATATCAAAAATTAAATAGAACGGGATGCTGTATAAATCAGCTAAGAAGGAATGATAATCAAAGGCCTTAAATGAACGAACCACACGATAAGACGAATGCTGCACCACTGGCTCCATGGACAAATCGCAAAATACCGCATCGTGGTCCGAAATACTTCCTGACGTAAAGTTTCCGAATTCTGTAACCGCAGTGGGATCCGATACGAATATAAGGTCAATCAATGACGATGAGGAGGCAGTGACTCTCGTGGGCGCATTTATGATCTGTGTTAAGTTGAAAGATTCCATGCAATTTAGTAGTGACTTGGCAGCCCGTCCAAGAGGTGCCAGCATATTCATGTTAAAATCTCCCATGACAATAATGTTGTCAAAGGCAGGAATTAAGTTAGACAAAAATGTTTCCAATTCATTAACAAACAAATTAGCATTTGATGCGGGGGACCTATAGACCACGCCTATAGCCAGTGCTTTTTTGTTAACTTTCAAGGAGACCCACAGCTGCTCACTATCTTCATCGAACCCCACGATATCAAATTTGAAATGTTTCTTTATATATAAAGCCACGCCTCCCCCCCTTGACCCCCTATCTCGCCTAATCAAAACATAACCATCAATGTTAATACGATCGGAACCGATGTTCTCCGACAGCCATGTCTCCGAGAGCGCAATCACGTCAAAATCATGCTCAGACTCAACTAAGCCTTTAAAATCATCAAAGTCGGACAAAAGAGAGCGCACATTCAAGTGGCAAAAACGCATGGTCATCACAAGCGGCGAACACTAACCCATCCCATCGAAAATCTACAGAGCAGCTCCAGCCAAAACGGACAGTATGCGCGCACACGAGTAAACACTATTAAAATGGAAATCACAACTAGAACAAGGAAAATATCAAGGTACAGCTGAAACAAAATTAAACAAAATCTACGACAGCACCACTCGGTAGGTGCCCGGCAAGTCCGCAACAAAACAAAAGTGATAATAATAACACAAGTGAGAATTCACTGAATTGTATATAATATATTACTAATCCCGATGAGCTCTCGACGAGTTCACACTAAGCCACCCGTATTAACCCCTGGGACAAAAACAAATAATAGGAGTGTACTTAAAGTAGTTCAAATGCAAAGTAATAAAAATGAAATAAAGGCAAATCTAAACTATTCTAACGTTCTCAACACTTTTCTCAACCTCTGCGGGCGGTATTAACCCATTCAAATGGGCAAGTGATTCTACCAGAGTCTTAGAGCTGTTGTAATTAACGAAGACCTTACCGTCGTAGGACCACGCTTTTTTATTTGGGTCGTAATGCTTGTTCGGTTCTTCTGGGCTAATTCCAATAGTATTTGCGGTTTGTTGTCTTAAACGTAAATTCTCCATATACTTTGCACTTGAGTAGAAAAAATCTGAGGTCAGTGGTTGGCATGTCGAGTATGTCCTATTATACAACATTTCTCATAAAATAATATTATAGAGACGCCTTCCAGTAATATTACCAAGATATTTGATCAGAAATCGGTAATCTTCAGCATACCTCGGTGATTTTATTTCCGGTTCATGGAAATTATGAAAATTAGTAATCACATCTCGTGTTTAGAAATCCTTTTTGATCAACAAAATAGTACGTAAGGGATTTTGACTTTCCGTAATGTAATTTGAATCCAATTACAAAACCCGTAATGAGTTTCTGCATCATACCATACTTGGAGCTTGAATTCTCTGGTAGTAGACTGGATAAAACAGCACTGTTTGTATGTATGTTCTGGTAGCTAAACTAACAACTGACATGGGGTTTTTAATAAAATAATAGTATACTTCTTTACGCACAAACCTGATTGATGTCTGATATAATAGTAGAATTTTTATGTAATCATCTAATTTCGTTTGAAATATTTAATTGCTTCTTCATGCGGTGTTCCCAAGTTTTTTTATATTTTCAGATTATATATGATTTGTAGGTTAGAGCGCGAAATCTGTCCAATAAATAAAAATGTGTTTCTGCCGTCGTCTGTTGCTGTGGTGTAAACTAGGCTTTCAACACACATTATTGAAGTTGTAATGTAATTTAAAAATTTATTTGATTTACATTTTTTAAATAACAAACATTTTACCAAAAAGCGTCAAATAAAAAGTGGTAAACTTGTTTGTTTTGATTTCATAAAAGTGCGACCACAACTCCTTGGGTTTTAAAATATTGCTATTTTTGTGTCCAATGCGCACCAAAATATGCCCACACTTTAATTAAGTCTGTTATTATAATTGAATCGTTGTGTTCAGAAACTACCCGTCTTTCCGCAAACGAACACGAACGTTTCAATTGTTCTCTTGCAATGTTAACCTATTTTATCCAATACCCAGTTAGATTAATAAATGAGAAACGTGTTATTTCGTTATCTGTTTGGTGATCGGTATGTTTTAAAATTGACGTAATTTCGGAAAGCTGGAAACCAGTTTCTAGTATTTCAATGCATATTGCTTTCGTTTGTCGGATATATGTCTTAATCGTAGAAATCATACCTTACCAATAAATCCACTATTACTCTAACTTACATCGATCGACCAACAAAATGAAAGCAAATCGTTACAAACGATAGAATTACAACCTCTCGATCGGCTGTTCGTTTTCCCTACCAACTGACCACTGCAAAGAGACTGCCATCTGCCCTCTCTGGCATCCCGTCGAATTACACCTGTACGCATATCCTTGCCATCATCTACACTTCTTGCGGTCAACTGTTCTTCGGTAGATTCTATATACACATACGTATAACGACGGCCGAGCTCGGATTGTAACAGCACACTTCGATTATCACAGCCTACCCGGTTGCCTCTCGACAGCTGTTCGCATAATTCAATCAAGGAGGCGAGGCGATGAGGAAAACCGCTGCGTTATCGACGCGCAAGGCTTACTTCGATCGCCACCCTTTAAACGCCTAATGAGTCATTCGATTTGAGGTTTTTTGCCGCGGTTTCTTGGCTGTCCTTCTGCGTCCTTATTAGCGACTGCTGCCTGTAGGATAATGATCAAAAGTACGCGATTTTACAGTGAATAAAAAGTGAATATGTGATGCGGTGTTACGTAAAATAACTCTGGGGAGTTTAACAGGATTTCTATTTAGTCGGTCAATGAATTCTGGAATATCTGCCCAGTACTTGTGTAAAGATGAAAAAAAAGCATAATGCATAAGAATTGTATTTTCATTGCCTTATTATTATTTATTGCAAATCACTGATAATATACTTCGTAGGTACATATTAAACTTAAATACTAAAGAGTGTGACAATGAATCGGGAAAATACTGTAAAATAAAGACTAATATAAATAAATAAATATAAAAATAATGAATATGTTTTAAATACAAAAAATGAATAGACCGCTATGCGATTTCCTTATTCCTCGTTTGTTCCTAGGTGCAAAATGCGTCGTGACATACCCACATTATTATATTTGTCGGCAGCACGCATGGATTGACACAAACGTTTTTTACTGCGCCGCACACATGCAGCATTCAAGCTATCTGGATTCTTGTGTAGATTATTGCGCAGAATTTTTAAATTAAACGTATTATCTGCTCTGCAAATGCTGTGCCTCTGAATGTGCGGCTTTGAGACGCGTCGTGAAAAATGTGTGGAGACGCCTGTGGGCAGAGAAATGTGGCGTGCTTGGTGTATGCTTGTTGTACTGCCCTCCAATGGTAAAGTGCCGTATGTACAAAAATGACATTGATTGAAATATTTTCAGTTGTCTCTTAAATATAAAGTTGTTAGTTAACAAATTAGCCTGTTTTACATAAAAATTTTTAGGGAACATGCTAAGTTGGGCTAAGGTAAATTCTTTAGAATGTGAAAAAGAGCGTGGTTTCACTAAAACAGAACAATTTTAGCGATTGTTTGTATGTATCGAGCTGCTATTGATTACTTCTAATTTTCCTATATTCACAGGTATATTTACAAGATTTCAGGATATTTAAACAAACTTTGTTGTGCAGTATTCTCAAAATAACCCCTATTGCGTAGGAAATTTATGTCATTTTCCGAAATATGAACCACCAACAGAGAGAAAGTAGTAATGAAACAAAACAATCAGATCTTAGTTACTTAGACGTATTATAGATTATCACCATGATCCTACATCAACAACAAATTCATGACACTTACGCAAGCTATTATATCTCTGCCAACTGGAACAATGAAATTATAGTTTTTACACAAATTCTGATTTTTTTTCGCACAGCAAGGTCGCTGGCTGCATTGTAGCAACCCGACCGGCTCGCACCATTCAATTGTTTACGTCAAAAATTTGCATAAAAACACACACCTGGTTTATTCTTATAAGCGATTACCACAGAGCTTATGAGAGGAATGTTCATGTGAATTTACACGATCATGATACACTAGTTCCTCTGCCTAAACAGTAATATTTATTCTAGGGCAAGTGAGAAAAAAGGTAATGTACAAAATAACAAAATAAATATTACTGGTAAGGGTAAATTTAAAGTGGGACAGAATGTAAACTAAACAGGAAGTGACTGGTGATAATATTGATGCCGTCAATTCGAATACGTCCTTAAGTGTTTGATGGTGTTTATAGACCTTTCGGATGGTGTAGAATCGATGGTGCATACGGTGCTTACATATAGTGCACCTGCTTGTCCGCCAGAGACAATCTAACTTTGATTATATGTAAATTATATCCGGGTCAGTAATAATTGTAAAATGGGATTAGACGACCTTTACTTTTATCGTGTATGGCTATGGTTAATAAATGTAGATTTATACGTCAAGTAGATATTATTATAAGCTGTATGTTTATTGACTGAAGAGGGGAAGGTATTCCCTATTACTCTTCTTGTCATAACTTTCAAAATAGACTCCGAAATGTTAGCGCGGGGAGTCGCTCTTCAAATTCCGGTTAGCTCTCCAACCGAATTCACTTGGCCGACTGGAAAACTAGGTAAACTGAATTCTAGTTCGCAAGGTTCGATCTTAACAATTTAATTAACTTTAACAACTTAACATTTTCGATTTTACAATGCTCAAAGCATGGGTGCCATGTAACGTAGTAGACTTTCAGTTTTTTTATGGTATGGTAGACATTTTGGAGTTTTTTCAAAGGACCGATTTGACATTTAATATTTATTTGAATCGGTCTGTTCGAAAAGGGTACAAGTCCAAAATGTGAGTTCTGAGAAAATTAACAAAATACTTGTCGGTAATCTTGAAAAGTATAGCAGTTAGCTATTTTGTTCCAATAGACAAAATATAAAGTAATTCACAGTCACTTAAATGTATTACATATTTTATTTATATTTGCATTAAAATCAAAGCTATGATTAAAACAATCATCACGGACATGTACTGTTTTTGAACTCGACGGAATACAGGGTACATTTTTAGTAATATTTGTTTATTTAAACCATCTAAATAATATTTTTATTATGATCTATAGTGCTTTTGGGGTGCTGATTCCGTTGTAATATTTTTTATATTCAAAATGGCGGTTTCAATATGGCAAGCAGAAAATTTAGAAAGATGTTGGGTGCTTATGAAGTTTATTTGCTGTTATATTTGAAGATCCTAAACTACAAATCCAATCTCCAATTTTCAAAATTCAAAATGGCGACCGAAAATGTGAACAATCTTGGATATGCATGAAGCTTATATCCCGTAATATTTGAAGATTGATGATTAAAAATGTCATGTCAGACTTTCAAAATAAATTCAAAATGGCGGATTATACAGGTTGGTTAAAATTATCGGAACACCTTAATAATTCTCGAACTGTAAAGAATTTAAAAGAAAAATGCAAACAAATGTTTTTGGTTTTAAACAAGATATCGTCTAAATATATTTTCAATATACATTCATTTCATTCTGGAAATTTGGTAACCTTTTGTTTTTCAAATAGAGAGATGTAAACATGAGGTAAAAATCTTTTATTTCTACTTTTCACGTTTCCTATTTGATTGCATATTTTTGCAAATTACTTCTATATAGTGCATTCAAATATCGCTAAACATTGACGAACAAATATAGGATCACAGAGAACCCATATTGGCTGATACCTAACTTTTTAGGTTCCCCAAATAACGTCAACATATTAATATCCCAACTCCATAATTGATATCTTAGCACCAGCAAAAACCTCAATGCGTGTGCTAGTCGTCCCAGGCTACCGACGCGACGCGTCGGTAACAACAACCTCCACTATGTTCGCTAAATGGGGCGTACAAACGTGCCCAGCATAAAAATACCGCATTAATACGCGCAAAATAAAGCTTAGCGTCGGGCTCTGTGCAGTTTTGGGCCGGAGCCGGTCGTTTGCCGGGCCGATAACCACGCGTAATACGGCGTCCGACCAGAAAGGCACGGACGCTGGGCGTCGTAGCGTTGGGACGAAGGGGGAGACGCCTTTTTATGACACGTTCCGAATAGACGAGGACGGCGCGGCGCGGCGACGACGACGACGCCTTGCGGAATTCACTAATGAGGAGTTGGAGCGGCGTCTGCGAACCGTTGGTTTCCCGTTGCTATGGAAACGACGCCTGTTGTTGCTCTGTGCCCGGTGTTCCTGGTAATCCTCGATCTAACAAAAGGTTTCTACAGTGGTACAACTACACGATAATTATCGTGTTACTACTATAATTGACGGTCAAACACGATCTACAATCCGATAGCTTGAATGCACGATAATATTCTCGTAGCCTTTTAAAGTCTCTAAAAGGTTTTTAAAATATATTATTTAAATAATTTAAAAAGTAGAACAAGTGACGCGGTTCGGTTCGGCGTTTGACGACAACAAACCATACACCAACAAAAAGTTGCGCCAGCAGGTATGCGCAAAACGTGTCAAATACTCCATTCGCGTTCTGCGCACCGCGCCATTTCTTTCTTCATAAAAATTTTTGAATTGTCTTAAACCTAAAATTAGTATGTATCTAAGTTTTTGCTTGCATGTACCGGGTGTTACCAAAACTATGAAAAACAATGAAGAGAGATTATGTTCAAAGCTATGCAAAGATGTTATTTAAAAAGTATTCGAAACTATTAGAGATCACGCGGAACACGCGGTATATGCAACGGAGAAAGTCTTCATAATTACGTAAAATTATGATCACTTTCTCAATTGCACATTCCGCGTGTTGCCAAAAAGATGAAGATGACATACACCTTCATCTTCAAAGCTATGCACGAATATTATTTGAAAAATTATTTAAAAATATTAGAAGGCAAATATGAAATTATAGTCACCTTCGACATTCTATATACCGGGTGTTCAATCAACGACAAATAAAATTATAATTTCGTATTTAATGCCCACTGACATTGCCTTATAGTTATAACACATTTTCAAATAGCATTTTTGCAAAAAAAGCTTTTAATATAAAGGTACTATAGTCTTATGAGTTTTTCATAGTTTTGGTAACACCCGGTACATGCAAGTGAATGCAAGTGAAGTAATCTTTGCATTTTAGGTTTAAGACAATCTAGAAGCTTTTACGGAGAATAAAATGTTCTAAAACGCTAAAAAAAAAACATCCCATTAATATATATTATGTTATTTTATATTTTATGTTTGTATATATAAACACAACATTTTGCTTCTAACGTTTCATTTTCAACAAAAAAAAAACTAGGACACTATCCTGCTTCTCCAAAACACGATAATTTCAATAGAAGTGCAGGCAGTTGGCAATACTGTTCGCAGGTACCACGTAATTTACATAGTTTACACCATTAAAAGTCAACGTACAATACATTATGTATTAAATTAAGTAAATGTGGCGTAGTAACTATGCGATTATCGTGTGTGGACGTCACAAAAGAGCGACGACGTAGATTAACTTTACTGGTAAAAACAAAACATGGTAAACTTCAGATAAAAGAAACACCTAAACAAGTTTACATTTCAATCGTCCTATTTGTATAGTTCATTTAATACATACACAACTCACAGAGGTAAACATACGTTAAATGTTAAGGAGCCTGTTACCAATTTTGAGTTTAATCTTTAAACAAGTTATACTATTATACAATGTATACAGTCCACACGATTTAGTCTACAGAGCCAGTATAGGTGCTGCAATAATGAAAATTGTATACTGTAATCTCAAAAAGTCTATGTGTAACGGAAACTTACTACGGGTAGTATAGGACGTGACAAACGCATCGAATAATTGTTAAAGCACTGGTGCCTTGGAAACAAATATTTTTTTTTCTAAATCCCAGATTACATCACGTAAAGTGATTCTAAATCGTAGATTACTATCACGTAAAATGACTCAATGTTTTTCTACCCAAATCATCATATTTGTAGATCACCGAGTGGAGGATGTTGATATTTCGATTAGCTGCGTTAACATAAAGTTAATAATTTTTTCAAAAAACATTGCATAAGTTTTCTTCATACATCGAATTGTATATTTCGATCAGTTGATCCGGGGCAAACAATCCCTAAATAACCATATTGTACTTATACTTTAGGCCTTCAATTGGGCACGGACCAAATTTCGTGTCCTGCTTTACAAAAATGTTGCATTACTTTCTATCATACGTCAAATCGTCTATAAACGTTTCAGTGCTCTAAATTTGCAATATTTCAGTTTAATTGAGTCCAGTTTAACTCCACTATTGGCCCTGTGCTGCGTTGTCAACTGTAATAATACAAAAACAAAATAATAACAAATGCAACATTGTAATAATACAAATTTGATAGGACCACTTTATACACTACGGATAACTTTACATTTAGTAGCGAACTGCGCCATTAACGCATCGTAGGAATTGAACCGCCAACAAGAGACGCTTGCATCGCGCACCCGCCCAATACCTACAATGCATACATATATCGGCCGACAAAATAGGTATTCACAATAAATATATATCCGTACATTCTATAAAAAAAAACAAATATTTGAATTATTGTTTTGAAATATTGTGGGTTTGAATATTTTTATCTTTTGATTTAGTAGAATATGTGTAATATGTGCCATTGATATGCTTCGGTATATATAGTCCTTTAATGAAGTTTGTTGTGAGTAAAATTGTTTATAGTTAAGTGACAATGCATCTCGATATCAAAGCATTTCACTTATTTGAAAGTATTTAATTTGTCAAAAATACAATAGTCGAAGCTAAGTGACTATCCTGACCAACAATGAACAAAATCAAGCAAGTGAAAACTATTTTTGGTAGGATTTTCTCCATAGACTGTTAGATTGTGTTCTTTGATGGCACTTAGCTTAGATTATTGTATTTTTGACAAATTAAGTATCTATTTGGAAATATGTGAAGTGCTCTGACTCGTAAGTTTTAACTGTGGTATGTAAATTTATTGTAGTAAACAAAACAATTTTTTTGTAATATGATTTAATTAGACGTATACTCGATTTTGTGCCCCTTGGGGTATGGGTTAATGTACTGTATTGGTCGATTTCAAATTTCACAGCAATCAAGGATTGATATAAAGGAACAACTTGAGAGGGTCCTGCATGAAAAATAACAGTACAAAAATAAGCACAACCCTAATTGATATAATAAGAAAGTGTGTTTTAATTATAGGGTCGAACTTGAACAGTAAAAAAGTACTAAAAGTTGATCTTTTGCAACCGACTAACATTTTAGTTAAATCCATCACATCAATCAAAGAAGCAATTGCCTACAACTGTTCGATTATGCATAGAATAATTTTCAATTATTCCCAACGTCCTTCTGCGAATTTAAAAACAAACTACGTATAACCACACTTTTAACGGTCTGTAGCACACTGTATGAGTATGGAATAAGTTTTGTACGGCTGGGTTAGAGGCGCTGCTTGTTATACTGCTGTATACTGCTGTCATTTATGGTCTTCGAGGTTAAATCACATAGTTTGCTGATTTTATCGTTGAAATACAAATATTATCGTTTATTTAAATTTTTTGTCATTAGAACATATATTATGTCGTTTGTTTACATTTTGTGTCGTTAAAACACATATTTTGTCGTTAAAATGCATATTTTGTCGTTAAGATACCAAAATTTGTCGTGCGAACCCCTAATTTGTCGGGCCGAAAATTGCCACCCTACGTAAATGCAATAAAATCATATTAAGGAAATAGATTTTCTTTGCTTGTTAAAGCTAATATATACAAGAATATGACAAATAATTTTAAAAAAAACATATTAGAGTGCTTCAATGTCCGAAGTAAAAGCAGAACACGTTCTTAAACTCAATATTTTACAACGTTTGACAAACGTAGATACGACCTGATGTTTATGCTTAACACGGGAGAATAGTGAGGTATTGAAGAAAGACCAAAGACATTTATAATGTTGGCACCAAGTAAGTGTGTTATTTGTGTTTGTGGGTAGTTTTTAAGCAATTTTTATTCGAATTTTTAACGATAAATTGAGACCAGAACTCCTTCGTCTGTTTTAGTTATGATGACCAGTTTGTTACTCTTATCTTTCTTCATTTTCATTCCTCATACGCCAAGTTTAATTTATGGTAAACATTAATTACATTGCGGGTGAACATATATATTTAATCTGTCGAATACGTGATTTGTATTGTTTATTAATTTAGATAATAACAATATTTTCAAGCTCAAGGTTAACTACGTTTTGTTGTTACATGTGAATAAATCTTCTGTGTTATGTGTTTTTGTTTCATTGAGTTGTAGGTATTGTCAGGTTTAAATTATTCTCATCTAATTATGGTTGATCTAGTTGGGCATACAGTCGGGGACAAGTAATGCAACACCATAAAACCCTATTAATCTAAATCTTTATTTCGTAGCACCTGTCCCCTTAAGCTGCTACAATTGCTACATTATGAGTAAACTATCATAATTTTAGCACAATGCTCGCTGGCGTCTCCATCTGGTCATTTTGTCATGTATTGCATTTCCAGAAACGCACACATGCAAAACTTTATGCGGATTGACCCGCGAATCTTCTACTAACGCCTAAACGAGAACCTTTCGTGGCATTATCAATAAAGAAAATCTTCTTTGTGTCTATGCATTTCCATTGATGACATTTTACGAGAATGAGGATGGAAACCTGCATACACCTTATATATACAGGAAACATTAGTCCATCCTATGTACTCGAATAAATCACGTTTCTGTAATTTAACAAACCGCTAAGATATCGACATGTATCAACGTTCGTATGTATTGAAAACTGTTGAACTTGGACTGTTGCTTCTAACCCGATAACAAGAGATGATAGCTCCATGAACCACCATGACATCGTCATGGTGGAGATGAAACAAAGAGAAAACTTCGTACATCTTAACGTATTTATATTCATAACGGGTACATATTAATACTTTTTTAGGTAAAATTCACAGCAATATAGACCCTAATTTTTAAATCGTATGTTTGGAGCTCAGAACAATCTTCCCATCACTATTCTCATAGTACACCAACAAATTCTGCAGTAAAATTTTAACATATCCTCATCCCATTATTATCGTAGAGATGCTAAAAAACAAAAAAAAAATGGAAGGAAGACATTAAGAAACTGTTGCAGACGGGCAACGGGCAATAACTTAGTTAACATCGCTACAACTACAAGAGATTTTACTTCTGTCGCGCCGTGTTCCAGTTCCCAGCCAGAAGAGTAGACGACGCGCGACGGCAGGTAGTGGAGTAAAAGATTTGTTACTCGGGCCGGTATACTTGTAGTTATACCGTTTATCTCCTCTCTTCTACGATGGCACCGACTGACAGGAGGTACTAACACACCTCTCACAATAATTTATCGACTCCTTCCACCCCGGGTTTCTCTCTCCCACTTCCCGAAATATAGTGATTTTCAGCTTCATTGCGAAACAATGATATAGATTATGGGATGGTGACACATGACACGGTATTCGACTCTCTTCGGGACCGCGTCCTTGTTTCAAGAAACCGAGATAAGACGGTAACCTGACATACCACTGGAGAAGACGGTCTTCGCAGCCGAGACTCTCTGTTCTTCCACGAAATGGTGATGATTTTGTTATTAAGATGTTGGGAATTCATTGATTTGACTATTTGAGGTTTTAGTTGTTCTTGATCTAAACAATTATATAACTCCATAACACGGTTTACGTGAACGGTTCTTAAGTTAGTACATCATGCTTGAAAAATCTGATGTTGTATGGGCCAATAAGGAAGAATATAATTGAGGGGTTAACACAGTAACCGTAGAACAGTAGAAAAAAAATCCTACATGTGCATCTCTTCTTTAAAAAATGCCTTCTAATCCAAGTGTTTCCATTTAGTGGACAAAGCTCTACAAAATTTTGTTACGGTGGACGCTTAAATATTGTCCAGACTGAAATGTGAAATTGCAGATGCCGCAAAAGAAATTCTCATAGAAAAGATAAAACAAAGTCAATGTTCTGCGCGGTGTAGCTAATTTTGCCTAATTATGAGTTTTTATACGATTTTTAATAGTATAGTCCAGTCATTTAAGTGGTGGAGAAACGGTGGCGTGGAGAACTATAAAACATCAAATCGAAACAATTGAAGTGCATTAATTGCCTTGAAACTTCCACACAGTTGTCAACTTGTAATTAATATATGAAACACAAAAATTATAATACTCCGCGATCAGCTAAGTCGTGTGATTCCGCTTGCTTGATTTTCGTTTGCGTTCCTGGTTTCGTGTTGGGTTTCTTTGTAATTTTGTGTTTGTGTGATCGAAATGGATGACTTCAGAAGTAGTAAGAATGTAGACATGATGCTTATCTACAGTGAATGTTACGGTCGCTTAAAAACTTTATGATGACAAGGGACACCGGTTTTGATGTGAAATTGAAGGCGCCGGCGTCATACAAAAGCTTGTTTGGAGACCGGCAGTACTCACTTTGCGCAATTTGCTTAAATTTATCGGTAGGTTGACTGTTAAGTCATTGTACTTATCGTTATTTATGAATTCAGTGAAATCCGCTTATCTGCATGCAACAATAAAATATTTTGCAATTTATGCAACTTAATATGAGTACATAATTTTATTCAGATTATCTGTCAAAATTATTGCTCCCTCCAAATTATTAGAATTATTTCTTATAGATCCTACACACAGAAAAGTGATCTCTCGAACGAAGAGAGAATTACTTGACTAAAGTAGTTGGTAGGTTCGTATATACGCGAGAGATTATTGACTTCAACCAAGAAATTTTATTTCTTGGAATAATTACTAGATTTAAGAAAGTGGTTACTCTGGTGAAGTAAGTAAACAGTCTTCAATGAAGTGTATATTTCAGAGAAGAACGTATTTATTTATCCCTATATATATGAAGTGTATATTTTTATTCCCGGTAAATATTTTTAGCTACTTTATGTAAGAATTTTAAAGATTTGGCACAAATGCGTTTTCTATTGCTAATTAACAAGATTAACAAGATTAACAAGAAGGTATGTTATATTTACTTACTCGTTCTAAACTGTTGCGTGCGTTACATCAAACTATTCCGTGTTGAAACGTTTATTGTACACTATAAATCACAATACACATCCCCAATAAATCACTAGGCCCATCCCCTACGGGTATTTCGTTGTTGTGTTGCATACTAGGTTAGGCTCCTTTGCCTCCTTTACGGCGCCAGTACCACGCGCGGGCGCGCGAGTCTTGACAAAATCACGGTGCGCATATTTATTCCAGAGAAAGGGATTACTTGAAAGAAGTGAGAATCACTTCAGTTAAATAATTGGTGGGTTTTTATTCAGTAAACAATACTTACTTATATTAAATGTCTCATATTTTCTTGGATCAAGTAACTACGCACGAAAAATTCAATTAGTTATTTTAATACAATATTGGTTCCTATAAAGAAAGAATTTATTTGTTGACAGCATTTATCTGAGAAATTATTTTACTGATATTGAGTATGTGGCATTTCTTGTATATACCTAACTTTCTACATCCAAGTAAATATGCATTTGAATCTAGTAAATAAATTCAAGAAATTATGTTTTCTCGTTCCAAATAATCACTTTTCTGTGTGTATATAAATAAGTAAGTAAACTTTACTGTTCTCGTGTACATGTTGGTGATGCATGAGACATGTCAAATTATATCCAATTCGAAAAACATAATAAGAAAATCAATCATAATTAATAAATAAGAAAACAATGGACGAAGAAAATATACGAAAATAATAAAATAACTGTTTGAAAATTGTAAGCCAGCTGACACGATAGAAACAAAAAGATGAAAGAAAAATATAAGATACGCATAACTTTTATGCCTGTGTCTGAATAAAAGTGATTGAAAAGAACTCGTTCTACTATTCTACTATCCTTACTAAACGGCATAGGAAAAACGGCCTTCTAGCATTTTATATGGCGTTCTTTTTTATCAGTAAGTATAGATAGAATATAGGATATAGTAGTATGCTACGGGTCTGTAGAAAAGGGTTGAATAACATGAAAAAAGAATGAATAACATTAAAGGCTGGATATTTGTTTTTAAATCAAAATTTCAAGTTGATCAAATGTTATTATCTATGGAGTCGCATATACATTATACAACCAAAAAAAATTAAACAAAATAGGTCTCCTCCATGAGGTCTAGTTTATAATTTTCCTGAAATTTCCTGATTTTCTTATGGTGTATGTGGGTCCATAGAGAAAACTTTTTATTAATTTGAAATTTCAATTTCCAAAAAATGATTTTTTGATAAACCCTACTGTATGATGTATACTTTATTAGTATTAAGAGAACAAACATACAGCATATCCATAGTTCTAGCAACATGAACAGTACTCAAGTTTGATTTCTACAAAAATAGCCCAGAGAAGCAATTTCAACTCCATCCTTTGAATGAGCAAAACAGCTAATTTTGCCTTCCTTAATATCCCGAAACATTCTAGGATATACCTGTAATTTCAACATAGACTGTACATGAGAGGGTTTCGTACTACCGATAATAAAACGTTCACTAACGAACAGAATAACTGGGGAAACAAATCACTGTTATGGGGAGTGCAAATAGAACCCTGCGGGGTGGTTGGGTTTTCTTCTGCCATGACCTCGGGTGGTGTTGAAACGATACCTACCCCACCCCTAGCTCGTGGGAAATCTTATTCGTTATTCGTTTGCGCCTCCGTTTCGCAAACTCACCCCATGCCTTCAACCCTACTTTCCGCCCCTTATTTTCAAGGAGACCTCCCAATTTTTACCCGCCTGTAATCGATGCTGTGTCTTGTTACAAAGAACAAGGATGGTCGTTCTTTTAATAAAGAGGGATTCGTGAATAAATAAGAGAGCTAGGCTGCATGATTTCTAGAGATGCTGTACTTTAATCAGCCTAAATAATTGGTAAAATCGATTGCATAAATTTTGTACGTTATGTCTTGCATATAGTTTTTGCATACATTTATTACAACGGACGTCTAAAGCCAAATAATAGGCATTTATTTAATAGCATGCTCTCAAAACATATGGAAGACACAGAATGTTCAGCACAGGTGTTTGAGTATGAGGATTGGCACGAGAAGTTTATATAAGTGGTGGTCTGGTGGTCTAAAACTACCGAGATCACAACAGAAGCAAAGTTGAATAAACTACAACGACTTATATGCTTAGCATCACATGGACCATGACAACGTGCTCCACTGCAGGTATGGAGACCTTAGTTAACCTCCAACGCCCTTAGGCTAATTCTAAATCAGGAGATTATAACGGTCAATTAAAGATCCACAGCACAATGAGTGCGGATGTCCTATAGACATGCCCAGGGCCAATATGTCAACTGCGTATGACTTTGCAAAGACGCTGGGGCGCAAGTACTGCAGTAGTCAGAAAATGCATCAATGTGGTACACTGATGTAGCAAAAACATTGATGGGGTTGGTATAGGTGTGACCGGACCAAGTTAACAACCTATCTAAAGCCGTGGATAATACACCAACTATCTTTCAGGTGTAGACATATGCGCTCAATAATGCATACGAAGGAATCTCCGTAAAGTCAACGTGCTCAGACAGCTAAGCAGCTCTAAGAGCGATTAAATCAATCAACCTACAAATCAAAAGCGGTTCGGAGCTGCAAGCAATCCTTAGGCCAACTGGCAAAAATCAACAGGGTCCGCCTGCTGTGGTGCTAGGACACGTAGGAATCAAAGGTAATGAAACTTCCGATGAAGTTGCAAAGCAACTGCGGCAAAACTGCATCCTCGTATCATCATAGACGCCTTAAAAAGGCTAGGCATTGAAGAACTCTAATTGCATATGGAGAAATTATAAACAATCAAACCTGGTTGAGTTAATTCCAAATGCAGGAAAGCCAAGTGACCCAGACAGTAACATAACATACTTTAATATTTATTTAAATACTTTAATAGAACTACAAAAGTTGATTTACAAAGATATAAACGAAAATATAATTAAATAACTAAAACAATCATAAAATATCCTGTGAACAATTAGTAAAAAAATAAATAGACAAATAAAAAAGACACTCAACTTGGTTTTATTGTTCTCATAACATTTAATCAAAGTTCTTTAGTCTTTCTAGTAGCTAGTTTTATAGTACAGCAAATCAGCATATCATATAATTTATTCTATTTTTATACAAGAAATTGAATCGATTTTCATATAAGAAATTGAATATCATGCATAATACTCGAAACTCGGTATTTTAGACTAGAGTGTAGAACCCACAATGTAAGTTTACAGATTGCTTTAGATTTTTATTTCTAGTCAAATAGTAATGTTTTTAATGAAATACGATGCAACATTAGTAACAACGAAAGTAGATCTTATTTATTTATGTTATGAAGTAAAATATTAATTGGTTTCAGACAAACAAATTGCACCCAAAAACGATTAACGTGCTGTGTTTTCAAGATATGTAATTTTGTAAAACGTACTTATTTAAGTGTTTATCAAATTATTATAAAAACAAATCTTTTCGTAGGTACTTCTCTTATGACATTTTGCTAGAGATGGCTATGACCCGAACTGACTCGCGTACTTTGTGTCCCGGTAAAATAAGCGGAAAGGGAAGTGGGTGTTTTGTTTTTCTCCAGTTCCACGCGCGTATATAGCGGACTTTCGAGGCAGCTGTCACCGCTAATTGGACGCGGAGAAAAATCTCACTCGCGTTTCTCTAACGCGACGACAACGCGGGAGGAGAAAAAAGACAGCAAGAAGTATGAGCTATATTTACAATCAGGTATTACAATATTCACGGGAACTATTAATAACATCTTTAATTCACTTCATTTTTCTTCATTATGATGTAAAACATATTTGCAGTTTTTCACAATACATGTTCTCCTTCTCTATTTTCATAAAAGCGTAATTTCATGAAACCCAGCGCTATAATGCTCAATTTTTAACACGTAATGGTGGCGTATTTGTGTATTCGACAAGTATTCGAATTTGAAACGCCGCCTTATCAACCATTTATAATAATAAGCGTTTTGTACGAACCATTCAAAAATAGCCGGCAAAAGTCGACGCTCACTTGAAGTAATTTAACATCAGTAAGCATGATAGTACATTTTGGTAATACGCAAAGGATCTATCCCTGTCTCAATCCCTTTCGGGCGATTTCGCCGCGTTGGCGCACAGGGTGGGAAAATAGTATATTATAGTACAAGTTTTATAAGACAAAAATTGGCGCACGAGTTGTTTTGGGCACGACGAGCGTAGCGAGGAGTGCCTAAATGGAACGAGTGCACCAATACGTCTTATAAAATGAGTGTTATATACAATTTTTTCTACTTTGCGACATTAATTTTACATAAATTTCGAAAATTGCGGTTGTCATATATATATATATATATATATATATATACCGGGTGACCCACGCCATAGGTACTCCCGTTTATTTTTTTTGTTTATAAAGCTGGACGAATGAAATTTGGGAAAATGTTAATAGACAAAAAATGCCATTCTTTGGAATACTCCTGAGGTTAATATGACTTCCGGTTTTTCCGGAAATGACGTCATCATTGAAATTTTAAATGGCACCCTATGTTTTTTGTGTGATATTTTCAATCGGGATGCCATTCTGAACTCAAAAACATATCGATCGTCAATTTTTATCACCAAGGCAACGCAAAAATAACTTTTTTGTGTATTAATCTAGGTGGCTATGAATTGGTGAAAAAAGACGAAAATTGTCAAATAAACACTAACTAAATCGATTTTGGCCGACATTGCATTACTGGCGCCCTCTAGCGTGATGTAATTGGTTTTTGGCCCGTGAGTCGTTTTTTTCACGGGTACCCATTGGCCACACCCTGATTATTCGATAGAAAACATCTTTCCGATTACAACGATACCAAACACTTGATATTTTGTTAAAATTGTAGCGTACAAATGTTGTTAGAAGGAAATCGAAAAAAAAAATAAAATAAAAAAAATAAAAATTTTCACGCTACAGTTATAAGCAAAATATCTAGCATTTGGTATCATTGTGTCGGAAAAATTGTATTCCTCGAATAATCAGGGTAATTCCTTCGAGTAGTCCATTGAGTGACTTTGACTTGTACGCTGACTTTGATCATTAGGTCAATATTTTTTTTGATTTCCTTGCTTCTAACAACATTTATACGCTACCAATTTCAACAACATATCAAGTGTTTGGTATCATTGTAATCGGAAAGATGTTATCTATCGAATAATCAGGGTGTGGCCATTGGGTACCCGTGAAAAAAATGACTCACTGGCCAAAAACCATTGAAATCACGCTAGAGGGCGCCAGTAATGCAATGTCGGCCAAAATCGATTTAGTTAGTGTTTATTTGACAATTTTCGAATTTTTTCACCAATTCATAGCCACCTAGATTAATACACAAAAAAGTTATTTTTGCGTTGCCTTGGTGATAAAAATTGACGATCGATATGTTTTTGTGTTCAGAATGACATCCTGATTGGAAATACCACACAAAAAATATAGGGTGCCATTTAAAATTTCAATGATGACGTCATTTCCGGAAAAACAGGAAGTCATATTAACCTCAAGAGTATTCCAAAGAATGACATTTTTTGTCTATTAACACTTTCCCAAATTTCATTCGTCCAGCTTTATAAACAAAAAAAATAAACGGCAGTACCTATGGCGTGGGTCACCCGGTATATAACAGAATCAGGACAAGGAGTCTTTGCCGTTGGAATAAAAATAGTAGTAGTTGTTGGGGAATCCAGCAATAGTAAACGTTTTAAATAATTAGTACGTTCTTTATTATTACACCAAATTTTCGCGTGTGGATTCACGCTTCTTCAGGGTCATCTGAAGAAACACAACAATTAAAAACAAGCTTTAAGATAATTAAGTCTACTTACAATTTGAACGTTTTTTCTGAGAAGAACGCAAGTCGGTGAATTAGCAAACATCAGTGATATCCAAAGCAATCATTGGAGTTGGCTTAGGGGCCGTCTGCCACGAGTTTATCGCGAGCAAAATTCACTTTCACTTTCAGGACACCTGGCGAAAGTCAACTGAACGGTCCGCGTTCAAAGCGCGCCAAAACCAGTGTAGTAAAACTGATCACAAAATGAAAAATAACTGTTGTTAGTTATAAGATCTATCAGTCCAAAGAAGGATCGCCTATCGAGCTGTGTGTGATCTGATATTAAGTTCCAGTCCCTGTCCAAAATATGAAAAACAATATCCAAGGGTATGTTAGTGAATAATGAGATTACATCGAGTGAGATCACCCTGTGTCCCTCAGGCCCCTGAAAATTCTGGAACAGATCCACAAATTGGAAGGAATCCTGGACATCATAAATACTGTCAGGGTAGGCGTCCGAAAGGATCCCAGCAATCAACGAAGAGATAGAATATGTGGGGGAATTTACGCTAGAAACAGTTGGTCTGAAAGGTACATCCGGTTTGTGAATTTTAGGCAACGTATAAAGTTTAGGACAATTCGAGCTGGTATTGTGGAGCTTATGGTATAAGGGCATATCTATTTCCTTATTGTCCTTTAGTTTTTTCAAGAAGGAGTTTATTTCTCTTTGTGTTTTGAAGGTAGGGTCACTATTGATTCTTTTGTAGGTATTTGTGTCATTTAGAAGTACTAATGTTTTACTTATATATTCGTCTCTGTCAACTGCCACCGTGACGGCACCCTTATCAGCATTCAGTATGTAAACGTTAGGGTTATCCTTAAGGAATTTCCTGCATTGACTGATGGTCCTCCCCCAAGTGGCCAAAACACCCGACTTGTGCGTTAAGTAATTGGTCAAAATGCTTGTCATCTTAGCCCTACGCATATTGCCGTGCTCACCATCATATATATATATATATATATATATATATATATATAAATTTGAAATAGTTAATACAAGATGGCGGTAATATTTTAAGTTAAAAAGCTACAGCCACGCCTGGGATTCGAACCCAGATGTACGGATTGCCGGTACGACGTTTTACCAATTAGACTAACGTGACCTATGACATAATTACCTAATTGGTAAAACGTCGGACCGGCAATCCGTACATGTGAGTTCGAAGTTTTGAACTTAAAAAATTACCGCCATCTTGTATTAACTATTTCAAATTTTCATATCCAATATATGCAGGTTTATGCGAGAATTAACATCCATTATATATATATGGCCACCCTGTATACACGCTAATAATTTTAAAATATGCGCCTCGGCGTTCTGTATATATGAGTGAAATCAGTTTTAATATATCTTCATTAACAGAGGCACAATCTTCCGAGATCGCACTGTTGAGACACCCTGTATAATACCGACCATGATACACGCCAACGATTATAATGGCACTAGCGTTGTGTAATTATGACAGTTCGTTCATATAATAACTTCATTGTTGGAACGAACTGACATCATTATACAACATTAGTGGCAAAGTCTGTCAGAGCCTACGTGGATGACAGTTATGTGACAGTTCGCCTCGCCATCATTGACAAATACATTAAAAATAAAATAAAAAAAAATTAAAAATAAAACGTCGTATTTGACTCGCACACAACGCATATAAATCGCTCGCATGTTTACACTTCATGCTCGCGATTTATATTCTTAGTTATGTGCTCGTCAAATAAGATACTTTGTCTAAGCCATTACAATCTTGTCATGGCACAATTTAGATTATTAAATGCGCTTATACCATTTTCAATGCTGATTTAATTAAGGGATTGGAAATATATTTTTTCAATGAACATGTATTTTTTAAGCTGCCCATTATATTTTATAGAGGTAACGATTGTAATTAAGTGTACAAGTATATTATGAAAGGAACATTCAAATATGTATATGCATGCACAATTATTTATTCTGATGCACATTTATATAAATTTACTGCACCTTTATTGTTTAATAGTTAAGTTATTTCTTGCATTAGTCAAGAAAAATTGTATTGGTCAAATGCAATTTTATCAAATGTTTGTTTGTTTTTATTTTGTTCAAAGACAGAGTGTTTGTGGCATAACACCTAAGCAATGACTACAAGTCACTTTAACTTAACTTAAACTAATACAATAATGTGTGTTTCTACAATTTTGCCTATTGGCGCCAGCTGTTTTAATCAGACACTTTTTACCACCTAAGTTGACGGCTTACAATAAATGCACGTTTTATTTTATATATTGTGCATATAATTTGTACTGTTTCGTAAAGTGGGTTAAATGATATGACAACACAACTATTGAATTGTCTGAAGATCAATACCGAACTTTGCAGTTGAAATGTGACAGTACGTGAGTATAGAAATGTATGGTCGAATCACTATTAGTAGAGCGCTGAGAGAGACAATACTAGAAATATACTGTTTTCAGCGCTCTACTAATAGTGACTCGATCATACGTCAGAAGTATGATTATTATGCATAGTATAAATTACACAACATTATGTACATGTATTCCAGGATATAAAAATTCTAGCTTCCGTCTCATCCAAATATTTATGTCTTGACGATAAATCACTCCATGCTGCCTTGCTGGTAAAAAAAATCGAATATGAGGCAGGCGTTACCGTTACTCGTGCTCAACAGCATGCGGTGTCAAAGGATACATAAAGAACAGCCGAAGCATTAAATTTAAAGAAACGGGTAATAGAAAATGCAGACTGGGGTTCCATAAATAAATAATTAATCTTTAGTGTGCGAAATTCGGTACATTTTGATCTGATTACTTTCCAACTGATATTTATCACTTATCTAATTATTACTTCTAAACCAGAAGTTAAGTAATTTTACGAGTTTTTTTTTTGAAATTTAATGATGATGCCCGGTAACAAGCTTTTGGGGAGATTGTTAGATTTATTGCTGAAAGTGTACACGTATTTCAAGACATGTTATGTTTTATTTCGTGGTTACTTTGTGCGATGTCGAAGATATATGAGATCGGCTAAGCTATTAACAGATGCAAATGAGAAACTAAACGAAGAGGTAATCTATCACAAATGAAATATGCGCAGTTCCAGGAAGAACCAGAAAGCTCAAGGATAAGTAAGAAGTATAATGAGTAACTTTGAAATGTACAGTATGTACATACACGTATATTCCAGGCATACAAGTAGGCTAGTTTTATATTAATTAATTTATGTAGTTATTCGTATATTATATCTGAATAATATAATAATGATAATAACCCGTACATTAGTTACACACAAACTGAAGTGAGCGTCAAAATTGCTTATAATTTGGCTTCAAACATTGAGAGTACTAATAGTAGACAGGACTTTTATCATTGGAAGTGGTAACGAGGATTATAATGAACAGGCAGGAGGTGGTATAGTGTTCATTTCGGGGTTGAAACTGGGTGCAAAATATATTATTGCGTTCTCCGGCGAGTTCTCTTTACGTTTTATCCAAAAAATGCCTCATACAAAGTTGAACACCATAAAAAGATCTACAACATTCATACGGGTCACTTTTTACTAACACCTCAAAGTTTCCGAGCAAAAATGCGAATGCCAATGCAAAACGATTTTTCTGTATTTTATTTTACATTACCGCAAAAATAATTCAATTTTGATAAAATTTTGTGAAAGCATGCCTTTTTATGTCTTAAATAGGCTTACATATTTTTACTTTATCATACGTAGTAAGTCAAGGTATTGTAATCGTGCCGAATACAAATCTTGAGATTTTAGCGGAAATATGTCATTTTGTGTCCCTGAACATTTTTAACCAAGGTACAAAAAAATGTCTGTCTGTGTGTGTGTATGTGTGTACCCGTTTTTGTGGCGACGATTCCGGAGAAACTACTAAAGGTATCGGGACGAAACTACATATTCAGAGGTTTCATAACCAAACTAAGAGCTGAAAACCTTTCTGTTAAAAAATACTCAAAGGAACTGGAGGTTTAGTCTGGAGGTTTAGAAATAAGGCGCCATTTCTGGAATTTCGTCGAAATAGTTAAATAATAAATTAAAGTAGAAGAAATTCTGAATAATTTATGACTATGACATTTTTTGGTCAATTTAATAGGTTAGCTGCATGAACAAATTCTATTTCATCGAGATCGCTCGTACTGCATTAAAACTAGGTAGCCAGGATTTGTCAGATATTTCTAATGACAGTAGGTAGTGTCAAACGCCTATGTTTTGACAATACCTACTGTCAATATAATCAAAATGTCTATCTAGTTCTAGCAATATTATTTTAATGCAGATATGGCCGATCTCGAGCAAATAGAATCTCATGCAGCTAAACTATTAATTTTACATATAGTATGATAAAGTTATGTGCCTGGCCACATCAGATTTTTATCGTTACTTATGATTATTTTGTGAATCGCAAGCTCTATCACATCTTTGTTGTCCTTCATTTTGATTACCATGAAATTTTCCACAAAAATGTCTGCATCGATGTGTATAGACGGTGTCACTGTGCCACCTATATAATCTGAATCCAACGACAAAAGTGTCTTATATCAATTTTCGCGGATGCAAAGGCGGACATAAGAGGGCTATGTCAGTTTCGACGCAGGTGGCGCTGCAATCCCTGAAATCATAACTTCAGTTTTTTAAATGAGAATACCCAACTCTTTTTTGCAAAAAATGATGTGACTAGCATATTTTATCTGAAACAATTTTTTGTACGATCAGAAGCTATTATTGTTAGAGTTTGTGGCTCCCTAGGTAGTTACAACCGCTGCCAGAAGCATGGTTTTCGCATGGCCGTAGATAGCAGAAGTCCACCATATATTATATACGATGTTTTTAAACGCATTCATTTATTTATTTTTTAAATTTTACTGGTATTGAACCAGTTGTTAAATCTTCTACTTTTAGCACCTTCGGGATGCTTGTTTTAAACAATTTCTTATTGTAGTAAATTCTCGAAAAACCATTTTGACATTCAACAACAGTACATTTACTGATCCGATATTGCTTGAAGACCGACTGTACATGTGGTTTCAGCATGACGGTTACCCAGTTATAGTATGGGAGGCATTAAATCGCAATTACAATGATCGGTGGATCGGTAGACGAGGTTTGATAAATTGGCTTGCCAGATCGCCGGGTTTTATATCGTCAGATTTAAGAGGTTGTCTTAAAACACAAAGTTTACTAAAAAAAAGTGCCAACAACTCGTGAATACAGAGTGATCTAAAATGACTAAGGACAGGTTGAATTTCCCGCCACATTGTATAATTGTGATGTCGGTAATGGTTGCAAATGACAGCTGTTATTTTTGTTCAGTGGCGTAGGTATTCTTTCTTGTATAGGGATTCATTCTCTGTTTATAATTAGTATATTAAAATGAAACAATTAAGGTTTTCGAAATTTAGTTAGTCTTGGTAAACACATTGGGCATGAATAAAACGTTAACAAGGCAGGATATGTTAAAATTTAAAAATAAATTTTCCAATATAATTTAAAAATAATATAACAAATAATAAAATCCTCATCTCATCAACATCTCTCATATCTTAAATCAAATAAAATAAATATATTATTTATAACAAATTAAAGCTCGAACAGATAAAATACTAATTTGATGAATTGCTCCATTTTAGTCTATATCTCAGTTGTATCTCAGTTGAGTATAATAAAACACGAATGTTGTTGAATGCGTTTAATATTTTCGATATACATCAGTCTACATAAAACATTCGTGTTTTATTATACTCAATTGAGAGATAAAATATTGTTGCAGAGGAACGTACCCTTACTGACGAGTCCACTATGGGATCTGAAAGCGATCATAACCTGTATCCTGCACGCATACCATCTTAGTAACACTAAATACGTTCAAAACTGTGGCGGGAAATTCAAACTGTCCTTTGTCATTTTAGATCACCCGTTATATGCGTACGGAAATTACAAATTCTTACACACAAATATGATTCAGAAACACTTGCGGTTAAAAGTAATAATTTCGAGCATTTACTTCTGTAAGAAATTGCTTGAAATCCCGAAATTGCATCCCGAAAGTGAGAGGCAAGGAGACTCACTGAAAACAAGCACCACAATGGTGAGAGGCAAGGGACTCACTGGGACTGAATATGACCAGAATTCCTTTAAAAACGTTTAAAAGCGTTGTTTTTTGTGGCGACGATTCCGGAGAAACTACTAAATGTATCGGGACAAAACTTTATATTTAGAAGTTTCATAACCAAACTTAGAGCTGAAAAGCTTTTGGTACAAAAGGATCCAAAGGAACTGGTGGTTTACTCTTAGCATTTTTCGACGATTTTGCAAATGACCCGCCATTTCTGGCATTTCGTCGAAATAGTTAAATAATAAATTAAACTAGAGCAAATCTGAATAATTTATGACTATGACATTTTTTGGTACCATCAATAGTTTAGCTGCATGAGCAAATTCTATTTCATCGAGATCGGTCGTACTGCATTAAAACTAGTAGCCAGGATATGTCAGATTATATGTCAGATATGATTCTAATGACAGTAGGTAGTGTCAGGCGCTAATGTTTTGACAGTTCTACTGTCAATACAAGCTGCGTTCGGATATTGTACACCGTTAAGGTGCGTTTTCATTAGTGCTAATGGCGGTGGTAGTAGACGCCATTATAATATTTCTAATAGAAATTGCTAGTTACTCAAGTTTATGTACGTCAAACTAATATGTCACCATCACGACATGTGAGAAATACTATAATTTCGTCTGCCTCCACCGCCATTACCACCAATCGGAACACACCTTCACACTTTTTACACTTAATAACACGTGTCATTTGGACGGTGTACCTGATGTCAACGGAGTACAATATCCGAACACAGCTTTAATCGACATATCTCTCTAGTTCTACTAGTTTTATTTTAATGCAGACATAGCCGATCTCCATCAAATAGAATCTCATGCAGCTAAACTATTAATTTTATGTATAGTATGATAAAGTCATGTGCCTGGCCACATCAGATTTTTTACCTTGGTCAAATATGTTCAGGGGACCCAAAAGGACATATTTCCGCTACAATCTCAACATTTTTGCGGCACGATTACAATACTTTATCATACTGCGTATGATAAAGTAAAAAGGTTCTTAGGTTCTTTTTGAACTTAATGATACAGTTATATTTTCAGAATTTTACTCATCGCTAATGATACGAGCCAGTTCCTCAATCTACCGATTTTACACCTCAGTCGCCTGACTAAAAGTTTTAGTAATTTTATCGCCTTTCTATCGATTATTATTCTGTTATTAATATTATTATTGGTAATTATAATTAATAGATCATTAAAGAATCCTAGAATTTACGATTTTGTCTGATTTTCAGCGAATGCTGTTGCCTTTTTCTTCTTTATTATTGTTATGCTAGGAGTATTGTTAATATGCTTTTAATGCCTATTATAGTTAATGTCTAATGAAGACGATATAGACTTTTCAATTTTGTTTCATGTTCTCATTATTGTCAGTTTTAATTATTATCATTCAATAACTCGAATGATTGCTGACTAGAACCCCATCTAGTAGCTATAACACGAATACAAAACGTCAAAACTCCACGTCATAAATTTTAGTTAAAATTGTCACTGCAATGTTTCAAACTGAAGATCCAAAATTTTTGTTCGATATTCTCACCTAACAACGTCCAGAAAGCATGTTGTAGCAAAATTCGTAATTATCAAGGTTTTCAAACCAAACCATAGCTGTTTCTATCAAATTTTCACCTCATCTTTCAGGCGTTTACTTCAAATCTATGGTCCACAAGAGAAAACGAGAAAGGTCTTGGTCACCAGAAGACCGGGTTAGATTACCACTAAACAAACCATTCTACAATGAACAGTGTTGTTTATACAAGTGCGATCTCGACCTTAGTAAGGATGGGTGTCCTGCTACCTCAAAAGAAAAATGTACAAGCGCTGATGATGATGATTTGAATAAAAGTCACTATGATAAATGGAACGCTAAAGTTGACATATGCCAGTATCTTTCGTGGTTCAAATCGCGCGATATAGCTTGCCTCTTGAAATGGATCAGAAAAATCGATTATGCGGACCCAAAATCTCGCCAGAATGCTTTAGACAAACTCAACAAAATCTCCGACCGCGTCCCATATTCCAAATTTGCACGTTTCCCTGAGACTTTCCACGTTTTGGAAGGTAATGGACGCTTTGCTAAAAGATTACAACAATTGAGGTGTCTTCTGGAGGTTACAGAGTTTCCTGTCATTAAAAAGGATGGACAGAAGAAGGATGTGAAGGATGTGTGCAAATGTTACAGGAGTGCTGCGACCGATATCTTGGGAGAATTAGCTAAAGGTGCAGATGTCTATGATAGGAAGAAGTTTGAGGAGTTCTTTCAGGTCGTTTGGACAGAGATGCCCAATAAAACTATTAAGACTGACGATGGTAACGATGATCCCATCCAGTTAACAGATGATGATGATTCATTTGTGTAATTTGTATTTGTGTGTGTGTTTGGTTGTCGAAGCATAAAATTGATCCGCTGATTCTATTTTAGTTGTAATTTATAGTAGGAATAATTATGATTTTCAAGCTGTGTCTTTAAGATTAGCTAGTCATGTAGAAATATTGTATTCGATTAACTTCCACAGCCAAATGTGGCATGTCCAGCATCTTAACCCTACAAATATTCACTTACTACTTCTAGACTGCGTTCAGGAACAACGCTCCGAGTAGATGGAGCGCGGTTTAGTTACTCCACTGCCGTTCAGAAACTCACTGACGTTCAGAAACGACAGGAGTAAACGGTGCGCTCGACTATAACATGTTCGGACTTGGTACAAGTGCACAAAAATAAATTTATGGATTGTTAGGTTGCCTAGTCACTGATTAGCTAGATGTCAGCACCGATTGGCACTATGCCAAATGTGGTCATGATAATGTTTATGCATTGTACCGATATTTACTAGAGCGCGCTCTAAACGCTCTAATACGCTCTTGATTCCTGAAGGCGCTCCTATACACAGGGGCGCCATTACATATGGGCAGGAGGACTTCGAACCCAACTGCCGCTACGCGAGAAAACCATTGGGCGGTGTATCGGCGCTTGCCCTGACTACCCCTGATTAAAAAAAAAACACTCCTGACATTTTACTACAAATAGTATATTGTGTACCAAGGCAAGAAAATGATTTTTTCTCGAGGCTGGACACTGCTCGAGGACCGATTCTTTTACGGAGTGCACACAACATTTTTTAATTTTTAATTTGTATTCGTTCTTCGATCACAATTGAAGATCGATAAATCGGTCAATATCGATCAGATCAGATTGATCTTTTGATCATCGATCAGATTGACCTTTTCGATCATGATCAACATTTTGGTCAGATCGATGTTGCAAATGTCAAACAGAATCGAAAGCTGTGTTTTTATTTCTGAGCCGTTTATCTCAAGTATACTTGGTGTTAAAAAATAACTATATAGGTAATAATAGGTATAGTAGATTACAGTACAAGTCACGTCCAGAAACACACCGTTTATGAACTGCAGAGAGTCGGTATATGGTACCAACTTTAGAAATTGCATTAGGTAAGTAGGTTGTAAGTTAAAGTAATTTAAAAAGAATTAAAGATAATTCAATATTAATTGAAATTGGTACCAAAATTTTGAAACTTTGGTTAATCAGAACCTCCTTTCAAAGACGTAAAATAATAAAAAAAAACTTCAGACAAAAGTTATTTGGTTTTGCAAGAGCCTTTCTATGACACATGACACTATTTTCCATACGCTGTAAAATTGGTACCATCTTTCCGACTCTCTTCAGCGTTTAAACAACACGTATCCGTAAATGAGTACCTTCAAAAGTTGGTATTCAAGAGTATGTATGGTCAGTATACCCTCTAAACACTTTACCCTGAGCAACAATCATTAATTAGTTAACCTAATATTGTCGTCTTTCTAGTGTTCAAGTATAATAGTAATAATAATAAAATTGTATTTCGTCGTCGATTACCTTTAACACAATATTTAAATTGTCCACTTTTGCCCTATATTTAATCATTGGTTGTCATTAACGCGGTAAATTCGAAAATAATGGGTTGCCTTTTTATTGTTTATCAATTTGTTATTACGATTTTCTATCAGATTTCTAGAAAGTTTGCTGATAAAATGATTAAAATCCAAATGTTGATCCAAAATAATACCTAAGTATGTAGGGGAGACCGGGGCAGATTGGGACATGGGGCACATTGGGACACTTTAAATTCACCGCCTTAATGACTTGCGATTAAATGATAATTTCAAATGATATAAAATAAACGGTGCCTTGCGCCGTGGGCGCTTATACGAAATTGTATTTACAAATTTGAAATCTTTACGATTTACCCGCCAGTGAAGGGTAACGGCTTGGCTGGTAAATTTTTAAAAAGAAACGACGATAAAACGATAAAAATGCTTTACAAAAATATTTAAAAGTACGTAAAACGTTTTAATCTAAAAATTATTGAATAAAACACGCACACGCAGCTACCGCCACCGCTTTCGTCGTCTCTTTCGTTGATCGGGCTCAACGTCATCTTCATCGCTGACGTCCCGCTCAGTATCTAGTTGCAGAGGTCCTGCATCCGCATCGCCTTCGTGCTCGTCCCCAGGCTGGTCAGGTGGTTCCGGCGCTGCAACCTCTTGCGAATATTTCGATACTATTGACAGTAGGTATTTTCAAAACATCCCGTTTGACACTACCTACTGTCATTAGAACCAAAATCCTGGCTACCTAGTTTTAACGCCGACACGACCGATCTCAATTTGAATCTGCTCCTGCAGCCAAACTCTTAATTTTACCAAAAAATGTCATAGACAAATTATACAAAATTTGCCCTCCTTCAATTTATTATTTAACTGTTTTGACAAAATTACAGAAATTGCGGCTCATTTGCAAAATCCTTGAAAAATGCTTGAAGGAAACATCCAGTTCCTTTGGACCGTTTTGAGCCAAAAGCTTTTCAGCTCTAAGTTTGGTTATGAAACTTCTAAATATGAAGTTTCGTCCCGATACCTTTAGTAGTTTCTCCGGAATCGTCGTAAAAAAAAACGGGTATACAGACACACACACACATCCATACACACACACACACTCACACACACAGACATTTTTTTGTACCTTGGTCAAAAATGTTCAGGGAACCCAAAGACATATTTCCGCTAAAATCACGATTACACCACTTTGCATAGTACGTATGATAAAGTAAAAAGAATTTTTTCCTAAAACCTTTAGCACCCTGTAGTTCAAAAGTGAAGACCTTTAGGACATATGTTCATATGATTCTTTTTTTCTCAAAATGGATCCAATAATAACCTCTTTAAATATCATCATGTTATTAAGAAACATCCTGTATATTATACTATATCTCTTTATGCGGCGCTTGCTGTTTGAGAACCTCTGTATTTAGGAAAAAGTGGAATATACCTTTCCGGTGTAGAATTGTATAAGGATAATTTTGTTCAGATGCTAAAATTGCGAAATCGTGACCGTTTTGTGGTAAAATGCAAAAAACCGCAAACGTCCACATGAGGGGTGGCTTCTAGGAGTTCCAGGCTCCAATAAACATTACGGACGCCATAAAATACTGAAACCCAACACTTTCCGAGTCATATCCGAAAAGGGCAACTGTATTGGTATTAAATATCTTAATAGCCCATTTTTCTAGTCTAATTTGACTGTACTAGGAGCTAATCTTAAAACTTTAAACCAGCTAAGCTGTAGGAGAAACATAAACAGCGAAATAAACACCATACGTGATAATACCAATGCGTTTTGCGCATTGGTATACCAAAACGTGTGCACTTGATTTCTAGAATGTCAGGAACCCAATGGACACTACTATATGATTTTCACAATATATCACCCTGTATTACAACAAAGGGGGATACCAGGATAAATACACGATTATAGCAAAATCCTACTAAGGATTTTCCAGACCACACAGAAGTTATCCTCAATACTGAGTATACCTGAGAATGGTAGAAATGTTAGAGTGGAAAAAGTGTCGGTGCCGTAAATCGGCAAAGGAAGAATAAGAACATCATCACGCGTGCAAACACGAGGTAACTGCGACTCCAAAAATGTAAAGCAACGCAAGAAATCGAGAGATGAAAGATTGCCGCTTGAGCTCCGAGAACAACATCAGCACTGTGTAACCCAGTCTTTGTTACACATGGATAAATCAACTTACGCGAGAATGGGACATAAATCAGATAATGCCAGTGCTGGTTATGGCTTTGTGAGGCAAACTACTCTATTGCAATGCAAACAATAGAATGTCATAATTGTTGATTTTTACTAGTGGCGTAGCTACACAATCAGCACCCTGGAGCAAGTAAAATCAGCGCAACTCTTGTTTCTCGGTATATTTTGCTGAAAATCTTGAAGAAGCTTGAACATGTCGTTTAAAGCTTGGCAATAGAACAACTTATTGGATGAATGATCAAAATTAGAGTAGTGGATAGTGTAACATTGATATTGTTTGTAAACTGGATTAAACTTTTTAAAATGTATATTGTCGTTTATACGGCTCTGGATAACTGACCATTTAAGCTGATGATGATCTAAGATCGAAACCGGTACTTAATAAAATAAAACAAGCAGGAAAGGATACAGAGGTTTTTATTAAACTTTTAAGGGTAGGGTGAAACGATGCTTTAGAACGTACCCTAAATGGCGTTTCGGTACTTCCAGTTGTTCATCAATTGTTGCCATTAAATTTGAGATTTTTTATGTTCAAACGGTTTGAATTGAATGTAGCTAGCGGAGACAACTTCGCATAACGATAATTGAAAAGGGAATACTTTTTGAAATTCAGTCATTATTGAACAATAGGCAGTAACATACGATTTATTTTTAGATTTATAAATAATTGATTTTTACCCATGCACAAAAAATCACCTACCTATGTATGCAATAAAATCTCCTTAAAATCACCTTCGTTTGGAAATCATCTAGAAGCAGAAAAAGCTATGATGTTTGTGCGGATTGCGTTGTTTGAAAGAAGAGTGGGAATTCCTGTAGTTCACCGCTTCTCGAATAGATAGCGCCACCGCTGTTTATAACAAACTGATTCAAAATAATATTCGCAGTTTCTGTATTATTTCCCTCTCATAGTTTTATCTTATCTCTGCGCTTATTATCCATTATTATATGTATTGTTATTAGTATATTATTATTATTATTACACATAATGTGCAATGGGAAATATGCATTTATGTAAAAATTAATATTCAAAACTAGTTATTGATAATAAATGTTCATTAATTTATCGTTTGATTAAATTTGAATATTATGTGTGTGTGTACTACTCATCAGGTCTCAGTTATGGGCACAAATGACATCTTAAAAAATTCCACAAATAATAACAAAATAGTTAATTTTGCTAAACAATAACCTATCAATTAATTACATTTAAATCACAAGACACCGACTTTGTTAAACGTTAAAAGCATTTAAAACGGAATTTTAAAAACTAACATACATCTAGAACAGTGTACAGAACTTATTTTGAAACATTATTTACAAACTGATACTTTATTCTTGACCAAATTTAACAATTTCTTGTTAACTTTGTCTCGAAAAAAGAAAACATTGGTCCATTATAGTTATAAGCTTTGTTCACTGAGTGAATCTCGAACTAGTTTGGGTATTCTTTTATATTGGACCAATGCAATGTATCACTATAATTTCACTACCATTATCACACTAACACATCTGGTCCAATATAAATTAGGTCCTGAACGAGTTCTGAATGCGTTCCAAAAGCTCTCAGCGAACAAGGTATAGTTAGGTCGTTATGGGGACACACTTACCGTAGAAGCAAATTATAATTCTATTACTTTATGAATCTTAGCACAACAAAAAACATAAATACTATTTTAGTTCCTTTGCATTACGACTTTCCTTCGACTTCTACCGAAGGTATCGAAAAAGATTAAAAGTTCAGCTTCGGCTAGAACTGTTTGTTATAAAATTTACATAACTTGGGCAACATGTACTCGTTTCATAGTTTTTCGTTGTTTTCAATGTTCAGAACATGGAGTGGTTGGTTTGCACCTATAAAATCTATAAAATCCTATAAAATAAAATTGGTATGCGTTATTCTACGAATCCCCGCTCTAAAGAACGAGACTTGATATCTAAATTATCGGTTTTACGACAAAAAACATATCTATAATTAGGTATTTCCAAAATTTGCAAAAAAGGCATTCAGAGGAACTCATTAACTTTAACAATTTATCGAAAGATAAATCGTGAATTATAAACATTTCCAACATCAAGTCAAAGCAATTTTAAGTCAAAATTAATCAAAGGTTATTATTCAAAAATGTATTTTCTTTTATTTTAATTAACGTCCGTTCCATGGATTTCATCATTTCCAACTAGGGAATCCAATCCCGCAAATGCTGGATCCCGCAATTGCGGGATCCCGCAGGGATTTCGCGGGATCAATGTTGCAGGATTAGCTGTGCGGGATTCGCGGGATTTGCGGGACTGGATATCAAATTTCCGAATTCGGCAATAAAAGCGCAAATGTCTTTCATAGCGCCGCAGAAAGCAATAAATTACTCATCATAAATTACTCTATCATAAATTACGAACTCGTGCCAAGCGGTTCGACCATGGAATCAATGCACTGGATTCGTTCCTTTGCATCAAATACTACCGATCGATACATTCCTACTGAGTAACCGAACAAACGACAGAATACTATAAGCAGAACAGCGACTCTCGGCGGCACCTTTGATCTTTGTCTGCCAGATTCTATGACCTCGCGACATCTTGTGATTGGAACTATCAGGACCGAAATAGGTACTAAGGCCCTATATATTTCTTGTATATACCCCAAAGGTAAACAGATCATATTACTAACGAATTTAGAAAAAATCCGGTTTAAAGTTGCCTGTTGGAAATTATTACCCCACTTTACCACCGACGTCGGCAAACAACAGCAAACTGAAGAAACATTTTTTTTTGCATTAGATAGTGATTAGAATACTTAAAATAATATTTTTTGTAGTATATTTATTGATAGTACTTTTAAAACAAATGTTTTAGGAAAAGAGAATGAAAACACGTGCTGCTTTATTTTTTTCTTATTGGTGTTGCCAAATAATTAACTGCCTTTTACTTTTGTAGGTTTTTAAATTTCTGTTTACAAATTTTAACGTAAAAAAATAACAGCATTCGAAAATATAAATTTAACATAAAGTCATAAGGGAAATCTTGACAAGGATGAATCACAAGCTTTGTGAACATTTAATTTTGTCTCTTATCTATCAATATTTTCTGGGAACGAGAAGAAATTAGAAACTCATTTTATGTTTGCCGCTGTGGCTTTTGCAACTTTGCACAATACACCATTGTCCAGGCATACTAAACATACGACGAATACTTACACTAATACTAACACTAAACTATACCTTAATATATTACTCTACATACATTTAAAACTAACAAAAAGCCAACAAACTACCATGTAAATTCGAGACATTAGCAATGTCATCTTTTCTCCGAAAATACTTCAAAAATCACTGTAAAATGTAACTTTTAAACTTATGTGGTATTCCGGCTGTTAGTATTTTGTATTGTATCTATATGCGAGAAATATCTTCCTGCTACTATACTCTGTTTTTAATTGCATAAAAACTTTTATTAGCATATTTAGTAGGTTGAGCACAAAGAATATTATTATTGTTTGGTATCCCGCAATTTCGCGGATCCGCGGAATTGATGGCTATAATCCCGCGGATTTGCGGGATTGAGGTTTTGGTGCGGGATTGGATTCCCTATCTCCAACCATCCCTAGAGTAAAAAAATATTGCTATTTGAGGATACACTACATATTGACTTATTCTAGTTATCATCAGTTGCGGGCCTTCCTAAAACGTATCATTTATTAAGATCGGTTGAAAAAAATAAATGCGACAACAGCTGCACACAACAGAAATGTATTGGTATAAAATATAAAGCAGAAAAATAAGAATGTAGGGTGTGTGGCGGCATCATGCGGCCGATGCTAAAAGTCGCCCGGTTTCCGCTCCCTTTATACAACTGCACCTTTGAATATCGACTACTTCAAGGATAATAATAACGTTTCTGCTTGTTTCAATTCTTTGAGTTACTATGTTTTTTTTATAAAGAATATTTGTTTTATTTAAAATACAATTTGCAAATAGTTAGTGCACTTGATAATAGAATCCATGACTTATGAATTCACAATTTTTCCCTACAGTAGAAAACAAAAATTTGTCAGTATATGTGAATTGACATTAATACAAAAAAGTAAAAGTTTTAACTCGATCCAACTATTTCTTTTGCCGTAACTATTCTTGAAATTTTTCAAGAAAATGTAAAATGTTTGAGCACTTTTACGATGGAAAAGTTATTGTGAAATCGAGTTTATTATTAATTGATGTGAATAATAAAAGACTCCTATGTTTTAATCCGACAATTTTGGTTTTCAAATGCCGTGTGGCCGCTGTTGGCTATTCCGAGAACTGATCCGGTAACATGGTCGTAATAGTAATATGGTCACTGAAAGAAGGCTGACGACATCCAGATTTGAGTATGAGCTGAGCGCGACTATCGCTATGGATCATCCCATGTCTAAAGTACGAAGTCAGACACTTACCGAGCCGACCGAGTATTTGTTATGTTATGTGTTGTTATGAGTTTTATTCTAGAAATAACTTGATTTATTGTGACATCAAACACTGGACAATTAATTCTTTGTGTTATAACCAGAGCGATTTTATCTTAGTCGTGATCTAAACCAAAAATGTACTTGACAAATCCGCGCCATTATCTCCTCCAACCGATTTTAATGAGAAAAAAACGCAAAAGCTCGCTATACATCCCGATCCTTAACAGACCATTAGCAAGATTCGAGAAATATCAGGGCACTAAGGATGAAAGCTCGCGCTCTGAAAATTTCGCACCGAAAAAAGACCGACATCTCCATAAAAATAAACAGAAAAGGGGCTTCTTACGGCGACTGAGGCCCGGGACGATTTAGACTAATTAAAAGCAAACATGCCCATGGAAAATGTATTTCCATTTAGACTTATTGACGTAATTTTTCAGCGTAATGAGTTAAGCCGGTCCCCGCTATCTCCGGCCATCTTCAGTCGCTACTGGTTTGCTGCTACCAACTATACCAATAGCCACTGGTGCTGGTTTGCTGCCGACAACATCTGCAATTTTAACTTGATCGCTTTGTAAACGTCACAGTGGACATCGCGGACCACATTACACTGAATTATCTACAGATAAATATAAATATATTTATGTGGTCGCTGATGTGCACCGAGCGACGCGGTATTTCATTTTACCTTGGGAATCTATTAAACCAGATCTCTGCGTGTATCTTTGCCTCTGTATACTTTTGTTTTTATCCTGCGAAACAGATAGACCGGGATGCTACTCGCGATGTAAATTGGTTACCAGTTTCAATATCATCCGTTATTTGTTTTCTTTTCTTTTAATCTGCCTTCTAAAGAACCTTAGGAATAAGTAATTTAATGATTAACAGTATTCCACACAGTGTTATAAAGTTGTAGCTGTGGCTTGGACACCCCCAACAAAAAACTGTTTTATACTGACCTATTCATAACTGCTTTTTGGTGATACGTGAAAAGCAATGTATAATACTCCAGAATATCACGAGTCGGTATTTAGTAATCAAACCGGCCAAGTCAGACCAGACCCAGTCGGTATTTTTACGTATAGAAATTGAGATTTTTCTGTTTTTACTACTAACCTAAATTACATTTTCAGTCAGTCCCAAAATGTTTTGTACACCACAAGAAAACGATAAATACTGTTTACCAGTGATATCTACTTACAAAAGAATTTTATCTAAAATATTATCAAATTCGTAATAACTCGCATGAATAATCTCACAAAAGTGTTCCTACTGTAAAATAATTCTTCTTTATAAAGATTTAGGTCGATCTAGCTTGGATTCAATAACTACTTGTAGGCGGCGGTACATCCACTCTTCTGTTAAGACTCGGTCAGCGTTTATTTGCTGCCAATTGCCTATCTTATTTCCTAGTCAAATAATGCAAACATTTCTCAGCAGGGTTGAGATCTGGTGAACGCAGCTGTTTGGGTACGCAATAAAGTAACCACTCACCAACAATGCCAACAGGATGATCTGGATGTTAATTTTGTTGAAATCCGCTGTTTTGGCTAGATAGAAAATTAGCAGCAAAGAAACGCCGACCGGGCCTTATAAAAGGGGATAAATGAATTCGCATGGAATCTACACAAAACGGGTATTCCAAGTAACGCAGAACAAGCATTCTTAAATCTAAGGGCTGTCGAATAAAGAATTATTTTTGTAAGGACATATTATTTTCTTTTCTGTACAAAAACGTTTGTGAGATTATCCATAGGAAAAGAAAATGTATTTCCTTTGTAAGTAGATATCATTTGTAAACAGATGGATACAATAAACATATTTTCTTGAATAAGTATGTAGGCTTCTTTTTACGTAGGGATATTTTCTTGAAATTTAATTTTGTATTTTCTTGTATTTCTCATTTTCGTGTGGTATACGAAGAGTTTTGGGACTGATCTTTCTTGTTTTGTTTTGTTATTTTGTGTTTCTTTAATAATTGTTCTTTTTACTTCCGCTTTCACTTCCGCGAAAGTCGACCTTTTGTCTTTCACATCCGCTTCCGCAAAGGTTACTTACGTTATAACGCTAAATATGATAACTGCAAGAGGCAATATTTTACTTCCCTATATTCGCTATACTAGTGCTCGAATAGTTCTACTAATCTCCATACGCACGCACGCTTTGAACGTTCGGAAGTGGACAGTCTGGACAGAAGAATCCAATGGTCTAAAAAATAAAATCATATTACGATTTTTTTATCGAAAAATTTTATTATAATTGTTAACAATGAATAAGGCGGTTGTCGTTCCACCACTGGAATACTTATTCAGAGTGCGCTGCGGGAAACGAATTGGGTACTTACCGGTTTTTCCGCGCTTGAGTAGGGGAGACCCATGTCAATTGTAACACTTTTTCGTTTTTATTTAATACGCCATAACGCGGAGGCATTAGAATGCTTTTTTATTTTTTTTTATTTTGTTCTGACTGTGGTGAATGACAGTTTTATTTTTATATTGGAAAAATTGCGTACAGTCGTCGTAGAAAAAAAGAAATATTCAAGCATGACATATGTAACAACTGAAACCGGGCAGGTGTCAATTGTTACAGTACACGGTGTCAATTGTAACAACAATCAAATACAAACAAAAAGAAAGTTTTATTTCTGATAAATATAACAACATATGTAAATATTCATGGGAAAGTACAAAAATAAATATATATTCCTTAAAAACAAAACATTAAAGTATTCTGGTCTTAGAATATGTAATAAGAAATAACAATATACCTATATTATTCTGCCTAGTCTGATTCACAATTGTTGCAAACGAAGAAAGGGTCATTATTCGCACAAGTGGAGTGTGCCCAGTTCTTGCATAGGCGACACTGTAGCCAGTCCTCCTTGCTGTTCCTGTAGGATCCGCAACATTTGAGACATATTGTTTCATCTTCATCCGATGAAGAATCGTTTGCAGTTTCGCGTGTGTTCCTTCGCTTCGTAGTGTGCTTGCTCCTTTGAACCCTTTCTTTAGTAGCTATTTGTTTCTTTGCCAGTAAGATCTGCTTTTTGTTATATTTTTCAGCGACCTCGTCTTTCTCAGGTGTGTCGGTAAGGATGGTAGTTTTTCCTTTATTTCGATTCGTCTTTGGCTTAGAAAAATCTGCTCGAGGAAAGGGCCTGATGTCTGCCGGAGATGTAGTTGCACTCATCTGCTGCGGTAAAGGTGGAGGATGGTTAATTTGAACAGAAACGGGTGGTGTCGTTGAAAGAGATTTTAATCTGTCTTCTGCAGGATCATTTTTCGAAGTATTTGCTTCTTCTGCGACATTTGGATCTGCATTAGCTACCGCTTCAATGGTCAGAGGCCGGTCTGTGACCTGAGCTGGTAAGAATTCGTCGTCCGAAAATATATTTTTGTTAAATGGCCACACTCCAGTGCATGAGAATCCTGCCATAATATTTTTCGGAGTTATAGCTAAAGGAAGTGCATCTCTAACAATTTGCGGTATATTATAAATAACCATGCGCTTTCCTGGGTTGTTTTTTATCCATTGGTCACAAGCGGCATTGTAATAACGCTTAAATGGCCCGAAAACCCCCCTATCAAGGGGTTGCAATTTGTGTGAAGTATGTGGTGGGAAGGACAACAACGTTATGTGATTATCTTTGCAATATTGAATCGTTGGTAGGTATAAATGAGAGCTATGGTTATCTAGGATAAGTAACACATTGTTCTCTTCGCTTGGTTTAGCATACTTCACGAAATGTTTCATGAACAAATAAAAGTCCTCCTCTTGCATCCAGCCACTTTTATTCCCACTGCCAATACAGCTCTCGGGACCATCTCGTACAAAATGTTCCTTGTACCTTTTCAGAGGAAATATAAACATTGGAGGAAGGGCATTCCCTATAGCATTCACAGCTATGCACAGGGTCACCAAAGTTCCTCTTTCCTGGGAAGTAATAGCCCCGATTTGCTTTACACCTTTTTCGGCAATTATCTTGTTCGGTTTCTGAACCGTTGTGCATCCAGTCTCGTCAACATTGTATATGTTTGACGGTTCAAATTTAAATCGATCCAAAACGTCCGCCAAATTGTGGAAAAATTTTTCGACGTTGTGTTTATTAAAATTCATTGCTCTTGCTAAGCTCGTCGATTCGGGTGTACGAATAGATAGTTCGGGGTTACGTTTGAGAAAATTTGTTAACCAATTTTCAGTTGCCGAATTCGTTATATTCCACTGTTCGGGATATTTGCATTGATTAGCTTTAGCAAACTGAAAAGACAGTTTTCGCAGCTCTTTAGTAGAGAGTCCATAATAAAGTTTTGCCGAACATTTGCAATATTCTACCAGCTCCAGTTCTTGTTCTTTGGAGAAGACTCTGTTGTGAGGATGATAGCCGACTTTCGGAGATTTGTTATTATTCAAAGGCTTTTATGAATCGGCCTAGCGAAACATGACATAAACCATGAGCTTTTGCGGCCCCTCTAACGGTAAAGTTATGTTTATTTACTTTTTCAGCAGCCTCTTCGTAGACTTCTTGAGGAAATAGCCCTCTTGTTGTTTTCCGAATTCTTGGTTTGACCATTTCTGCAAGGATTTAAACTAAATTGTCACAAAAATTTTGATTAAAATGCTTAAAATAATTTAAAAAGGTGGTGGGTATCAATTGTAACATGTTACAATTGAGACCCACATTGAGTGTTACAAACGTGACCACCCGCAGAAATTTGTTCTACACCGCAAATGAAACAACATAACCCTACTTTTTGAGACCGGTTTATATCACATTTGGAAGCTTAAAAGATGCTCTTTCAAACAATACCAGTAAAGCAGAAAAACGTGCAGCATCAATTGAGTTATTACCTCTTTAATACAACAGTTAAAACTTACCTGAGACAGTAGAATATACACTTTAAATGATAACTTTGTAAATAAGCAACCGACCGCGCCGAACTTCTGTCATATCTTAGAATGGAACAAGTGGAACCTACCCTGACAATCCCTTCGAATTCGGCCCATAGATGGCGCGCAAAAGTGTTATGTTACATTTGACGCCGTTACAATTGACATGGGTCTCCCCTATAACTATGTGACTTGTAATCGCGCGTACTAATTTTGTTGATCTATTTAAAGCTTTATAATTATTATAGGTACGTTATCCTTAACACTTAAAATAATGATTTTCAGAATTTCCCAAAACCCAAAAATTCAAAGTTTTATAACCTAAAAGATATTAACATGTCCTTTAAAAACAAATAAAAGACCGTATAACCATCAATTGCATTGTGGTTTCGAGATTACAAATTGTGTGGCAATTATTTTACATACAATGTGAACTATGAAGGTGTCAAGTTAGTAAGTTACTTTGTTGCATTTGCCAATTGTAAAAAATTGCAATATATTTTTGGGTAATTCTGAACAACTATTAAGGGGGTTTATGAATGTTGCTGTTTGGGTCGATTTGCTTTTCGACCTTTCGAATAATGTCAACCAGGCTTGACGTTTGCAATTTGCACTTTTTATGAATTCTATGATGCTTCGAGGAGGCAGTTTTACAAATTCTATAGATAGTAGTGTCCCTAAGACCGCGTATGTGTATGTGCTCCGCACTTTCGTGAGCTTTATAGCAGAATCTGCTGGTATCCTCATTTGCCTGGCTGTCTGAGTAGATGCGGGCTTTAAATAGAGTGGACCTTGGTCCAGTCATAACTACACCAACTCCATCATCTGTTTTTGATGTGTCAGAGGACCACATGAATTCTCTGAGTACTGCAGAAAACCAGTAAAACCAGCCCTAACGTCTTTGCGATCGCTTGGGCTGTTGAAGTGATTGACATCTGCACAGATTGTGCTGAGGATCGGAGATATCAGTTGACTGGCCAAGGAACTGAAGAATACAGAAGGTTGTTGAGCCTGCAAACAGGTCGAAGAGTCGGTAATACACATTATGTCCCGCCCTAATAGACAGAAGGGTAAGATTACATCACTGCCCCACCAGTGAGTGAATCTTCTGCGGGCGATATCCTTCACCTAGAAAAGGTGAAAGATAGAATAAAAGGTATTGATTGCGTATTGATTGCGCGGCGTATTGATTACCTTTGCTTTATGCTGTTCTACGCAGACGCTTCTACCGTGGTGTTGAGAGAGTGGTACTATAATACTTACTAACATCTTTCAAGAGCCAGGATGGATTGCTTTCTATCGGTGAATAAGAATGTTCCTACCTGATTTATCAAATTTGATGATTGTATCAGTGGCATTCATATTGGTGTGCAAGTGAAAAACTACGTGTCTTCCGCTAAATGCAAACGCATAAACCCATGTGAGAAGTGTAAAAATTAGCTGGAGGCCAGACCCGGCCAGGCCAGACGATGATTAATTTAAACAGGGTATCCGTGACAGGAAGGAGGCGTTCTTCCTTCAACCACAGTAGCCGTAGCGGCGCTGCTGTCCGCCGATTATTAAAATTTATTTAAATTACCGCCAATTATTGCACCGTTGCGCGGCAAATTGGGGGCCTTATTGGACACTAATGAAGTCCTTACATTAGGTCAGGAGTGGAGGATGTAGGAACGCACAGCACAGTGCTATTCTCATCGCTATCTTGGCTGGTACAGATTCTACCACAAACGCCTCACGGGCACCACTCACGACTAATGAATAATCACGTCGAATTTGCTCGACAACACTCAAATAACACCTTTCGCATACATACGTCTATTAATTGTTAATTTGTTTAAGGCGTTACTCACTATTTGTTACACATATGTGCGCTGCAAGGTTTAGGGAATACAGTTTCCATATTTTTTTCGGATGTTACCAAATAAATGAATGATGAATAGTAGTTATATCTATTTATAAGCTACATTCATATTACTAGTATACGGATGGTTTCGAACGATTTAAAAATTATTGTTTTCTAGCAGTTTCTTTAAAGGTACGGAAAGAGATGGAAAAAAATTAAATTTTAAATTTCGTCGCAATTAATACAACAGGTAACGACAGGTACTTACTCATTGGTTAAGCTCACAAGCTTTTGTAACATTGCAGCTACATTATAACCATAGTGACTGTCATTGAAGATTGAAACGTATTGACCGCACCCTGTGCCAGGAGATGACGTTTAATTACCAATTAATAAAATATACATTCGTAAGTTTTATTTACTACGAATATAACTGTATTGATAAGTATTGATTCCCATTTATAATACAGGTTTTCTTGACATTGAAAATTTAGTATAGAAGAAGAAATCTGCACTGTAAGTTAAATGTAAGTTTTAATATTTTATTTTTATTTCTTATATCGTATATCACGCACGACTTTTAACTTTTACATAAACTTCACGGAAACAGGGAAGCAAACTTCACAGTCGTTTTTGACAAAGAATTCAATACAAATGTAAGAGAAGTCCCCAACAACTTGCCATACAGGTACAGTGATATATGATAAGCAATGTAAGATACTTATATTTTGGAACTGGTAACTGATATTGCGGCTTGAGACATATTTACCACCACAATGTGACAGGGGATGGAGTGACAGTACAAGTTATACACGTTTCGTCACATAAGTATTATTAGTTTACTACGTATATAATTTATATGCAATAATTTTGATTTGTATAACAGGTTTCCTTACCATAGCATTGCCTTGTGCGGTGGACAGACAAGCTGGTTATTTCTGATTTTATTACATTATTATTTATTGTATTTTTATATGAATGTATTATGTAAGAGATGTTATGATACTGAACAAAATAAAGGATTGATATCTAAGTTACATGTGTTATGTACATATATAATCAAATATATTATGTAAACTAACAGGTTTTCTGTGTCACTGTCAGTAAAAACCAACTAATTACACTGTTGTTTCTTATTGCCTAGTGACCAGAACACAGAAAACTCATTAATTGACATACTTTACTTTTGATGTTTGCTGCAACTTAATTTTAAAACCCTCGCGATGAAAACATCCAACTCTCTAAAGATATATTTTCTACTCCTTGTCAAATAATAATAACTACAAAAGGAGTGAATGAACTCCGTAAAAATTGAACTCCGTCCGATTTAACTACATGCGCAAATGGTCGCGAGGGAAATACATAGCGGAGTTGAATCGGTGTTAAATCCAACACCGTATTTTTATGTATTTAGGAATAAGATAATTGCAAGTCTGGCAACCGTCCTGGGATGGCTAGATTTTTAAAGTATGAAATAAATATTACATTATTATAATCAGTCTGTCGCTTTGGGATATCAAAGTTGAGATTATTTCAAGTAAAGAAAAAGAGTCCGGTGGATGGATGGGAAGTGAGTACAAGAGGAGGCCAAAGTTGCGCACACAAGCGCACTATTTACAGTAAAATAATCAGGTTAACTGATTAGTGATAAATACATCTCCACAAAACGATCTTCCCGATACCAGACTGAAATTCCGGTGGTAACACCAGCGAGAGCCACAAAACCTCCCCCTGAGTGCGGGCGAGACGTCATATGCGCGCGCGTGAGTGCGAGTGAGACCACAGAAATTTCATGCTGATATCGGGAAGATCACTTTTTGAGATGTATTTAAGAATATTCAGTCAAACCCAACCTGATTATTTTATCTAAATGTATTCACTTCAATAATAATTACAGTATGTGAATAGGTATACCTATGTTAAATTTTTATGTTGTATGAGCGTCTGTACCCGTTTTTTTTGTGGCGATGGAGAAACTACTAAAGGTATCGGCACGAAACTTCATATTTAGAAGTTTCGTGAGTACACTTAGAGCTGAAAGAAGTTTTGTTTTATGTTTATGAAATTTTTGTTATAAAAATGTTGTTATAAAAATTGTTTTGTTTTCAAATGTTTTCAAATACGGGACGCGGAAGGGAACACCCAGCATATAAATACGTTGTTTTCAGCCGTATAACTTCAAAATGCCAACTCGTACCCCGGCAGAATTGATTATTCTGTTCCGAATATCATCCTGGATGAAAATATCGTAAAAAAATATTTATTTGTTATTTAAAATTTAACGGATGGTGGCATCTCGCAAAACCGAAAGTCATACAAACCTCTATATCTTCAAACAAAATGTTTTTTTTTTTCGATTATTACCACTCCTCCTGGTTGTGTGCAAAACCCGTACTGTCTATGACAACCACTTAACAACCACCAAGAATGGTTGCTCCCGTACCTCAACCGTGTCTTTTGTGAAACTGCACTTGTTATATTATTGGTTTTATTGCTTTCTAATAGTGAAATAAATCTCTCCATTCCATTGGATACTGTGATTAATTAATAAAAAAAGCTTGATATAAATTAACATTGGATTTATACCAAGCCTTTTTATTAATTATTGCTTTCTGTAGGTAAATAATCAAACTAGAGCCCAACAATGCGTGCTGAGAACCACGACACTTTATCTTGCCCACAACACGACCGATTTTCTCTCTCAAACGCTAAAAAATCCACTAAATCACGAACGTGTTGTAGCGCTCCCGGATATTGTTTATCTAGCTAAAATCCAATAAACTACTAATTGGCGTGTGAGACGCGACCCTGTGGAGCCTATACTAACCATACTATGCTTCGCTTCGTAAAGTTTCCAATGGGCTACATGGACAAGAATCGCATAATCAATAAATTGTTTTTAATTTTCACACATTGAAACACTTAGTCTCTTCCTACAGTATATAGACAAAAACACCGTAAAAATTATCATTCAAATCATTGCAGGATGCCCAATATGGGAGAGTGTGAGGAGGACATTGGTGCCCCTCACACTCTGGTATAAAAAATATTTACACTGATGCATTACAATCAATGATCTAGATTCGACTTTTCAATTATATTTCACTAAGGCCCAAGTGCACCGGTGATACCTTAAATAACGCTTAACTAAGTTGGGCTTAGACTAAGGGCAAAAAAGGAATTTCGTATTTGCTGCGCAGTTCATTTTTAGGGTTAGCTTAGTAAAGCCATTGATTGTCAATGGATATAGATAGTTAGGCATGGGTTAGTTGGGGCTATGACATCCACATGGCCTGGGCATGAGCAAGATTCATTCGGAAATTACAGCGTTTTCGACTTATATATTTGATGTATTTATGCTCGGACTCGGTGCCGATCGCACCGAGTGACAGCTTTTGGAAGTTTAAGGCAGGAAACTGATCGATGCGATAAGCGACTTGCAATATGCGACAGCCTATATGTTATGATAGAAGTTATGATAGGCTGTCGAGTATCGCGGCTCTATGTTTCCATAGAAACATATAGACTGTCGCGTATCGCTTATCACATCGGTGGGTTTTCTACCTAAGGGTTAATATTTGTTACGTTTAAGCACTCGTGAGATAGTTTTGCACCTGTTTTGGTTTCACATATGACATCAACTATAACTATTGATGATAAGAATTTCAACCGATGGAAATGTTGTTGTTCACTATGTTAGTTTATTAATGCTATCTAAATGTTACGACAATATTTGAGTTAAATTAATAAATATATTCTTATATTAAATTATAAATTCAAACATGGTTGATTATTGATTTATTGGTTTGAGTTTTGAAATAATTGGACTGCTGGAGTGTGTGGACGGTGGAGCCCAACAATTTCAGCATCATCTAAAATCATATTTAATATATTTATAAATTATAATTTAATTGGATATTCAAGACTATTTTCTATTGAATTCATAATAAACTATACACACTTTTTGGATAATCTATTTTATAAATGCGCTATCTCCTAGATTTACTAAATTATTGGATCTGCTGTAAACTTTTCTAGAAAAAAACCGAACACAACTATTTCAGCTTCAACTAAATCATTGTCTATTACATTGTCTTGCAGCATAATATTATTGACATTATTAATCAATTTTCGGATTTGTTGTCATATACAAGGTGACAGAACCGAAAAATGTGTATAAGCATAACCTCGTATTTTAATTAATTTAAGTGGCAGTTAAGCCAAACCCTATGCAAGGGGGTATATTCATAGATTAAATACTTATATCTTATATAGATCGGCACTTTCTGCGCAATCGCGTGGAGAGTAGTTTAGTTCACCTCTCGCGGCACCCGATGGACTCCGGCGCTAGTAGTAGTTTTACCCGCGCTTTTTGAAATATTGACTATTATAGGATTTTTTTATAGGATATATTTTCCACATTGCTAAATTTGTTTCGTTTTGTATCAATTATATGTAATTGATACAATAGGAAACAAATTTAACAATGTGGAAAATAGCATACCTACATTTAAAAATAAAAAGGCAAACAAAATATATCAACCATATATTAAAAAAAGCAAATAAGCTAAAACCAATACATCTTATTCTAATAAATCAGCAGGCAGTCTTTGTCAAAGAAAAATGAACACTGGCATTTGTGTACTTTCAACACATTTTGAGAAAAAATAAATATATTACAAAAAAAAACAATAATACTCAATACTAATAAAAATAATACTACAAATACACTAATCGGCTCTAACTTAATGTTTACTTTATCATACGTAGTATGTAGCAATCGTCACGTAGTATCTAAAGTATAGTAATCGTGCCAAAAAAAATTGAGATTTTAGCGGAAATATGTCTTTTTGGGTCCCCTGAACACTTTTGACCAAGGTACAAAAAAATGTCTGTGTGTGTGTGTATGGATGTGTGTGTACCCGTTTTTTGTGGCGACGATTCCACGAAATCAAGATCCGCTTGAAAACTTTTTTGGAGCGGTTCGTATGCACGGAGCAAGAAACATCAATCCAACATGCACATCTTACAAGCACAGTTATAGGACATTCATTATGAACAATTATTCATCCCAACATTCACCTGGTGCGAATTGCGCAACATATAATTGCGAACCATTTATAAAGTCGGTACAACGACTCTTATCAAAGGGACATGGCGTGGACGATATAGCTGGTGATGAACGTGACGTCGAAGAACTCATTATTACGCCAACCATACCAAACTATTGGGCAGCCAGGCAACATGCATACATTGCTGGTTATATGGCCAAGAGGCTACTGCAGACAGTACGATGCCAGACGTGTAAAGCAGACATGCTATCTGATATACAGTTAGCGGAACATGAATTAATTGAGGTTAGAGCCTATGCACAAAATTCATTAGTGCGGCCCAATTCAATTTTTATTAAATTATTTGGGACTTGCATAGGAATTTTGCATGATGTATTACCACGTATTTCGTGCAAAGCAGATATAAAAAAAAATTGATGCGGCACCTAAGCGGACTTAGAGCACTGTCTCATTTCAATGTGCTGACCACAAATTATTTGATTTATTTTGTAAATTATTTGTTAAATTTATGATTCACACTTGGATCAAAAATGTAAATAGGATTTTAAAAGGCTTGGGCACAAGTTCATGGAATACATTGATAGTTAGTTTCAACCCAATTTTGTATTGTAGGTGGAACAAAATATTTGGTCGGTGACGTCCAAAATTTCATTGACCTCAGAACACGCCTTGCATCATTCCAAAACTCTTCATGGGGAAAACACATTTAAGTTGGGTTTGCGGAAGTCCAACTTTAATGTGTTTTCGTTAAAAAATTCGGACACATTGATTACAGTTGCTGTCCCTATTCGCCCCTCCGTCCCCATTCACCCCATATATTAGTATTATTAATTTAGCTTAATTTTTTTAACAAATTTCTTTTTTTCTTTCCTAAACGGTATTTCTCAAATTTTTGTGCGGCTTTAATTTTGATCGGATCGTTGTAAAAATTTCTCCTTCTTTCGAATCCTTTCAAAATGCTGGTAACATTTTTAATCCATGTGTTTATGTAAAATGTTGTAAACAGTTTACAAAATAAATGAAATAAATTGTGATTTGTACATTGGAATGGTGGTATATTTCTGTTCAGGGTCCGCAGGTGTTGTTCCATCAATCGTCTTCTAATTCCCCAATATGTGGTAGTGTATTATGCATAATACCATTGAACGCCCCATATAATTGAATAAACATTGTGTTAGGTCGCAATAACGAATTTTTTGAATAGCGTCTGAACTCAATTAGCTGGTGTTCTTGTAGCTGTACCTATGTTAATAAATCCCTTTTACAGCTCTTACATTGTACGGTGGTTAAAATTTTCCTTGCCATATAACCAGCCCAGCAATGTATGCATGTTGCTTCGTTGCCATTTTCGTTGGAGTTGTCGTAAAGATGACCTCTTCGATGTCCGCTGCTGTATCGTCCACATCCTGCACACTATGTTGTTTTGCCAGAAGCCGTTTGACGGACTGTATAAATGGTTCACAATCGTCCTAGTCGCAATTTGCGCTTGGCGAGTGTTTGGATGTATAATTATTAAGAATGAGAGTTCTGTAACTGAATCTGAAAGAGGTACATGTCGGATTTATATTCCTGGCCCCAAGCATACGAATTCCTCCAAAAAAATTTTCAAGTAGATCTTGGTTTGCGTGTCTTGTTAAAAAGAAACTGATTCCAAATCCCTGTAATCTTTTTGACAATTATCCAAATCCCTCGATGATCTTTATCCAATTTTTAACTGTTGGCGGAACAAAACACGTAGGCGATGTCCAGAATTTCACCAGTGGATCCTCCGGAAATACGTGCATTTTACAATACTGTTTGCCCCACGATGGGCAATTTGGCACAACGCACGCGTGAACCATTGTCTTAAAACTTTCAACGCACAAGGAGCACTCGACACTCACTGGAAAACCAACAAACAAATTAATTCCGCGTTTACATCTTTTTCCTTGATATATGTCAACAATAACTGGTTGACGGATTGTCATAATTGTCACACGCCGATTAGCCAGGTGACGGCATGTAGCCAGCGCTATAAACTACCAGCGACGCGAGAGATGAACTAATTTCGTTCCCTACGCACTCGTATACAAGTAACCCTTGGGTATATTTTTAATGGGAGGTTTGTCGCCATAAAGTCGCTATGGATATGTAATTCATCAAAACGATTACTGATGGCGCCACTAGTTCCATTTTAGCATCATTTTAGCCATTTTTAGCGATTTCTATTATTCGATATCAGTTCAGTCGCTATCGGTCACCGATGACGCGGTAGCCAAACAATAATTCGAAATTTGAATTTTATGACATAAAACAAATTGAACTGTATCTATTGACAGTACATAAGATTTCCAAGAATTTCTATTAGCGCAAAATAGATTTTCTATTCGAAAATGTCGTCGAAAGTGCGACGGACCCGAAGAAGAAAATGTCACTTATTAATGCATGGATTGGAGCCGTGAGAAATCACCGTGGGGACTGAGACCTTATTTTGATTCAAAATCAAGGTTTGTCTACAGATGCCACTTTGCCCCGAAATATGACAGTTGAGTCAGACGAACTTCATGAAAAATAGTACCATCCCGGCAGTCTACAGCTGGGAGACACCGTACACCGTCCTACTTCCATGTAGAGCCGACTGAGAAAGGTGGCAAGCCTCCCTGCTTCAGGCCAATTCGTCCTGGCTCACCGATGGCTTTTCCACCAACCTAGGCATGAGTCTGGGAGTCTAGGAACGCAAACCAAGAACAGAGATAAGATGCAACCTTGGGAAAGTTGCTACTATACAAACAGAGTCACCCTCATATGGGTACCTAGCCACGCTGACATAAAGAAACGAGATGGCGATTCTCTGGCCAGCGTGGGGTACAATAATGAACCGGAAGAGACAAAACCCACTCTTGGAATATCTAGAGACGTGGCTAAACTATCAATCAAGAAAAGGATGGCTACGAAATCACTGGATTTCTGGTTTGGATGCCCAGGGATGAGACATTTCAGGGCAGTGACTACAACCATCCAAAGTCAGAACTGAATCCTAGCTGAATCTAAGCAGATTGGACATTAAAACTGCTGTGTTCCCGGGATACTGCCGATTACGGCATCATCTTCATACGATAGGACTGACCGACACCATTGAGTCACCTATGACTGGACGTTGATGATAAGGCGCATGTTGTCTGCTGCTGTCCAGCCGCGGATGGCGTCAAGGTCAATATTTTCGGCACAGCTAAAGTCGAATTGACAGACCTGGAGAACCAACCACCTGACAGGATACTCAGGCTCATTAAGGAAATGGACCTGGATGGTGAAGTTATAGATAGATAGCAGGCAGAGATGTTAAATTAGCGCGGTAATTTAGAGAACTCATGTTAATCTTATAAGGTAATATATCGGGATATTACGCTGTTATATTACCAATAAGAGTAACATTGGCTCTGTTAATTAACGTGGTAATTTAATATCTCTGGTAGTAGATGCGCCACAGTAGACCCTTGCGGTCGCAGTGGATGGGCTGGTTGAGCGACCAACTCACATATTCTAGTCTAAATAGAATCTAAGAAATGAAAAGCGTTCAGTCGATTCAATAATTTATTTTCTAGGGATAATTCTACTACGCAACTCCTACTGCTGGTGGAATACACTATCGTTGTACTCAAACTGTTGTTAGTACTGCTCACAACTGAATTAAACACTTTTTTAAAGTTTGTTTTTTGGACATTTGATAGATACGTACCATTTTGTATATTGCTTTTTCACTTAAAATATAGAAATATCTTAGTGGATGTAATGTAATATTAATGCTATAAATGTGGTCACTGTTGACAAATGACAAATGACAAATGTGCATTCACTAGGTAATTTTTTTGGTTTTTGTTGATGAGCAGTTTGTGTTGCCATACAACCCGTTAAGCGTTGGGTAACTATTGATTGTTCTAATCTAAGATCTGTTAAATGTTTCTATTTGTAAAATTTGTTTTATTTTATTATTTTAACATACTGTTAATAAATAATAAGCGTTTTTGATTAATTGTATATTTTTATTATTGTGTTTGGTGCTTATATTTATAGTCACTGTTAGTGCAGCTCTGAGAATATAGTACTTATATCTCTCTGCGAGCTCTGCCAGAAATTATTCTACTTATAGTTTTATTTTTAGTAATTAATGGGGACAATATGTAATATTTAATTCAAATTTCCCGCTGAATTAACTTTAGTTGGCGGAACGACCAATAGTGGCGCTCTGTACGTGTAGAAAGTTTAACATGGATCATAGTGTTCTACTTAAGGTATTCAATGACCCTATGTTCGGCTTTAGTATAAGGGAAGCTTAGCGGTTTTAAGCTTCGCTTTGTTGACGGTGCAGGGAACTTAACCTTGAAGGAGAACCAAAGCTACGCTTAAAATTTAAGTGTCAGCGGGGCAGTTGGTCCTAACAGTTGATATTTGAACGTCAGAGTTCGTTTTGTTCATTTTGACCCCCCGAATAGACTCTCCAAATATTAAGGGACCCTCCCAATAACTCAATAATAAGTAAATATTGTAAATATAAAATAACAATATTTGTTTATGACAGTAGTCTTTGTAGATAAACTAAATTCATAGCAGTCATGATTATTTGCGATGTTTTTGTTGTTCGTGCATTCTTAGTTTGGCTGTTATCCGCTTGGGGGATGTGCGTGTTTGGTGGGATTCCTGGCGGTCGGCCATGTAATTAATTTGTCGTACATCAACGTCTCGGTATAAATCAAGGGAATTAGCAAAATGGAAATGTTGCTTTATCTCTATCTTAATTAGAGGTTCGTAATTAGTGAATTTATTAGATCCGCTCGCTAGGAATCCGATGCGCTAAACGCGACGCAAAACAATAAATTTTATAATTACCTGACTTTGTTGCAGGTTGAAGAAGCTGAAAAAGTTATTTTTCTGTGCAAACCAACGATATAAATATTTACGTGCTTTTATTTTTTTGTACTACTTAATATGAAATAACAATATAAATAATATGAAAATGAAGTATTTTGGAATTATAAAGACTTCTTTCCAATATGCTTTTTGGACAGTGTGAATATCATGGTTATTATTGAAGCGAATAGCTCCATGTTTGGTGAGTACATACCTTCAACATGGACAAACAACTCAAGTAACTCAAATATCACACTTACAAGCTAAAAATAAATTAAGAAAATGTTGCCCTCTGTCATCTCAGACAATACCTGACGAATATATTAAAAATTTAAATAATTTTTACTTTTTTATACAGGGTGTGTCGTTGCACATCCCGAATATTTGAAGGGGTGGTAATGCTCCATATTTTATGAATAGAAAAGCAACAAACGTATAGCCAAACATTGATTTGATTGTGTGGTATGACCTTGTGAAGGCCAAAGGGATATAAATTATGATGAAAAAAGATATAAAATATCTACCATGTTTTTGAGCAATTTCTTCGAAACCAGTGTAACAATGTTTTTAAATTTACCGAAGGGCATATTATTGAAGAGAAACCCAGTATATAAATTTCGCAAGAAACAAGGTAGGTAATTCACAAAACAGTTTAATTTCCAATCGGTCGTAGCGCTAAAACGGTCAAGTTTTACCAACATGTTAATATCAACTTAGGTATGTTAAATAACATGATATATTTTTTATTCCATTTCAGGTTTTCAGGTATTAAAATATATCGACTATCATCCGATGTCATAGTGAATTTCTTTTTTCACACCTTGTATAAGATTTAATGATGAACTAAACATCAGTTTGTTCAATCATTTTAACGTATACGCCCACCAAGGCTGATTTCATATACGCCAACTATTAATAACAACCAAGATATTGAATATTTAACCGTTACCGCGAAACCCACCAAAAAAATACTCAAACCAAAATAACTCAGAAAAATTTAAATAAAAATTATATAATTCCAGTACGTACGTAGAATCATTTAGAAAATAAACTTCCGGATTATGCCGTGTGTCAAGATTTGTAAATGCTGACGTTTTGCGAACCATGTTGCTCGCTTCTTCAAAGCTAATTGAAGTAGTATTCAGTATTCAGATCCAACTCCAATAATATACATTCTAACGCCAAAAACCCATTTGCTGGAAGTAACAGACAGGGATTTTAATGTTCTATAAATGTTGGTTAAATGATCATCATATGATGAACAAGAACAATGCAACCTTTTCGTTACATCCCCTAAGGCCGGATATTATAAACGACGTATAAGCAATTTGCTAGGCAGTTACTTTTTACTAGGCAAGTAGTTTAATTTACTCTGCAGATTTGATAATTTGTTCTGCAGATCTGCCAAGTAAATTTTACTTTGAGAGTACTTCTGGGGAACTTCGTATTGGAAAAATTTCACCAGACAGTCTCTGCCATGATGCTGCCATGTCTGTGCCTAATTTCATGGGGGTTTATTTTTTATGGGAGGTTGTCGCCATCAAGTCGCCATGTATATGTAATTCGCAGAACGATTACGTAAGGCGCCACTAGTTCCATTTTAGGTGCATTTTAGCCATTTTTACCGATTTCTATTATATCGGTTCGATCGGTGACCGACAGATGACGCGGTAGTCAAACATTAATTCGATTTTTTAATTTTATGACATAAATCAATTTTACTGTATCTATTGACAGCAATATTGATAGTACATAAGATTACAATTAATTTCTATTACCGCATAATAGAATATTTCGAAAATGTCGCCGAAAGTGAGAAAGTGTTCTGTGCGCTCATGTAGAAGGCCTCATGCAATTCTGCATCGCTTTCCGGACCCGAAGAAGAAAATGTCGCTATTTAATGCGTGGATTGAAGCCGTGGAAAACCAAGAACTTTTGGGACTGAAACCGGATAGTGTTTCGAAATCAAGGTTTGTCTGCAGATGCCACTTTGCCACCTCAACATCTGTATCCCAAACGTCTCACGGCTGATGCAGTACCATCATTACTTCTTTCGGGTAAGTAATCTTTAGAGTATGCACTTATAAACGCCAATATTGTGTTAATACATAATAATAGTTGTATAATATTTTTCTTAGATTCGGAAGCAGGCACCGAAGCACGGCTCAAGTAGAATTGACAGACCTGGAGAACCAAAGGAAATGGACCTGGATGGTGAAGTATAAATAGGTAGCACGCAGAGAGGTTAAATTACCGCAGTAATATACAGAGCCTATGTAACTCTTATGAGGTAATATATCGGTAAATTACGCTGTTAATATTACCAATAAGAGTAATATTGGCTCTGTAAATTAACATGATTATTTAATAACTCGGGTAGAAGGTGTCTGTGGCTCACCTAGACCCCTGCGGTCGCAGTGGATGGGCTGGTTGAGCGACCAACTCACATATTCTAATGTAAATAGAATCTAAGAAATGAAAAGTGTTCAGTCCATTTAATAATTTATTTTGTAGGGATAATTCTCCGACGCAACTCATACTGCTGGTGGAGTACACTGTTATTGTACTCAAACTGTTGTGCATACTGCTCACAACTGAATTAAACGCTTTTTTAAAGTTGGTTTTGATCGGACATTTGTTAGAAACGTACCATTTTGTGTTTCTTTTTCACTTAAAATATAGAAATATCTTAGTGGAGATAATGTAATAACAATGCTATAAATGGTCACTGACTTTATAGAATTAAATACTTTAGTATTAGACCGCATTCACTAAACCAGATAATTCTTTTGGTTTTTTTGGTGAGCAGTTTGTGGTGACATACAACCAGTGATGTGGCCCGGGTAAATACCCGGCGGGTGGGAACTTATAAAATGGGTATTTACCCGGGTATTTACCTCTACTTAGGGTAAACACCTAAATCTAAGTATAAAGTTTCATATTGACCTAATTGTTTTCTCAACTCCAAGTTACAGCCGCTTGAAATATTAACTAAAAGAAAAATAAACAATTAAGTACATATCAAACAATGCTAAAAGTAAGAAGGAGCACAATCAATTCCCAAATCAAAATTAAAAGAATTAAATTTAAGTAAAAAATTCAAAATGTTAAAAATAAACTAAATAAACGAAAACAAAATACATATGAAACTTTTTAGACATCTGTTTCTCTACAAGTAATTGGCATTCTGAGTATATAGTTGCTTTAATGCCTACTTATTGGGTTTATCAATTCCTAAAGAAGTTAAGTCATTTAATATACAGTTTTGCAATTATGTTACAATTATTTCAAACGGTTGTAATTTTTTAAGAAATAAAGGAAACAAATAGGTCCATATGAAACTTTTTACTCAGTGTGGCATTTAATATCTGGAAAAAAGTTTTGCGGGGCAAAAGATGAAACATTCTGTAGATGTGTACCTACTCTTGATTAAAAATAATGTAAGATATTTGAGTTACATATATAAAAACATTCAGCACATTTAATTGGATTGATAGCAAAATAATAAATTTATTTTTTAAATTTTTTATTTTAAATTAACGACAAAAGCCGCTAAGTTGACAAACTTAACATATAATCATAATTTTCTGCTAAATCTTCTTCGATAACAGAATCAGAAAATATGGACGATTCGTACCATTGAATGGACGATGATGAAAAGGAAATGTCTGCTGTTGATATATCATCAGATGAGACTGATATTTTTATTCTATGTTTTAAAAATCTTTTTATTTTTATAAGAATAACCTTAATATTGTGATAAGAGAATACCTTTTGATTTTCTGATAAAAGAAAAACCTTTATTTAGTAATTAAATATTTCCTTTTACTGTTATTTTTAATAACAATATAATGTTTATAAATACCCCTATAAATACCCACTTTGGGTATTACTAAATAGTAATAAATACCCGGGTATTTAACATCACTGCGTACAACCCAGTTAAGCGTTGGGTTTGTTCTATTCTAAGATCTGTTAAACGTTTAATATTGTAAATTTGTTTTATTATATTATTTTAATATACTGTTAATAATAAACGTTTTTAATTAAATGCATATTTTTATTACTGTGTTTGGTGCATATATTTATAGTCACTGTTAGTACAGCTCTGGGAATATAGTACTTATATCTCTCTGTAATGAATGGGGGACAACATGAAATATTCAATTCAAATTTCCCGCTAAATTAATTTTAGTTTGGCAGAAAGACCAACAGTGGCGTTATTGCACGTGGCTAAACATTTAATATGGATCATAGCGTTCTAGTTCATAGGTATTCTATGCCTAATTTTAATTGACGTGTCAATAAAGACAGTACCATTTCATGCGTTTTCCGCTGTTTTGCAGTCTTCAGGGTTATGATTCAAATACACCCGCTTATATATGCCCCCTTACCGAGAGATTTGCGACTCCATTTGAAGATTCAAGCGAAGACGAATTTTAGGTTAGAATTTTCTAGTTTACAAAGGACACAAACTCGTTCTAGAGTGGAAAACTAGGTGTATGCTTGTGAACACTTATCGGCTAGAGATCAACGTACTGTATCGATGCAAAAGAAGCTAACTCATTTTGCATACGGAAAACCATGCAGAAACGTTGTAGAATGTAGTTGCTGATACGAAGTTTTGCACGTCTTGCTAATAGTTCGCCACTATCGATTCACAGGTCAGTGGCAGTTAGTGGCAACAATATTATAGAGAAATTAGCGATGTTCCACATAAGGTATCGGAAATGCATATTGTAAAATACATATTATGATGAGGAACGTTGATGAAAATAAAATAACACTGTCAGGAGTACAGTTACCAATAATTATATTTACAAGATAAGGTATGTTATAATATGCTCTCATTGTACTAATAAAACAACAATAAATGTTGAAACATTGAAACAATGAATTGTTTTTTGCAGACACTACGATCAGTACGAGAACATTCTACAATTACGTTATGCTTAACATTACATTTTTACAAACATTTACAGTTAAGTTTCCGTCCAATGTTGATTTAGAATACCCAGACACCATTGATTTCGCTACTTCGGATATCTGATAGGTCGTGTATGGTCTGAGACAAGTAGGAAAAAACTAGGAGAATAACTAGGAAAAACATAACAATTAAAATTGATATTACATCTGGTTTCTGCAGTACGCCGACTATATCTTTTATACCAGCGTTTCCCAACTGCCGGTCCGCGGACCGGTGCCGGCCCGTAGAAATATTTTACCGGTCCGCGAAAAATTTCGCCCGTATCAAGACGCCTCAGCACCCGGCGCCGCGGCGCGCCGTCAGGGCTGGCTCTCTTCTGTGCAGCTACGAGTCATTAACGGCAAGCGCAAGAACATACATTTGTAGGTATTTCTTTATAAATATAGTAAGCGTCGCAAATTGTGTGTTGCTTAACTGTTAACATAAGATATGTATGTGGTTTCTATTGTATTTACATATATTATTCTATAATTTATCTATACTTCATAATACTTGCTATAACTATCACTAGATGGCACTAATACCAGTCAATAGAAATGCGTGTAAAATATGCACAAAAAGTATATTCCAAATACATATCATCTTCTTTTATTCTGAACTACCGATCATTAGTTTGGTGGCGGCAACATTGCTCACCTCTACATACAACATAGTTTACGACGATTCGTGTATGCTCAACCCCAGTATTGTGTCAGGTCGCTTGTATTTTATTTTATCGCGCTCGAGCGTATTGGTTTTGAATATTGTGCGTACAAAATGGAAGTAAAAAAAGTCAACCAGCAAAACCTTCTAACTTTCTTTAGTAGAAGCAAGGACAATATTCAGGAGAAAGGTACTGATGGTATCGAAATTATGCCAAGTACCAGTGCTTCAAGTGTAGATGGACCACAGAAAAATATATGAGTCGATACTTCTGAATATACAATACAAACAAAAAAGAGAAAAGGTTACTTTATTAGGCAATATGATAAGGAATATTTAAAGTTCGGTTTTATTGTACTCCTGGCAGCGAACTATCGCCACTGCCTTTGTGTGTAGTATGTTCAGAAATTCTTTCAAATGAAGAAGAAGAAGTTATGAAGCCTTCAAAACCAGCTCGCCATTTGCATTCAAAGCACAACAAAGGACAAACTACATCTTTTGTCAAGAACTCTGAACATTTTATTCAGATTTTGAAGGAAGTTGTCATTGACCCTCAGGATATACTCGTAAGTTTCGACGTAACATCACTCTTTACGTGTGTTCCGGTTAAGGAGGCAGTCGAAGGCCTTCGGACAACACTTGTACCCCTAGGTCTACCAACCGATGTACCGGATCTTGTAGAGTATTGTCTCTCCACCACATACTTCAAGTGGGCAGGAGCGATGTATGAGAAGGTAGAGGGTGCAGCCATGGGATCACCTTTGTCACCGGTAATCGCCAATTTCTTCATGGAATTGTTTGAAGAAAAAGCCATTACATCAAGTCCTTTCAAACCCAAGCACTGGGTCAGATATGTCGACGGTACCTTTGTGGTTTGGCCACACGGTAGAGATAGACTTACTGAGTTCCTTAACCACCTGAACAATGTTAGTCCTTCCATCAAATTCACGATGGAAATAGAAGAGGATAATCAGCTGCCTTTCTTGGATGTGCTGGTATACAGAACGTCAACGGGTAGACTTGGACATACAGTCTACCGTAAGAGGACACATACCGATCGGTACTTGAACGCCAAATCACACCACCACTCCCAACAGAAGAGAAGTGTTATTAACACTTTGTTCAACAGAGCCGAGAGAGTATGCGACTCTAGCACCTTGGACGACGAACGGAAACACTTGGAGTGGGCCCTACGTCAGAATGGATACACCAAGTCTGACATACGGGGTGTCACACAAAGAAAACCGCAAGTCTCAGAGGAACCGCAAGAGTCAAAGGGGTTCGCTTGCATACCATACGTAAGTGGGGTATCAGAGAGAATCGGTAGAGTACTGAAGAAATCGGGTATCACGGTAAGGTACAGAGCACCAGCTAAGGTAAAGGATCTTTTGCCTAACCCAAAGGATATCACACCACTCCTGAAGAACGAAGGGGTATACAAGATAACATGTGAGTGCGGAACATGCTATGTAGGACAGACAGATAAGATGCGAAATAGGCAACTTCCGACCCAAGCGGGAAGCATGCTCGCCACGACAATAAAGGTGGACAGAAAGAATGCCGACATAATATTAAGGGAGCAAAGAATACAGATTGGAATGGCGAAGTGCATGGTGGAGGAGAAGATTAGAATAACAAGGTGCCACAGTTGTTGGCTCCCCTCGCATGTGGCCAAAGAATGCAAAGGGAACGACAAGTCTGAGAAATGTTTTAGATGCGGAGAGAACGGCCACCGAACGAGAGATTGCAAGGGTGAGCCACACTGCCCAGACTGTAATGAGGAAGGCCACAGCGGGGGAACATCGAGATGCCCAAGATATAGATCGGAGCTAAACAAAATGAAAAGAGACCAAAGAACAAGAAATGGAAAAGAAAACACGGGAGGTAAGAGCGAACAAGAAGCAACAGAGAGTACTAGACAACACCGAAGCAATGAGGAAGAGCACACCACAGAAGATAAAGAAATAACCCAGGAAGACGATCAAAAGGAAGACAGACCGACACAAGAAACGGCAATGGAAATGGGACAAGAGACGGGACAGACAGAGAGCGACGCCCCGTCGAGTCACAAAGACTCTGAAAACGGACGCCCATCTGCCGACAAAGATTGGGAGTTCCAAAAGAACAAGAGTGGGCGGAGAAGAGATGGAAGAGAAGTGGAAAAAGAAGTGACGGAGAGGCAAAGGACCCTTACCCCTCACAAAGAGAAACAACTCAACCAAAAATGATGCACACAATAAGAATAATGCAACTAAACTGCAACAGAAGGTGGGACACTCACGACCTACTGGAAGTTGCAGCCCAGGAGAACAGGGTGCATATAATACTCGGGCAAGAACCGAACCAAAGAAGAGCGGCAAGTCTGAAGACGGACAAAGAAAAGAATGTATTTATACAAATAGTCAGCAGCGTCCTGAAACCCATCAGTTGGACCATAGGCGACGGCTACCTGGGAGTCGAGTTTCAGGCGGTGACAGTGTGGACGGTCTACTTCTCCCCCAATCGGCCAGATCAGCTCTTCGAGTCCCTCCTTGACCATCTGGAAACGGGAATAGGTTTTAAAAGCAAGCCGGCGATAATCTGCGGCGATTTTAACGCGCGAACACTTACCGCGGGAGACCACATACACAACAGCAGAGGCCGGCTTCTCGAAGAGTGGATGGCCAAAAACCACCTCGTCCTGGTGAACACGCCGGGAGAAGCCACTTACAGCAGCCCCAGAGGATCATCAGTAATCGATCTGGCCCTTGTCAGCGATAATCTGGCCCACAAGGCCACCAAGTGGCAGATAATGACGCAAACAGAAGTGCTCAGCGACCACCACTTGATCTCCTTTGTCGTGGAGACCGGCGCGGCCCAGAATGCCGATGTGCCCACCGCCACTTCGGGGTGGAGGTTCTCACCACAACAGCTTGAGAGCGTGAAGAAGGACTTCAAAAAAGGAAACAGTCTTCCGACCCCCGAATCGCTGACAGCAAGGATCACCCAAGCCTGCGACAAGAACCTGAAGAAAAGATCTCTGGCGAAGCACAACCGGCAACCAAAGTATTGGTGGACACCGGAGATAGCCAGTGCACGGAAGGCTTGTGTGCTTAGCAGACGCAAACTCCAGAGAGTTCACAGGCGCGCCCACCCTGACCACCAGATGGAAGAAGCCACAAATCACTACAAGGAAGCGAAGAAAAATGTAAACAGTACTCATCAAGAGGAGCAAGAGGGAGAAATGGAAGACTTTGTGCGAAGAATTGGAACAAAATGTATGGGGTACTGCCTACCAGATCCTTACCAAAAAAATCGGCATAAGAAACAGAGGCCAGCTTGACAGAGAAACGGTCCACGCCCAATACGACAAGCTCTTTCCCGATTCCCCAGATGGACCGGATTCGCCCCCCCATGACGTTTTCGAAGGCCAGGACCAGGCCCCCGACCCATTTACGGAGACCGAACTGGCTGAATGCGTGAAGAAACTAAAACCGGGAAGGGCTCCCGGAGCGGATGGCATCCCGAATGAAATCATGAGAGCGTGCGTAGAGTCTAGTCCACACGCCTTTCTGGAGGTATATAACGCCTGCCTACGCGACGCAACCTTCCCCGGAGTGTGGAAACAGGCCAAGCTGATCCTCATCGAGAAGCCAGTCAGGCACGGACGAGAGCAGTCTTACAGACCTATTTGCCTTCTGAGCACCGTAGGCAAACTACTGGAGAGGCTCATTAACAACAGGTTGAGCGGCGAACTGGAGGCCAATAGGGCAATTAATGACAACCAGTATGCCTACCGAAGAGGGAGAGGGATGGTTGACGCGGTGATCTCGGTTATAATCCCAACAATAGCAAGGAAGAACGTGTCGCTTACACATAGGGGATTCAGGATCATGATACTAATCGACATCACAAATGCTTTCAACTCGGTCCCCTGGCAGGGAGTGAAAAGGGCCCTGAAGAAGGCAAAAATATCCAACGGCATGGCGCGAATCTTATCGGATTACCTACGAGACAGACAGATACTCCTTCCGGACGGAGAGGTAAAGAAAATGAGCTGCGGTTTGCCACAGGGCTCCGTCGTCGGGGGCACACTCTGGAATGTCTTTTACAACAGAGTGCTGGACATAAAACAGGAGAAGGGTGAGTACGGTAGGTTACGCCGACGACCTTGCTATCGTGGTGCAGGGAAGCACCGAGGAGGAGGTGGTGGACAAGGCGGAATACGCCGTCGCGAGAGTCTCCGAATGCCTGCGAGAGATGGGCCTAAGGATGGAAGAGTCAAAGACAGAGGTGCTGATTCTCGAGGGCAGGAGGAAGCTGCAAAATGTCACAGTTAGAGTACTGGAGGTCCAGATCGCCAGCGCAAAATCAGTGAGGTACCTTGGCGTCCATTTGGACAAAGACCTCAGAATGACGAGCCACATTCTGAAGATGGCGGACAGGGCAGCCACCATACAAAACACCCTATCAAGGATGATGCCCAGGATGGGAGGGCCCTCACAAGCCAAGAGAAGAATCCTATCCTCGGTAATAACGTCAGTGGTCCTGTACGCTGCACCAGCATGGGAGAGAGCACTACGGTACAAGAAATACCAGAACATCCTAAGAAGGATAGAGCGCAAGTACTGCATCGCCATAACATCTGCCTATAGGACCGTTGCGACGGACGCAGTCGGAGCCCTGGCCGGATGCCCGCCCTTGGATCTCCTAGCATGGGAGCGAGCGCGAAACTGGGAGAGTGGAGGTCAGTCACCAGCGGAGACGCACCGAGCGATGATAGGCAGATGGCAATCCAGATGGGAAGAGTACAAGGGATGGGCGGCGGTTTTTATCAAAAACGTTGAGCAGTGGCAAAAAAGGGTCCCCCGACCAACTACTATGTCACCCAGGCAGTTACAGGCCACGGATGCTTCGCAAGCTACCTTAAAAACTTAAAGAGTAAGGAGTCCGACGAGTGCTGGTATGGGTGCGGAGTACCAGACACTCCACAGCACACGATCTTCGAATGTAGCAGGTTCGAGGTCATGAGAATCAGGCTAAAAACGGAGGTGGGCACAGCAGTCACGGTAGAGAACATCGCAGAAATCCTTCTAAGAGAGAACCAGGCCTCAGAAGCGACAGTAGAGTACCTGAGACAGGTGATGAAGGTCAAGGACTTAACCGAAAGAAGGCTGAAAAACCCGGGATACGGAATCAACGAGTGAATGAATGAAGCACCTCCATCTTATCACCAGGACGTCCGAGGCCAATGCTAGCGCGGATACCGCTCGTCCAGACATCAGAGGTGAGGAAAAAAGGGGGAGGAGTTTTAGTGGGTATGGGTGCCAAGAGGCGAACTGAGTCCCACACTCCCGGCTGAATTTTGTTTTCCATCTGACATCCTTAAGCGCCAACAGTAAGCCGGGGTGCAGCATTTCTCCTTCCCCAGCGCAAAAAAAAAAAAAAAAAGGACAGACAGGACGGAGCATCGTATGTCGAATCAAGGAGCACAGCAGGGACACCCGGCTAGGCAAGATTCAACAGTCCACTGTTGCTCAACACTGCCACGAGTCGGGACACACAATGGATTTCGATGACGCGAAGATGTTGGCAAGGGTGGGTAATTATCATCGAAGGCTTATTAGAGAAGCCATCGAAATTTACAAACATCCTGACAACATCAATCGCGAGGACGGTACTGACATTAGTAGGGTCTGGAAATCGATCCTAACGCGGTCAGGTGGAAAAACATATGGAGCGGTAGCTCCAGATGTGCGCAGTGAGGTGTAAATTCAGGTATATAAGGGAGACTTTCTTGGTAGGTCTTCAGTATTCAATTAGCTTTGAAGAAGCGAACAACATGGTTCGCGAAACGTCAGCATTAACAAATCTTGACACACGGCATAACCCGGAAGCAGTTTATTTTCTAGAAGTTATAGTGTGTGTATAAGTGTTCACTTTTTTAGGTCGAAAAAGTTTAAGTATGTACAAGTGTAAAAATCAATTTTATTCAGAAGTTACATATATTACAGAAGTATTTAATCACGTACTTGAAAAACAAACAAAAAATCAAAACGGCGGCGTACCGGCATTTCTCGTCACTACTCGTTTTAAAATCATCAAATACGTTGAGTCGGGTATTCCAGCCAATTCATAACCGATTGACTTGAAATTGAGATAATCTTCTCCGATACATACACCAGTCCAGCAAGTATTTTTTACGACATTTTTAAAACTTATTTTTGGTTACAGCTATTTGGTTACAAAATTGTCGAATAAATAGTGTCAGTTTGTGTTTAATAACATGCCAAACTGCTAAAAAATACTATTTGCTAAAATTCTACGTACTGGACTGGGTTTTGTATCAGAGAATACATAAAATCTGTCTATGTAGTAATTTGAAATCAATTGAATTGGTTGAGATATCCGACCGTTTTTAAAATGCAAGTGATTATAAAGCAAAAGACTTGAGTCAAACAGAATTTCTAGCAGAATATTTGATTTTTGAATAAAATTGATTTTTACACTACTACTAGGTCCATTTTTTACGTATCATTTTTCTACCTCCAGGGGTGGTATTGCCCCTTAATCGTTAACCGGTCAGCGAAATATTTCTCCTACTTTTGCCGGTCCGCAGACGTAAAAAGGTTGAAGAACGCTGTTTTATACGATAGTCTGTGTTCCAAACGGTAAACATCAAAAACTTCTAATGGATCGTTTCTTGAGTCGCTCTGTATTAAAGAAAATCGAACTACTTTAAGTATAAATCATCAAGAGCATAGAAAACGGAAACAAATTAACGTGTTTTCGGATTTTTTTTTTCATATCTGACGTTATTCTTAAACTCTTATATGTAATTATGATATAACTCACAGCTAGATCTGACCATCTCACCTGAACAAAGTTAATTCGCTGTGTCCATATTAAATTTTAAATAACCTCCTTAAGGCGGTCCCACATCTCAACCTCTCTAAATATACATAACTCCACGGCTAAAAGCGTTAGGCACAGTCGAGCGTACACGCCCAATTATGCAATTTCCAACAACACTTTATCTCTCACTTACAGTCTAAAATTCGGCCGACAGTCCATCATAACAATAATTACCGGTTTTAGAAGAGACCAGTAAACAGTATATCCGATCCCTCTTGAAGATATAGTATGTATACACTTAAGGAGAGGATCAAGTCGCATGTGGTAACACATGGAAGGCGAGTCCAATTTGTTTCTGGCTTATAATTATTACCGGAGTTGGAAACAAAAGAAGCGCACAACGTTAATTTGGTGAGCGCAGAGGAAATAATACCGCGCCAGATCCGCGATCTGTATCTTACTAATTTCTGGGTATCTTGCGATAGAGGTACAGTGTAATTTGCATTATGTTCCCGTACACCGTGTCTTGAATAAGCACGACGTTTTTAGATATTTTACGCTGTCCTGGTTGGCCTTTATGCGTATTAACAGTCTCAACAAAGGGTTTCATAATGGCGCAGTCAAATTAGGTCTAAAACTTATTTATTCATAATAAGTAAAGAAAGACATGAAAATCTTTCTCTTTAGATACTAATTTTCGGTCAAAAACTAATTTAACTGTACTATACCTACGATATATCTTTTAAATAGTATGTTGCACGGCCTATAATTTCCATGACAACCATGTGTGTTTCTGAAAATCTAACTATTTTCAGACATAATCACACTGAATGTTGGTTCCTTTTACCTCTTACATTTTTTTGTGACAGTAATATTGATTTTTGAGATATTGGCCCATAAAAATTAGTTACGTACAAGAATTCAGCTTGGCTGATGGCGTATCCCACTCTAGATGCAAAGTATATTAATGGCTTTACGAAATAGAAATACACAATTCTTCCATATAGAAAAGTAGTTTAATGTTTTTAAAAGGAACACTAGGTATATTAATTAGGATTTGTGTCCTAATCGTTTTGACAACAACTCGTGAGCTATTAATGTCAAAAAAGTGTATTTTTCAATAAATCATTTTGACGTACCAACAAGGAACGAAGGTTTGCTACATATCAGATAACTAAAGAATCTTAAAGGGGACACCCAGTATAGCTTTTCGAAAATGCCAAACTCGGTGGGTCTATCCTCCACAGCAAGAAAGTTATGAAACATCTAATTTCACATTTATAACTTACGTAGAATTTATGATCATCCAAGAATTAGTTTTTTAAGTACCAGTTTTTAAATTAAAGTGTATTTATTGTTACTGATTAAAATAAGTTCTCTGGTGTTAGTTAGCTCAGAATAATATTTTTTAAAATGCTCGTCTTTGACAATTATCTCGCAATATCTCAGAAGCGTAATATAAGTTGTCAAAATGCTTAGGATACAAATAAAAAAAAATCTGATGTGGCCAGGCACATGACTTTATCATACTATATATAAAATTAATAGTTTAGCTGCATGAGATTCTATTTGATCGAGATCGGCTCTGTCTGCATTAAACAAAACTAGTAGAACTAGACAGATATCTCCATTAAAGCTGCGTTCGGATATTGTACTCCGTTGACACCGGGTACACCGTCCAAATGACAATTACGTGTTATTGGGTGTAAAAAGTGTAACGGTGTTCAATATCCGAACGCAGCCTATTTTGACAGTAGTATTTTCAAAACATTAGCGTTTGACACTAGCTACTGTCATTAGAATTAAAAAATCTGACATATCCTGGCTACTAGTTTTAATGCAGTACGACTGATCTCGATGAAATAGAATTTGCTCATGCAGCTAAACTATAAATTCTACCAAAAAATGTCATATACATAAATTATAGAAAATTTCCTCTCCTTTAATTTTTTATTTAACTATTTTGACGACATTAGACAAATAGCGGCTCATTTGCAAAATCTTCGAAAAATGCTAAGAGTAAACCAGCAGTTCCTTTGGACCCTTTTCAACAGAAAGCTTTTCAGCTCTAAGTTTGGTTATGAAACTTGAAGTTTCGTCCCGATACCTTTAGTAGTTTCTCCGGAATCGTCGCCACAAAAACGGGTACACACACACACACACACGCACACACACACACACACACACACACACACACACACACACACACACACACACACAGACACCCACACCCACACACGCACACACGCACACACGCACACACGCACAGGCGCAGACACGCACACACGCACACACGCACACACGCGCACACGCGCGCACGCACACGCACACGCACACGCACACGCACACGCACACGCACACGCACACGCACACACACACACACACACACACAGACAGACATTTTTTTGTACCTTGGTCAAAAATGTTCAGGGGACCCAAAAAGACATATTTCCGCTAAATCTCAAAAAAATTTTTTGGCACGATTACAATACTTTACATACTGCGTATGATAAAGTAAAAACATAAGTGTGTGTTGGTACGTCGCACAGTGGTCGAATTTGCACTTTTAGCCGGACAAAATTTTTTATTATATTATTCGGTTTTATTATATTATAGTATTCGGTTTGGAACTTTAACCCAAACCGAATAATATGTGGCGTAAAAATGTCTACATTAAATGAACCCCACACACACTACAGTCGGCCGAATTCTGGCAACAGCACTCACTTTCAGAACGTTAAATTAAAACATGGGTCATGTGTGGTATCATTGCAAAGATATTTTCAAACGAAACAACTTCTGCTGGAAACACTTCTTTCCAAATCATGCGGTTTACGAAATAAACCATATGATCTCGGGCATATTATGGATTCTGTTGTGAAGCGTACGGTTTAGAAAATTTTTGTTCAAATAAAAGTTGTTTCTATTTAAAATATCTATGCAATGATACCACACACGACCTAAGTTCTCGTTTGAGCTTTCAAATCAAAATGCAGTTATGACTACTTCCGGTATGTTCCGGAAATTATAATTGATGCCATAAAATACGTCAGGTAGGCTTATGTTATGCCATTTTTTCTGAACCTCTATAACGTCATATAACAAAGAAAAACAGATGTATGGGCATTTGTAGAAGCTCTCCAGATGACAACAAAAAAAACGTTCCCGGCAAAAAGGCACCTAACTTCAACAAATCCTAAAACTATAACATCGAAGCTCAGTAATAGAGCACTTAATCCAGTCGTACTCCGTCGTACTTTTTTTATAACCTTATGATGAAAGTTAATTTTATTAAGCGTTCAAAAAACTCAAATTATTACATCAGTACAGCTTCCATAAAGTAATACGCACCACCACACGTCTCCTCCATTGTAGTTATTCAAAATAATTGACAAAAATTAACGTAAATATGCGCTCACACTGACATAGATGAATTTGCGAATGGTTAGCACTTTTGCCACTGAGCGTAAAGTTCAGTTTGTGATGGTGCCACACCCGCGCATTTGAAATTTTGACGACAAACTTGTTAAGAGACTGATCTTTGACTATTTCTCTTAGTATTTAGTGCAGTTTGAATTACAAATGCGCAACTTCATTTTTCATTTTTGTCCAGCTAGCGATCCTATATGGAAGAGTATTTCAATTTCTTAAGGCCATTTATGTAGTTTGCGTCTAGCGTGGGACACATCTGCAGTAAGCGCGTAAAGTATGGAAGCATGTCTGCAATCTCTGAAACGATTTGTTATTTTAATAAAGCTTCAAATACGTCTATTTTTTATTATTAAAATACACATTTTTATGAAAGCTATTTAAGATATTTAAAAAAGACGTACCTACAACCATTTTATATAGCATATTTTATGAATATACTTTATTGGTTTGGCATTAATACGAGTATTCTTATTTTGCAATGAACAATTATTTTCCCATACATATTTTTGAATTTCGGTTTAAAAGTGCCCCTTAATATGTATGTTGCCCCTTAAGCAATTTCGTTCAATGCATGAGCCTGTGTTCAGAATTTGATATTCCTACTGACAATAGCAAATCCGTGTCTGATGAATGAAGGTCTCCATGAGATACGTCACGTCTGGAGTAGTCTGGACTTGGGGACGCCCTGCGTCTTCTTGAATTAACAGTACATGATGCTGGTACCGTTATATCTACCGGCCAGATATCGGACGGCACAGTTCCCATTTAAACAGCTCCGTTTAGAGAGCGCCAAAAATTCAACGAGACGCCTCTACGTGAACTACAGTTAAACCGCACAGACGTCAGAGCCCTCAGCATCCATGCCTATCTGCGATCGGCAGATTTCCCTTTCCCGTAAACGTAGTACTCTCAAGTCTCGGTCGGTCCGTTGACGTCTTTCCGCAATTATATCCGCACGAAATTGACATGCCACCGTGGTCACCGATAAATCAAGTCCGCGATTTTACTGGCCCAACCGAACTCTGTCGATAACCGAGCGCTGTCTCCGTTTCAATTTTCCGACGGCCGTTTTATCTGTAATTGTTTACTGTTCGAGCGATTATTACCTATCGGTCCGTTGGCCATTTACATTTAAATTACTCTTATCTGGGAGTCTTTCGCCCGAGGCCCTTCACGAGCTGCCACAGTGAAGATTAATGGCTCCGGTGTGGCGAAGATTTGTTAAAAGCTAGCAGATTTGCATCGAACTGGAACTGGACAATTATTGTTTGTTTGTACTGCGAATTTTATGACTGCAAAAGACGATTATGTACACGTTGGGAGGTTAAGGGGGAGTTTTTAGCATAGTAGGGTGGTTATTATTTATATAGATAAATTATAACTTTTATTTTTTTCTGCGGGACCCTCTCAATTTATTCCTTTATATCGATACTTAATTCCTGTGAAATTTGAGATCGATCAAAACATATTTCTTCTGGCCCAATGGGTTCAACATTGAGAAGAGGTTGAAGTTAATAATATTTAAAAAAAAGTTTTTGGTTCCTATTACCACAATAAATTTATATACCTCTAATTATTATCTTATTCTAAAGAAAACATTAACGATTGAGTCTAGATATCAGAGAATATTTGCAAGTACGTAATTTGTTAAAAACATCTAAGCTACTTACTTCTACTTACTATCCTGGCCAACAAAGAACAAAATCGGACTAGTGAAACGTGTTTCTGGTATACTTTTTTTCGTACAACCTGAATCTGAAAGCAGAATGTCCTTTTTGAGAAAAAACATAAAAAAAAACATTTTTGGATGTTTTGCAGTTTTTTAACACTGCTCAAAAACTAGGCTCAACTCAACATTCATGCCTTCAGATTCTGATTATTAGAACAAGTGGCAGCTTTGTCGCCATGAGGTTGAACTCCTTCCTTTTTACACCTTCCATGCCTCACTGACCCTTTAGAAACCGCCGGCTGAACTAACGAGTATATAACTATAAAAATAGACGGTTTAACAAAATACAATATACTATACTATACTGCCTCTTAGACTACTAGAAGTAAAGTCAAAACTCAAATTTGAAACTACATACAGAAAAAAATATTTTTTTCTGTTTTTTTATCATTTTCACTCGTTATTATATTTACGTATTTTTTTACTTGTGAAGGTAGGCGTTAATAGGCATAAAATGCCATAATCTTTACCATTTTAAAAGGACTGTAGGCAGCACAAACAGGACAAACAGTACTTCAGTATTTACTTATGTTTTCTAATTTCAGAAATCCTGGATACGTCCTCTCTCCAATTAGCAATATTATTTTGGAGTCTACGTTTCCAACGGTTCTTCCAAATTCAATTATTTTGGATTGACGTAAATTTTTGATTCACTAACTTAGTAATAACATATACAGAGGCGTACAACAATTTATTTATTTCAATAATGGACAATTCTGGCCTATTGCTAAGAAGTGCTTCCAGATCAGAATTAAAGGCAATCTCTCAGAACGTAAGAATAGAAAAACATAGTGAAGAACAACGTTGTTTGAACAGTTTATATTAGTGAACACTCGCTATTGTTTGTTACAGATAAAATAGTTTATTTAGGAAATTCAAATCCCGATATCATGCATCATATTAACATATTAAACAGACGACAGCTTTGTGAATTCTTCATTTAATCATATATTATCATTTATTACCGATCGTAACAGCTTTAGCCCGTTTTTCATAATAATTTACCCATGAATTTCTCTGTACGAGCATAATTTGCATATGCGTGTATAATTATTGCTTACTCTCCATGTTTTCAGTATATGCTTGCAGTTTTAAGAACACCTTGTAACGGTCTCGGTACTGTTCATTCTGTGCTCCCGTGAAAAACGCGAGAAAATGTAGTATGGAATAATACTTTGCTGTAAATGAAAATTACGGTGAAGTAGTGGTTATCTATTTGCAGGAATCTTACTGGAGAATGCTAATGTTATATGGAACAATATGCTAAAATTAATGCGTTTTTTATTGCGCTAGCAATTTTAGTCAAATATTGCTTTATAAAAGAAAATCCTTGCGAATCGTCTAACCTTACACCCATGCTACGCACCCCTTTCAAACTAAGATGACCATCAAGGTGTTACGATCCCCTGTAAGCAAACAAAGGACATGGATTTATTGAGCCATCCAGTTTGTGTCGAACTTTTGCTCTAAGTGCCGTCTTTTGTCTTATTTATTGCATTAGATAAAATTCAGGTTTTGTAGTTTTTTATCTTTTCCCCTTCTTCAGGTTGCCGACATCTCGTCTATATCTCGACGGTGTTAAACGCCGAGAGACAACTTTATTATTCGAGACTAGCGGCAAGGCACACTGGATCCGAAAACCATAAAGATCGATCTCGATGCACTGGGCTCGTGAAACTCGAGACCTTTTAATGTACTGACCAGGTAATAATGGATTACTAGAGAAGCTGAATCTGTTCTCGGATCTCTGTACGGACCACTGGAATAAAGTAGAATGGCACTCCTTAGGATTCATGTTGATTTAGTTTACGGAATTTCGACTTTACTTGTATAAAATAATTGTTCCCTTTGTAGGCACTGCAAGCACTGATTTGCCCGGTATCTTCGTATAAATTTGAAACCCCGCTATATTCTTGGGCATTACAAATAACCTCTCCATCGCTGTAGTGTCAGCGGCGGCATGGAATGACAGCATTTGCTTTTTGGACAATATCTTGGTTGCTATTGGTCGGACAATAATGAAGGTTCTGAATAAATTAGTAGTAGATTTTTAGTGTACCTTTTAATCTTCTGAAAAAGTGCCGATATTTTTACGTTATATTGCCGAAAGAACGTCCTGGCTAATTGAAAATATGACAGAACATCATATTTTATAAAAAAAAGGAAAACAATAACATAGTAACACTTTACTATTTCTGATTGCCCTTGAGATGGTTAAGAATAGGCTTTTGAAGCACGTACCTTATTTATGAGGAATTACAGGTGGTAACCTTGTGGACCTGTAGACCGCAGAAACCTATATTTTTATATTTATATTTTATATTTTTTACCTCATACATTGGTAAGCCAGCAAAGTCAGTATATTTTAAGGGACAACATGCACATGACAACAATTTATGAATTATATTATATTTTTAATACTATTGTACAAAATCCATACAGCCAGGCGCTCACTTTTAAAATAAATACTAAAATATTAATTGTTTCCTTCTCCGTAAAAAATGGAAAATAGGATGGAGTACTCCCGCCTATCAAACAAAAGCACATGCTGTACATAAAATAATAATACGAATATTGTTGAAATTAATTAAGCTAAATTATTATCTTTCAACATTTATAATTTTTTTTTGAATGTTCCTAATTATTTCTTTGATAATTAAGTATTATTTGATAAAACACAATATTCATATTTGAATTTTCATATGTAATCGAACGACATATTTCACGTTAGGTAACAAATTGAAATGATTAAAATTTTTGTTCTAAAAGTAACATTTGTTCTATGTAGTACTAATATAATCAGCCCTATAACTAAAATGTTATGGATAACTGTCAAATGTTATGTTATTATAACGTGTAGGAATAACCTGCAGACTGACGTTCATAATAAAAGTGGCATGATGTATGTATATCCCTCGATAGCGGCACATGTAATTGTGAAAACGTTATTTTTGAAAATAGTTTTGAAATCCGTTTGACAAAAAAACTAACGCAGTAGTGCAATGACCTGAATATAGAGAGCGAACTAACAGTGAACTATTTATTACGCCATCTGGTGGTCACTTGGAAACGGTTTTGATGCTTGTCAAAACCTAACCTAACTTTTATTTTAGGATGAGCAATCACTGCAATTTGTAGATAACTAACCAGAAACGGTTATTACAACACACAGCGTCAATAAGATGCAATGTTAAGCTTCATAAGTTCAAACAGAGCTTTAATACTTTGCAAAACAAAACAACTCAAAAAAAATCTGATGTGGACAGGCACGTGACTCTATCATACTATACAGCAGTGACAAACTGTATCGAACGCTGATGTTCTAACATTACTGTCAATAGAAACAAACTATCTGTCAAACCTTGGTTAGCTAGTTTTAATGCAGCCATGACCGATCTCAATGAAATAGAATTTGCCCATGCAGCTAAACAATTAATTTTACCAAAAAAATGTCATAGACATAAATGTATTAAGGATTCTGTGTCTATCGGATCGGGTCGATAATAAGTCGTACGATAAATATCGTGGACATGAATGTCTATTGGAACCGTCACACTGACACGATGTGTGTCATGCCCGATAAATATCCTATTCGTCAATGGACAGGTTTCAATAAAAATACATGTACACGATATTTATCGTACGACTCAGATCGGGTCGATATTTATCTGCAGGAGGTAGATGAAGCAGCGGCTTATTTCCTTGGCTGGTGAAGGCTGCTAAACGGCAGTAAGTGGCCGATAAAACATGGTAGTGTGACGGACGCTTTATCTGGAATAACTTTATTTACCGACTAAGCTTGGATAAACGCCTACCAATGAATGCACTCCTAGCGTATGAACTTGTTTCGTGCCGAAAGTGGTATCCGTTTAGCGGAAAACAGTATTTTTTCATAGACGCTTCAATTTGGTGACCCGGTATATTATGAACATAGAGAAAATAATCGATTTTATGTCGTATACAGCAATTTAGTACTTACTGGGACTCATCTTTCACTTCATCTTCATCAAGAGCGACTGCCAAAAATAGAGTTCTTGTTCAAAAGGCCATAGCTACTTTGATTACCTACCGCTGCGATGTATTGAACGCATTCGGTAGAGTGAGTACCTGTGTACCGCACCAGTGTGGCCGCTCCTATTCATCCCAAAATCAGAATCGCACTTGGGCTTCGGAGACCGATGCACCGAGGCGATATACCACAGCGATTGCGATTATAACGCGTACATCGGTGTGCCGCGTCAGTGGCCGCTGCCATTTACCGTAGTGTAATTAGAAAGGGTCCCGCACCGCCACAGTACCGCATTCAATATCGCTCCAATGTGCAAACGCGACGCCAGCAGAAAACGTAAATATGATACAATGCGGTTTACGATCCACGGGACGCAAACGCACAGGAAGGGGCCATCTATACAAACAGTTTATTTTCGGACATATGTTGGTGAAGATTTTCGACGTATTTGGGTTTCTTTTAAAGGCCCAAACGGGGAGCAAACGCGAAATGTGGAAGTTGGGGAACTTTACACGTTTGCGTCGCGTGTAACATAAACCGATATGCATATTCCGTATTGGGAACCTTTCAGCGTTTGCGTCTTGGAATGTAAACTGTACTTAAAAGCCTGTTTGCCTGCAGCTCACAAGCAAAAATGGACTAAATAAACATTACCAGGAAAATATAATTGCATAGCCAAATCTGAACTATAGGTAGAACATAGCATAACTATAGGTAACCACTTTAAACTTAAACATTTATAAGAAATTGGTATAATAAATACTCAAACAACTGGCCTCAAACATGCGTTTTAAGATATTACTATTAAAAAGGTTTTCCGATTATAAAACTATTTCAAATTATTTTTGTTAAGGTGCATTTAAATTAGAGCGAACAGAAGCGAACGAATGATGGAACAAATTCGCAGGTATTTACCGGCAGGCGTTGGAACATCTAGGAACAAACTCGTTCGTTCTCCATGTAAATTATGCTAGCTTAAGCGAACGAATTCGTTCGTTCGCTTCTGTTCACTCTAATTTAAATGTACCTTAACGTGCCATACATTACTGTAATATCTGTAACATGTAATAAGTTACTCATCGGCACTCAGTTTCTCGGCATTTCATCGGTATTTAGAGGAAGCAGGCAAGGGCGGAGCCTAGACAGCGGTAGTACATTCGAAGCGAGAAGTAGAACTCGGTCGCCCGTCCCATGCCCGTGCCATTCTGCCGCCGCAAGTGCCTATATCAGTGTTCTCTCTCATCGCGAACATCAGAGGTGGCACCAGGTTTTGCAGACAGACCGGCTGCCAGGCGGTTGCTATAAATAGATGTTAGGCAGAGCGAGCTCTTGTATTAATATTTACTATATGCTTAACACAAATTTAAAAAATCACAAAGCAACTGTTATGCTTTCATAAATTACAGGAGTAATACATTATGTGATTATGAAAACTTCTGGTTCTTGTACATAACAATAAATAAATAAGAGCCACAAAAATACTGTCCATATAGCATTTGTTTAAACAAAAATATACGATGTTACTAACATATTCTTCCATTTTCTTTGCAGCAGTTTTTGGTTGTTTTGTCGTTTATTAACTAATTAGCAATTGTTTAAACAAATACCATTTGGTTAAAGAAATATACAATATTGCGGACATATTTTCTATTTTTTAAAGGAAATTATTATTAGGTTATTGGCTTTTTTTGGTCATTTGCTAACTAATTTGCAATTTTATAAACAAATACCATTTGTTTGCAAAAATATACAATGTTACGGACATATTTTTTTATCAGAAATTATAATTAGATTGTTGACATTGTTTGTCATTAATTAACTAGTTTGCAATTGTCTAAATAAATACCATTTGTTTAAACAAAAATATACAATGGTACTGACGTATCTTATTAAATTTTGGTACTTGTTTAAAGAATTGCAAATTCCAAAAGTAACAAAGTAACAAGTTACAAAAAACTTGCCAACAATGTAACAATATAATTTCTACAAGAGGAAAAGCAAAAAACATTGTAAATCTTTGTTTAAAAAATTGGTACTTGTTCAAAGAATTCCAAATTCGTTAATAAATGACAAAAAATACCAATAATAATAATCTAATAACTTCTGCAAAATTAGAAAAATATGTGCGTAAAAACATATAGTTTTGTTTAAACAAATGGTAATTGTTTAAACAATTGCTAATTAGTTAATAAATGACAAAAACAATAATTTAATAATGTTTGCAACAAATGGAAAAATGAGTTCGTAACATCGTATATTTTTGTTTAAACAAATCGTAATTGTTTAAACATATTTTTAATTTTTAAATTAGTTAATATTTCTTATTTCTGTCAAAAAAATAATAAATCACGTACATAACTTTGTAAAATTGTAAATTTTGGGAAAATTTTCCCTCATTTTTAGGGTACTACAGGAGAGGGTGGGAGCGGTGAAAAAAAATAGTGGTTGTGGATTTGATCTCTGGGAAGTTCTGAACAATTTCTGATAATCTCCCACAACTTTTTTTCTAAATCCGAACAGTGAAAAAAAGAGGAAAAACGATGCATTTTTGCATTTTGATGTATTTTAAATTGGAAATTTGAGGTGCTCGGTGGTACGTGTTAACGTTAACAGATTTTTTTTTCAAATTTAGGGGGATTTTTTTTCCGGAAAAGGAACCGATTGGGGGGATCGTTGCCCTCCAGCAAAGAAAAAGATTTTGCAAGTTATAAATTTGGACCACCCTAATGTACATGTTGCAGATGCTGATTATAAATGTAAGGTCGACATAACTGTAATGTCAAATAATGCATATTCTATTCATACATACAGAATGTCTGGTAGGTTTGGCGTAACCTCATAGTAAAATTAGAAAATAAATAGTGGAAAAATAAATATAATAAGGTACATTTTTATTTAGTAGTAAATGTAATGCAATATTCCCGTAAGAGCAACAAATTTGGAAAAACGCTAATCTGCAAAGTAAATAAGAAATAACGAGCAAGTTTCAAGACTGACCGAACTGTGTAACTAATAAATAGATAGACTATTAGTGGATGGATACGACTACTACATAATCTAAATAAAATCTGTTTGCAGAACACCAAAAAATTTTTATATTTCATTAGAATTAGATTAATACTACATCGATGAACAGAGAATATCCGTATGTATATGTTACGGTTAAAGTGATAAATGTGGTTTGTATTAATAATTACCGGCTATTATTAATAATAACCGCATCATTTGGTCAATGTGATTAGAAACACTTAAATAATCACATGGACCGGCTATTATTAATAATTGCCTAATGGGGACGGTAAAAGTGATAAAAACGTTACTTTTTACAAAAGATCTTATGTATACAGTCTTGAAAGAAGTTAGCTAAGTTATTTTGATTACTATGTTAGCTATTATATTTATTTACTCGACGCAAATCATCAGTACGGCTAGCCCAATGGCCAAAATTGCGAATAATACAAAACATTGATAATACAGAATGTTTTCCTTTGTCTCCCTTGCACTTTAGAAACTACTGGATATAATTGGTAATGATATTGGGTATACACCCAAGAACGGCTCAATGACGAAAACATAAAAAGAACATTTTATACAGAGTGTTGTATACAGAGTGAAAGTTAACATTCTTATTATCAATAACACCCATTTTATATTTAATGGATGTGGGTAGTTTTTTGTAAATGTACAATTACAATTTATTAAGTAAATTCTCAAATCCCAATTATCTTGAACTTTTGGGCATTTAATATTAATTTTTTCAATATTGTATTTTCATGCAAATACTTGCAAGAATAGGCGAGACTAGTTTACATAGAAGTTTTTACATAAATTGCACCGCACAAATGAAGCAAACATTTTTGTATGGTTCTGTTCCTAACACGGTATTTTTACTTTTGGTGTTTGACAATAAAGTACTATTTTATAAATAAAAGATTAAACATTGTAACAACTTGCCCCAATCTTCCCTACATTCGGTTGTCCATTACCTATACCTAGCGTAAGCATATCTAATATCTGACGGATATAATCTGTTTTATAAGGCGGTTATTATAAAAGTGTTTATCACCAACAAAAAAAAAGATTTCTAAATACAATATTTATTTAGATATATGAAAAATATAACAATAACAAAAACACAATAATTCTCAAGTCCAGGAACCAGTTTCAAAATAAAATACATTCTTAATAAATAAAATTAACAGTATGTAACTAAAATAAAATCTGTATCATATTTGTGCACTTACAAATCAAAAATAAACAATATTCATAGTAAATAATAAAATAAAAATAAAATACAGGTACAGTTCACATTTGTGAACAAAACAAAAGAGGATGACGTCCTATTGTTACAAACTTTATCTTGCTTTATTTTTACAATATAAATGGTGTACTTGTTGTACTACCACAAAAAAAAAACAAAGCTCTAGAAGAACTTTTGTATTCAAAATTAAATATAAAACTTTTTTTAAAGTTTTGTATTAAAAAGATAATAAATAATAAGTTATAAATAAAAATAATTTTTCTTGCCACGAATTGCAAAGCACAGCAGCACTATGTACGTATGCACTGGCAGAATAATACAAACCGAGTCTCTAATTTATTACTTACTTAGCTTTTAAGAATTGCGCAAATCAGCATGACCCAAAGAGTTCATGCACACTCATGCATGCAATTAGTATGGATTGGCATTTCTAAGTCTCGTTTTGATAATCTTCCTTATTTTAGTCATGAGTAGTAACTAAATAAGTTAGTTAGGACTAACGTCACTAAAGGGCCAGCACTGAAACCCCAGTGAATAGATTCGTTGTGTGGCGATTACGTAGATACTAACAGAATTCCAAATCTTAAGGCTGAAACAGATAGGACGTGGCGCTATCGTGCCGTTGTAGTAAGGTAGCAGCGCCGACGGTATATGGAGTAGATACGACAGGACCGAACAGAATGGCGGTTACCGCGATGCAACGGTAATGCCGCCGACTGCCAAGGCGAAGTAGAAGTGCATGGTAGTAGATCGGACCGCACAGAATGGAGGTAACGAATCGCAACGCAATAGAAAAGTTGAAACTATTTCAACTTTTCGGTAGGATTGAGGTAACGTTTAAACGCTTTTGAGCGTTTTTAAAAGATTGTTATAATATTATGAACAGATAAAATGATTAATAAATATTTTAATTTTATACTTAGTTTGCAATTGATAATAATTTGTTGTTGTTGATAGTGCTATTGTTTGAAAATAATTCGTTGTTGATAATGTTGTTTATAGATCGTCCTAATAATTTATAATACTCTCATTAAATTATAAGATAAAAATTAAATTATTAAATGACCTTTATGTCCAATTCAGAAATAGTAATTTTTTAAAAAATGGATACAAAGTTTACCCAAGCAACAACAAGCAATATATTGCATGTTTGCTGCATTATGATAATTCAGAAAACGAGAAAAAAATACCTTGGTTGTTACATTTTCGATACTATGGACCGCATCATTCTTTGATCTCTGTACAGTACACACTGCACTTGTCTAGACATTGCTTTTGATCAAACACATTTAATAAATAAAATAAACAAAATAAATAAAAATAAAATGCCTTTATTAACCAATGTTCCAAAATTGTACAAAAAAAAAAATGCAAAACAAAATAAAAAATTAGATTGTTTACAATCCTCATCAAGATTGATCGAGTAACATAATGACAGAAGTTGCACCGATCTCTAATGAATTGCAGCGGATCACCCGCAGGTTCCTACAAACCCACAAACCAGTGACGGGAGTTATAACATTACAAATTTAAACGGTCAAGCAGTGTGACGACACAGCCTCTGTTAAATATGGTTCGATCAACATTGAATTTTCACTATTAATGCTAAACTTGATTTTTCTTAAAAATCTTCTATCTACTTTCTTGATCTTCAAATGGTCGATAAATCACCTACAATAGTTGATGCTCATCGTGCGCTATAGTTGTCGAAGAACGCTCACTTGATAGGCAGAAGCAGGAAAATTCTTTCGTTATACGTAATACATCTAAAAAGATAATGTATTAATGTAACGATAAAGAAAGTCAGAACGTTATTTTGGCAATACCTACTTGTTGAGAAATTTTACGCAAGGATTTGAGGAATTTACTCTTCAATATCATTAACAACTTCTGTTGAAACGATAGGTTTATGTAGTATGTACTTAGTCTCAAATCGTTCGAATACTCCATCACGTACGTTGTCCAAAATACGTCATAATCTACAACAATTGTATTGTTGCACAATTGTAGAGAATAACTTTGTGGTCATCTGGCTGGACTACGGGTGAATGACAGTGTGGCACTGCGATAATGCGCTATCAAAATAATGAACTATTGTTTGGGAGTCAAAATCACCTAAAATGTTTATATATTGCATACACATAACCTCAAATTAAATAACTTACCGTTAATATATTTACAAATCAATATAGAGCAATAAAAAGACTACTTTTTAATACATAATAGGTACGAATAAATAATATCACTCCTCGAAAACTCGTAGAACCATTTCGTTGACTGTTATAAACAAACATTTCTGCGCCCATGTGTCACAGGGCAGGCATGCGCACTTTTAGTCAATCGCCGTTGCTCCAACGTTACGGAAAAGTAGAATAGCGCCGACCATTGCTGCAGCATCGCGGTTTGCTACCTTCGTTCTGTGCGCTTCGATCTACTTAGCCGTACTTCTACTTTTGCTTGACAGATGGCGGCATTACTGTAACTTCACGGTAGCATCGCGTTACCTCTATCTGTTTCCACCTTTAGGCTCTATTATATTGTAGCATCACCTTAATGCAATATCGAATTGAAAAATATCACATTGACCACAGCATGCTGGAAATTAAATTAATTAATTGCTTAAATTATTAATAAATTCTTCACTTTAACCTCGCCACTTGGCTATTATTAATAATAACCGGTAATTATTAATAATAACCTATTTATCACTATGACCGTAACATATACATAAAACTTCTTTCAAATATCATCTGAACCTGATATTTAGCAGGTCAAACGCAGCCTGGCTATTGCCAGTTACAGTCGCTAACGATTAACGAAGACTCGTTATACGGAAATCGCCACCTCACCGTTCATGTGAGCCTGTTACACTGAGGAGGGTTGCCAGGTCTCCGGCATTGCGCCGGAGTCTGCGGCATTTGAGGTTAATCTCAGGTCTCCGGAAGGCATTCAAACAACTCCGGCAAAGTCAAATATGAAGAGAGTAGGTATACATTCTTGTAAATAATATATCGCCAGCTTAAAGGTAAAAGTCACTAACACGTTGTTACATTTGATTGAAACACAAATTAATTGTAGCCAAATACTTATAAATGTGGATGCGATCAATCAAAAGTGATCTAAGTTCTCTAAAAAGCTTTCTTTGGAAAATATCATTATATTTATTGTCATTAAAGTCAGGTTTCGTAATTATTTGAGATGTTAGTTAGTGACTTTAACTTTTAATTCTACGATATTCAGACGAAGACAATAATTTTTTTTATATTTGTATGTACCTTTTGTTCAAGTAAACTGTATATTTAAAAAAAAAATCTTCGTACATATCGATTTTTAATTATCAAAATACACATATTTATCGTCAACTGAAGTCACTACCTTCAATTCTTCTTGAATTAGGACGTCATTGACATATTTTATAAATGGCAACTATTGGCGGAATGACAGCATAGAAATTGTATAGAGATGTAGAAATTATAAATTGTAATACAGTTGAAAATTAGGGTAACATTAATAACTTTAGTTTGTGAATGGAAACCGAATATGCGTTTTGATTAATTTCTTTGCGCTGGATATGAATCCCGGCTTGAAAGTTTTGTATCGCGTCAGATCACCACAAGAATCGCTGCATTACTGTATCGCTCCATTACAGTCCGTTACTACTGTAATGGAGTTGTAATTTCTATTTACAAACGCCATGAGTTAACAATATTTTGCAATTTATAATTGTTTTTCTAAAAAAATTTCTTACGGCCATAAAATGTATAAAATATATAGGATTGCATTTAAATGTGTATTTTGATAGTTAAAAATTGACGTATTCAAGGATTTTTTTTAGACATCAAACCGTCTCGCAGATTTTCTCTTGTTTCCATACTTTGCTGTTTTTAAAGAAAATTGCCCAAGCAATCAAAATGCGTAAAATATTTTTAATTCTGATGGAGTACGTGGATTTTGTGATTGGAAAGAGCATAGGCGCTTATGATAGATTTCTTTGCCAAAATCACAAAGTTGTATACCAAGAATGATCTGTTTGGGTTTGGCACATGCGAGGTGAAAAGACCTGATTTTTTAATCACAGAATCACAATGGACCTACATCAATTTTTTAATATTTTGATTTTAAAAGAAAATTTTTGAAATCTTATAATTTATTTTAAGATATCTCTTTTTGTAATCTTGTCGAGTATACCTCCCCCCATCATCTCCGGCATTCTTGTGAGATTAATCTGGCAACCCTGACACTGAGGGCATAAAAGCCGTCTACAATAGCGTTCTGTCGCTGAAGCCTCTTTTCGCATTAGACATTTGCACCGTCAAATCAACTAAAATTGCTTTCTAATATGATTTGAGGCATTATTACGCCCGCATAATTCAAACAGAGTATGGTAAAGAACTAGAGTTTTCAGTGACTGTACCCGATTGCCGCGCTTGAACGTCATTGGTTTATCGATCTGTGCGGCCAAGAATCCTGCTAGAGTGCGTAAGACGACAATAACAACTTTTACGGCAGAGCACTACATGTAAGGGTAAAGTCTTGACTGAAAAAAGCATATCAGGTCTTGATATTTTTAATTGAAACTTTGTACACTTATAGAAAAAGGTCTGACTTGAACCCATCATGTGGTACTTATTTCAATTTTAACTTGTGTTCTCTGTAAAAAAATCGGAAAGTCAGTCAATTTTATGTCAGATTCAGTCGCAGATTTATCAGAAACAAGCAAAAATATCAAAAACCTACCACTAGAAGCACAATTATATACTTCTTATCTTTAATTTGGTGTATTGTATTTACGATTCCGTCAACTAATAGCTAAGAAAACCCCTCAAAACTTTTCCCTGTTTTGCCAGTAGAAAGTTAGGGGTATGGATTCCTCTTAAAGAGTTTTCACTAGGGGATTTACTTCATAGCTAGTTTAGTTTAATGGTCAAGCTATCATTTTAGTCTCGTTAGAGAATTCTATCCCTTTGCATATTTTGTTAAAAGTTATAAAAAAGATGCGGTTTTTACATCTTAGCCCATTGTATAAATGCGCTGTGATCGAGACTTTGAGGCAACAGGTTTATAACTCTAGGAGAAACAAATACCGAAATAACCGGTCATACCAACAGGTACAAGAAACTTCTAAAAAAGTTGATCACTGTCACCATTTACTACATACTTATTTCTATTTCGCAAACTATAACCAATCAAAAGATACGGATGGTAATGTTTAAATCACCATGAAAATTCCACCGAAATTAACATAGTTAACAACACTGGGCAATAGCTACTAAAACGGAGATAATTGAGAGAAAAACATGGAGATAATCGAGACAATAACATTTTGTTGCAATTGGTGCGGATTCGTATACCTACACATAATTATATAATTGTGAGTCCTTACAGTTGGCTTTGTAGAGAGGTTGATCGCTGTAAAGAAAAGGGCAAAATATACATTTCGTACCATCTACAAAGTTTTTTTGCGTGGCATCTTTCTGTTATATTTATGCTTAAAAATTGCCCGAAACTGTTTTGGCCATCTTTTCTCAAAAGCTAGAAAACTTACTTCCATTGTAGTCATTGTATCGTTGCCTAGTCCCATGAAAACTCTTATTTAAATAAGATTCCACTGTTCGGGAAAAATTATATCCGTTTTTTTGATTTCTGCCTGATCTCAAATTCATGTTATCAGCAAAAGGCCTGTTTGTCCAAATTCGAATCCGTTTATTAGCGTAACGATCAAGCGAATGCGTAACAATAGTTCGTTGCTGTTCGTTCACATTACATTATTAATATTTTTGTATCTTTTGTTTATACCGATTATTTGACATCAAACAGTTGAAAATTAGGGTAACATTAATAACTTTAGTTTGTGAATGGAAACCGAATATGCGTTTTGATTAATTTCTTTGCGCTGGATATAATAATAATAATAATAATAATAATAATGTCTCTATTAATTTTCCAAATTATAAATTCAAATATAATAATCGTGCACAAGGCGGAGTTAGGAATCACAGTGTTCCTCTCTTCCACTCAACCCCGTGAAAAATTAACTAAAATTAAAGAATAACACTAAAAACTAAAGAATACCAAATGTATATAAATAAATAAGTAAATAAATAAAATAACTTTATTGTATGTAAAATACAAAGGGTAAGTACAACACCGAAGTGATATAAAGTACTACCAAACGAAATGACAAGGAAACAGTATAAAAAATGAATTCGAAGAAAATTAAAAAACATCGAAATAAAATTTCAAAATAAATATCTCAAAAAATATCTTCGCACACAATCACGCCCGATAAAAGCGCCTTCTTCAAAGGTTCGATGGTGGATTCTCGGCTGCGGAAGCCGATGGTGCTGAGGGTATTGTTTACAACAAAGGCTGCGAGATAGGAGAAAGACCTCCTGAAGAACGCTGCCCTGTGTTCTGGAACCGTCGCTGTCGTGGCAACCCGACGAAGCTCTCGGGCATGTGCTTCAATCCGCAGCTGTATTTTCTCGGCCAGATAGGGCGGTTGATGCTCGACAGCAGCCAAGCGCAGCACGCCGACATACTGGAGGAAGCGACGCTCACCCATTCGCAGACAGCGATGCTCTCGCAATACCCCGGTCATATGCTGGCGTCGGGGGCACCCAACAGCAAACGCCAAACAGCTGTACTGGATACTCTGCAGTCGTCGCTTACTGGCCTGTGTAAGAAAGGGCCCATAAACAACATCTGCGTAGTCCAGGCTAGACAACACCAAGGAATCTGTAATCATAAGTTTCACTTTAGTTGGTAGAATAGCCTTGAATTGGTAGAGCAGCTTTAACTTCGCGTAAGCACCCCGACACAACCGATCAACGTGTCCATTAAAAGAGAGATTACTGTCCAACATCACACCGAGATTCCGAGCTTCTTCGACGATTGGAAGGCTGACACCGTTTAACGCGATTTTGAAGTTCGATTGGCCGACAGTTTCTCGACCCGCACGACTCCCGATGAAGAGTACTTGACACTTTACCGGATTTAGCATTAAGGAGTTACTCGTTGCCCAGGAATAAAGATCGTCATTGATGGTATTTATGCATAAATCGACATTGTCAGCAGTTATCGGCGCGTAAATTTGAATTGCATCCGCGTACATGTGGTAGTTGCATTTCTCGATCACATCCGGTAGATCCGCCGTCAACAGGTTGAACAAAAGCGGCCCAAGCACAGACCCCTGAGGCACACCTGATTCAACCCTCCACGGCTCGGAGATATTAAAGTTATCAATTTTAGTCTTAATTGTTCTCCCGTTTAGATAATCGCCAAACCAATGCAAAACCGGTCCATCCACGCCATAGTGTTTTAATTTTGCAAGCACGCACTCGAAGCCAACACTGTCGAAAGCCTTGGACATATCCAGAAGAACCAAGGCAGTAGTTAATGACCCCCGATGATCTGATACAATATCATCAAGGACACGCAACAAAGCCGTCCTCGTACCATACGATTTACGAAAGCCGGATTGATGCTTAGGTAGTATGTTGTGTTCCTGCAAGAACTCGGACAACTGCACATGAAGCAAGGATTCTGCGATCTTCGAGGCAGCACACAAGACTAATTGGACGGAAATCACCCAGAGCTGACGGGGAAGCCTTCTTTGGAATAGGCTTGACGTAGGCAGATTTCCACAGGGACGGAAAAACGCCAACCTCAAATGAGTAGTTGATGATGTGCGTCAAGGGCGCAGCACAGAATGAGCTGGAAAGCTGTAACATCATTGCTGAGATTCCATCAACACCACAACACGCTGACCTGGCCTTTGATATTAGATTCTCGACACTGGAAACTTCCACAGGTCGATAGGTAAAATCCCCACCGCTTGTGTGTCGCGATTTTTCAAACGCGCCAATATATTCCCGATCAAGATGCACTCTCGGAACACTGTTAATAAAATGAGCACTAAAATCGTCGGCGTTGCGCAATTCCGTCGGAAAGGCACATGCATCACCCCTCTGCACCACACCCCAACTTCTTAGGTGCCGCCAAAGACGCCGCTGGTCGCTTGTGTCCCGAACCCGAGAAGTAAAGAAAGCCCTCTTCTCAGATACTACTGCGTTGTTGTATAGTTTCCGTAGGTCACAGAAATATGTTCTGTGAGCCGGTGACCTGCTGCATTTGTATTTCCGCCATGCATCATTCTTGAGGTTCCCCATCTGACGAAGTGTATCGGTGAACCAAGGCTCGCTTGGTTTACGATGCGGTCGGACCATCCTGAGAGGTACATGAACATCAAACCGTTCGGTTAAAACCGTATTAAAAAAATCCAACTTATCGTTTATGTCCGTCAAAGCGTACATGCTGCACCAAGGAATTGCTGCAGCATCCCGCAAAAACACGTCCCGAGAAAAGTTTCTGTAACTCCGCGTTAAGAAAGGTGCACCCGGAAGAACTGGCACCGCATAGGGTATGCGACAAGAGATCGCGTGGTGATCGGAAAAGTCACATGGTATCACTTCACTCTCTACGTTTTTAATATCATTGTTAATAAGGATTAAATCGATTAGAGTTTCAGAGTCCGCGGTTACACGCGTAGGATCAGTAACCAATTGGATGAGCGAGTAATCATTAATTATTGTACACAGTGCATTCTTTAAACCAGAGGGACACAGCATATTAATGTTAAAATCGCCCAGGATGACAATGTTTTGCAATTCCATGTGGATTAAATTTAGAGCGTCGCCAAGCGAGCTAAGTGACGTAACACCACCCGAAGGCGGTCGGTAAACAACACCAACAGCCATACATGTTTTCTTGGTATAAATTTTTACCCATAATTGTTCTATCTGAGAATCAGGCCCCTCCGGAATCTCAATGACCGAATATTTGATTGGAGTTCTGATGTACATGGCAACGCCTCCACCCCTGGCTTCTCTATCCATCCGTAGAATATTAAAGCCGGGAATAGCTATCATCTCATTTGTAATAGTGTCGCTTAGCCAAGTTTCGCTAATTGCAAATATATCACAATTAGTCCGTATTACAAATTCCTTGACCTCATTATGTTTGTTGACAAGCGATCTAACGTTCAGGTGTACAAACAAAACATTTGAAATAGTACGCCGTGCACTGTCAGCAGATTCCCCTTGTGACTGCCCGCTTATTGTAAAAAATGCTTACCATAATTAATTTTTTGCCGTTCCACTTTTGCCTTCTTCATGAAAATTGGGCAATCGGACGACCAAGCCGCATGGCAAATATCGGAAATCTCTTGGCCCAACGTATCTTTGGCATACTTACAATTTCCACAGCTTCTTGATTTAGCCTTGCAAACCGCAACCTTATGTTTCTCTGCACACAAAGGACAGACAAGATCTCTTTTGCAGTTATCGGCTATATGGTTGTACCCACAGCAGTTGTAGCATCTCAACAAATCGATAGCCTCGAACGCCAAACACGTATCCCAATAGATAGTGACTCAACCCTCTCTCATTATTTCACTGAAAGTCTTGCCGTCAACCTCTGCAATAATGGTCTTTTTCGCCTTCTTACCAACATGCAATATCTTAATTGTAGCTTCAGTCCCTATGAAATCGTTTTGAGATTTTAGGTACTGAACTATCTTTTCGTTGCTTAAGTTCTCGGTAAGGCCAACCAGTTTCACCTTAGGCAGCTTCAGACTCGAGATTTTCACATCAAAGTCATCTCCCAGCTTTTCAATGGCTTCCAGTTTCAACTTCTCTGTTTGTTCACCGCTTTTGCACTGCACAACTACTCCACCTTTGGCTACAGTTCTCATTGAGGACACAGCCGAGTTTATCGGATTGAGTTGTCCTTTCAACATCTTAGCTGTATCCTCGCAACTCTTCTTAGCATCTTTCGGCTTAATTATCACCACCGGTCCATTAGTTGCATTATTGCGTATTCCCTTCAGCTTACCAGCGTAAGAATCGTCCTGTCGTTGAGTCACCTTCTGCACTTCGTCAATCATTTCCTTATTGCCTACCTTTACTGTAGACTCGATCTCCAGAATTGTTGATCGAAGACTCTCAAGGGAATCCTCATGTTTTTGTACCATCTCACTTTGGCTCTGGAGCGAACGCTTCAACGCATGCACCAAATCAAAAACCTCCAGCAGAAGAACAACTTTAGAGCTGGCCTTTTTGTTGTTCGCGCACAAGTCACAGAACCAACCAAAATTTTTATTTTTGATCACAAAATCACACAGTTTTTCTTCAACTGATACGCATTTTAATGCGTGAAACGTTGCGTCACACAAGGCACACTTTATACCTTCCTGCCTTTTCACTGTTTTTTTTGCAGACACCACAAAAGTTTAAGTCGGTCATTGCGACGAACAATAACACACGACCGCCTAGAGCAGCCGTTCGATCACGAATGATATAATAATAATCAATGAACCAACTGCTCACACATAAATCGTTCCCGGAGCTCTCGTCGGAATGATGACAAATTCAAAGATTTCATAAAAGCCGGTAGGGGATTATAAAGCCTAGGAAGGACATACGAAAATGATCTCTCAAATAAGGTGGTTTTATGCAGAGGTGGGGTGACAAGGCCTCTGCTTCTAATATTTATATTGTGAACATCGGTTCTAAATTTAACCTTATTATATAAATATGGAGGTGTTTTTGTTATAAATACCTTATGGAATAATGTGATCACATGAAACCTTCTCCGATTAAACATATTCAACCATCCGACTTCCCCCAAGAGATGAGACACATGACCCCTTCTCCTTATGCCATAGATCAGTCTAAGGCATGCATTCTGAACGCGTTGGGTGCGTTTAGCACTTGCCTGGTCCAAACAACTACCGTAAACAGTATCACAAAAATTGAAATGGCTCAGTACAAGTGTATCACACAATCTTATTTTGGTGTCTTTCGATAGTGCATGCCTTATACCGTATATCATCTTTAGTGCCGCAAAGGCCCTCCCCATTTTCTCTGCAATATGCTTTCTAAACCTAAGTTCAGTATCCATCTGAAGACCCAGATTACGAGAGCACTCGGTAACAGCCACACTCTCACCACCCACACGAACACCGAACCGACCGGCATACACCCGACGCGCGTCCCTCCTGCCAAAGAGCATCGCCAACGATTTGTCCGGATTTACCTTAAGGCCATGTTTATTAGATATTGCAATTAGGTCGTCAATATCCTCGCCAAATTCCAGTCCCGCAGCAGTCATCCCATCGGGCGAAAACGACAAATAAATTTGAGAATCGTCCGCGTAAAAATGAGCCCTCAAAAACTTCAAGCACCGTTCAAAATTACAGGTGTATATGCAAAACAACAACGGTCCTAGAACAGATCCCTGCGGCACCCCAGCGGTCAAATCACGCGGCTCAGATATAACATCATTAACTCTAACCATCTGACGCCTGTCGCCCAAATAATTGGAGATCATACAACGAGCATGTGAACTGAAACCGCTAAAGTTCAAAACTGCATCCAGCATAAGATGGCTCACAGTATCAAACGCTTTAGAATAATCCAGCAGTACAAGTGCAGTCATCTTATTATCTTCCGCTGCACGCAAAACATCATCCGTGATGTGCATCAAACCCGTCGCACAGCCATAACCCCTACGAAATCCAGATTGTGTGGAAGGCAACACACTGTAACGATTAATGAACAGCCTAATTTGAAAATCCATAATTCTTTCTAAAACCTTCGAAAGGGTTGGCACGATGCTAATCGGTCTCAAATCCTTGCATGTCAATGGACTCGACGTCTTAGGTAAGGGAGTTACCATAGCCATTTTCCAACAAGATGGAAATACAGATTTTTCGAGGCAGTAATTAATAATATGAGTGACGAAAGGGAGAATATAGGGACAGCAATACTGCAGCATTACAAGCGAAAATCCATCCGCGCCTAGTGCATTAGATTTCATCCTCAGCAAATGCCCTGCAATAACGCCCCCTTCAACCGTCTCAAAATTGAATTCATTATCAAAACTACACTTTTTGTTACTCTTATAAAAATCAATAAGTTGTTGATCTACAGTCCCAACACTCCCAGCCACCCGAACAAAGTAATCATTGATCTCCTTATGTATCCCGGCTTGAAAGTTTTGCATCGCGTCAGGTCATTGCGTTTTTGTTGTTTCTTTTATGGAAGCGCCCGATCACCACAAGAATCGCTGCATTGCTGCATTACAGTCCGTTACAACTGTAATGGAGTTGTAATTTCTATTTACAAACTCCATGAGTTAACAATATTTTGCAATTTATAATTGTTTTTCTAAAAAAATTTCTTACGGCCATAAAATGTATAAAATATATAGGATTGCATTTAAATGTGTATTTTGATAGTTAAAAATTGACGTATTCAAGGATTTTTTTTTTAGACATCAAACCGTCTCACAGATTTTCTCTTGTTTCCATACTTTGCTGTTTTTAAAGAAAATTGCCCAAGCAATCAAAATGCGTAAAATATTTTTAATTCTGATGGAGTACGTGGATTTTGTGATTGGAAAGAGCATAGGCGCTTATGATAGATTTCTTTGCCAAAATCACAAAGTTGTATACTAAGAATGACCTGTTTGGGTTTGGCACATGCGAGGTGAAAAGACCTGATTTTTTAATCACAGAATTACAATGGACCTACATCAATTTTTTAATATTTTGATTTTAAAAGAAAATTTTTGAAATCTTATAATAATTTATTTTAAGATATCTCTTTTTGTAATCTTGTCGAGTATACCTCCCCCCATCATCTCCGGCATTCTTGTGAGATTAATCTGGCAACCCTGACACTGAGGGCATAAAAGCCGTCTACAATAGCGTTCTGTCGCTGAAGCCTCTTTTCGCATTAGACATTTGCACCGTCAAATCAACTAAAATTGCTTTCTAATATGATTTGAGGTATTATTATGCCCGCATAATTCAAACAGAGTATGGTAAAGAACTAGAGTTTTCAGTGACTGTACCCGATTGCCGCGCTTGAACGTCATTGGTTTATCGATCTGTGCGGCCAAGAATCCTGCTAGAGTGCGTAAGACGACAATAACAACTTTTACGGCAGAGCACCACATGTAAGGGTAAAGTTTTGACTGAAAAAAGCATATCAGGTCTTGATATTTTTAATTGAAACTTTGTACACTTATAGAAAAAGGTGTGACTTGAACCTATCATGTGGTACTTATTTCAATTTTAACTTGTGTTCTCTGTAAAAAAATCGCAAAGTCAGTCAATTTTATGTCAGATTCAGTCGCAGATTTATCAGAAACAAGCAAAAATATCAAAAACCTACCACTAGAAGCACAATTATATACTTCTTATCTTTAATTTGGTGTATTGTATTTACGATTCCGTCAACTAATAGCTAAGAAAACCCCTCAAAACTTTTCCCTGTTTTGCCAGTAGAAAGTTAGGGGTATGGATTCCTCTTAAAGAGTTTTCACTAGGGGATTTACTTCATAGCTAGTTTAGTTTAATGGTCAAGCTATCATTTTAGTCTCGTTAGAGAATTCTATCCCTTTGCATATTTTGTTAAAAGTTATAAAAAAGATGCGGTTTTTACATCTTAGCCCATTGTATAAATGCGCTGTGATCGAGACTTTGAGGCAACAGGTTTATAACTCTAGGAGAAACAAATACCGAAATAACCGGTCATACCAACAGGTACAAGAAACTTCTAAAAAAGTTGATCACTGTCACCAGTTACTACATACTTATTTCTATTTCGTAAACTATAACCAATCAAAAGATACGGATGGTAATGTTTAAATCACCATGAAAATTCCACCGAAATTAAAATAGTTAACAACACTGGGCAATAGCTACTAAAACGGAGATAATTGAGAGAAAAACATGGAGATAATCGAGACAATAACATTTTGTTGCAATTGGTGCGGATTCGTATACCTACACATAATTATATAATTGGGAGTCCTTACAGTTGGCTTTGTAGAGAGGTTGATCGCTGTAAAGAAAAGGGCAAAATATACATTTCGTACCATCTACAAAGTTTTTTTGCGTGGCATCTTTCTGTTATATTTATGCTTAAAAATTGCCCGAAACTGTTTTGGCCATCTTTTCTCAAAAGCTAGAAAACTTACTTCCATTGTAGTCATTGTATTCCACTGTTCGGGAAAAATTATATCCGTTTTTTTGATTTCTGCCTGGTCTCAAATTCATGTTATCAGCAAAAGGCCTGTTTGTCCAAATTCGAATGCGTTTATTAGCGTAACGATCAAGCGAATGCGTAACAATAGTTCGTTGCTGTTCGTTCACATTACATTCTTAATATTTTTGTATCTTTTCTTTATACCGATTATTTGACATCAAACATTTTAGCATTGAGGTATTCTTGCGTGTGGTCGTTTATCCTTAAAAGGATTTTATCATAAATGTCATTTTAGTCGACCAAAAATCATTTCTCCCCCAAAACGTTTTAAAGATCTTATCTCGATATACACTTATTTACAAACATGGTATTTAAAGTCATCACTTTTGCATCTGGGCTATATCTATGGAGATCTCCCTCGAGGTGTCTACCTGAGCTTTGGTGGACCTCTGGTGCGACTCTATTGTTTACGTGAGTAGAACGTGTGTTATGGGCGGGACAGTTCGATGTTTGATTGACATTGCAAGGGCCATGCGCTCGAAATAAACGGTTTGCCTGGGCAGCCAGACAGCGTCTGCTAGACTGTCCCCTTTCAATTCCCTTGTACAGTCCACGTCTACAATCTGTCGGGAAGTGTCATCGTGAATAGGTGATGGCCTGTGTATAAGACCGGTAGTTCTTCCCAATCAAACTAGAAGATGACGTGTGCAGTATTTAGGTGTAATCATATGGTGGAGGAGTTGACTTCAAGAAGTCGGTGATGATCTGGTATCTTTTTGATGAAGAGGCCTCGTATTTTTATTTCCCTGGGGTTTGAAACGAAAATTGCGGTTACGATAAGACCGATGTTAAAGGTAGAATCTTGTTAGTCCGTTGTAGATGTTTTCGTACATCATCGTATATAATTTGAAAAAAGTGGTATTATCGATAACACATCACTTTCGGAATGAGAAGAAGATGCATACAAACTGTATTAATTAACTTTTTCATGATTAACATAAATTTAATCTTTATCTTTATTTTAGAATAATTAATTTTAGTGCATCTTGCATTGTTATGTTCTCATTTCTACATTCACTTGTCACTTAAAAAAAAAATAAGGATAACTTTCAGGCAGCAGGGGTTGTGCAATGTGCGGTGCTAGTATGCTTCTTGCATGGATACTAAGCGAACGGAGCCCAAAGGTTCTAATTGTTCCATCAGCACTTCTCTATTTGTTTTTTTTTTGTCCCAAACACGTAATATCGTTAATCTCGGGATCGAAAAATAGATGTCTGATTTTTGTCTCTACTAAAAAATTTGCTTTTTTGGTCCTAAAACCTTCCACTCATCGATACAATTATTTATTTCACCACATTTATCATTCGGTAGCAATACGGAGAAACGTGCCGTAGAAAATTAGAGGAGGGTATCATTAGTGGTGTGCAGCGACCAGGATATGTGCGACTTGCGATGGTGACGTCTGTGTGACTGATCGTTTCATGGCACACTATCCGTGTACGTACGCGTTACAGTTTTGCACGTGCATGCAGTTCATCAGCTCGGGCGGCCTCCTGTAAAATTTTCCGCTTTGGTAAGCCGGGATGCATTTGGTAATTGGAACGAAGACACGGCGGCCGCAACAATTCATATCTATGTAGTTCACGTGATGTCCATCTACCCAGATCTGTGTGATGTGACAAATGTAATTATAAAGCTTTATGTAATCATCGCCTCTCACGCGTCAAGATTTACAGAGAATTGCTGTGGAAAGAATATGATAGTCGATGTTTGGTTGCGAACGGATCCCGAGGAAAACACTGGATGTGTAGCAGAACGGGTAGGCAGGCGGCGGAAACAAACTAATATGTAAATGTAAACTAATATATGCGCAGATCAAATAAAACAAGCACAAAAGCGAGAAGAAAAGAGGAGAGGACAGAATAAATCGCGAAAAATTCCTTCCGTAAGATGGGATGAGTTAGTCAACAATGAGGCGTAAGTAATAAGTACGTTGGTGGAACCACGCCAAGAGGAAGTGTCGAGAAAGGAAGACAGAAACAAAACCATTAAAAAAACAGCAAAATGTAATGAAGAAAAATTAGCAGAGGAGGTTACCACAGGACAACAAGGCGGACTATGAGGGAGCTATTGGGTTGCGCTGCAGCGATACCCGCAAAGGGAGTACCCTAGGCTTCAGCGAAGCTCGGTACTAGATGTATCAGAGAGTTCCAATAAATAATAATAATAATAAGGTTCATTGGGAGCGGTTACGGTAAATTATGTTAAGCATGTTAAGGAGTTGCCGTGCAAAATTTCGCCTTGGGAAATTCAAGAAATTGTTGTTTTGGGAAGCGCAAATATTTTGAGAAGAGGTGTATCATAAAGGATCCTAAATTTACTGCTATCTTACTGCATATATACCGGGTGATTCAATTTCGAAGCTCACCATGGGGATCTCGCTTATTAGTGGAGATAGAGCCTATGTTTAAATTTGACAAAGTTTCGTATTTTTGTATTGGTCAATTGTCTGAAAAGAAATTTAGGCTATCATTTTGAATATATCCGCAAAAAACTGAAATGTTAAGATATCGTTTTTAATTATTTATTGAAAATCAAACGTAGCTAGACATTTGAAACAATAACATTTTACGCGACTTTTTAACAAGGAATGTGTTATTTTTCAGTGAAATAACATCAAAGATGGCGGCGTAACCATGGCCAACTTTTGTTTTTCTTATGAGCGCCATGTTGAATTTTGGCATTTTCCGATAGTCGTGTTTCTTTTCATTTCCGCAATGTATAACATGTTGGCATTATTTTTTAAAACAATGGTTTAATAATAAAAGCTTTCTTCTTTTTCTCGTTGTTTGTCGTGCTTATCAGGTACCCAACTGGTTTTGTTACAGACCGCCGGCGCCGGACTGGCCAGTGTGCTTTGGATTAAAAGCATTCAGATTGTAAAAGAAGCAAGTTTATACAACAAAAAGCTTTTCTTTAAGTAAATGTTCAAATTGGTCGCCATTTTCTGGAAGGCATAAAACCGAGCCAGCATTTCGACATATTGTTATGCTCTTCTAACTGTTCTTCCCGGAATAGCATTAACCGCATTTGTTATTCGATCCCGCAGATCCTCGATATTTCTGCGAGTATCGTGATAAATTTCGTCTTTCACAGTTCCCCATAGAAAATAGTCCAGAGGACTTCAATCAGGGGATCTAGCAGGACATTTCACCATTCCACCATTACCAATCCAGCGATTTGGAAATTATTGCTTCAAATTATTTCGTACAGCTGCAAAGTTTGACTTGTGCGGGGTTTGTACGGTTTCAATTTCTTTGTTCGTAATGCTCTCCAAACACGTATTTGCGGCAATTCCAAATTAGAGGCTACTTCCCGCGTAGAATTCCGAGGATCATCATTTATCTAAAAACCAGTAGTTGAAGCATTGGAAATTATGGTAATCTAACGTTTACCATTTCCAAAATATATCTTTGATCGTTTTCAACATTTCCTTTGAGAATTGCGAGGTTTACTAAACGATCCATGGTCCGCTAAATTTCTGTCCAATGCCAGGAATATTGTACGATTGGGCATTCCTATGAGAACAATAATAAACACTTGTCATATCACGCTTTTCGTTATTGGTAAACGGCATTTTATATCCACAATCAACCACAATTAAGATTTATTTGGTTAACTGGCAAACCCAACGCCGAACGCGCCGCTTGATCCAAGTGCATTTTGTTGACATTGCTTGACAACGAGTCCGACGTTCTGTAACCAAGCTCCAGTTAGGTACCTCAATGTATTTTGATTATTACACCATTATTTTTTTAAAATAATGCTAACATGTTATACATTGCGGAAACGAGAAAAGAACCGACTATCGGAAAATGCCAAAATTCAACATGGCGCCCATAAGAAAAACAAAAGTTGGCCATGGTTAATCATTTTCAATTGGCAAAGTAGTATTGATTACATTTAAATTGAATGTTGTGTATAATAATCAACGAAGAACATAGAATTTTGCGTTGTAGATACCGAAGGAAAATTGCGATTGTTAGGGCGGAACTTTGTCACAGAATCCAAATTAAAGGATTTAAAAAGTGAAAAAATCATTCGCTGATTTATTAAGCAAAAAGTATCCTAAAGTATTAAAATGTCAATTGGGGACATAAATTAAAGTTAACGTTAAAGGAAAATGGGGTTTTATAACGTTATAAACTAAGACCAGTGGCTTACGTATTGAAAGAAAAAGCGGACGAAGAATCAGATTATTAAAAGAAAACATTATTTATTGTACCGCGCAGTAGCTACACCTATTGTGCCTATATTAGAAAATAATAATACGATTAGGATTTGCGGCGACTATATGATAACACTAAATCCAATTCTGGTTGTTGATAATTATTCACTGCCTCGAATTGATGATTTGTTTGCTAAATTAAGAGGACAAAACCCTAAAATCGATTTATCACAAGCTTACCAGCAACTACCGTTGGAGGAAAATTAAAAAAATATTGACGATTGTTAGCACTCATAGAGGACTGTTCCATTTGTTTCTTATGTAGGATATATTATCGACAAAGTTGGTTTTCATAAATCTCCAGATAAAGTTCGTACAATTTCAGAAACCTTAAATGTCAATCAATTAAACTCATTTGTAGAGCAATTAATTATTATCATCGTTTTGTACCCTGTATGCCAAACATTTTACATCCATTTTGAGTGAGAGTTGCGATAGACCCTTTAATCAAATAAGGGAGATCTTGTCATCTAGCCAGTTTTTGCCTATAATCCTGAGTTACAAATTGAATTTACGGACTTGGAGCAGTCCTGTCGCATGTTTATGAATCAGGTGTTGTGAGGCCAATTTATTTTGCTTTTAGAACATCATATTCGCAAATAGATAAAGAGGCTTTAGCGATTGTATGGGGTATACATTTTTTATCAATATTTGTTTTGCAGAAAATTTGTTTTACTAACAGATCATAAGGCTTTGGTATCAATATTCAGCTCGAAAACGGGAATAACAACTATGATAGCAACGAGGTTGCAGCGATATACAATTTTTTTCACTGGATTTAATTTTGATATTAAATATGTTCGATCAACGGAGTATATCGCGGATTTTCTGTAACGCATGCCATTTCCAAGCGTAGAATCAATTAAAGATGATTATCATTATGTTAATTATATCGCAGACTATTCTTAAATACAGATAATTGTGAATCACATTCGTGAACAATTACAGTGAGATACAATTTTATCTCAAGTTCTGGAATATGTTAAATAAAAATGGCTAACGGGAAGTTACAGACTCGTTAATATAAGCATTTTACCGCCGCAAAAACGAAATTAACGTTGAAGGTGATGTACTTTTATGGGGAACTGGACTAATTGTACCCAAGGTTTTGCAAAAAACAATCGTCGAGCTACATAAAAGTCATTGAGGCATCGTCAAGCCAAAAAACTTTGGCAAGATCATATATTTGGTGGCCTTCATTGAATTCTGGAATAGAACAAATGATGACTAATTCCCTTATTTGCAAAAAAGTACGTCCAAATCCTAACAAAACTATATTACAGCATTGGCCACTTCCTAGTGGTGTGTGGGAAAGAATATACACTTTGATTTTTTGGGACCGTTATGTGGAAAATTTTGTTTATTGGTGGAAGATGCATGTTCCATATGAGTGGAAGTATTTGCAATGACTACAATCACTACTCAATACTATTGTTAAATTGAGAGAACTGTTTTCCAGAGTTGGATTACCAAAAGTAGTAGTAAGTGATAATGGTCCACAATTGGTTTCAGCTGATTTTGAGAGCTTTCTTAAATCCAACATGCATATAAATAAATGTTGAGCAATTAGGTAATTTAACAACGTGTACGTTGTTAAATTATCACATTGTAACGTTGGCGTTAAAAACATGCTAAGCAGATCATGGAGAATCCGGCCGATTCTGAATTCGAAGTTGCACCGTTTTTGTATAATAAGAAATCCTCGAGCGATGTTTATGACGATAATGAGAAAAGCTCAAATCTTAATAATGTTTTTAATAACAGTGATCACTCGTTACACTTCGGTCGTGGAAACCACGAATTTGGTACCGCACGTAACCACAAGTCGACCGCAATAAGATCGATGGCAACCGGCCCGATTAAAATGTGATTGTATTTAATTAATTTACCGGTATAAAGGAAATTTGGGAGAGGAATGTAGTGTATTTTTATATTTACTATGAAATATCCTTACCCTGTTTTCCAAAACCGGTCGAGCATGCGTCGTTCGTGTGTGTAAAATATATATACGAATGTAACCTGTATCTGTGTTTGAGCAATGTAATAAACGTGTAAAACCCAGTTGTGCGTTTTAATACTCATTGAGTAGAAATATTTATTGTCGGGCATGAAGCTCTTACAACCGCAGATGAACAATAGTGCGAGCAATCCGTCTTATATAGTGCTAGTGTTGCAAACTGCTACCACTAGTGCTACACAAGCTGGAATCAAATGAACACAACATGTTTTCGTTGTGGGAACGTTATGAAAATACCCAGAAAACTAGATAGCTTGACCTGTTAATGATATGGAATCGCGTGTTCGCACACATCACAAAATTTTAGTTGTCAACAACACTACCATCGTTGCTTTTATAGCCACATGAGCTGCAGTAAATATTCTCAAAAATATGTGGTCGAAAAGTTCCGTCTAAAAACTTATCCGGCAACTTCGACGGTTGTAGGGTTGAATGTAGTAGACGTCCGCAGCAACTAGGGCTCTATTTTCAAGGCATATGAGGATAATTTCTGTTTGGAAATAGAAGCGGTCGTAGTAGAGGAAGGAGTAATTGCCACCGACGCAATATTGGGGACAAAATTTCTGGATGAATAAAGTGGAAGGTTTCGGGATATGCGACTCGTTTTCAACAAATAAAGCACAGAGAGGTCTTAAGTAGTATGTTGAAATGGACACAAATTTGCCAACAAAAATGCGACATGTTGACTATCGTAGCAGAATTTAGATATGTGTTAATAGTTCAATATCTCAAATTATTTTCGGAAATTTAATGATATACAATTTGCTGCTTAAAAAGCTCAAAGTTAGAGGCAACTCTTCATCTCACGATTAAACTGTTAACGAAATACGAATATATTTAAATGTCAGTTATTACACAGAGCATAGTGAACTGAGCTAAATTTATTAAAACGAGGCGTCACAGCAGGAATATTTTAATGCATATTACACGCCGATGTAACAGAACGGTACGATCAATAATAACGTAATATCATATAATTTATGAAATTTAAATTGACTGGTTGCCAGAACTAGCCAACAGCAGACGGTCGACCATATTTCATGTCGAGAGTATTAACGTTCCGATTGATTTTAACTAAATTTATTGTACGGATAATAATCACGCAATTTAACGCATCAGTTAGTTTATCAATGTTCGGATCGTTAGCCATATATTTCTAACAATGCTAGCATAGCTATTGCGATTGGCAATTATGCCCAGCTTCATCATGTCCTAAATGGTTAAGTATCAGTCTTATAATCGTGTACTATAGAAATGATTTTTTTAATATGAACAGAAAGGTTCTCAAATAGAGTATTGATTGTGATAAACATACGTTAATACAGACGTTGTACAAAATAAATCACAATACACATCGACTATTCTATCTTACACCTTTAGACATTGCGTTGTGCCGAACACGGATCGTATATGGTGTTAATTCCTTATATTTATGCTCTGTTTCAGTGAACAAGGTATGCGAGCCAATTCATCATGATGCATATCCGATCGCTGCGCCCTCTCCTTGTATTTCCGTAAACTACAAGATCTATAATCGCGAAATGCTGTGCAGGAAGCAATCAATAACTTTGTCGGTTTTCGTTTCTGTTTGTTAAATCACAACTCACGTCTAGGGTTGTACTAAAAATATATCTACAATTTGGAAGTATGTAGAACTAAATATTGTACACTGCCACACTGGCTGGGAAAATGAACATATAATTTTATAAAGGTATTTCTTTGCGTGTGTGCCAGACAATCGTGTAGTTGGCCCACGCGAAATGAAACAACCTGTATAACCAGAACGTTGTTAGCGATCATCCGATAAATGATCACTTAAAAAGTAAACGTTAAAAATAAATTGATAAACATATCGATCGTCAATTTTTATCACCAAGGCAACGCAAAAATAACTTTTTTGTGTATTAATCTACGTGGCTAGGAATTGGTGAAAATAGTCGAAAATTGTCAAATAAACACTAACTAAATCGATTTTGGCAGACATTGCATTACTGGCGCACTCTAGCGTGATTTAATTGGTTTTTGGCCAGTGAGTAATTTTTTTCACGGGTACCCAATGGCCACACCCTGATTATTCGATAGAAAACATCTTTCCGATCACAATGATACCAAATACTTGATATTTTATTGAAATTCTTACCGCACAAAGGTTGTTAGAAGCAAAGAAATCGAAAAAAATATTGACCTAATGATCAAAGTCAGCGTACAAGTGAAAGTCACTCAATGGACTACTCGAAGGAAGTACCCTTAAACGTCATTTTCACGCTACGATTATCAGCAAAATATCAAGAATTTGGTGTCATTGTGTCGGAAAAATGTTTTTCCTCGAGTAATCAGGGTACTTCCTTCGAGTAGTCCCTTGAGTGACTTTGACTTGTACGCTGACTTATATCATTAGGTCAAACAAAATATCAAGTATTTGGTATCATTGTAATCGGAAAGATATTTTCTATCGAATAATCATGGTGTGGCCATTGGGTACCTGTGAAAAAAATGACTCACTGGCCAAAAAACAATTAAATCACGCTAGAGGGCGCCAGTAATGCAATGGCGTCCAAAATCGAGTTACGTAGAGTTTATTTGACAATTTTCGACTATATTCACCAATTCATAGCCACCTAGATTAATACACAAAAAAGTTATTTTTGCTTTGCCTCGGTGATAAAAATTGACGTACCATATGTTTTTGTGTTCAAAATGTCATCGTGATTGAAAATATCACACAAAGAATATAGGGTTCCATTTAAAATTTCAATGAAGACGTCATTTCCCGAAAAACCGGAAGTCATATTACCCTCAAGAGTATCCCAAAGAATGGCATTTTTTGTCCATTACCACATTCCGAACTTTCATTCGTCCAGCATTATAAACAAAAATATAAACGGGAGTACCTATGCCGTGGGTCACCCGGTATTATCACCGTTAGTTACCATATGCGATCATATCATGTTTAAGTTTGATATATTAATGTTATATTTAAATGGCGGTTATGTAATTTCAACTCCCTATAAAAGCGAGTTCGTATGAAGAACATAGACGCAGAGAGAGGCAAGGGGTGCACTTGCACCCTGTGGCCTTTGAAATATGTGAAGAAAGATTAGCACACAACAAATAATAAAATACAGGCTAATTTATAACAACTAGTGTTAAAAAATTGAATTCTGTGTTGCAATCAAAAAGTAGTTTTTGTACAGATTTTGCTTTGTTTACGAGTTATCGGAACTAAAATTTAAACAATCAGGAACTTAAATAATTTGGAATAAATACCATAAAATCATAATAATAAATTATAAAATAATTTAGGTGGTACAGGCGTCTGTAGGGGGGGGGGGGGGGGGGGCTGCAAGAAGGTACACCTCCTGGCGTTTGTAATAATTGAGAAATTGGTACGTGGCGGCGCACGAAAAAAATCAGACTGAGAAGGTCTACCAACAAAACAAAAAACCAACAAGCTTTGCTTAGGGAATTGTTAAGATCATGGAGGAAGATGGAGATGCTATACGGATAATTTGTTAAAAATCGAAATACTATCACACTGAGTGAGATATTATGGGGGATCAGCCCAAACATATGTTTTAGTTTTGCATCCCCCTGGGAATATTTCTGTGGGCGCCCATGATTAGGTATAGAGATATGGTTAGTTATGAAGATTATATTCAAAGGTATAATTGTGGAAAATGTAAACGAAATTTGGCAACCGTATTAGCAAAAATTATTTAAATTATATAAATATGTAAAACTTATACAAAATCCGTTACAAAAGTGTTTGCCTTAGACGTACCACTTTGCTGTTGGTGTTTTCTCAAGGTACCAATTGAGGACTAAATTCTTACAAAAGTAGTAACTGACTCAAGATGTTTGTCGACAAGTGACATTCTGAGGTGTCGAGTGCTTTTACCCTCTGATTATGAGGTGTTCCTTTGAAGTACCCATTTGGCGGTTAGTGTTTTCTAAGGGTACCAATTGGGTACTGCAACACAATTGCAAAACATAAATATCTTCTAATATTGCGATATAGATTTCTGGTAAAACTGTCTCTTATTTGGTTCGTTCAGCTAAAAGTCTAACCTCTTGTACTAATTTTACGCACATCCACCAACAATGAATCTCAACGGGATCACAGTACATCTAATTCTGAAATCTGAGTTACGTTACGGCAATTCCTACTTTTTATCTGGCTGAAGACAGTTAGATAAGCCACGTATTTGAATACTTGCCTGACTGTGCTTGCTCTAAATTCTCCTGGAGTAGTAGCGATGCCGTGGAAACGGCAGAAACGGCCGTCCAGACGTTAAAAACGTATAAATCACCGCTACGAAACGCTTCTATCGCATCTGAACCGTTTCACTTCCGTCAGAAGCAGACGTCACAATCACCTAGGAAAAACGCGGTAGGCGCTGCACAGCGTTCTCCGCCTAGCCAAGTCAACTTGACGGGCTTGTCGGATTATGAGGAAGCCGTAACTTTATTAATTTCATACGATGCGCGATGGTAGGTTGTTATGTATTTGTATAAGTAATTGCATTTCTACGTTGGTAGCACTGCACCATATTCAGGCTAGTGGATTCCCGCTCGTGGAGTCGGTTAGAGAACGTTGTGTTGTACAGATGTATGCTGTGCCTTATTATAGTGTTACTGGAATAAAGACTATTAGTTACTGTTTGTTACATGTACTTATTGTAGATAGACCAGTCGGTGTGCGTTTCACGTCTATAAAGTTGCCCCCCCCCCCCCCCCCCCCCGCTCGGTAAAATATCAAAATTTGGGGGAGTGCAGATTCACACTAAGCGACTTGGCAAAATAGACCAGGCAATAGAGATTTTTCCGTGACAAAAATAGTATCAGCACGCCGATGGTCCCAGGTCACGTAGAACAGTCCGTAGATGTATTGTGATGTGTTTTCGACTCGCGAATATCATTACTTAATTTGTTATAAACAAAAAACATCAAAAAAATTGTGCTTTTTTTCGTTTTTCGCTTGTAAAAACTGAACCGATAGACCAATCTTTCGCGGTTGACTCGGGGAAGCGCGCAGCGCGTTGGGATTACTATAGATACGCGCTTCCCCGCGTCGGCCGCTTACCCCCACTACTTGACAGGTTTGGGGCGCGCCGCAGATTTCTGTCATGTTTGCAAGCATTTCTCGCCTATTTCGCAACATTTTAACGCAAAATCAGAATAGACTTTTGTAGCACAATACCTCTACTTTCGAAATACTTCGAAAAATTAAAATCGGCAGATTTTTCCAGTGCTCCCGAATTTCCTCCGTTAATATTAATACGATCGGGTCCATGTAGGGTTCACTTTTTTCGTCTTTTCATTCTCTACAATTCGTCTGTTGAAAGCATCAAGATTGCTCTATCGGTTCAGCTTTTACAAGCGAAAAATGAAAAAAAGCACCATTTTTTTATGTTTTTTGTTTATAACCAATTAAGTAATGATATTTGCGATCGAAAACACATCACAATACATCTACGGACTGTGCCACGTGACCTGGACCGTGACCTCTATTGCCTGGCCTAAAAAAGCGAAATCCTGTTTCTACAGAACGTTTGCGACCTTTTTCGTGCAGAACAAATTCGAACTTGAAAACGAAAATTCTAAACTCGCAAACACTCACAACTGCAAACGAATCGCATATGCGGAATAATATGTAACAACCTGCACGAACGTATAAAATGCTCGTGAGAAACCGATGGTACTGGAGTGGGGTTCCTGTCTAGAAGGCGTGATGTTAATTTATTTTAAATAAATATAATTTACTGTTATTTTGTTTTTAATAAAATGATACAAATCAAAGTTACCGGATATTTCATTTAATATTACACTGAAATAGAAGTAAAATTATTACGAATATTATTCCCCATATTTTATTTAAAATCACATTAATTTTTTATTGTAATTCTTGTAAACGCACAATTTATGAATATACAATGACAATGTAAAAATACTATTGAGATGTAAAATTACACTGATTCTCGCAGTGCAAAACAGAACTATTTCTACTGTAAATTCACATTAAAATCTTTTCATTGTAGTGATTAATGTACAATACAACGTAACTTGTATACTCGATGGATATGGGTTGATATAGATTGTAATAATTACATAATTTAAGTTCGGAACAGCAATAAACGTCGCATGAAGAGGACCGTCAAATGAGTCTTGCCTGGCGGCTCACGAAACACCTTGCGATTCTGGGCATCACTTGCGCATATTAATATCACGGGCCGAAACGTCCTGTTTTACCGTCTCTTCCGACATGCGTTAACGGTTTTTTTTAGGGCATAACTTGCGATATTTATTATCGGCAGAGAGACGCGGTCGGTAACGTGACAAATAATCGAACCGCGGTCTCCGTTCAGGATCGTAATTCGCGAATAAATATGTACCTACATAATATCCACTCCGTATGCATACATATAAATTTTATTGCCCAATAAATTGAGGAGAATTTTTCAATCGTGCTCCATACTAGCACGTGAATCCGATGACACGAATAGGTTGACTTTTTTATATTTTTTAGTTCGTCCTCGACAGGACGAACAGATGCCCATGGCGGTGGTTGTAAAAGTGAAAAGGATGGGTGAAGGATAATGGGTATCGATAAGGATAAGGATGAGGGATTTTATAGCTACGCGTAAAACGCGAATTTAGTATGTCGGAAATGTCAGTTTTTACGACGCCGCCATATTTATATTTATGTCCGGCAAATTAATTCCATTTTTATAGTTTCTTTCCCCGAAACGAGGGGAATTGAGGCGTGGATTAAAAAATGTTTAATTTATTGCTGGCGCCTGATATGAGTACGATACTCTATGAAGTAGGCACATAAAAGTCGAACATGAATCGACTTCTATTATATATCGTTCCTGAACTTCTATTAACAAACCTTCCAGTCCGCCATCATCCTTCAAGAAAACAAAATTTAAACCGGTAAAAATGACAGTAGTAAATTAAAAAAAAAACATAATAGGTACCATGTGTTGAATGAGAAAATTGGAGCTAAAATGTTGTTTTGGCCATAAGGGTTGTCGTAAAAAGCCACAAACGATCCAATATTGGTTGAGTTGAATATAATCGTACTACTGTAGCTTAAAATTTTTAACTGCGGTACAGTAGACTCAACTTAATCCATTCCCAATTTTGTCCATATTGTTCCAATTTAGTTGTACACAATAAAATCGTACCACAGCACAGTTCTGTCGGTGGCCGACTTAACTTGCGACACGTTGTGTTATACTGTATCTTCCGATATACGTCAACGGCATTTCTTCATGCATAACTTGCACTCTTTATTATCGACAAAGAGATCTGGTTCTTTTTATACCATGCCTGAACATCTATTCTTCTTTATTAATAAAATTCTTATGTATATTGATATGCCCAATACGGAGCTAATGTCGCATAACATCCAACACGTTACATTTTAAAGATATTTAATGAAATATAATAATACAGGAAGCATTGATAAAACATATAAAAGCTTAAAAATTAGTTATTTTGTTTTTCCTTTACTTGATTTCAATGTCACATCTACAGTTACTACGGGTGGTTAGTTACTAGTGGTTAGTTACTATAGTTACTACATTTCAATGAAAATAGTTAAATGCAATTGAAACTTGAACTGCGACTGCACCTAGACAATATTTTGTTTAAAAGTTGAAAAATTTGCTTATCAACGTCGCTTCGAACCGGAAGTATTGGTATTGGTACAAACTTTACCAACAACAGAAAAGTTAAGTCGATAAGTTATATTAGTACATACCAACATTCGACGAAGAATAAGAAAAACAGAACATGTATCATAGTCAAGAAAGGTTTCAAATAAAACTTATATGATTTCCCCTGTATTACTTCTAAAGTTGATATAACCAACTTACAGTTATCTACAAGTGTCGTCAGTAAGGCTAAATAAAAGAAAAAGTTTCAGTTAAAGCTTTAAAGCTGGCTTTAGTTGCTAAGTCTGACATTTGTGAGCTTGTTGAGTTATTGTGAATTGTTTTACCATGTACGACTAATTCCACTGTTGGTGTTCTTAGCTGCTACTACATCAGTAATTTATATTCGTACTTTAAAAGTAAGAAAACGGTACCCTATGGGATCACTCGTTTAAAGATTAGTAACCCGCATTATAATTAGGTAAGATTAAAAAACCGGACGCGTGTACGACAGAAGAGGCGATAGTAAATCTACCTGTGGGTATCATAGAAATCATATTCTAGAATGCTAATACATACCATGTAACAAAAATGCCCACTTTACGACATTGCGCACGTGTGGATTTAAGCATGCGCACTGCGTGAAAGCATTTGCGGCATATTTATTATTCATGTTATTGCGAGTGTACACAAATTTACACATAAATCGAGACTTTAAGTAAGATTTAGTGGTCGGAGCTCAACTATTTGTCAAATGCAACGGTATGATCTGCAAGCATGCAACCTTCTAAAATATAATACCGCGAACACATTTATTCACATCCATACACATTCAGCCGATAATTCAGAATTCTTTACCTAGTTGGAGTATTGTAATCTGTTCGCTGGCAGACAAGTTATGTAGATGCCAAAGAACAGCATCTTAATACCTAACCATTAGAGTTAGGTTTTTCATTAAGAACGACGCATTTTGTTTTTAACAGTTCTCGAATAGGAGTGCAGGTGGTTTCGCAATTCTTCCACAGTTTGCAACGTCAATCTATGCCATTTAATAATGGAGAGATACACGGTGCCGTTTTCATGCCGGCGGCGTCATTGGCCCATTTTTCTTTTTTTTTATGAAAACGGCGCGCCAACAACTTTCAACGGCGATCGCTACAGGGCCATGATATCGGAGTATTTTTGGGACCAGCTCGAATTTGGACGATCAGGATGGCCCAACATGCCATACAGCGTACGATACAACCGAATTATTGCAGACCAAGTTCGGCGAGCAAGTGATCTCACGCAACGGTCGTCGCGAATACCCGCCTCGTTCGTGTGATTTCAACCCTTTAGATTTTTTTCGTTGGGGTTACATTAAATTAGTGGTCTATGCCAATAAGCCAGAAACGTTAGAACAGCTTCAGGCCAACATCGAACGCGAAATTCGGCCGATTTGTGTCCTAAAGTCATGGAAAATTGGGTCCAGCGTATTAATTCGTGCCAGCGCTTCCGCGGCGGACATTTGAACGATGTCGTATTCCATAAATAATGGCATCGATTGTACTTTCATTTGAAATAAAAATCATTGCCATAACTAACCTACAAGTCTTTTAATTGAAGAAACAAAATGAGTCGTTCTTAATGAAAAACCCTATAGTAATAAGGTTTTGTATGGTGGGCATCCACCGATAACCAGGGTGCGCGACAACTGAGTCGATAGGGACAACTGGGACAACAGGTCGACCAAATAATAGAACACATATTTCATATAACGTTATCGTTTCATTTAATTGCCATTCTTCTGTAGTACAACTCTCTGAAGCTCAACTGAAACACCTAAACTGACATCAATCTTTTTTTTTAATACACTTGCCTACATTATTCTAATATTCGTTATTTTTATTAGTGTTGATATTTTAAATGCTATTTGCCATGCAAAAGCCTGCATTTCAAAAATACACTCACCGGTAAAAAAAACGGGCCAGCTAAAGTGTTGCAAATTTTTGACGTTCCATAACATTTGTAATCTTTTATTGAGTTTGATGATTATTTTAGGACATTCTTGATACATTTATCATAACTGTTACATGATAATAATTCCTAAGGAGGAAATTATTACGGAAGTAGAAGCCGCATTGTACAAAATTCCAGGTGTACAAGCAGACGACATTCGTCAAGAGGTTTCCAGGATAATTAGGAAAGCTACCCTGCCGAAGAGCAATATTACCAAAGAAAAGAAGTACTCTCTCAAGACCATCAAGGCCAACAAGGATATCACAGTACTACCAGCGGACAAAGGGAATGCAACGGTGTAATTGAACAAGGAGGACTACAACACGAAGATGAACGATCTATTGGACCCGAATACGTACCGTAAAATTTCCAAGGACCCAATAGATAAGATAGGAAGGCGAATGAAGGAATTGGTTAAATCATCATCGATTCCCGTACAGGAACAAAGAAGCCTTTTTGTTCAAGCCCCTATGGCACCTAGGATCTACGGTTTGCCAAAGATCAACAAGGATAACGTACCTTTGAGACCATTCGTTAGCGCAATAGGCTCCCCAACCTATTTGTTGGCAAAATACTTGTTGAAAACCATCCAACCGTTTATAGGAGAAACTACATGTTTTGTCAAGAACTGTGAACATTTTATTCAGATTTTGAAGGAAGTTGTCATTGACCCTCAGGATATACTCGTAAGTTTCGACGTAACATCACTCTTTACGTGTGTTCCGGTTAAGGAGGCAGTCAAAGGTCTTCGGACAACACTTGTCCCCCTATATAGGTCTACCAACCGATGTACCGGATCTTGTAGAATACTGTCTCTCCACCACATACTTCAAGTGGGCGGGAGCGATGTATGAGCAGGTAGAGGGTGCAGCCATGGGATCACCCCTGTCACCGGTAATCCCCAATTTCTTCATGGAATTGTTTGAAGAAAAAGCCATTAGGTCAAGTCCTTTCAAACCCAAGCACTGGGTCAGATATGTCGATGATACTTTTGTGGTTTAGCCACACGGTAGAGATAAACTTACTGAGTTCCTTAACCACCTGAACAATGTTAGTCGTTCTATCATTCACGATGGAAATAGAAGAGGATAATCAGCTGCCTTTCTTGGATGTGCTGGTATACAGAACGTCAACGGGTTGGCTTGGACATGTATGTCTTCTTACGGTAGACTACAGTCTACATACCAATCGGTACTTGAACGCCAAATCACACCACCACCCCCAACAGAAGAGAAGTGTTATTACCGATTTGTTCAACAGAGCCTAGAAGGTATGCGTCTCCAGCACCTTGGACGACGAACGGCAACACTTGGAGTGGGCCCTACGTCAGAATTGGTACACCAAGTCTGACATACGGGGTGTCACACAAAGAAAACCGCAAGTCTCAGAGGAACCGCAAGAGTCAAAGGGGTTCGCTTGCTTACCATACGTAAGTGGGGTATCAGAGAGAATCGGCAGATTACTGAAGAAATCGGGTATTACGGTAAGGTACAGAGCACTAGCTAAGGTAAAGGATTTTTTGCCTAACCCAAAGGATATCACACCACTCCTGAAGAACGAAGGGGTATACAAGATAACATGTGAGTGCGGAACATGCTATGTAGGACAAACAGGACGAAGCATCGAATGTCGAATCAAGGAGCACAGTAGGGACACCCGGCTGAGCAAGATTCAACAGTCCGCTGTTGCTCAACACTGCCACGATTCGGGACATACAATGGATTTCGATGACGTGAAGATGTTGGCAAGGGTAGGTAATCATCATCGAAGGCTTATTAGAGAAGCTATCGAAATTTACAAACATCCTGACAACATCAATCGCGAGGACGGTACTGACATTAGTAGGGTCTGAAAATCGATCCTAACGCGGTCAGGTGGAAAAGCACATGGGAGCGGTAGCTCCAGATGTGCGCAGTGAGCTGTAAATTTAGGTATATAAGGGAGATTTTCTTGGTAGGTCTTAAGTACTCAATTAGCTTTGAATAAGCGAGGAACATGGTTCGCGAAACGTCAGCATTAACAAATCTTTACACACGGCATAACCCGGAAGCAGTTTATTTTCTAAATGATTCTGGCCGTGAAAGCTTTAATGTTCAATAATCTTTTGCAATCTTTGATCGACTTTGATGATTTTATCATCACTGTGTAAGAAAATTAATTAATACGGCATGCTTTAAAATTTTTCAGCAAAAGAATAGGGCTTGTTATATTAGAAGAAAAAAACGATGTTTTAGTGGACAAAGTGTGATTCATAACAATTTCTGAATGTTTGTAAAATATACAGTTACAAGTCAAAATTATCAGTTGATAATGTTTTATTGTTCAATAACTTTTGTAATCCTTAACCGATTTTGATGACTTTTTCACGGCATTGTAAACAAATTTATTAAAATTATCATACACCTTGAAAATATAAAAAAAAATGTTTCTTCCCTATCCTTGCGATGATTTAGACTTTTGTTTAAACGGTGGTAATGAATGAATTTAGAGAAAGTTACCAGAAATGAATAAATAAAATGATGGACAGAAACTTAATTAAACTCTAAAAACTGATACATTACTACCACATATCTTTGACAAACTTTGACCACCAAAACATCATTTTGGTTCATCCGTTATAACAAGCTTACTTACCACCTTTTTCCCATATTTTGAAATCCATGTGATAATCTTAATGAATTTCCCTACTCAGTTGTGAAAAATCTTTAAAATCGATCAACGATAGCAAAAGATATAGAACATCAAAGCTAAAATTGCAAAAAATTTTTGTATCTGTGTATCGTTTACGAGCATTCAGATATTGAGATTAATGAAAAGAACAAAGTATTGGCTTATAAGAGAGTACCTACTTGAGGACCTGTCCATGTTCCTTAATTACTACACAAGGACCACCAAAACATGATGTTCCCCCACGCTTAACCTATATTACATTGTAGGACCTGTTCCACTGCACTCTTTGCGAGAGCCCGCCATTTTGACACCTTATACGCCTGGGCGGGCTTAAGGAATTTTTCGGGTTTTCAGAAAAGGGGCGGTGCGACTTTCCGGAAGTTTGGGAGTTAGTGCGGGATAGCCAGTTCGGGATGAGTTTGCGCGTTTGGTCCAATCCGACACTGCCACTGCGCGTGGGTGGTCTTTGGGTTACCCAACCCAAAAGAACGAAAGGAAAATACTGGAAGGACACATGTATCCACCAGCTTCACCAGACTCCGAGACAGAGGTAGATCCTCGCTGGGGAGGTAGAAAGGTGCCACTCTTTGCGAGAGGCCGTCATTTTGACACCCTATACGCCTGGGCGGGCTTCTGGAATTTTTCGGGTTTTCAGAAAAGGGGCGGCGCGACTTTCCGGAAGTTTGGGAGTTAGTGCGGGATAGCCAGTTCGGGATGAGGTGGCGCGTTTGGTCCAATCCTACACTGCCACTGCGCGTGGGTCGTTTTTGGGCAGTGGAGTTCTTTCCAGCGCACACGTTCTTTGAGTGCAACCTATGTGAAAAACTTAGCATGCGTGCCAGCACAAAGAAGGACTTAATGAAGGAAATATGGGGGAAAAGATGCTGAAAGGTTCACATCAATGGAAACACATCTCTGAGACCATGTCGAATCCTCCAAGAGGAGCAACTGCACCTCCCGCCCCTTAGTGCATAAGGTACCGAGACGGGCCTGGGGGCAGAATGGAATAGATTGACAAAAATAAGACAGCGCCCGGATAACCGGCGCAGGAGAGCTGCAGGAGAAACCGGGCGGGAGAAGGCTAATGGTCCAGGAAAACCGGACCATAATAATTTTAGCAAGTCCAAAGAGTACCACGTCCCAGCAGAATAGAGAACATAGGGAGTCTCCCCGAAAATACTGAACGCAATCGTCAGGCATGTCCTGGTAATGACACGTGAACGCGTGTGTTGTGCGGTGGACAACAAGCGGTGTCGTGAAAGTGCTCCTCGCGCGGCGCTCTGGGCGTTTATTTTGCGTGACTAGTGCGTGTTTAGTTTGGTAGTTTTGGTAGCAGTGATGAGAGCGCTGGGCGCGTAACCACTGCGGAACGTAGATAACAGTTCTTGGTCTATTAGGCCCCGCGCAGTGGAAAATAGTGCTGATTAGTCCCGTGAGTCCAAGAATTCCAGACCCGCCAGGTTCAAGGTTCTAGGATCACAGCTAAGGTGGCCTTCGTTATGACAAACCCTTGGCAAAGGGTTGTCAAAACCCTCCTTAGGGAGGGTCCAAGGACACAGGCGTACAAGGAACATAGGCGTTTGGACCTTATATTCCTCTTGGATTTAAAACTGGAATAACCTGCTTTCTTGGTGGACCTTACCAAATCTACAACTCCATCCCACGTGGCCGCCTTTGCTCCCGAATCATTTCAACGCTTAAATCCTTGGGAAAAGTCTTAGTTGTTGTATAGGAACACTAAAATGCGTCCAACGCTGTATTTGACCGAGGAACAGGTCCGACCGAGTTCCAGTTTTGGAAAACCGCTTTATATGGTGTCATGGTTCGATATTGTACGTAAGAATATCGACCAGTGTTTAAGGGCCCGTTTGCACTAGGCGTAAGTCGAGGCGTTCCTGGACGTGACGTTAATGCCGCGACCAAAAATACATGGGTTTACTTGGTCGCTTCCTGGACGCCGTCAAATCGCACCCATGTACTTTTGATCGGGACGAGAAACGACGCTTAAAAAAATGCCGCAACAACGCCTAGTGCGCACAGGCTCTTAATGCGCTGCTATCTGCCCGAAGGTGACGGGCAGAAAGATTTTGATTGTTAATAGTCACTTTTTATATTGTGAGGAGATATTTATATATTTGTGTTGTAACAAAATATGTATAATTACATATTTTCTTACAAAACAATATTTCCCTCGATTTTCTTTCAGTATCATTGCCATGTCTTTGGTGATAAATATTAACTATTTATTAGTAGTGGTCTGTTATATCCGACGTACAACTTAGAATTTTGCAAATTTGTAATTCAGACTGAAACATAAAACCTTTAGACAACGTTTGTAGTGAAAAGATTTCTTATTACAGTTGACCACCATATTAGATCCGTCGTTTTTTAAGCTGAAATTTTGATATCAGATTTTAAATCACTATCAACGAATGCAAATCACCACATATAATACAATTCAGACCCGTCCAAGCCATGCCACGCCGCGCACAAAAGTGGGAGAACCAATTTACCTAACATGGGTTTAAATGTAACCCGTACATATTTGTACTACACTGCGAACAAATTGGATGTATAATCACGGTGATGGTCATTCGTTTATTCACAATATGTAATATATAATATGGCTGTATGTATATTTTGTTTGGGATACTGCAATATACACAAAGCTTCTTGGCTTGCCTGTGCGGAAGTGGGGGAAAGACTACATGAAAAATCCCTGCCTAACCTGGGATTGAACCCTGGACTTCCTAGTAGCACACGGTCGTCTTATCCTCTCCCCCAAACTGCACTTTACTTCAGAAAACAGTGTTTGGTCAATCATAAATAGAACAAAAGATGATATAAATTCTTTATACATTTACTTCTAGGATTTCCTTTGATGAATATATCGTAGTTATAATAGTTCTTAACAATATCAGTTCCACGGTAGATGGTACATACAACCTTAAACTAAAGTTTACATAACCCATATCACACAGGCATTCAACGTCCTAATGCCTGTGTCCTTTGCCGATAAAAAGATCCTAACCAGGTAAATGCCGGTAAACGACCAACACTAATCGCTGGTAATTCACGTGAAAACTCTCACAAAAGACGTATTTCTCGGCATGCCGCCCGCGTAGCGGAAAGCCGCGAAGCCGCAATTGACGTCGATGATTGAAAAGCGTTCTTAGCCTAACTGTGGCAATCTGTTAACAATGGTAAGGCACGAGCGTCATCTGTCTTCTCAGGTAGAATGCATTCGGACAGTAGACCTCAGCCTGAGCATAGGTTGCCACGTTAGTATCTTTCTCTCTCGAAGATATTCCGTTAAAATGATTAAAGAGGTGGGTGTTTTGTCTAAAACTGTACAGTCGATTAGATCCCGTTAGGTTGGCACGCCTGGAAAAATTGACAGCTGTCACATTGTTGTTTCTAGTCGGGCGATTCTGTCGACTTCAGTCGTGTAAATGATTTTTCTTCCTTGCTTGGTATCTGTTTGTACCTAACATAATTGTGTTGGGTTTGCGGAATGTGTCATGCGGGTTAGATTTGCTTTGAAAGATAAATAGGTGTTTTTGAATGTTTGGTTTGTGAAACAAGTATGAATTTACAGCCTTTACTTAGTAAGTCCATAAATTAATTAATGTGGAATTGACGAGGTTTCAATAAATTAACAAATTTTGACCCATAGTCATACATCCACATTTTCTCATCCTGTGGTAGAAAAGGAATATTACTGTTCACACTTCTAAGAGGAACAAAGATTAACAAAAGACATATTCTATAAAGCAATGTCAGTTGCTTCTTCGACTATAAATTGCACAGTTTCTGGCTTTATCGCTGTACGGTTATTTGTTTAATGGTCCATGTTAGGTGATGTCAAGTTTACCTTCCTCTCCCATCACTTTTATTTCCGTAAGTTACAAGCTTGTCAATTAACATCAGCTCTACGTGCTTGGTAGAGCTGCTTAATCTAACAGATCATCTTCTATTGTGTTTGAATTTCAATTGTTTTAATGGCAGCATTAACATTTTATTGCCTATGTTTGAGTTCTGGCATTATTTCATTGCACAGAATTCTATCCAAGTAGCATATTACATTGCACTCACAAAATGCAAGTTTTTTAATGTAAGACCATAAAATGGTTATGCTGACATAAGACAACTATCAAAATAAATCATAATTTCACCACAATTCTTGAAGGTCGGAAATCAAATTATATATAAAAAATGTGTATTATGATTTTATTAATTAATTCGATTAAATTAATTAAAAATTGACAATTTTGGGGACTTTTTAAAATAATAACAAACCGGTTTAGAGATTCTGTTATTTTCCAATACTTTACGCGGTCGCTGAATATATTAATAAAGCGTTTCCCAATTCGTATTCAAATCTCAATAATTTCACTACTGTAGGATCTTCTGTTCTGTTTCACCACATTTACTCCAAGTAAATACACATAATTGCCGTATTGCCTCAACTAGCAACCAATAAATTAATTTGAGTAAGTTGTCCGCAACGACCATGAGGGGGTCGATTTTTCGCCATGAGGGGTTCGCCAATATCGTAAAAATGGCGAGAGCACGATTCGGGAATTTTTCCTCGATGGCAAGCGTCTTGCGAAGAGCAGATATCTCAATATCTCGGCGGGCCGGCAGCGACCCGGACAGAGGCCGGAGTCGGGACTCTGCTGAGAGCGGCGAGATTTATAAGGGGACAATGCCTGGGCAGATGGTATCGGGGGCCCTCACCAGTTGACTTAGTGCAGCCACCGTGAGCAAACAGTTAATTATTGACCGATCGTTACCGGGGAGACCAGAGGTCCCTCGTGAGTTTACTCTTGCCTCTCCTGCCTCCTTTTCCCTACTCATACAGAACGACTTCATCGCTCAGCAATTATGTTATAGGTTAGGTAATCGGGGAATATTGCTTAATTGCCGACTTGATCCTGAATTATAAGGATCTTGGGCTCGTGATTGTTTGTTCTAGGCGGCAGAATTTCTTTGTTGACTTCTTGGGAGAAATATTCGTTCTTCGGCGTTTTTCAATTAAGAAGGAACGTGCAAATTTTGAATAAAATTCTACAAATAATTTTCCTAAACTTTACATTTTGGTAACAGATTAATCCAAAATGTCTTATTTGTTCTGGGCCCTTTTAAATCGTAGGGTACAGTGCGTACAGTTGAAACAGGGTACGCTTCAAACAAAACGAATAAATCTGGAATTACTATCTGTAGGGTGGGGGGGGGGGGTACAAGGGGAGAAAGGAGAGAGATGCATGTTCCAACATGTGTACCACTGTTGCGCCGGCGTCCGTGCGCAACAGTGACCTACAAGGGACTATTAAAAGTAATCAAAGTTTTCATAATTAAATATAAACCTTCAGAGATTATATAAATAGAATAGGCTAGGGCTGGGCAAAAAAATCCTTCGATCGGTTTGGCCACTAGATCAGATCGATCTGATCTAGTGATGGGTGCTTTCGGATTACATAATCGCTTATAATCGATTCTTGTAATAATGGAGATAACTCGGTTATTATTTTTGCCTGCATCGTTACCAACTTCGCCGTCCATATAAAGCCAATAAATCGTCAACCCAAAATCGTATGTTAATAATCTGTTTTGATAGTCGACTTTACATATATTATATCTATATCATTTCCCCCCGCTACCAACTTCTCCGCCCATATAAACCAAATAAATTGCCAACCCAAATCGTACGCTATTGGTTATGAATTTGAAATAATACGATTATGCCCATCACTAATCTGATCGATCTTTTCGATCTAATCGATCAGATCGATCTTAAGTTGTGATCGAAGATCGATCGCAAATTTCCAAGATCGCCGACCCATAGAATAGACGTTACATCTCGTGTAGGCTAGTTTGCTTTGTCACTGCAATTGTTTTTTCTAACAAATGTAGTGTCGGTACAGTTGTAACGATTTCTGTAGGTACCGTTGTAGAATAACAGATGTTGCAGCCGCAGAAAGATATGGCGTTAACTACGTTTCTCTTCTTCGCTAAATGAAAAAAGGTCCCCGTTATCATCGTCCAACATTCAAGCTGGCTTCAGTGAATCTGGAATCTACGCATACAATCACAATTTGTTTCAGAAATTGATTTTAACGATTTTGATGATTTGTCAACACCACCGAGAAGAAATACGGCAGATGGTCAGCTGTTGTTTTCCCTAGAAGAACTGCGACCCTATCCAAAACTCATCCGAGGAAGACAAATAGAGGCAGACAAACTAGAAAATCTACGATGTATACCGACACACCGGAAAAAGAAGCCATTTGAACAAAGTATGACGAAAACTAGAAATGTTATAAAAGCACTGCAAAAAAGCCCAAAGCCAAGAAAAAAGACCAACGCACGCTACACATAATCAGACGAAGAAGAATATCACTGCCTTGTCTGTATTGCGCTCTTCTTAGAGAGTCGTTCAGGAGAAAAATGGATACAAGGTACCTCTCTAGGAATTTAAGCCTGCAAACAACCTATTCTGTCTAATTGTTTTTGTTTTGTTTGTGCTTGGTTTGTGACTCGAGTTTGTATGTGGCGATTGATCAAGATTGTTATATATGTTATATTATTACAGTTTCCTGTAAGGTTGTTTGTGTTATATATATATATGTGTGTGTGGATGTGCACAGAAATAAACCAGTTCCAAATAGTCACCGAGCAGAGATGTTGTTATTAAAACCCTCCCAGTCCCAGATATGAAACATGGCGCTACGAACAGTGAAAGCGAACAAGAGTTAAACAGTAAAATAAAGAGTGAAGAAATGGAGAGCGGAAGCCTTTATGTAAAACCTCCAACGCAGACGGAATTTGGTTCCGAAGATGTTGCCACGAGCTACGAGTTTTTCAAGCAGAAGTTCAGTATATATCTGAAAGCGTGTAAGCTGAAACCGGATAGCGAAGAATGTGCTGCGATTTTTCTCAACTCAATTGGTGAGCGAGCAATACAAAATTTATAATAATTTTCAATTTGCTAATGAGAACGATAAATTCGACTACAAAATAATTGTCGAGAAATTCGACGAATATTTCATACCGCAGAAGAACGTCACCTACGAGCGATACTTGTTCTTCACATGTGACTAAAAAGTGGGCGAAACTGTGGACCAGTACATCAACAATTTAAGACGGCTAAGTTCAACATGTGAATTCAGTACCCTCACCGGCAGTTTAATAAAAGACCGAATAGTAATTGGCGTAAACAACAAAATGTTAACAGACAGGCTCCATCGATCAAAAAACTTAACATTAACCGACGCGGTGGATGTCTGTAGAGCAGCGGAATTGACAGAAAAGCAGATGGAAAATTTGTGTGGCATGAAAAAAGAAGAGCACGAAGTATTGAATGCAGTGCAGCAAGATGGCCGAGGCTTCAGGAAGAAATCGTTTTTTCATAACCGTGGATCGAAAGCAAGTCGTCACATGGTACCTCAACCAAACCGAGTCCAGCGACGTCACACGAATATACCAGGCACCGATGGAGTCAAAATAGCGTCCACAACAAGCCGTGTGGTAGATGTGGGACATCTCATCGTCGACATGAATGCAAAGCCAGGGGAGTAAAATGTTATCACTGTAATAAATTGAATCATTTTGCGAATTTTTGTAAATATAAAAGACATCATGTAAACGAAATTCACTCTTCTGCAGATACTTTGTATTTAGGCTGTATAAATTCAATTAATGACAAAGATTGGTTAGAGAATGCTGTTTAAATAATAAAATTCCATTAACTTTTAAAGTAGATACCGGTGCGCAAGTGAATATTTTGCCGTTTAGAACATTTTTAAAATTAGGAATTTCAAGTAAGTTGGAGCAATGTAATAAAAAACTCACAACGTATGGTGGTCAGATTTTGAAAATTGAGGGCAAATGCACAGTTCAATGTGAAATAAATAGTATTGAAAATGAAATAGAGGTGTATGTTATGAACACTGATCAATATGCGATTCTTGGTTTGCCATCAATTCGCAAATTTAAATTAATCAATGATGTACACGTAATTAATAGCACATCTGATAGAATTATGAAATCTTATTCTGATTTGTTTGTAGGTATTGGTAGCATGAAAGGAGAACATCACATTGAAGTTGATCCTGCCGTGAAGCCAGTAGTACACGCACCGAGAAAAGTACCATTTGCATTAATGAAACCATTGAAAGAAAAATTAGAATCATTGGAGAAGCTGAAAATAGTGGAACGGGTGACTGGCCCCACGAGCTGGGTCAACTCAATGGAGTTGGTAAAGAAAGGTAACAATGATATTAGAATATGCATTGATCCTAAAGATCTAAACAAACCAATTAAAAGGCAACATTTTCATATACCTACATTTGACGAAATTACATACAAATTGTCAGGAGCAAAATATTTTAATGTTTTAGATTGTAGTAATGGCTTTTGGCATATTAAATTAGATAACGAAAGTAGTAAATTATGCACTTTTAATACTCCATTCGAAAGATTTTGTTTTAAACGTTTACCTTATGGTATTTGCTCTGCACCAGAGGTTTTTCAACAAAAAATAAAAGAGATATTTGATAGTGTTGAAGGGGTAGATACATATATTGATGATATAATAGTTTGGGGCAATGATTTGAGAACTCATGATGAAAGGCTAGCCAAAGTATTAAAAAATTGTAGAAAAAGTGGTATTAAACTGAACAAAGATAAATGTAAGATTGAAATTGACAAAATAAAATATTTGGGACATGTTTTTACTAGCGAGAGTATTCTTCCAGATAAAGAAAAAATTTAAGCTATTAATAATTATAAAGAACCGACAAACAGAAAAGAAATTGGAATATTTTTAGGAATGGTAACGTATTTAAATAAATTTATACCGAAAATGTCTGAAATAACAGAACCGTTAAGGGCATTGTTGAAAAAGAATAATTGTTTCCAATGGAATGCCGAACAAAGTAAGGCGTTTAGTGATTTAAAAGCGATTCTCGGCAATGAACCTGTTCTGAGTTATTACTCAGTTTTGGATCCGGTAACTATATCTTGTGATGCATCACAGTTCGGTTTGGGAGCAGTATTATTACAAAATAATAATCCCGTAGCATACTGCTCAAAATCACTAACAATTGCGGAAAGGTCTTACGCACAGATCGAAAAAGAAATGTTGGTCATAGTTTTTGCTTGTCATAAATTTAGGCAGTACCTACATTTATGGCAGAATAATAACGATCGAAGCAGACCACAAACCATTGATAAGCATATATAAAAAACCTCTTGTAAATGCACCACCAAGACTTAAAAAAATGTTAATTAAATTGCAACCATATTCAATTAATTTGGTATATAAACCTGGCAGAGAATTAAAAGTTGCAGATGCATTGTCACGTGCTCCAACTTTAGAAACGTACGATAATTTTTGTAAGAATATTGAAGCACAAGTTTGTATGTTAAGATCGACAATTCCTATGTCTGACACAAAATTTGAAATGTTTAAAAATGTTATTAAAAATGATAAATATTTGCAATTATTAATAAATAAAATAAAAAACGGATTTCCCGAACACAAGAAGGATTTAGAAAAAGAATTGTTAATGTATTGGCCTTATCGAGATGAGTTATATGTTGCCGATGGTTTAATTTTTATAGGACATCGTCTGTATGGCCCTAAAGTGTTAAGAAAAGATATTTTGGAGAGGCTTCATATGAATCATCTCGGCATGAAAAAAAACGAAAAACAAAGCTAGAGAATTGGTATTTTGGCCAGGTATGACGGTTGATATCGATAATTTAATCTCAAATTGTGAAACTTGTGCAATCTACAGAAATAATAATAGTAAAGAACCATTGATTCCACATATGATTCCTCAATACCCATGGTTAAAAGTTGGTACCGATTTAATTCAATTTAAAAATAGAAATTATTTAATTGTTGTAGACTATTGTTGTAAATTTATGGAAATATCTTTGCTAAATTCAACAACAAGTATGTCAATTATTAATCACTTAAAACAAATATTTTCAAGACAAGGTATTCCTCAAGTACTTCTTTCAGATAATGGTCCTCAATATTCTAGTGCTGAATTTAAGCAGTTTTGTAAAATATATGATATTAAACATGTTACATCAAGTCCTCAATTTGCCTCAAATGGAATGGTTGAGAGAACTATTCAAACAACAAAAAATGTCTTGAAAAAATGTGAACACGATGGAAAAGACCCATATTTATGTATATTGGAACTTAGAAATACACCATTAACAGCAACACTACATAGTCCAGCTCAATTACTATATAATAGAAGGTTAAGAGGAATTATTCCAGTAAAAAATAAAAATTAAAACCATCTAACATTAGTCACAATAAAGTAAAAAATTATTTCAAAAACCAACAAACAAAATCAAAGTATTATTATGACAGAGGATGTAAAGAATTAAAAGTATTAAATGTAGGAACAAGAGTATATGTAAAACAGTTTGAAAAGAATTGGGAGAAAGGAATTATAGTGGGTAGAAAAAGTATCAGATCATATTTCGTTAAGTTAGATTGCACAGGGAGAATTATAAGACGAAACAGACAATTTATAAAAGAAGATGTTAGTGTTAGGAACAAATATAAAGACGTTGAACGGAATAATGTGAATATAGAATCTACTGGAAATTACACAGAGATTAATAATGAAAATGTTATAGATTTAACACAACAATCGAGGTATGGCAGAACTTTTAGAAAACCAAGTTACTTAACTATTAGTGGACATTCCAGTCAATCGTATAACATGTAATATTTTGAGTTTAGTTGTTTTTTATGTACATGCATTATATTTAGCTTAAAAAAAAGGGAAGATGTTATATATGTTATATTATTACAGTTTCCTGTAAGGTTGTTTGTGATATATATATATATATATATATATATATATATATATATATATATATATATATATATATATATATAGGAGAAAGGTATTTGTCGGGCAATTCCGTCATACGAAGATCGAAGATCTCCTAAAAGAAGAAGAAAGGAAAGCTGGTTAATCGACGGTAAGATATAAAGGAGATCTTCGATCTTCGTATGACGGAATTGCCCGACAAATACCTTTCTCCTATATATATATATATATATATATATATATATATATGTCGATGTGTACAGAAATAAACCAGTTCCAAATAGTCACCGCGCAGCGATGTTGTTATTAAAACCGTCCCAGTCCCAGATATGAAACAAAGATCTTGAAGAATATTGGTAAATTCGTTTGGTTTAAATGCCTAACTGAAGATCTGACATAGTTGTGTCAGGACACACCAGCACTAAACTGTTCTTCTCTACCAGAATATAAAAACAAAAATGAAAGGCTAGTTGCGTTTAAACATAATTCAAGGAGAGTTGGTGGCCAAAAGTGCCTTAGCTCCTGCACAAGTTCGGACAGTTGATAAAAATAAGTAAAAAAAAGTGGTGTAGGAACGTCGGCCCAATACACACCATAATTACTGTGGTATTACGAACAATTAAAACTTCTTCAGGAATCGGAGACGACAAGGGTGTCGGAGTCAAACACTGCGCTGACAGCGGAAAATATTACGGACAGCGAGTTACAGCCGGAGCTAATATTTGATGGCACTGTTGAATATTTTAATTCTTCGGAGATTTTGTCACCGACGGTGACGCCCAGCAGTTTAAGAATGATTCCAATGCCAAAAAGAGCAAAAGTTGCACCTAAACTCCAAGAGGTTGTAGTGCTGCAATAAACGCACTTAAAGGTCGTGTGCAGTCAAAAAATGATGAAGGTGATTTAACATCATTTGCCAACACTATTGAACATGATTTGAGAAACATAACAAATCCGAGTATTTGAAGAACGGTGAAAAGGAAAATTTTTAATATTGTATTGGATACCTAAGAAGAACATACGGAGTAAATCGTATTGTATATCATGGAAATGTGTAAATACAAACCTGTTTTTACATTATCATACAAAAAGATTTTGAAATTTAGCAGAAACATGTCCCATTGAATCCCCTGAACATTTTTGACCTAGGTACAAAAAAGACGGTGTGTGTGTGTGTGTGTGTGTATGTTTGTGTATGTGTGTGTGTACCCCGGAGAAACTACTAATGGTATCGGGACGAAACTTCATATTTACATGTTTCATGACCAAACTTAGAGCTGAAAAGGCTTTTGGTCAAAAGAGTCCAAAGGAACTGGAAACATCTAGTTCCTTTGGATCCAGGATTTTCAAATGAGCCGCCATTTCTGTAATTTCGTCAAAATAGTTAAATAATCAATTAAAGTAGAGGACATTTTGTATAATTTATGTCTATGACATTTTTTGGCCAAATTAACAGTTTAGCTGCATGAGCAAATTCTATTTGATCGAGATCGGTCGTGTGTGCATTAATATAAAACTAGTTAGCCAGGATTTGACAGATATTTTCATTCTAATGACAGTAGGTAGTGTAAAACGCTGATGTTTTGATAATTCATACTGTCAATAGTATTAAAATATCTGTCAAATCCTGGCTAACTAGTTTTATTTTAATTCAGACACTACCAATCTCGATCGAATAGAATCTCATGCAGCTAAACTAATTTTATATATAGTATGATAAAGTCATGTGCCTGGCCACATAAGATTTGTGTGTTGCTGGGGTGATTTCAAGTCAAAAATGTCTAATGAACATACATCCAAAACGCTATCGTAACCGAGCTCAAGCATTTGAAATTTTAAATAAGTAGTAGAAATTCCCTACTAATTTAAACACCAGTTAAATGAAACAGCTTTATTTAAGTAGTTGCTCAAAATGTCCACCCAGATGCTGTATACATAGTCTAGCTCTTCTTAGAATTGAAGTGGTAGCTCTACTAACAGTGTCAGGATCAGCACGAATAGTTTCTGCGGCATCCATAATTTTAGCTACTAGTAAACTAGTTGTTCTCGCTACGGCAGAATATAAATAACAAATGATCATTCACAGCCACATGGACTTTTTAATAATAACCAAATCAACAGCCGAACCTAATACCTGCATTAGTGGGCTTATCTAAAACTTCAAATGCTTGTAGCTCAGTAACCATAGCGTTTTGGGTGTATGTTCACTAGACATTTTTGACTTGAAATCACCCCAGCAACACACTTCCAAGCTATGGCAGTCACGTCGTGGGACAGCCTGTATATTAAAAGGATATATTATTGTATAGTAAAAAATATTATACAGTGAGCGAGTAAAGTATGGAAACATGCCAATATTTCTGACGGTTTATTATTAGAAAAATCCTCGCCCACGTCGAATTTTAATTATCAAAATATACATATTTAAATAAAATTTAAATTCCGACCTTCAATTGTTTTCGCTTTATAACGTCATCGACACTTATTATAAATGGCAACCTCATATTTTGTGTACTGATGCTGATAGATTTGTTAATTGTCTTAAAGGGAATCCACAAAACTTATCGCATTAAGTACATAAGAAAATTTTCGAGAAATTGAAAATTAGGGTTATTTTGATAACTTTTCTTTGTTTATGTAAAGCCAATAGGCGTTTTCGATTGATTTATTTGCGCTGAATTCGAATCTAAGATTAAAAGTTGCATATCACGTCAAGTTATTGCGTTTTTTTACGTGTTTTTTAGCGAGCCGTTCATACCGCACTGAAAAAAATATTCAAAAACATTTTGGGATTTCAGGTAAAGCTGCAAAGATATCGCCTATCAACGTTTATCTCGTATGCCATATTTGCATACGGGCCATACAGATATTCTGTTTCTAGAAAATTATGCAAAACTATACAAGTTAGAGTGATGAGTTGTGTTTTTTATGGACTTAAATGGATTTTATTCAGTAGTATCCGAAGTCGGTTTGTTAATATGGCAAAGTATTTTTGACAACTCGCCTTGCTCGACACATTCGGTAATTAAAAATACGTCGTGGCCAAGTTAAATTTTTAAAGGGGAATGGTTTCAGAATGTGCTGAATTAACGGAACATCAGCATCCGCAATATTCACGTATGGCAAAGATTTATTTCTGCCTAAGAGTTGCATATCAGCTGGAAAATTTCACCGATTTTTAGATATTGCTGATGATAGTATAGTTGCAGTTGATAAAAACTTCAACCGCTTTTTTCGCGAAAACGTGTTTTCGCACATAAACCCCGTTTACGTAGTCCGTCACATATATCTGCAAATTTGTTTTTTCAAACACCTATAAATAGTCTTGCATACCACGGGAACAAGTGGTATGCAAGAAGTGATATGGTAGAATGAGCCACACGAAAATATTATTGTAAACTCTTCACTAACAAGCATCTTCACTAACATTATCCAATAATTTTTCAAAGGTTTCTCTTCTCATATGCAGGAAGTTCTGATAACTATCAGGATCGTCTTCAATTTCATCGTTTACTAAATGTACATTTTCCAAGATCTGTTCGCTTAAGCCATGGTTTAGTCCTCCAACGCCGTTCCGTTCTTTGTCTTAACAACAAACTCGCAGCGCCAATTATGATGCTAAGGAGAAAAATTTCCTCAAATCAACAACTGTATGCCCTTTAACACATGTATCAACACATGCATCAACAATCGATACTAACAAATTTATTATTCTTACTTCTTCTTACCTATATATACTGTAGTCTTAGTGTTAATAAGGTTATGTTTATGTATGAGTAACAAAGCACTAGCACACCTGCCAATCAAAGTAACCACAGTTAAAATAAATACACTGATGCTTAAGGCATGCGATTTTGCACAGATGTAATCATTTCACAATAAAATTACATGCGACTATAAAAAATCGCAAGGTTGAAATTTTAGGTTCAATAGCTTAGATGTATAAGCTATTAGATATAATTTTTCTACACATTGAACCTTTTTTATATTTCCTTTAGTTGTCTTTCAGGTTTCTGTTATCAGCAAGGCGATGGAGTGTGGAAGCTAATTATTAGGGTTATTCCTTTTCCCTGCGAATATATTTGCTGAATGCACTTGTCCTATTCTTTTACACGTTTCAGACTTCTTCTGTATACTTATTACTTATACTTATTAATAATCGACTGCGCCATATCTTGAATTATTTTATAATTAAGCAACTTTTTGGAATGTTATAATCTTCATCTATATAATCCCTAGCATAATACACCACGATGATTATCATGATAATCCAACCAGCGTTGTATAATAACAGCTATGTTGAATAATGGCTTCATTATTCAACGCTACTGTCAACACCTTCGACATTGACTGTTGGTTGACAGTTTGCCTCGCCACCATTGATAGAAACACATTTAAAATATTTTATATGAAATGCCATTTATGAGTCGTTAACAAAAAGTCGCATTTGACTCACACATAATGGATATAAAGTTTGCACGAGCCTTATTCGAAACCGACCCTCTTAATCTAATATTGTATATAATATATAATATTTATTGTTTTTGAGATGTTTAGAAATAAGTGTTTTAAAGGATTTTGTTTTAAGCATATAAATCGTGTCAAAATATTTTCAAACTATGCCAGTTTCAAAAATGGGATCCCTGTGTCACACCGGACGATACAGGTACCCCACGGGATTGAAAAATCTTTAGAGCAACGAACTGAGTTTGGCCTTCCAAATACGATGCCAACCACCGAAGCAACCAGCCGTGCTCCCCGAAGTTCTCCAACTTAGCAATTAAAGTAGAATGATGAACCTTATCGAATGCCTTGGAGAAGTCAGTATACACCGCAAGAACACTCATGTGCTCCGCGAGCTCATTCTGGACATTCAGCACAAATTGCAGTAGTTAGAGAGGTATTTATAACTGCATTCTTCTTATAACAGCATTGACTAGCAAAATTACCTTTGGTGAGTAACAATTCAACCCCTCTAGTACATCTATAATGATCATTGATTACACAGTAACTATATGTCATAGCACGGATCAAGTACGTGTACGTGGGCACCGCGGACTGCCGAAATCTTGCGGCACGTCGGCGCCGGTCGCCGATGCGTAAAGAAACAACTCTTAATTACGACGGTGCGTGCGTCGCTTATACAGGGTAAGTCACTAGTATCGCAGTGGTCGATTCCGGGTGCTGCAGGCGGCGCGCGAGTTTTTGCAGGGTTGGACATCACGACCTCGCGGGGGCGCCGCGGCTTTGCGGGCAGTCGCTGCTTCGCGGGTCGTCGCGGCTTTGCGGACCATGCCGGCTTTGAGGGCCGTCGCGGTTTCGCGAGGCGACGCAGATTTGCGGGTCTCGCGGGGCGTTGCAATTCGCGGGCCGTCGCGGCGAACCTGCAAAATTACTTATCGGTCCTGGAAAATTACTTGTCCAATGTATAATTCCAGTCATATCACGGGCAACAAAATTACTCATTGTATCACGGTAAATTCGCCGAACGCTTTCTTCAGTGTACCAAATCAAATCAAATCAAATCAAATCAAATCAAATCAAATCAAATCAAATCAAATCAAATCAAATCAAATCAAATCAAATCAAATCAAATCAATTCAAATCAAATCAAATCAAATCAAATCAAATCAAATCAAATCAAATCAAATCAAATCAAATCAAATCAAATCAAATCAAATCAAATCAAATCAAATCAAATCAAATCAAATCAAATCAAATCAAACCAAACCAAACCAAATCAAATCAAATCAAATCAAATCAAATCAAATCAAATCAAATCAAATCAAATCAAATCAAATCAAATCAAATCAAATCAAATCAAATCAAATCAAATCAAATCAAATCAAATCAAATCAAATCAAATCAAATCAAATCAAATCAAATCAAATCAAATCAAATCAAATCAAATCAAATCAAATCAAATCAAATCAAATCAAATCAAATCAAATCAAATCAAATCAAATCAAATCAAATCAAATCAAATCAAATCAAATCAAATCAAATCAAATCAAATCAAATCAAATCAAATCAAATCAAATCAAATCAAATCAAATCAAATCAAATCAAATCAAATCAAATCAAATCAAATCAAATCAAATCAAATCAAATCAAATCAAATCAAATCAAATCAAATCAAATCAAATCAAATCAAATCAAATCAAATCAAATCAAATCAAATCAAATCAAATCAAATCAAATCAAATCAAATCAAATCAAATCAAATCAAATCAAATCAAATCAAATCAAATCAAATCAAATCAAATCAAATCAAATTTATTCAAACATTGCACAATAATATGGTTTACAGGTACAGAAATACATCGAAAAAGCTCGCCTAGGCTAAATGCCTGTGTGCGAGATATAATTAAACCTCCAAACGACTACATACCACGTCGCGACAAAGTATACAGATAAATACATAAATCCAAAACACTGAACTACACCAGAAGAAGAAAGCGCATCCATACAATGATCCACCAGCAGCATGCCACCTAATGTAATACATCTGAAAAGTATCTATGATTTTCCAGAATAAGGGCCGTTACTTTTTTAGAATATAAATTAAAGTTGTTATATTTCTTTATATGCCAATATCAAACATTTGATAGTATGGCGCATACTGTCTAGCTCATAGGTTTAAATAGATGTAACACAATGCGACTTACTAGAAGAAGTTCTTACGGCATCGTGTGGGAATTATGTTTCTGAAAATTTGGGATTTGTAGTCGAAAATATACGAGAGTCTACCACGGCGTCAATGTATCTCAAGGAGCTGTCATATTGCGGCCGTCGCGGTCGACATCCCCAAACAGAATCAAGATTATCACTGTACGCTATCTTACACCACTCACTTGCACCGCAACAGTTACAGGTAGCACAAAGTGTTCATATTAGTTTATGCCAAAAAAAGCGGAATTACATGTCTGGACTACTTTCATTGCGAAATAAGACATCATCAGCAACTGATTGTATACAAAGGAATCCGTCACTTAGTATCTCTGTCCTATAAGACGGCGATCCCGCACCACATTTGTACCCAAGGAATCGGTTACAGGTAGCACAAAGTGTTCATATTAGTTTATGCCAAAAAAGCGGAGTTACATGTCTGGACTACTTTCTTTGCGAAATAAGACATCATCAGCAACTGATTGTAGGTATACAAAGGAATCGGTCACTTAGTATCTCTGTCCTATACGACGGCGATCCCGCACCTCATTTGTACCCAGTTGATGCTCTGCGTTGTTCATGGCTTTCCCTAGTCGATGCTTGGTAGCATTGTATAGCATTTATTGGTTACGGGTAAGAGGAGTTCCTATTTTCTTCGAATGAGCAACCTGTATTATTCGACCTAAGTCAAAATAATTACACTCCCAAAACTAAGAGGAAGAAACTTGAAGTCAATGCCAATAGTCCTATGTTAGTCGAGAAAGTTCACAGGATGTTTGACATAGTCATCTTCAGGGCATACCTATCTAAATAGACAGTCATGTACGAACGGATCTTTTCTGCAGATATAGTCCATCGGTCATCATGGAACCATTCCACAATGGCCGAGGAAACCAGCGGAACTAGGCAGGTACGTGAAAAAATCCGCATGTGTATAGTTAGCTGGGGCTAATGCAACCAAACATAACAAACTTTAAATTGTTCACCTGCTTTCATATAAAACAACACATTTCTCCACATAAACCCTAAGAACAGCAACAACACATCCTCAGCAACACCTCTTAACCACCTTTACATAACCTCACCCACAACCACACACGAAAAATCATACACACCAATTGTCATACAAACCAACCGAGACAATTAAACAGACACGCGGATAGGACAGAGACCGTACCAGCGACGCGCGAACCCATCCCACAAGCCAGGCCCCCCTATCCGTGGGAGGCGTGGCCGGCGACTCACCTCCGAGCACGTTGCCACAGCTCGCCTGCGAGGAGAGAGCAAACCGCCAGCAACACCGACATCCATCGCCCGCCGGTCGATGTGCGCGGACGCTGCAGCCGTCAATGCCTACCAGATCGTCGCATCCGTCGTCATGCGCGGCTCCGAAAGAACGTTATTATTGAGGAGCAACATGTGTCCGTAGAAATTTTTATGAACGCGTGATAGAATACGTGTCCAAAAGTGCTACCCTGCCGTACGCCGGTTATCGTCTTCGGGAAGCGCGTTTAGGACTTGGATTGCTGGATTGCGTTGTTTTTGTTGTGATTGTAGTGATTGTCGAGGATTGTAGACGTTTGGACGGTCTTGTGCGCAGTTTTTTTGGTGGCCTCTGAGGTGACTTCTTGAGCGGCAAAGTGTTTTCTGGGCAATGGATAGTGCCTAAGGATAGGTGGGGTTTGCTGGAGTGCTCTGGGCCTTCTCTGCAGATGGGAGTGTTTGAAGAAAAAGCTTCTCGCACGCCCGTGATGCATTGGGTAAGTACACAAACTTAAGAAACTTCATCTGTATGTCTTTTTGATGTCCCATAACTGACGTGATTTATACTTACCAACAATACTCTAGTTTAGAGTATTTAGACGACACACACGTCAACTCGTTGCATCTTGATGTAGATATAGTATTAATTTAGATCGAACCAGTCATTTTACTGAAACGCAAAGTACAAACTTGTGTACTTGGATCCTTCGAAAATTGTGGGAAAGTGAAAATCTTCATAAACTTGTTTTCTAATATACCCACTACGAACCTAGTTTTGCGATTCGGTCCCATCTTCAGCCAAATAATCATTGGAGACGTATAGCAGCAAACATTGTCGGGGCTTTGGCGGAGCCGGCGGTCAGTATATGCAACGGAGAAAACCTTCTGCAGGGAACTTACTGACACCAAGACAACAGAACAAAATTCAAAAATTAGCGAGATGCTCTAAACTGCTACGACGCCTGCATCAAGAGGTATCAAGACAAGTTGAGGCAATAATTACCATTGTAAAGGTACTGGACTTTATATCATATCATTAATGAAACAACATTTATATCAGAACTACTACAGTCATACATTTTGGCAAAACAACAACATGCTCGACACTAGGAAGAAGTGTATTGAAGCAGGGTAAGGTTAAGAATAAACTTAAATACTATTATAGTATCGATTATGTCAAAATATATTAAATGAAACCGGCTTTTACTAATATCGTATTTACCAAGCTTCACTAAATATCTAAAACAAATAATCCAAACTACTGAACCAACGAACGTTTATCGGTGTAACCGTAGAGTTTTTTTTCTATGGTGCTGTTTTATCAAGAAACTCATTGATTCTGCACTGGTATATCACTATCCGACGGACTGTTTATCGTGGTTGTACATTTTATTCTCTGTTTCCAGTACACATTAGGACTTGAATGCATTCTACTATTACATATATCCTAGTCGGCAACCTACAATAACGACTAGTATTGGGCGGTACTTCAGAATACTTGGAATTTATATGTTTGTATAGAATAGGAATAAGTACTACAATAATAAAAATTTAAATCATAACGTGTTTATATACAGGATATGTCTATCCGCGTTCCGAATCTGTATAGGGGTGATAGAACGTTACATTTTATGACCAAAAACAAAAAAAAAACATGGCAAACATTTACTGTTTCCGAGATATAACGTTCAGAAGATTTCTGAAATACCTTCCTTGTGTTTTGCATAATTCTTCTCAACTAGGGTCCTTACCATAACAAAATTGAAAACGAGCGACGTCTAAATGCGCTGATACATTTTGCGTGTATATGGTAAATGTTTTTCATTAGTGATGCTCCATGTAGCTTGAGCCAACTCCATGTGCTCACGCCAGTATGTTGACAATGATTCAGTGCAAAACACGTCAAGCACTTTTACTAGATACTTCTTGTGACTTCTTGTACAAATTTCATTATGTCAACGATGGTGCAGAATTTGCTGTTTAGTTTTCAGAGTAACTGTTCTTCTTGGCTGATTTACAGTAGGCATGTGTTTTAAGAATTGCCTTCCTTAAAACTTCCATGCGTTCTCGAAAACGTAGCTGCATAATTATTTATTAATACATATTTCAATTAATTTAATAATAATGTTGTGTATTTATATAGTAAATTACATCAAAAGTGCTATACAAGAGAAATTATTTATCTGCCAAAACGCGCAACTTGGCAGTTTGCATAATATTTACAGTACAGATTTACAATCCAACTGTATTTTTGTATACTAATATCCCCAGTTATTTGCTTCACAACATTGCTCTTCTGGAGTGCGTCTCGCTTACGGAATATATATATATATATATATATATATTGATGTTTTACCGCACCGCGTATATGGGCGCAGTTCTATAACATGCCGTATGTTTCATAATCGCGGATAAAAGCTCCATACGGTTAAGAAAAGTGGGCGCCTGCAGAAAGTAAATAATTGAGCCAAAGTGGAGCTTATCGTATATTCATTCTCTAATAGAGGTCGAGTTTTTAGAACATACATTTTGTGAATGGAAAAAGTTACTAAAAATTTGGTTGGGGTTGAATATATGATACCCTGAGTAAAAGTTACCAAAATTTCATGTCGTGTTGTAATGTGTTAAAACCCGAAATGACAAAAAACAAGTAACAATGTATGCTCCCGGAGTAATTTAAAATCCGAAAAAGAGGAAGGGACTGGCGCCCCAAGGATTCCATGCTATAATTATATAATTTGCTTGGACATTTTGCTGCCATTGGTCTAAAGTCAAAACTGCAGTCAGTTCGGTTCGCATGTTAACAATTTCAACACACGTTGACACATTATAATAATGAGTGTTGCTGTTGTTGTTGTTTATTATGTTTGAAAATAGATTATTTTGTAATTTAGCAATATTTGATATTTTGTTTGGAAAGATTCATTCAGGACAAAATATATTTTGTAAAAATTCATGTTATTTTTTAAATTATCGAAAACCATAGCGATTGGAAACATCATTCAAGCTTATTGGAGTATTTCAGATATTTTTTTTGGAAAAAACTCAACACTAACCATGTCACAAAGTATTTAAAAAATAATTGTTTATAATAATTATATATTTTTGAAATCTTTAAAGATATAACATAGTCATAATTTTTAGGGTGCAGAACTTTAATCTCATGAAAATTTAAGGCAAACATTTTTTAGGTTCTGAATAATAGCATTTATTTTGGAAATTGAATAAAATCAATAAAATCTAGAGTTAGTAAAAAAAGTGATGGGGCTGTGAAACGAAAAGGAATGGAGTGCATTATGTTTGTTGTATGTATTTAATTTCTAATTACACTGGTATAAGTGGATTTGCTGGATAATTATTTAGTTCAAGTTGTGTTAATTAAATACAGCAATAACACAACTGTATACAACTCAAAACTTCTATAACTATGAACATATTTTTACTACATAATATTTGTAGACATATATTTTATATTTTTACTACATAATGCCAAACTTAAGACGTAATACGAGGTGATATTAATTGGTCACTGGCTTTATCGGGCGGCATGGACCACAAAAACTTGTCCGATTAACTTAACAAAATTAATAGTACAAGTATAAAAAATAATTCCTTTCTTTCATATTACGGAGATAAGAAAATAATCAATTTTATAATCACAATTTTATAAATAAATAACTGGTGTTCATCGTTAAATACGTAACTTTTTCTCGAGTTTTAATGTTATTAAACTTGAATGTTGAAGTGGTTTGCCAGATCTTCAAGTATGTAACCTAGAGAATACACATTAATGCAGCATATATTATACCGAAATATTGCCTGTTAAATCTGAGATCGATTAACAACATATCAACACGTGCCCCAAGAGGCTCTAAATCAAGAATAAAGAATAAAATAATAGTTTTATTTTGTACAATAAATTTACACACCACAAAAAATAATCAATTAACTGTTCAATCTAGATACAGCTAATACACTTTTTTCGATATTATTATTATTAATTGATTATTATTGATTATTATTATTATTAACTGATCGATCTCAAATTTCACAGGAATTAAGTGTATATATAAAGGAATAAATGGAGAGGACCACATACAAAAACATTAAAAGTTACAATATAAGGACCACCCTAATATACATATGAGACCCGCTCGGGAGAAAGGGGTCTTACTGCAAAAATCAAGTTTTCGAGAAACACCCGTTAGGAGTACAGCGCTGCCCGGCGTTCCATAATTGTATTGAACCCAGTGTTTGAAGACTCTAATTCTGAAACCACTTATCATAAACATATGAATTAGTGTGATTATGACATTTTTTGCGCGTCGGTTAAAACATGAGCGCGAGATGGTACCCGACAATTGCAGTTTTAACTGTTTTAAATTAACACTCGTCTTTCCAATTTTTTCTTCTAATGATCGAGTATAATTTGGAATCTCGTCTATAGATTGTTATTGCAGTTAAGTTTTCTTATGTTTTTATGTAATAAAGTTAAATAAGTTTGTAAAAATCGTGTACGACTTTTCATTTCTCTCGCGCTCATGTTATACAGAAATGTTTCAGGAGTATAACGATTATTTTCCGTTGGGTTATTTCAGAGCTATGATCATCTTTGATATGATGTTTGAGCATGCTTTAGGTACAAATTCATTGGTACCTAAAGCTTGGCTAATCAAGCCAAGCGCTCTAAATGCATATGTTTATGCGGCTGTTTATGCTCTACAAAATTTTAAGAATTTAGCTTTCCGAAACTGTAAAACTTCAAAATTGATAATTAAGTAGTTACACCATTTTTGTCAGCTATAATTATATTTTTGAGAAAGTGTATAGTAAGCCCCGACATTTAGTGGCGACTTTACCAATTGTTTTTCTATGTTTCCTTAGTGTAAGTTGCATAATATAATACAGATGTATAGATGGTATCAAACAGCGAAAACTGACCAAACCCGAAGAAGGCAGGCAATCTAATAAATAGATAATCCGTGCGACTGTTGTAAAGCCACAAAGAAATGCTTCCAAAGAAAAGGACGAAAATAAGGAGAAATAATTTAAATAAACGGAAAATCGTTATAAACAAGTAATGAAATACAATGACAATAAATGTTCATAGTATATTAATTCATGACAATGTACTTAAAAGCAATAAAAGTATTTTTTACAGTAATGTTATGGTATTTTGTTTAAAAAATGGATAGTTGAAGAGGTATTAAGAAGTAGGTGGTACCACGTGTAGAGAAAGCTGAATACTATATTTTTACCCTGGTTTTACGAAAAATCCAATTTTCTACCAGATTAAATTTGATAAAAATCCAACAAATATATTTAAGAGCCACAGTTACCAAAAAAATATATAGTTGTTTACCTTCCTTTTTGGTGTATCGCTTTTGATTTTCAATGAATAAATAAGTTAAAAACCACTGAGAATATTTACGTGGATTTTTTTTTGCTCTATAACCACCAAATTTTGTCCGATTGGTGGATAAATTGCATGTTAAAGTATAAGATTGCGGCATTCTGCAAAAACTGTATAATCGACAATTTAACCGTAAGACCCATTTAAAGCTGGTCACATATATTTATATCCTGGAGGATTCTGTTTTCAATCCTCCGTCAAGATAGAAAACTGAGTCCTGGCGGTAGAAAACTCAAACCAATAAATGGATAGTATGTGTAATTCATACGTCTTAAAAGGTACGCTAAAGACGCTCTGGAGTCTGGGGCATCGGCAATGCCATTTCGGGAACTAAAAAAACCCATCGATCCAAATACGATCGATAAATTATGCATAATTCATGTAAACAGGTTTACTAACCGCACGTAACCGTTGCGTTCGTTTTTTTTTTAACCGAACCGTTGGTTACTTTGCCGTCTACAGCTAATATAACGAGCATCCACTCGACAGAGCCAGATGTCTTATCAAAATTATATAATTTTCATGAGATAATTCGGCATGATCTCTGACACATAGCTCTTGGATGCCTCATATCGATGAGATTTGAGATTTATAAACAATTCATGTCGAAATAAGTGCACATACCGTCGAAATTTTCGTAATTGTTATGATTGCCAATGTTGATATTCATGTGATATTACATATTGGGACCGGAGTAAAAAATTCTTGTTTTGAGTAAATGTTGAGTTGATAAAAGTCTGACATTAATAATAATTAATGAAATGTAACTACATTTCTTACCGCCATTTCAACATTAATATTTCAGCATCCATATGTTGATGATAAAGAACTTTAATTTGACGTTATAAAATGTATTTAAAATTTTCTTGTATTAAATACAAACTATATTTCAGGAAGGTTAGACTATTGCTTTTTATGTACGTACAAACAAGTTCTGAAGAAGGTGTTTTTGCAATTAACTTGACGCAACAACTTGTTTATGGTTTAGTAATTTAAGTTGCAAATTTAAGTTACAGCTTCTGTGGACAACAGTGTACTTCCAATTTTGGTGTTGATGAAATGACAAATAAATTAAATGATGATAACGTAAAATTTTATAAATATAACTTGAACAATTTTAACACTTCTAACTTTAACAACTTGTCCCACTCTCCTACCTACAAGTTTTTTTATGCATATAATTTTTTTGTGACAAATCATTCGATCTCTTACTCAAAGTACGATAAACCCGTAAAGAAAGTGGTTTATAGTCTAAAATGCAAAGAAAAATTGCAAATGGGGTATCTAAAATAATTATTAACAATATGAATTCACGCAGAAATTCAGTAATTAGCTAATAACAAAATATTTCTGTAATTAGGTTGACTAATTACACAATTAAATTAGTCGCTTATGTTTTTTTATAAAACATTTAACAAATGAACTAACTAATCAAAATGATATATAACTCATCCCACATAGGTGTATATCAGGTTTACTACTCTACTGGTTTATTTCTTAACGTTAGGTTTAGCAAAATCAGGAACGTTTAATAAACGTTTATTTATAAATCGTTAGTTGGACATATATAGATTACCTACGTTTATTAACGGGTTTACGTTATATTTATAACGTTGTTAATACGACGAAATAAACCGGTTTATTAAACATTAAATTCAATCGTTTTTAGAACGTTTAATTGAAATTAGAAATCGTTGGACCAACATTATATTTCGTTGTTTCTAAAGCGTTTTCTGTACGTTAAATTTGAAATCTTTTTAAACTATTTAATCATGAGAATTAGACATTAGTCGTTATATATTTAACGCTTCCTTTGTAGCTGGATATATAAGATTATAAAACGTTTTCTTCCATCTGGTTATAAAATGTTTAAAATAAGTTAGAAATGCTTGGAACAGCTTTGTTGTAATTTAATAGAAAACCCTTGTAGTTCGTTTAATGTTTACTTTTTAAAGACGTTTTGATACCGAGAGTTAAACATTTGATGTTTATATTAAACGTTTCTTGCAGCTTAATATACACGTTCATGAAACGTTTTCTTTCAACCGTTCAGAAAGTGTTTAAAATAAGATAGAAATGCTTTAGACCGACCTTTTGTAATTTAATGGATAACGTTTGTATTCCGTTTCATGTACATGTTTTAGAAGCGTTTTGATTACGAGAATTAAACGTTTCACCGATTCGTATTGCCGATTTCTCCAAATGCAGATGCTTAACTCATAGCGAGCTTCCATCGATCACGTAGAGAGGGCACTTTTTCTTCTCGTCACACAAGATCCAATCTCTAAGTATAAAGGGGGCTCGACGTAAAGGTTACCATGCACAAACTCGCACTACAACGCATTGAGCGCGTAATTTTTGGTAGTCGGAACTGCGTACGTGCTATCCCGGATAATTACACGTTGTTCCACCACGTTAGTTAAGCATTTAAAATCTTCTTCTGAATGAACGTTTTAAAGTCATTTATAACAAATTGTTGTTACTTTTACCTTTCGTATAAGACAATGCGAACGTTTAAATAGAGAAATATATTATTGTTCAGAAAACGTTTACTACCGGTTGGTAAGAGCCATTTAATACAACGTTTAAAATACTTTTTATTTGTTGTAAAACAACCAAAGCCGGTTGAAAACCGGCTGTATATATATATATATATATATATATATATATATATATATATATATATATATATATATATATATATATTATACAGGGTGAGTTATTAGTATCCCGACGGTCGATAGTCATCAAATCGTTTGAGAACGAGAAAAATGTTTTATACAAGAGTTGTTTGACTCATTAGTTTCTATAACGTAAAATTATTTTCATTTATAGAGGGTGTTGTATTTAGGCGTGACGGAAAGTCAGAAATTTTTTTTAAATGGAACGCCTGTATATTATGCCATATTATGAAAACTAAGGAAGTTGTCTCCAACTGTGTAGATTGTACCTGTGTAAAGTAAATAGTTTCTGAGATATTCAATTGTTTGTCAAAAAATTGGCAGTTGCAGGACTTTCTTAAAAACTACGTTAATACTACATTTTTGTAGATATTGTCCTAAAAATTTTGTCACCTAATAACTAACCCCATAGCTAGATGCTGATGTCATGAAAAATTTGATGCGCTATACAGGGTGATCGTAACATGCATTAGTTTTTAAGCATTTTTAAATGACCTTTTTCTTGAGATTTTTAAATCGAACACGCAGTATATTATTTGCTAATTGAAATGTCCCTTAAGTTCTTTGTAATTTATATTCACTATATCGTATATCTATTTTCACTAGTTTTTGTGATATTTGGAAATTAAAGAGTAGTATGCTTATTAGTATCTTAATGTTGCTTTGTATACAGTGTACTGGGTACCATGATGTAAAATATTTAAAGCATTATAGAAGAAGCCATTTAGAACCTATTTAACTAGATTTATTCATATAACAAGTATTACGGTTGTCAAGGTATTACACAATGTTATAAGTATGTTTTGCAATTTTTACAAACGTACAGTGAGCGAACCTGAAGACCTAGTAACTTCAGTTGGGCTTCGAAGGAAACCAAGAACAGTGTAGTTTTAGGGGGACTGACGTGAAAAATGGTTCACCTTTGTGCAAATTGTGCGGAGACGTTTCATTGTAATAGTATGTGCGCTCATACACAAAAACAAACAGAAACGCTAAAACTTGTCTTGATGAGCTACGTTTGAGAACGGATTTGTATTCAATACAAAAAAACAACCAACAATATCTACTTACTATTGTTAATTGGTTTAAAATAGGTTATTTTTCTGGAGAGACAATTTAAAATTGGAAAGAGGGTTATTTGGAAGTGTTTTTAATAGATTTTTTTGCTATGAATGAAAATCTGAATCTAAAGATGCCTATCAGTTTGTTTTTGTTGCATATTTGGTTTTTGTGTGTGAGCACATAAATCACATCAAAGAAAATCTGATTTTCAACACTCAGAAGTCAACAAACTTTCACAATAGTTAACCTAATAGGTTTAGGGTTTACTGCAGTAATTTTAAATTTTTAAATTGCGTTTTGGGTTGCCATACAATAGACGACAAAATATTCTTACAAAATTTCATATAAAATTGTTAATATGTTCATAATGGTAATACTTTGTACAAGGATCAAGCTGGTTAAATCGTTTCTAAATTATCTCTTCTATCGCCACTTGAAGACTTTACATCAAACTACCAAATACCTTATTCACAGTAATATTAAAATTTATAATTGTATTACATTTTCGTTAAATTGCAAATATCAGAAAAAATAGTAACATTTAGTGTATGACCTACTAGATGTAAATTGGAGCGAAATAAAGGGTTACTACAGCCAACACATATTATACAGGATGCTCCATTTAAAAAACTCGAGAAAAGGCCATTTGAAAAACATCAAAGTTCAATGAACACCCTGTATAGTATATCTAATATCTTCGGATACTATCATCTACTTACTGGCTTTGACTATTGTCTTACATAGTTTAAAGGTAAAATCGGCAAAAATGTCGTTTTTACATAGTTTTTAAAAAGATCCTGCAACGGGCATATTTCGGAAAAACAATTGAATATCTCTGGAACTATTAACGCTGTGACTTAGCAACATACACGGTTGGATAAACAAATTTAGTAGTGTTTATAATATAATAAAATACACAGGACGTTCCATTTAAAAAAAATGTACATACTTTCCGTCACACCTAAATGCAACACCCTATATAAATGAAAATAATTTTACGTTATAGAAAATGGCGAGTCAAACAACAAAGATTTTTTTCTCTCTCAAACGATTTATTAACTATCGACCGCCGGGATACTCAGCCTGTATATCCGCAATATGTAATAGAACATGTCAATCAAATGTTCTGTTACTTTAAGTATGGCTATGCAGTGTTTCAATATCCAGTTAGTTTAATGTCATATGAATGTTGTATTAAAATAAGGAGATGGCGGCATTTGTTGAGTTTTTGTCAAAAGGAGTGTACAGATTTTATAGCATCCTAATCAGGTAGGTGCTATTTTTTCGAATAAAGGGTTAAATTTTGAAACAACATAGTTTTATTGTTTTTACTAAAAAGTGGAGTTGGACGTTTGCAACGAAAACCTTGCACCGGTACAAGAAATCCAACTGCGTACTGGAGTTATCTTTAAGGATGATGGAGAAACCATAGCCAACGTTTGGTTTCCCTATGGCCGCAATGGTTGATTTTGACATTTTAGGTGGCCTTTTCTTCAATTTCTATCATGATGTACTACATATTTTCATTTTGCTTTTGCAAACAGTGATTTTGGAGCTGGAATCTTTTTATATATATTTTCATTTTTCAAGTAAAATGTTTTTTTTTTCAAATGAACTGCGTATCCCACCGCAGCCGTTTGAATAGATGGTGTTGCGACATGTATCCTTACCGGACACTGCCACCTACGTAAGCTCATGTATAACATGAGCATTTCCGACACTCCACTCTGTGAACAAGACGATGGTATTTCATCAATTAGAGGCCATACTCGGAGAACGATGGCCTACCTTGACCAGATAAGGGAAATACCACTGGGCAATATCAGCGACCTATTCAAAAGAATAGGCTGGGAGATAGTATAATTCAGATGGGATTCCAAAAGAGGAAGCACAAGGACCCCACCTGGGGTCTAAGTGCAGTGACCGTGATCACCCTCCTTCAATTACAATTAGAAATAGATGTGTTACTCCTAATATTTTTCCATATTTTTCATTTGAAGCTGTAATTTCTACGTGAAAAACTAACAACCAAGACCTGACAGCCAGAAAAGTGAAAGCAAACTGTCATAATTTTGGGTCAATAAACAAAGATTTTGATTTGCAGTTAATACTTCCTGTAGACAGAAAAATTTGCCAAAAAAACTACAGGAAAACTAGTGTGGTACATTGCGGGAATTAGAAGAAAGAAAAATCCATCAAAAATTTCAAAATCAATCATGGCTCCCATAAGAAAACTAACCACCTTTAAAGATACAAGTTCAATATGAAATGGGATTTAAGAGACACATCCAACTCCACTGTATTTTTTAGTAAAAACAAAAACAATTGTTTTAACGTTTCACTCTGTATACGAAAAAAATCATCCTGTATAAGATGCTGTAACATTTTTACTGCTTTGCACCAAAACCAAATTAATGTCCTTATCAACTAATTTTAACATACCTCTCATGTAACATTAAATTGACCCCATATTATCCCTGCATTAACCCTGCATAGTCACCATACATAAGGTAACATTAGATTGTATTGGAACGTTCTGTTATTGCGAATATGGTATGGTTTCAATCATCATAATATGAGCAATTCGAGTTTTTAAAGAAATATTTGAATTGCGTAATATGATTGGAAGTACATGTAATTGAAAATTTGCACCGTTTTTTTATACCTACATTGTATAATTCATTTTAGTCCAAATTAACTTTTGAAACTATAATTTATATTAGGTACTTGCCGACACCAAAAAAAGAAACAATCATTAATTTGTAATTCATTTGGTACTAACGGGCACAACAAAACAAAATCTAGTACTTAAACGCGTTCATTTTTATATGGGTGACCACATGCCGTAAAACCATAAAAATATAATAAGCTCCTATACAACAATGAATTTATAGTTTACATTACCAGGCGTATATTGAGCATAACGATGCGGTTTTTAGTTGAGATATAAACGCTATATACCAAGAAAATAACAATAAGTCGGTAAAATTTGTGTGGATACATATATTATATATAAAAGAGAGTCATTAGCGGTTTGAGTCTCTTAATAATGTTAAGGGGTGATGAATTTTGATGGGCCGCCGCGTTTGTGATTCAAAATTTTCGACTGATGCATGAAGGAACACGGACACGGCCATAAAATTACAGTTCTTTTTTGAATACGTTCATAAGGCGTTTATGTTTAGTATGAAGTTGATATTTTAAGTTTATGATGAAGGCAAAATGTATAATTTATTTTCATGATTTTATAATGTGATTTTATGGTTAGAATCTCAGGAAAGACACCTACGTTTAAGAAACGTTAACAAATTAAAATTGAAACGAAACGTTGTAACAATGACCGAATATCGCTCGTTTATTTCCCAACAGGATGTAAACGTCATACGGAACGTTTAAAAAACGTTGTAATAAACGTGTTTCCAACCGCCTTTGGTTTTTTACAACAAATAAAATGTATTTTAAGCGTTGTTTTAAATGGCTCTTACCAACCGGTAGTAAACTTTTTTTTTGTTCTATGACATATTGCGCATATATATATATATATATATATATATACATATATATACAAATATATATATATATACAAATACCTCTCTCCTTTATATATATATATATATATATATATATATAGAGAGAGAGAGAGAGAGAGAGAAAGGTATTTGTCGGGCAATTCCGTCATACGAAAATCGAAGAAGTAGTCACGTGTTTCGGACTATTAGTCCTCATCAGTACGGTATAGCCAAGGAGCAAGATGAACCCCCTTTAGGTCTCCATTTGAGTGTTTTTTTTTCATTGAGTGTTCATCTTGCTCCTTGGCTATACCGTACTGATGAGGACTAATAGTCCGAAACACGTGTCTACGGTTGCTTCTTCGATATTCGTATGACGGAATTGCCCGACAAATACCTTTCTCCTTATATATCTCACCGTCGATTAACCAGCTTTCCTATATATATATATATGTTTTCAGTCTTCAAAATATAAGAAGTTGTTTTTTTAGAGAAATATTTGTATTTATTAAATATTATCGGAAATAGCGAGTTTTTTTTTTGTGTATATCCTACTACTGTATACTAGTATTATAGCTATTCCAAATATATGCTAGTCATTGAGTACCTACTAATGGAATAAATTGCATTCATGCTTATGGAATACCTCTCTGTCGTCTAAAACTTTCAACAATTTCGGGACTTTAAGCTACGTATGTAGATACGACCTGGAGTATGTCAATGTTTTACATGGTATTTTGACTTAATTGCACGGGCACATCAATTGAATAGCTTTTATTCGAGAACCTGCGGCTGTTTAGAAAGTAAAGTTTAGATGCATTCCCGAGTAAATAAATTATTAATGCAAATTATCAAATTACTGTAGCTATCCGTATTTTTTAAGCGAGATATTTCGCAAAATATTTTGTCGATGGGTTGTGCATGTGGTAATTTATCTTAAATCCAATTCCGTTATTAATGCAATGTAATAACCTTGTTTTGATCAAAGTGCATAAAATGTGTTATTGCTGACAATCTATGCTCGTATTTTGTAGTTATTGTTTATCAAAATTTCGCTTTTCATATTTAATATATTATGTAATATGATGTAATACATTAGGTACCATTTGCATGACATGCCAAATAAAAATGTGTGTTTTGTACATTTTACTATAATGGGGTGTTTCAGTTCGACTGTTCAACACGCAATATGAAATTTTGCAAATAATGCCATTAAAACAAAAACAACTATATGTACAACCTATTTGCGTTTAGCAGGCCCTGTATAGATATATGATGTTATTGTATTACTTGGAAGAAAGTTTTTGTTTATTTAGTTAATTACCTTCGTATTATGTTCCAAAATTACATTTCAGGATCGAAATAAGTATCTACAAAAAAATGTACCTATTAGAGTTATTCGCCAAAGACAACGACCATAACCACCTTTTTAGGATTTCACGCGCATTAATTTAGGTGGATATAAATTGTTTGAATAATCGAAAATTGGTAAAATAAGTCCTTTTTGGTTTGCGGCAATCAACAAAAAGCAAAAATTTTGATTTTTGTTTCTATTTCTTAATTAAAAATGCAATGGCATTAGACATTATAAACCAAACATTCTTAAGAAATGTTTCTACCCACTTACGCAATTAGATAAAGATAACTCTTAAACTGGCGAACCCCATTTTTTTTTTAAATCAAAACAAAAAGGAAATTATTAGAAAAATTTCCAATTGATTGATAAAAAAATGCGTACCGTTTTCCGCATTCTAAAAGAAGACCCCACGCATTCGCACCTAAAACGCACACCTTGTATAATTGGTTCATTTACGGATTAAGAATTTGTTCTTATTTTGGTCTCTTTTATTTGTTATTATAGTTCTTTTGTATATTTTTCAATTACTGAGTTTTTGCAGTTATCAATAAAATAATGCTTAAAAGGGACATTTGTATGCCAGTTGAACAATTTAAATTTTAAAGTCTTCATTCTTTTGTTCTTCTATAACAGCATATACTCGAGTGGAAAAGATTTCTACAATTCAAGCAGTCTGTTGTCATTCTTGCTCACATTTAATAACGATTTCAAATAGTTTTATCTAACAGTTGGTATGCTTTTCTGCTTCTTATCTTGTCTATAATATCACAGCATAAACAAAGTCCTCAGGTGGAAGAAAGCATGTATAACATACGAAGTTTTTGTTTTTGCATAAATATAAATATCCATCAAATTCTTCCTTCCATCAGTGTACATAAAAAATGATGACAAAGTATAAAATTGGTATCTAGGAGTTATTATTCTCTGCGTTTGCTCCCACCAGATTTGTCTGGATTGTGTTGTCTTTTTGGATTAACATTTCAAGACTTACTTACAAGGGAAGTGCCATGTTAACAAATCATTTAATTCGTACTGTTTAGCCTGATTATTATCTCCTTAAATTCTGGAAGGATTCCGACAACTGCTCTTGATATAAAACCGTAGTCAGTAGCGTACTTGTTGCCAAGGAGCAAGTTCAAGACTGCTATAAACTGGTCAAATAGTAACACAATCGATCTAAGCAGTCGTATAGTCTAAAGAGAGCAGGATTCACACATTCGATCTCAATACACTGTTTACATCGGCACGTATGTGTAACGTGTGTTGTGACCCCGGAGTTGTGTGTACCTCTAATCGCAACCAGACGGATCAGTGTGACCCATGAACGGGGGCCACATAACAAAAAACAAATGATATCAGCAGCGGGAGCCACGGTTCCTCGGTGCACAGAAAGAACGCTGCTGTTGGTGTGTTTATGCCGCTCAGTCTATATTTAGACGGTTTGTGAGTTGTCCGATCTTCATTTCTTTTTTACATAACACAAAGACATATTTTTTTAAACAGTGATTAGAAACGGATGATTATAAATAACTGAAGCGATAACGGTACTATGTATGGCGTTGCTGTATTGATATGTTGGGAGTAAATGTCCCATGACATGTCTCATACTTTTTGTATATGATATCAATAAATATTCATAAAAAATTAAACGCTGGAATAATCAGTTCTAACCGGCTTGCATGCATGCGTTTTTCATCGGGTGTCGTCCTAACAAATAATGAAAAATGAAAAACACAATCATAAAAGCTATTTAAACTTAGGCAATGCTAGTACCATCGTTGCCAAATATAAGCGCTCTACTACTTTCGGTGGACGAAACGATCTTGATTACTTTATGCTGTTGTCTGACGCACCTTACCAAATACACATAATATCCCTGAAATAACTGCCAACCTAGAAGGAGATCCGGAGGGAAGTTAGACATGAAAGTTATACGTTTTGGTACGTTTGTGGAAAGCCTATAACTACCTATAATTACTAACTGAAGTTAAAAAGAAAGTAATTATTGGCACATTTTTAGAATCTCATATCTGCGCCAATCTTTTACGAACTGCAGCATCTCTTACAACAACCGAAAGTACAATTATAGCGCATACTACCATAGTTATTGCAGCTCAAACTTAAGTTAATTAATGGCATAAAGAAGACAATGCTTACCTCCGCTTATGCTAGTTATTGCAGCCCTAAATTCCGCCAAATAATGGCCTAAATAATTTAGGAACCTTGAACATTTCTATGCTCAGATATTCAAAGGTTCCACTAATTAGCGGAATTAATAAGCATTTGTGGAGATGAGCTTTCTCTTTCATTTAGTGTACATTTTGTTATAATCTTAAAGTTGCTTATGCAGTTTGGTTTTCAGAAACGGTGTTCGTACTTCTATCCTGGCATATACCTGAGGCCACTAATAGTAATAATAAATAGTAATTTGGGACTGCAATAAGTAGCTGAAGTGGAGGAAATATCCTCCTTTCATACGATATACATTGAGTTACAATATGATAAACAAATGTTTTATGCAGTTTGCTTTTCTGAAACGGTGTGGAAGTCTTTCTGAAACTTCTCCATACTCGCGTAGCTAAACATAAAAATCTTCAAAGTTCAGTATTTGTTTTATGCCATCAATTAGCATAATTCTGGGCTGCAATAATTATGGAAGGTATTAGTTACATTTGTACTTTTGATTGCTGTAACATATGTTGCAATTTGTAAAGGCTTAGCGGAGATATGAGATTCTTAAAATGTGCCAATTTTCGCAAATGATTACTTTCTTCTCGTCCCTATGAAATAACTACTGTAGACTCTATATTTCTAAAACCATTTATTAAAATAGATTTAATAAATCGTTATTTGTTAAATTAATTTATATTGAATATTTTGAATTTTTTTGAATGTTTTCGTATTGTTTTTGAGAATGTTTTCTATTTTTTATAGTTTGAATGTATTTATTGTTTACTTTTCTTTATTTTATTAATATTTCACGCGACCGTAACTTTTTAATAATTTGAAAAACAAATAGGTCCATATGAAAAATTGGACACAATAAACATTTTCTTTCTAAGAATAATTATTACCACGGAAAAAAGTGGAACACCTTCATATACCGGGTGGTCGTTTTAACTGGAGACTCCTAAATATCTCGAGAAATATGCATTGTACGACTAAAGTGTCTGAAATAAACTTGTAGGGCGCAAAGGGGGAAATGAGATTGCGATATCAGTTTCATTGCAGATGGCGCTGCAATCGGTGAAAATGAGGTTAACCTAATTTTTTTTTAAACGGGAACACCCAACTTTTTTTATCAAATTATGATTCTACGCTAAATAAGAACAATCTTTTGTCTGAACAGTTTTTTCGTACGATGTATCTATCAAAAGTTATTGACGATGGAAGTTTGTGGCGTCTGCGGTAGTTACAACCGCTGCCACTGCATGGGATGCGCTCACAGTCTGGCATACAAGCCACGACTGTCATGTCTACTCATGCTACAACGTAGGAAGGTATGTGCATAACGGGGACACGTTTTGGTATCTCGAGCGTTGCCCGGTCAAACGCACAGGGTTTGTTTACGCATGAAAAAAAAAATGCATCGTACAAAAAAAAAATTCAGACAAAATATTCTTCTTATTTATCGTAAAATCATAATTTGATAAAAAGTTGGGTATTCCCGTTTAAAAAAATTAAGTTAAACTAATTTTCACCGATTGCAGCGCTATCTGCAATGAAACTTATATCGCCATTTCCCGCTTTGCGCCCTACAAGTTTATTTAAGACACTTTTGTCGTACCATGCATATTTCTCGAGATATTTAGTATAATATGTATAATTTATTTTTTCATGATTGAGGACTTTGGTGCAAGATAGCGTTAACTCACTATTTTGTCAAAATTGTGATGTGTTCCACGAGCTTCTACTATGCATAAGCTATCGTTTAGCGGAAGAACGTGAGGAATGCGTCCATAAAGAATAACATCAGGTAGCCCTTATGACTCGCCCCCTTAACAAATCTGGTGCAAGAATGGGATAAGTCATCATGCCTTACGGCCTTTTTGCACCAAAAGAACTGTGGCTTCTTTTATATTATTGGACGTCAACGTTCCAATAGCCGTTGTTGTTCTTGTCGAGTAGTGATCTGATTTGACTCGATCGTGAGTTTTGAAAAGTCAATAAACTGACAAAAAACAACAGGTTACATTTAATTTCAGGTATTCATGGGTTTGTTTCGTAATGTCGTAACAGTTGACGGGTACTCTTCTATTGGTAGTTTAAATTTAAATAGGCTATTTGACTATTTTTGGAAAACCATCTTAATGTGTTTATTCCTTCCCTCTACATTGTAAATGCATTATTTTTTGTAATAATTTCCTCAATATTTCATAAAAATCAGCGTTAAAAATTGAATCACAAAAAGTTCCGCCAAAACGATACTTTCTGTTGTGTGACGTCACCGGTTAGTGATGTCAAGATGTCAAGATGATGTGATGTCAAGATGTCAAATCGGCCCATATGGTCTGTCAGCATCGGCATCGTCGCCGTTTGGTAATTGTGTTGTATGATGTGTTGTTTTCACAATTTCTACATAAAATGGGTTATAAATGGTGTATAAATCCACAATGCAGAGATACGTCAAGAAAAACTCCGGATAAACTATTTGTAGCTGTTCCGCAAGATTTGAAACTGCGAAGAAAGTGGTTGGCTCGTAGAAATCCAAATGAAATAAATAGCCGCCAATACAAGTGTTTCCTGTTGTGAAGATTACTTCGACATAAGTAAAACTGACTAGAATAAGTTATCTATCGTATTTTCGAAAGGTATTATCTGATCTGGCAGCTGAAGGTTAGGGCTATCCTAACCTACAAAGTAAAGCTGCGTTCCCACGGAGCGTGATACGATAGCGTGAAACACGCGTTCGAGGAATACGACCGGTGTGAACGAAATGTCGTGGATGAACTACTGTCACTACGTGCTGTCACACGCAAGCGTTCTGCTCACGCCTCAGATCAAACTTGTTTGATTTTTTGTCGTGAGTTCGCTCGCGTATAGTCATCACCATCGTCTTTTCTTCCGTTTTTTTTTCGGTTCGTGCAACCGATTCATCCTTTTAGTGCAGGCAAATTAAGTTGAGAGTGGGTATTAATTGTAGACAGGAGTTTTATCATTGGAAATGGTAAAGGGGCTCATAGTGAACGTAGAAAAAATAAATGCAGGTCGTGGGGTGGTATAATGTTTATTTCGGGGGGTTGAAAGCGGGTGCAAAGTATATTATTGCGCTTTCCGGCGAAACTTGCTGTTTTATCCAAAAACGTCCTATACTAAGTTGTAGATCATAAAAAAATCTACAACATTCATATGGGTCACTTTTTACTATGACCTCAAAATTTTCGAGAAAAATGCGAATGACAACGCCAAAACGAATTTTCTGTTTTTAATTTTTTGTTGTCGGAACAATAATTCAATTTTAATCAAATTTTGTGAAAGCGTGCCTTTTTATACCTTAAATAAGTATACATTTTTTCATTACACAAAAAACAAGAAGTTTTTGAGATATTTAGTTTTCTCCGTCAAAATCAGACTTTCTTTAAAAAAAAATTCTGTTTTCTAAGCAACATAACAGTTTTTGGCTTTGAATCAAAAAGTATCCAATACAAAAGTTGTAGGTCAAGAAAAAAATCTACAAACTTTGTAGAGGTTACTATATAACATAACCTCAAAACTTCCGAGAAAAATTGCGAATAAGGCAAAGATTGGCATAGTTAAATAACTATGCCAATCTATAAAAATTAAATAAAAAATGAAACATAGATACTTTTCATTTCTTATTTGTAAATCTGTAAATATATTATATTGACGGGGTGAGGTCGTTCGGAACGAGATATTCGAAAATGTAAGTCGCGGTAGGTGCAGCGTGTCGTATACTGACGATGCCTGTCTCTCCATCTGGATTCCACGTTGTCACCAAGGCCCTACGAGGTGCGCCAAGTTAATAGTTTCCTCCAGGCCGGTGAGCGAACTCATGTGCCAGGATTGCGTACCGTCTTTTATCCTGCTCGGTCCAGGTCGTATGTCCGCCCTACGCCCTCGCTGGTCATGATGCCATGGTGGCGACCTCGAAAGCGCTATTGCGGAGCGTACTGGTATTAGGGGCGTGATACAATATTAAGTTTTGTATATTATTATTATCAATTATTAAAGTACTGTTTCTACTGTATTGCTGTGTGTCACATTTTTAACTACTTAGTAGATTTTTTCATAAACAGTTTGTGATTTTTTAAGACATAAATAATTTACTTTCAGAAGTTTCGTCAAAACAAAATTAAAATTATAAATTAAAAAAAAATTAATCTTTCGCATTTTTCTCGATAGTTTTGAGGTTATGTTATATAGTAACCTCTACAAAAGTTGTATATTTTTTCTTGACCTACAACTTTTGTATTGGATACTTATTGATTCTACGACAAAAGCTGACTATTTTGCTTACTTATCTGAAGATTTATTATTCTAATTTAATGGTTATAGCATTAGTGTAGAAATGAGAGACAGTTTCTATTGTATTCTTTTCCGTACAATTGAATGTCGTAACCAGTATTGCAATTTTCTTAAAAATTTAAACAGATAATGAACAATTACTGAAAAATTCACTATTGCAAAAGTCGTTTTTGAGTTCATTCCATTTTTAGGCATGTTTTTAAATAGGGACTATTATTTTTATTATTGTGTCAATAAGTACATGTAAAAACAACAAAAATAAGTCCCAGAAGAACTCTCTACGATGATTTTTCACCACAGAATTTGTTTTTAAAAAAAGTCTGATTTTGACGGAAAAATATAAATATCTCAAAAACTTCTTGTTTTTTGTGTAATTAACAAATGTATGCTAATTTAAGGTATAAAAAGGCACGCTTTCACAAAGTTTGATTAAAATTGAATTATTGTTGCCACAACGAAAAATAAAAAACAGAAAATTCGTTTTGGCAGTGGCATTCGCATTTTTCTCGAAAATTTTGAGGTCATAGTAAAAAGTGACCCATATGAATGTTGTAGATTTTTTTATGATCTACAACTTAGTATAGGACGTTTTTGGATAAAACGTCAAGTTTCGCCGGAAAACGCAATAATATACTTTGCACCCGCTTTCCACCCTCCCAAATAAACACTATACCACCCCATGACCTGCATTTACTTTTTTTGCGTTCACTATGATCCCCTTTACCATTTCCAATGATAAAACTCCTGTCTACAATTAATACCGGTTTTGGCTTATAATCAGTTAATTTGCCTGCACTATTTGTGCTAAAATAGCACCAAAAACCGAACTGACCACTGCACGAGTCTCGATGAGCAGCTCGTTCATGGTCGACTTTCCGCGATCAACTATCACGTTTTCGTTGAGACGCAGTCCGTGTGAACTGTCCACGACCCACGACTGGTGGAATCACTTTAGCAGATGCACGACAGCAAGTACGAAAGTGTGATACATTCGTTTTCACGTCTCGTGGGAATGCACCTTTATGCTTACATGACGCTTTCGTGCTATTAAATTCAAACGGGAGAAACATAAAAGCGCGTTCGGATAACCCGGTATTTTACGGTGAGAGTGACGCGCTGCATAATAGGCGGACTAACGTCATACGGCGTTTATCTGCATATAAGAGAGAGACAGCCGACCCAAGTTATCTGAGCATTGCTCTCCCCATACCATACCCTGACAAACCGAACGCGCTCTAAGGCGGACTAACGAATGACATCACTGGAGACTGACCCAATTACAGAGCGTTTTCAATCACGTGATAGGACGTGAATAAAATTCAATTTTAATTTTGGTTTTTCATAGAAATAAAGCATTTTTTTTTGAAAAGTAATAACAAATAGTTTTCTTAAACTGTAATCTATTAGGATGACTATAATACATGCCATATTTTTAATACAGTCAAATACCCTATTGTTGGTAAATACAATCGCGTGGAATTTTCGAGAAAAGCTAAGAACCCTTGATCGCTTGTGAAGTTATGAGGCAGCATAAAACTTTACGGTCTTCCTTATTGTTTTTTCCTCGGCATGGTCGTGACAAAGGGTCTCTCGCATATTAAAATAATCGTCCATCAGCACTTAATAACTTTACGGACCACGTACATACACATATTATATATGCGCAGACAATGAGGATGGTTCGTTCCAGTTATCCTCATCACTTGCACGGACTTTACGATTGCCAATCGACACCAACGGTGGTGGTCATCTCCTTCCCCTTCTACCACCACTGTGGCAGCGTTATTAAAACTTGAAAGATTGCGTGTCCTCTCGGACGTCGAACGCGTGCCTTACGCCACACAAATCGTTGAAGAGGGAGGGGGTCGTGACCCCTCTTGAGCGTGCCCAAACGCTCTGACAGCTATCAGTCTCTCACGAAGTTTCCAACTCACGACCTGTGGAATGTTTACTTTACCGGCCAACTATCGAGATAATAATTCCTCAAAATACACCTCTCGACAAACAAGAGTTTTATTTTTCTTTTTTGACTTGAGGAGAGTGTTTTTTAGCTCTTGTAGCGTAAACCACGACCTGCGCTGGAATTGATCTTGAGTATCTCCTCCATTACCTTGCACGCAAGTTGAGGCATTGTTGCCCGTTTGCAGTTATGGGAATGTGGCTGTAAGGCCGAGCAGTGGAAAAAATGAGGACTCCGCTTTCGCTCTGGCACATACTGTCTGTTTAATTGGAACTTGGGTTATGATTATTTTGATTTATTGCTGTATTAGACAGAATCGATAGCTTGGGAAATTCCTTGGATCAGTACACTATTCTCGTCTTATATCTTTCATACACTGCTATACCACTCTCATCAACAATATGGGAAAAGATGTTGCAGATTTTTATTATCTTTTATCTACGACATATAATAAGTTTATTGCATACGTATCTATGACTATACAATCTTTACCATGATACATACCGATGATTATGATGATAGTAGCTTTGTATAATAATGACAGTTTGTTTGAATAATTACTTCAGTATTACGCCGAACTCTCATAATTATACGAAAGTACTGTCAAGTCCGTCATAACCTACGTAGATGACAGTGATTTGACAGTTTGCCTCGCCACCATTGACAAATACATATCAAATATTTGATATAAAATGGAATTTATGGGTCGTAGATAGAACGTCGTATTCGACTCACACACAACGGATATAAATCGCTCGCATATTTACACGCTCGCCTGCAACTCGCGTATACACTTCATGCTCGCGATTTATATCCTTAATTATGTGCTCCTCAAATAATATACTATTGGCTGGTATAGGTACAAACTAAATACTTATCTTAATAGTGGATAGATTTTTTGTGGCATAGTCCGAAGAAGACTCTTGCAAGGAATTATAACTAGAGGTTACAAGATTACTAACAAGTACGTAATCAATAATAACAGAATCAATGCAAACGCGATAGGTAACAATCTCAGTTTTTCCGGGCTTTTCAATACCAGTTGAAACAAGAAGGCGAGCTTAGGTCTCAAGGATTGTGTATATACCGTATCCGGTATACTAACTTGGACATAAATGGAAATGTATTTTTGTTATCAAATTTTCAGTATTTGTAGAAATTGTAGAAATTTGTAGAAATTGTGTAGAAATTTCAGAGGGCATTAGATATGAAATTGTAATCTCCTTCGTCGTTGCATGAACCAGGTGTACCTACGTTACACTAAAGTCATTTTCATCTTTTTGGCAGCACGCGCTATATGCAACGGATAAGGTGATTATAATTTCGTATTTAAAGATATGTAATATTGCCAAATACTTTTCTCAAATAGCTTTAAACATAAAAGTACTTTACTCTTCATTGTTTTCATAGTTTTAACAACCGGTACACGCATGCAAATACTTACATTGTAATATTTCCATTTTAGGTTTAAAACAATTCAGGCACTTTTATGAAGCATAACATTTTCTTAGACATTGATAATAAAAGTGTTAATTGTTATTAAAAGCACCCAGTAGATGCAATGGAGAAGGTGGTTATAATTGCGTATTTTATGTCGTATAATAGTTCTAAATAAAAGTTCTAAATAAAAGGTACCTACTTTACTATTAAGAGTTTTTCATAGTTTTGGTAACACCCGGTACATGCAAGCAAATCATTACATTCTAATATTTGCATTTTAGGTTTAAACGAACAAGAAGCTTTTATGAAGAATACAATTTTCTGAAAAATTGATAATAAATATTTTTCTTATGTGTCCAAGTTAGTGCCGGACACAGTATAATCTTGGTTTATGGTGTAACCTGGCATGGAAAACCCCGACAAATAAACAAACAGTGCAATTTAATAGTGCATTACATATATTTAAATACAGAGTGATCTAAAATGACGAAGGACAGGTTGAATTTCCCGCCACATTGAATTGTTGGTAATGGTTGCACATGACAGCTGTTATTTTTGTTCAGTGGCGTAGGTATTCTATCTTGTACAGGGTTTCATTCTCTGATTATGATTAGTATATAAAATTGAAACAATTAAGGTGTTGGAAATTTAGTTAGTCTTGGTTGGACATTAATAAAACGATAACAAGACAGCATATGTCAAAAGGTAAAAATAAATTTTCAAATATAATATAAAAATAATATAACAAATATTAAAATCCTCATCACATTATCATCTCTCATATCTTAAACCAAATAAAATAAATATAGTATTTATAACAAATTAAATCTCGAACATATCAATTGTTGTTGCAGAGGAACGTAACCCTTACTGACGAGTCCACTATGGTATCTGACAGCGATCATAACCTGTATCCTGCACGCGTACCATCTTAGTAACACTAAATACGTTCAAAACTGTGGCGGGAAATTCAAACTGTCCTTTGTCATTTTAGATCACCCGTTAGATATGTGCATTAAAAGAAATAATTTGATTGGTTTTGTGCCTTAGAATAAATAGCTTGTGCATTAAAATAATAAATATTGAGCATGAAATAAATATGATTATCTTACATAAAAAATGAGCAATATTTTATTCATATTGTGTCCTAAAAATGAGTTATGTATTAAATTACTAAATATAGAACAATGAATTTTCTGCACATCATAATTAACGCTTATCTGATTTTGACGATTCCTATGTTAATGGTAGCGCTCACTTTCTTGATGCACATTACATTCTGTCTAGGGCACACAATTTATTATTAATTATTTCTAGGCGCGTTATAATTTTCTCATAGTACAATTTACATTATGGAATGCACTTATAATATTTTCAAATCCAGATTTCTTTAAACTATTGGATATATATTTTTAACATGCACATTTATATTTTTATCGAGGTAACGATTATATGGCGCATTTATTTATTTAGGTGTACATTCAAACATATCCATCCACAATTACTTATTCTGATGCCCATTGATATAAATTTATTGCACATTTATTTTTCGTAATGCTCAAGGCATTTTTCGCATTGCTCATGTATTGGTCAAATATATTTTGTATTCGTTCAATATTTTATCAAATGCTTACAATAAATGCACGTTTTATTTTATATATTGCTCATATGATTTGTACTGATACACAAAGTTGGCCAGTTTCTTCAAAGACTATCTTACTTAAATGGACCGTCATCTGAAGGGTATGATTCATAATTTATCCTGAAAATAGCGGAATATCAACAAACGTATAATCGTGCTTGACGTTCGGCTCGTAGCTAATTTCACGGGCTACGCCATAAAAGAGAACGATATTTATGCATTTTGAAAGTGAAACCATAAAGCAGCTCGGTGCGTTACCTGTTATAGCCGTTTCGTGACAAATAAAGGCCACCAGATAGACGTCGCTAGAGTCTGGATTGCATGCTTGCGCGCGGTGGGCCGCGTTTTTCTCTAAAAACGGGCACTAATATGTCGCCGGTTCGTGATATATTATACGGGCATTTTACGTTTTACAGTATCGCTTTGATGTCGGGACTTCGCCGTGGTCGTAGTCAACAGTTCAAATGGACTGTTTATAAATATAGTGGAGGTATATGACAGTTAGTTAAGATACCGGCATAATGAACCTAATTTGACGTCAGTTTACCGTCGGTCTAATAATAATGATTATTATGTCAAAATAAAAACAAATTGTTCGATAAACATAATTTGTTCATTCCTACTACTGAAATAGTCAGTTTCTAACTTGGATACGGGAGCAGAAAGTGGTTATTTACCTCACTCAGTCATAGAATCAGCCATGACAATCAGCCCACTAGTTTTCAACGTTTCAATTCAGATTCTAAATGATACTTTTTTTTTATTTCACTGGTAGTAAATTATATGTGACCGCATCAGCCTTTTTAATATATCGTCTATAACAGAGGGGGCCAACCTGCGGCTCGCGAGCCACATGCGGCTCTTTGAAGGATTATTTGTGGCTCTCGATAAACTGATGGAGCTCCGGCAATGCTGGGTAAAAAAATCGGTCTTATTGGGCTTGTAAGAGATGATTCTCGAATTCCACAATTCGTACCGATTCACTGCATAATTCACCGAGAACATCTCGTTACAAACTATTTAAAATATCCTTATGTTATGAAAACAGTGTTACACATTGTAAATTACATTCGCACCAATGTAAAAAATCATCGACAATTCAAATTTCCTTGAAGAATTAAAGAACGAAGAACTTCCAAAAGACATTAATTTCTTTTGCATTGTTAGATGGTTATCTAGCTACAACGTATTAAATCGATTTGTAGATTTGTTTGATCCGATGACTGCATTTCTAAAAGAAAAGGAAATAACCTATTCAGAATTAGACGATATGGTTACAAGACTTAATGTTTTTGACAGACATCATGGAACATTTGCAAACATTGAATTTGCAATTGCAGGGGAAAGATAAAATAATATCTGACCTCTCAAAGTGTATATTTAATCTTCAAACTAAATTACAACTTTTTCAAAAGAACATTATAAATAAAACATTTTGTCTTTTTCCTCGAATTAAAAAAAATGTTCCAATATTAAACCAGAAAAACTCAACGAAGAAGGAATATTGACGGAATTCCAAAACAGATTTCAAGACTTGAAATATTTTAGATCGTCTCTTGAGTTTTTTTCTAAATCCATTTGAAATTTTCATAATGCAAGGTGAGTTTTCCATTTCCAATATAATTATGACCCAAAAAGCATCTGGAGAATTAGAATTAATAGAGATGCAAGAAGATCAAGCTCTACAGTTAAAATATAAGTCGACGCCGATTACTGAATTTTGGAAATTTGTACCAGAATCGAAGTATCCTGAATTAAAACAGGCTGCCTGTCGAATTATTTCAATATTCGGAACAAATAACTTATGAATCATTTTTTTCCACTTTAAAATTCGTAAAATCGAAACACCGATCAGCATTAACTAACCAGCATCTGAAAGAATTACTGAAAAGTGCTGTCACCAATTATTTATTCACCAAATTTTAAACAATTATCAAGAGGAGTAAAACGAATGTGCTTAATTTTTAATATTTAAATTCAATACACATATTTTGTACTTTTGTACTTTTATTTATATGTTTTCAATAAATATAATTTCCGTAAAAAAGAAATTTTAATACCTTTTTCCATACCTTTTAAAACGTATTTAATTGCGGCTCGCGAAAAATTTCAAACTTTGAAAAATGGCTCGGACTATTAAGGAGCTTGGCCACCCCTGGTCTATAACCTCCATATTTACTGATATAATGATGATGATTTATCATGTAATGTTATCAGTAGGTACTGTAAAATTAGCATAAATAAGGGAAATAAATCCAATACAGATGACCGTTTTGAGATCCGACGCAAAAAGTGTGGAACACTAAAAACCATCCCTAACATGCACGTTTGCGGTTTTGCGCATTTTACCGCAAAATGGTTGGTTACGATTTCGCAATTTAAGCATCTGTACAAAAATAATCCTTATAAATACTAGATATGAGCGGTATTTACCACTTTTTACTATATACCAACGGTAAGCAAAAGCGGCGAGGCCTCTTCGTTGAGTCAAATGCGGCTTCCATTAAAATTTTAGTTTTTGTCACAAACTGTATTCAGTTTTGAAGCATAACATCAACTGTTTGTTTACGATCTTGAAAAGAAAATATTATATAAGAAGTGTGAAATATAAGAACAAAAGTTGAACAGATAAATACAAAAAAATAAAGAATTAGGTACAAGCAAATTTCAAACAGGTTGAAAATTTGAAAAGTTTGAAACCTACATTTGAATATTTGGTGAACCCATTTATATGTGACATTATTAAAGATGGATTTCCAATTTCTAAAATAATACTGAAAAAACGGAGTTTGGAGTTATTAGAGATGAAAGTGGATCAGGCATTGCAAATGCTGCACAAAGCTACTTCTATGATTGCATTTTAGAAGCTCGTGCACGAATCAAAATATCCAAACTTAAATTATGGTGCTTGTCGTATATTTTCGTTTTTTGGTACAACATATTCCTGTGAACCTTTGTACTACACAATGAAGTTCGTGAAGTGGAAAAATCGTCCACAGTTTCTGCGAACAGCACATTTTACCCTAAATTTTAAAAATTTAACCAGAGATTAATTATCGTTGGCTGTTATTATACTTTGTATTAATGAATATGTTTTTATTAAATTTGATTTTTGTGATATTTCAATATTATTATTTAAATTTTGAAATAATTTTTTTCTAATTCATAATTTTATTTTTATGTGTTGTAATGTTCTTATTCGTGACTTGTGTACATTAACAAAAGAAAATTATCTACGTGTGGCTCTCTTTGGCATCATATGGGGTATATAGGGGCTTTTAGAGATTCCAGGCTATAGTAAAATTTGTGGACGCCATAGAATATTGAAACCCATCACTTTCCGCGTCGTATCCCAAAAGTGCAACTGCGCATTGGTATATTCCTTTTATCGTTCATTTATCGCCTAATTTCATTGTACATATTATTATATCTTTACTGCCACAACGGATTATGAGTCACTAGCAACAGGCGGACTACTAAAAGTTTTTATTTAAATAACATAGCTCCACTTAATACGAATGTCGAACACTAAATAATCAGCCACCTTTCCGTTGCTACCACCTATATGCATACTAGAGACAACAAAGACACCTGCCCCATTAAATAATTACGGTTCAATTAGATCCAATGCATTCATCTTGCGTTCGATTTTATAAATATACCGTCATAATACGTAACCAAAGCGTATCATTTTGATTTTACCGGCACCGCTTACAATTCCCATTATGCCAGCAGGGATGATAGATGACATCTGAGGTAATAATATATAGCCTTGTTGGTAACATTAACATGTGTTATTAGGTATGTTAATGCAACGGCTCGGTCCTGAGCACAGTGCTCCCTGCTCAGTATCTGCGAGCGAGAGCTCAATTATGTTGAGTGTGCGTTTAGGCCCCTTGCCATTTCAAAGCAAGGAGGACTGTTTAGGTGGGTAGAAATTGTTTTTGCCTACCAGCATTTGATTAGATTTATTGGTACCGCCGAGTGCATTGTATTTGTCTTCATTATAAACGGTAGCTATGAGATAATTACGTATTTACTTATGCCCTTCCTTGTTACTTCGATGAGTTTTAACAATATTAGATACAACATTAAGCCACAATAAAACAAAATGTAAAATAATTACAGAAACAGTACCTATCACATTTTGTTTTTCTGATTTTCTTGTATAGCATGTATATTTGTTTGTTCTAATAAAACTAATCTGCACAATACAATCCAGGTATTTACTTTGAGTAATACAACACATCCTGTAGTCCGCATAGTCATAAACTAAAACGTGACGATATTATTTAAAGTAATGCGTGGGCGCTTTGGCGCCTGCAGCTAAATTATATTTAGAAAAATGACAAGACACCATTAAAAGCACTACCAAACAAAACAGAACTTAGAACTCGTTATAGTTTAGTAAGGGAGATACAATTTACAAACGATTTAATCTTTGCGGAATTGTTATTTACGATACTCAATTATAATATCAATCTTCTTTGTCGCTGTAGATATTGTTAGTCGTCATTTGTTTGGACCGAAATCTGAATGTTATATTCATTCCATAGTTGTGTAAAACAAAAGCTAGATGAGATGGTACACAGGAACACACACAGAAAAGTGATCTTTCGAACGAAGAGAGAATTACTTGGCTGAAGTAGTTGGTAGGTTCGTATATACGCGAGAGATTATTGACTTCAACCAAGAAATTTTATTTCTTGGAATAATTACTAGATTTAAGAAAGTGGTTACTCTGGTGAAGTAAGTAAACAGTCTTCAATGAAGTGTATATTTTTATTCCCGGTAAATATTTTTAGCTACTTAATGTAAGAATTTTAAAGATTTGGCACAAATACGTTTTCTATTGCTAATTAACAAGATAGGTATGTTATATTTACTTACTCGTTCTAAACTGTTGCGTGCGTTACATCAAACTATTCTGTGTTGAAACGTTTATTGTACACTATAAATCACGATACACATCCTCAATAAATCACAAGGCACATCTCCTACGGGTACTTCGTTGTTGTTTTGCGTACTAGGTTAGGCTCCTTTACGGCGCCAGCACCACGCGCGGGCGCGCGAGTCTTGACAAAATCACGGTGCGCATATTTATTCCAGAGAAAGGGATTACTTGAAAGAAGTGAGAATCACTTCAGTTAAATAATTGGTGGGTTTTTATTCAGTAAACAATACTTACTTATATTAAATGTCTTATATTTTCTTGGATCAAGTAACTACGCACTTGGATGGATTTACTATTACTTCGTTTGAGAAATTAACATTTTTGGGACGAAAAATTCAATTACTTCTTTCAATACAATATTGGTTCTTATAAAGAAAGTATTTATTTGTTGACAACATTTATCTGAGAAATTATTTTACTTATATTTAGTATGTGGCATTTCTTGTATATACCTAACTTTCTACATCCAAGTAAATATGCATTTGAATCTAGTAAATAAATTCAAGAAATTATGTTTACTCGTTCCAAATAATCACTTTTCTGTGTGCATCTTATTAGACATATTTTGTAAATATAATACAATAAACCGTTTTCTTTTATTTATTTCGTTTGGTTATTATTTTGATGTTGAGGGAATAAAGACCATATACTTAGACAAGACCTATAATAATAATATATTTAGATATGCATTTGAAGTGCTAACCTCGATATTAGATCACGCCTAGAGATTTAGGATAAAAAGTCTTAGGATTTAGTCTTGATAGTAGCTGCGAGCAAAGCGTTCTAATGTACTCGAGCATATCATTAATGAGTCCGAACAGTTGATTGCTTTGCAAGCACCTATTATCAATGCTGCAGCTTGTTTGGCCTTAAACTTGGCACACCTTCATGAACAATACTTACTTTGAATTGTCTAAAGATTGGGACAAAATGAGTAATTAATTATAAACAGCAATATATATATATATATATATATATATATATATATATATATATATAAACTACCGCTGTCGGCTTTAGTATGATAAAATAGTTATATTAGTTCACGATCGCGGAACCTGTCATCCGCCGTGTTTTTGTTTGTGCGGTTATTGTGTGCATAATAATACGAAATGGCTGGCTAGAAAAGAAAAGTATTAACCATTCAAGACAAATGTGCGATCATTAATAGATTAGAAAATTGAGAAACAAATGTCGCTATATGCACGTCTTTTAACTTGGCACGGTCGTCAAAACGACAATTTGGAGAAATAAAGACAAAATAAAAGCCGCTTGTGATGAACATCTTGTAAAAGTAAAAAATTTCGTCAATCTACACTCGGCCGGCACAAACCTAGCTAATACAGAGAGCTATATAATCGGTTGTGAAAAATAAACGGCTACATAACAATGTAAAATAATTGATTATTTATTTGACTGATATTATTTGTTATACCACATACATACAATGTGTTCTTATTGTAAGAAGAGTTATTTTTGTTTGTTTATTTGTACGAGTATAAATACTAATTGGATGAATAAATCTGATTACTGTTAACATATTATGAATTTATTGTTTCATTTATAGTTCATGTAAAATAATTACAATTTTTAAAATTTTTCGATTTAAAATAAAAATTTAATTGCGTCCGGATTTAGCGTCCAGACGTTATATACGATTTTCACTGTATACGGTAAAATCGTTTAATACACGTTTTTGCTTAAATTTCCATATGACCGTAATACCCTATTGAAACCCGGTTGTTAAAATAAAACAACCTGTTTTAGATGCTAGACTTAATATGTAAAAATAATGAGTACAAAATTAAAAACATTACCATTTTAACCTGAAATAGATATCATTAATTAACATGCAAATGTTCTACACTTTAGAATCTATAATATAGTACATATTCTTGTATGGATACAGATTGCAATAAATATATCGTGGGCTTAAAGGTAAAAGTCGCTAACTAACATTTTGTTACATTTTCTTGAAACGCGAATTAATTGTAGTCAAATGCTTCTAAATGCGCATCTTGTACAAGGAGGCGATCAATAAGTGTTCTAAGTACTCGAAAATGCATTAATTATCCAGAAAATATCATTATATTTGTTGGTAATACATCTTAAAGTCAGATTTTCGTAATTATTTTAGATGTTAGTTAGTGACTTTTACCTTTAACCCGACGATATGTTATGCATGTGCTGCTTTTTCTGTGAGTTGAAATACAAATTTATATTTTTCCCCATAAGTGATCTTCTGGTACAGTACCTACTCTCCGTTCAATTGTCGTCGGCCATTTTAAAGATTGCTTTTCTGTTTAATTTTGTTCCTAAAATAAAAATAAAAATATTAAGTAATCACTTACAGGGAATTTTATGTGTTTTCTTTTTAAATTAATAAAATATGACGACATAATGGTGTTAATGGCTTTTACCATTAACAGGCCCATATTTTTATAGCATAAGTATATTGATTTTGTCCACAAAACCCAAAACCGGTTTTTATCTGCTTTTTAGACATTTGGATGGGTGGTTAGAAAATCACTAGAATTCTGGTCTTGCTGTGCAGGGCAGCAACGAAAGCACTATCCAACATCAGAAATGAATCCTGGCTGTATCTGAGTCAACATGGAGATGGAATCTGGAGAAACAATCACCGGACATGATATTTAGGCTCATTAAGAAGCTATTCCAAATTTTCTTACCATTTATCGACATTTTCCCATTTTTTCGAAAAACGTATGGTGTTAAAATCCGAGTTCTCTTGAAAATCCACAAGTTTCTTCTACTATCACTAATGCAGCCGTAAATTCACTTATAGAGGATTTAGTAGAGGGGTAGAAGAGGTAAATAGCATGTTTGTAATCGACCCTTCTAGACCATCCAACAACGCATTTGCCAAGTATAACCAGATATATTGTATATTATGGCGACCAATAAGTTATTTTGGTCCGCATTAAAAGTGCATGTATTGTGTTAGATTTTTAAGTGCTGTCTTTTTTTTTATTTAATTGACACTTTAGTAACTAGAAGATGCCCAACAACAACCTTATTCTGAACTGTATTCCACTTTATACCCACAAACGCGAAAATTCCACAACTTGCTCGTTCTAATGTATGGACCGTCCGTTGGCACGGGAAACAAACCAAATAAAAAACAACTCAGCAATTAACGTATATCGGACCATAGTAAAGTTATCACGTGATACGCGTATAACATAAATGCTCATTCCGTGTGAGTCCACTATTTGTAATGGGGAATTTATCGACTCTCCCAAGATCGGTAATAAATACATTCAATAATTGGTACGCTAATTAGGCCAACCCGTCGTCTATTCGTTTCTCTCGCATTTTTCAGCATTTTTCCCTTAGCTGCGGTGCGGCCACCACCGTTAACGGTGGAGAATCTACCGCAATTAGCTGATACGGTTCGTTAGAGCCAATAATAGGATCACTTGTACTTTCAACGAAACTGTCAACAGAATAAATTATATATGAACCTGTTTCACTCCCTATGAGCCCGTGTCTGATATTTATGGGGAATGGAATATGCAAGTCACAAGTCAGATGAGAAAACGGTAGCTGGTTTTATGGAGATAAGGAGGGATTGAGCATGTGTGGACGCATTGAAGCTGTCCATATTGTATATTATTTAGTTCGGCAGTAAGGACTATCATAACAGAAGAGTAAGAAGTAAGAAGTTAAGCGCGATGCATATAAAGAAAATAAAATGTTAATTTCGTTGCTTGTTTTGCTCATCATGCACGGTTTATTCTCATTAAATATTCCACTCAATTTCTGTATTCGTCAAAAGTGACTAATTTTCCAAGATAAATGTTGATCTTTTTCTTTTTGAGTTTAGTTTTACTGGTTGGTTAGATTATTACATTACTCCAACCTTTCAGGTCCAGTTCTTTAATACACCTCAGTCTCTTGTCGGATGATTGATCCCTAAGGTCCTGTAACTTCGTTTTTTTGCTCTGCCGAAAATTATGACCGTGATGCCATCAGCTACTGGATAGAAACAGATAACATGCTTCATTAGCTGATGATGACGCCTGACTCGTCAGTGTCACGTGAATACGACGGTTAGTATTTTATTGCCCGATCATCATATTTATGACTTTCTCCTCCTACTTCATTTTAGACATGTACATGAGTTGTATTTACTCGTACTTTATCTTAATTCGTCTTCTTCCAAACGGTGATATATCTGTGTGAGTGTGTAATCTACGAATAATCTGGTAGTTGCAGTACTTGAAAGTCCTGTACTTTTCCCATGCTGATAAATTTTCTTATGTTTTTTTTTTGCCTGAATCTCCACAACATTAATTTTAAATAAAGTCATACATATCCGTTGAGGATCGGCTAGTTGTGATGCAGTCTGGCGTTCGTTTATCTCTTCTAAAGGTCTGGACGCATCTGGTAATCAAGTTGCTCCTTGTATATATCCATTTTGTAACCGATTCCATATTACATCACAGTGAGTTTTTCGCTGTGACCACCGGCAAGCAGGGAAGGACTGTACTCGGGACATTCGCAATTATAATTGGCGCATTAATATTAATCGGCTCTGTTATTGGCTGTTACATTTTCAAAGAGCGTTTTTCTGCCTTGACGGTCAACTGGTTGTTGACGAATGGAAGCCGTACGGGCATTTTTTTTGTATTGGTATATCGGTATTATACGGAATGGAGATCCAGCTTGATATATGTAACATTGTGGATGGGTCGATTTCTCCTGGTTTGTCGTAATAAACTTTGATACTCCTTAACTTTTGACTGATAGATTATCGTTAAATGGAAACTATGTGTTCTTCCTTGTATATAATTTATCAGCATTTGCTACCAGTTTCGGCTTGAATCAAGCCATCTCCACGCAAACAGGTTACAATAGCTACAAGAGGTTGGTAAACTTAAATAACAGTAAAAAGGTAAAAATTTAATAAGAAGACATAAGTATATAAAAAACATTATTTCCAGTTCGATGGTGCTCCTGTGTAAGAGAGTTTTGGGGGTTTGTTTACAAATTTGTGCCCCCTGTTGAGGAGTTGTCACGTTTGTGTTTTGTAGTTTATCTTACCTTTTCTCAGCGCTGTGTAGTTCGTTCCTAAGGATCTGAGTTTTTGTTCTTTTTGGTTAGAGAAAGGTTTAGCCATTCGAATCTGAAGTTTGGTGATTGTCGGAAGGTATTGGATCTCTGTAGTATCATTTATAGATTAAGCCGAGAATTGGAGTTCCATTGCTATCATTAACAAAAACGGAAGGATACAACAACGTGACCAGATACTTATAATGAGGGTTTGCAGATGTACCTAAACTCATAGCAACTAGACCGAGACAAAGGTCAAATGAAAGACGGGAAGTGATTGATAAAGTGATATGTGGACACTAGGTGTCAGGAACTGAAAGATACCTAGGACTGCGACGAAAATACACATTTTGCACTACAAAGCTTAACCAAGAAAACACAGAGTTTAGTGATTATTGTAAACCACTTTCCCATCACTGGTCTTCAGTAATTAAATCAACTCAATAAACAACACAATTAAGCTTCCCATAAAGAGTTTTAACAACAACAATATGGAAATTATCGAGTCCGAACTGGGTGAAAAGTGGAGCGACCAGGTGCGAGAACAATATTGTGAGAAGAGCAGCGAGCAGCATTATGTCCGTGTGTGAGATGGTATGAGGTGTAATCTCTCCGTTCGCTGCCGGTCTGTCAGGGTTTATTTTTGAAACTGGACAGTAGCTCCGGCGTCTAGTTTTGAGCGTGCTGTGGCCCCGATTCACCTTGCACGAGAGCAAGTGAAAACTGTAACGCGCAGACAGCGTAAATGTATGCATGGCCACCAGACCATTGAGATATGGGCCAGATAACCAACGGTCACCAGCCAGAGGTAATCGAGAAATTTGATTACTCCCGATTGTTCGAAGACTTCTGATGAACATTTCTTCTATTTTTATGAAGGAAAATTATCGACACAAGTAATTCATAGTTAAAATACATCTTTCTTACATATCTTGATCATATAAATGGTCGCATGAGACTGAGAAGCTTGAAGAATGTATTTGTAGATCATTCAGATCAAACAAATAATACATGTTTGAATATAGAAATTGTAGGTATTAAATTGTGCTGATGACAGTATTGATTTATTGATCCCAGAATCTGAATTTCAAAAAGCCGCACGATTAATTACTTAGGACTTATGGACTGGTGAAAATTATGTTTTGTGCGTAATTGAGACATTCCAACGTCTGATACATATTCAAAAAAATATGTAATAAATATAATTTTCTATCAATATTGTTGTTTTATTAAGAATAAATTGTAGGAAACCGTCATAAAAAATTGAGGCTATAGCAGTAATGTATAAGGTTTTTTTTTTCAAATTTTACCGATAATAAGAGATTATAAGGGTGAAGTCCTCCAATAGACCAAGAGCTAGTGAACAATTTATTTTGCCGACCTTATACCGTTTCAAATTTTGCAGTAATACACCTTGTATCTGTACAAACTAAAAAAATACCCCAAAACGTGCACGGTTCGTATCTTTTCGCGTTTTACCGCAAAACGGTCATGCTAAACATTCTTTTTAGCAAATAAATATATTTTTGCCTCTCGCCAAGCAAATATTTATTTGAGGTAACAAAAATTTCTATATGTGTGGTTAATCCTTATAAAATACTGCACCAATAAGGTATGTACCACTTTTGCTTAAATTCAGTGGTTTTTCACACTGGGGCAGAACGAATGCGAGATGACACGAAGGGGTCGTGTGGCACGGAAGGGGTTATTTGCGACAACACTCTATTGGAAACGTATTCTGTGGTTTGTGGGCTACTTTTCATTTGCTGGCAGTAGAGTGCGCGCGTTAATGACTTTGGCGGCCGTTGGACATACTGCTACTCTAACGGCTAACCTATACATTTTCGGTTACGCTTCGCGTGCTATTAGAGCTGTTTGAAGAATAATAATCAACTGATTACGAGTAAAGCACGGGTAGCTACCAATTTGACAGATTATTTCATGACTATCTCAACACACAGTATGATGTGTATGAAACGTAACAGATGCATTGCATCGACCAGAAATATTCAATATATTACCATTGAAACGCAAAGCTGCTCCTGGCAGAATGAAAAGCACACTACCGGCAGGAAATGAGTAAAGTAGCCCACAGTCCGCAGAATACAAACGTTTCAAAAAGAGTGGTGTCGCAAATAACCACACCGACCCCTTGGTGTCTTCTCGCGTTCATACTGCCCCAGTGGAATGTACATTTTTTTCTGCAGAATTTTGTACAGGTTCTAAAATTATGGAATAATTTTGTGAAGGTACATACATAAATTTTGAAATCGTGACCACTTTGCGTTAAAACGCAAAAGAACCGCGAACTAGCTCTTAGTCTATAAGGAATATCTGTTACGGATTCTTGTTATTGATAGTTATTATGAATTTAAATTATCAGTTAACCTTGTATCGATGTTACATTCCATCGATTTAAGCATTAATCTGCTGGCTGTTTAGTAATTTCCACTATGCTGAAATCTCCCCATCGATAGCATGTAAACTAATCATTTTTTTTGCGAATATCACACGAAATCAGCCGGATGTCTAAAATATTTATTATTATTATTGTACACATTATGTACTTACATATCATTGTGTAAGTATGTATATGTCTAAAATGGATATGAAATCATGTTTTTTTAGTTAGAAAAAATGTTAGATCAAAACACTTTAATACCAATTAAGAGTGAATAATTTCTTTGCATAGGTACCCAGTACTTGTTTTTTCTGGATAAGGATAAAAAATTAACTTTCAAGTCCCATTTACATCCATTGGAGTGCTAATCTATTGTTATCTATCAAATTTGCGAAGAGTGTTATACATTATCCAGTAAATAATTAAATTTTCTTACTATTTATTTTGCTACAAAATAATATTTGTGTTAACGTTAACATTGTGTTAAAGAAAATAACAGTTGCGATACCGTCTAGCTTTACGAGAGCAAGCAGCAGTATGTGAAAACAATACAACGCGTTTCTCAACGGTTTGCTGGTTAGAGGCAGCAGTTTTTCATCTTGACCTCGGTAGATGAAGATCGGATAGTGGCTTGTAATTGATGGGATCAGTGGGTTACTTATGAACTGTTTATTTAAATCGTACGCCTGAGAACAGTGTTTCCCGCCGCTCTTGGTCTTATTCCGGAATGTATTTATTTCCCATTGTTACCTAAGCATTATTATTATAGTTATACTTAGTGGAAATGTTTTAGTCTCGATTTATTGATAACAACGGCTGAATAAAGAAATATACTATGTTGTAACTGTTATTTGCAGAAATAACACTTACTATATGCTTATTTTATAAGTTCTATTTGGAACTTCACATTCTTTTATTCACAGACTTAGCACATTGGTGTGGAATCGATATATTATCTCACTGTGTAGATTGTGCAGAATGTTGTCAGAAAGAGAGTACCTAACTATGGAGGGAATGTTTCTTCATCACAGGCCGGATTTATTACGTGAAATATTACGTGGGTCCTTTTGAAAAATGCGACTTTAAGATCGTTAATTACGGGGGCCCGCCGTAAGTGTCACTGTGTCGCTGCATTTGCGGCGTCCGCAGACAAATGACTGCCGGAATAATTTATCTCCTCCCTTCTGCCGCTTCTGCTTCTATACCTACTTCGCTACCAGGTTCAGCTTATTTTTGGGACGCGTTGTTCCCCGCCACCCCAAGCCAGGCTTGCGCGACAGCAAAATCGAGTCACCGCTGCCTGTCACTGCCAACCGAGATCATATCCGGTCGTCGAAAACGATTTACGCGGCGGCCGGGTAATTATGAGGTGCGGGTCGTATTTCATTTGTCTCGTATTACCCCTCGTTTGATCTTCGAATGTCGCGAACGTTTTTATCCCGCGTGAAAAAATGCGACTATTCAATTGTTTGACACATGGAGATTATTACCAATATTAGATGTGTAACTAACATATCTATTTAGATGTGCTGTACCCATATGTGTCTTTTGAATTACGCGAATTAATTAATTATCGAAAATATACTTTATTCAACTTTGAACATAGGTCGATATTCAGATTTAAATTGTCAAATTATGTGAACTGCACATGAGAATAGAGTAAATTAAAAAATATTTCTTTTAAACCTTTTATCAATTGTATCACTTCCACCCGTTTTGTCACTTTCATTCCTTTATCTGTTTTGTCCATTTTATACCTTATTTCTTTTATCCTTTCCCGTCCTTTTCGTCCTTTCGCTCTTTTAGCCCTTCTCGTCTTTTTTTATTTATTTTATCCGTTTTATTATTTTTCTCCGTTTCTAATTTTTTATCTTTTTTGTTCACCCCCTTTGTCCCTGTTATCCTTTACATTCCTATGCCTTATTCCCTTTTAGCTGTTTTGTCCCATTTCGTTTCGGCCGTTCCTTTTCACGTCTTGGCCCTTTTTCCAATTTTGTCCTTACCCTTATCCATTTTGTTCTTTTCGTCCTTTTTGCCGTCCTGGTCCTTAAGGTTTTCAATATTTCAGCATATTCCGTCGTTTCCTTACTTTCCGTCCGTTCCTGGTCTTTCTGATGCTTGTGGTCCATGTTGACCATTTGTAATTTTCGTCATTTTTGCAGTTCTGGTCATTTTCGTCATTTTTTGCGTCTTCGTCTTTTTCCTATTCTGATTCCTTGCGTATTTTCTCCTTTTTCGTATTTTTCACCCATTTCGCCATTGTCGTCCTTTTCGTTCTCCTTAGCAAAGGGGACATCTCCCTTTATCTCTTTAATAAAGGCCAAAAAAAATTTAATGTAAGATTATAAAATAGATCTTCCTGTATAATCTTGCTTTATAATAAATACTATAATAGGCCCCACTCGTATGTTCAGAGTTAAAAAAAATGCAGTATGTCTTTCAATGAAAATGTTATTTCTGTTTCGTACCCATTCAGTATATTATATTTGTATAAAACAGATCTGGAAACCTTTATTATAAATAAAAAATAAACATTTTCTTAAGGAGAGCTACGAAATAACTGAAATTTCAATACTACGAAGATTTTCCTCGCTGAATCATTTATAAAATCAGTAATACCTTCTGGGTTATGCCGTGTTTGTTGATAATTTCTGGTGATAGTTTCACTAACCATAATGTTAGCCTCTTCAGAAAAAAAAACGCACGGGCAATCTCATTGCTCATTCTTCACTTATTCACCCCACTCACCCCTTCGTGGATTTGCATACTTCGCAAAATCGAAACCCAATTGAAAGATCAATCGAAAGACTGGCTAAGCAGGTCAACAATCTGCAATTTTTCCGTTGTTGTGTTAGAATAGCTGTTAGCTCTCTAAACAATCATGGCATCACATCTTCACCTAAAGCGGAAGTATTAAAAAATACAAAGTTGAAAATTAGGTGTCATTAGAAACGCTAAAGTTGTAATAATTTAATAACTCCTAACCTCTTGAACACGAATGAATAAAATCATACATCTAATCGTGACTACGATCAGTGGTTTTCTCCTTTTTTCTCGCATTCCCGGCCCCCTCTAGATAATTTTATAATAATACGAAACGGGGGAATAATAGTTTTGTGACCGTGGAAAGATATATCCATGTAGAGAGACCGGGCAATAACCGTGCACCAAGTAATAGATAAGCATCTAGGCAAGGGAACAGCACCGCCAACGGTTAGAATTATCAAATTAATGATACTAATTGGCCAGTTTTTCGAGTGGAGTCCTTAGAAGAAAACCGACCTGCTCGAAGCGCGTCAACAATGCGTAAACTCGTAACCAAAATGTGGTGTTAATGGCGAAATTACTATTATTAAAAACGTGGCGAATTGTTATACCGTACCTATTTTGAATTCGTCTGTCCTGTTTTATAGATTTTCAAAGTAATAATCTAGATTCTACAGCAACGTTTCTCAACCTTTGGGTCGAGACCTAATTTGACCTTATTTTATGGTCTTTTTGGGTAAATAAAACAAAAAATAGATATTTTTATGACAGAAATGGAAAACTTTTTGTACATATCCAGGTAACAAAAATATTGGATATCCTAATAAATAAAGAAATTAGTAAGTAGGTAGCCGAAAATCAAGGCAAGAAAATAGTTTTACCTAAAATTTATCATCAATCAAAAATATTATATGTATCCACATTTATAACGAATTCACTTTTATTTCTACCGCGGACCGGCAGAAAATCTGTATGGACAAATTCAACAAAGATTTCTCTCATTGGGTGCAGCGGGCGCTGCGGTCGAACCATTACAAACACAATTTGATTATATCTGTTTGAACCACTTTATACACTATAGACAACTGCGACTTCCAGTTACCTACCCTCTGTGAGGCTGATAGAGTTGCGGTTGCTAGGAGACGTTGCCGTCGTGCACCCGGCCAATTACTTACGTTTTCGGTAGCGGCTCTCTGCTGTGTTAATATAGAAACCTGTATCCTAGTCGCACAGTTTGTATGTAACTTTTAGGTCTAGGTTTTATACCCCCACATTTACTGTGGTAGGGTATATTGAGTTTGTCACATTTCAACACCCTTAAGGAAGCATGGCAGGTATAGACTATATATATATATATATATCAGCATTGGAAACTGAATAGCTATGTCTGTCTGTCTGTCCGTCTGTGGACACGATAACTACCGTAATTTTGAAGTAATTTATTTGAAATTTGGTATGCACGCTTATCTCTTAAAAAGTAGGGACTAGTTCGTGATAGGGCAAAATCGGTTCACTCAATTTTTTTTTTATATATTTTTCGGTGCGTGGTATTTTAACCTAAGCCCGGCTGAAGATAATTTTCTTACTAGCTTTTTAATTTTTATGACGTGTGTACTTACGGCTTATGACGTTTTTGCTTTACGATATTTAAAAATCGTCAAGTGGGATGTCCTATGACTGACCTGTGCTTGCTTCGCTAAACAAAAATAATCTTCAGGAGATAATCCTATCTCTCCCGATTCAACTTCAATCTAATATTAGATAATCTCCAAGATTTTACCTTTTTTGCTATGTATTCTTTGCCCCTTTTTATTAATTCTACGGAAGGTGTTGCAGCGAATATGCAGAGGTGTTGTTGACCTCGGTCTGTCGTATTGGCACAGATTAACAGGTAAACCGATTAAAATCGGAGCAGTCGGCGGCGTGTGGAAGCCATGGTCCTCAGAGCTACATGTCCTCAACTTATAAACCACTCACTCGCTCAGTTCGAAAGCCGCGCACCAGTCATGAGGCCTTCAAGTGATGAGAACGAACCCACACACACTTTGATACTTCTATACGGGCCGTCAACTCGCTAACTTACAACTTCTTTACGTCTGCCTGTTTGCGATGGGGATTATTTCTTCTTCTCCGCACTGAGTTACATCTGCAACTTAACATCTGCATACGCTCTTGTACAGGACTGACCACAATTCTCTTCGACTGATCTCCATTCTTGATGTTCAATAATAACATTAAAGTTTTAAATGAATTAATTAATAAGAACTTAAGGTTATAAGTAAAATTTTAGTTAGTTGATGTTTTTTTAGTTCATATTGTCACATATAATATAAACATGTGAGTGAATTACTATAAAAATCAAAGTATGGAATAAAAGCCTCTTGGAACTTTGCAGAAATTGTGTATTTATGTGCTACAAATAATTTCGGCAAAGTTCCAAGAGGCTTTTATTCCATACTTTGATTGACTTCACTTTGCATTATGGACCAACTTGAATTAGTATAAAACACCGAACAGTCATCAAATCACGTGTGTATTTTGCTAGCCCCACCAGGCTACTACGTTACTGCTACGGATTGTTGGTCCACGGATTCTGGAGATTTATTTGTGAGTAATGGATAAACAAATACTGCTGAAAAAGATGAGAAAATTAATGAAGTGTAGGTTCTAATATAAAATGTGTATTGTAATATGTAGGGAAATATACTAAACTTTGTTAAGATTCATAGAATTAATGGTCAATCTTATCAAAATCGAAAATCAATATGTCACAGATTCAATTATGCTCTTATAGAACGACAAAGTAAATTACCCAGAAAGATAACAAATTGTAATTTAAGTTGTTTTCTACAATTCGACGATAGTGCTAGCCTCCAATGACTTAGGCACAAAGTTTCTTTTCCGGTGCTTACGCGTGCATGCCTCTGTTATAAACAATCTGTGTGTAGTGAATGAGCCTTATTGATAACGATGCAAATGAATTATTCTTATCTTTTATCTTCGGGCGATTGTTACTCTACGCTTGGGAAAAAGGCTTTATTTATAGGCTCTTTGTGTGAATTATACGCTACTGGTTATAAATATATTGTGTATATGTTTACTTTATCGCAGTTTATTGTCTGGAGTCCATAACCTTTGCTTTCAATTAACAAAATATTGAGAAGTATGGCTTAGTATGGATTGGAAGGCTGCGTTTGTGGATGTATTGAAGGGAATGTCTTAACGGACTGTCCCAGAACGTAACTATAGAAAACTATCGAAACGAACAAAAGACGAGTAGAAAAAGAAACAAGAATTCCCAGAGAAAGCACCACCAAAGAATAAACCGCAACAAAGCATCATTCTTTTTATTCCGACCACCATGCTATGTTTCATATTTAACATACGATGCTCATAACAAACCGCCGAATCTAGAGCAGGTGTGTACCTCGCTCACACTCGACTTATAATTAATTTGAGACCAAATCGATTCACATCTGCCCAGTTGATTGCATAACAGAAATTTTTCCAATTCCACTCGAGGCTTCTATTGCTTTATCAAGATCTCCGAACAAACGGAAACACGAAAATCGTCCACCTTGTAGCTACCAGAATGTACATAATTGCAAGCATATGATGGCATGTGGTACAAAAACGGACAAGGTCGCTGGTATGCTGAAACTGCTCGCCTTTTTGCCGGAAGATTCCACGACAATTGGAACGAGCGCAGCTCGTTACAGGGAAATATTTTGCACATAACCTACACACAGGTCGCACATAACCTCGATATATTCATCGCTAACGAAGTTTTTGCTGGACATGCTTGTGCTATCTGGTTGACCTGTTTGTTTATACCGATTTGAAGACATTTCACCTTGTTAACTGCAACTAGAATGACGTGTATGTTAACAAAAACAAAATGTTCTTATAAAAACAAAAAGTATAGATAGGCGTACCATAATTGTAAAATTCCAAACCAGGACAAAAATAAGTTTTGAATTTATTGAAAGTATAACTCAGTTCCATTACAGCACATTTTTATGCCAAGATTGCACTGTGTTACTGCACACAGAAAACACCTATAAGATTACTTTTAACTTTAATATCAAAATTCACACTTTTGTTTATTTTTGTTCGATAAGTGCATTTTTTCAACACAATGTATATCATTTTGTCTAATGTCAAGATTTTATAGATACATTGAACATTTTTTACGTATTTAGTCGCCAATTGGTTCGACAGTTTAATTTTTTAAAATTTGACAACATTTATAAACATGCTTCATGCTTGTCTTTAAAAAGTTCAGGCTTATTGCGTTTTGTCCACGTTTTTTTGGGATTTTCTGGGCACTGCCTGTAGCATCATAAAAACATACTCCGATAATGACGTTCCGTACTTCAAGACGAAAGATTTTGTGGTTAACCCCCGCACACAAAACTCCCGCTTGTGGTTTTGTTATCCTAGACCGAAAGAAAGCAGGATGTTAGTTTGGTCGGTATGATAATGTCCATGCATCCGTATTCGTCCACATAATTTATTACTTAGTTTTCATAAACCATGTAAGTAATGTGTAACGACAGTGAGCATTTGCGGGTGATTATATGCTGGACGTGTCAACTCTGGCTGAAAATAAGTAATCAAAATGTCAAAAAAATACCTTACTGGAATCACAATGTTGTGATATGAGTTTTCCACACATAAATAAAATCTAGATTAGTACTATCGAAATATTTATGTTATTCCATTTCAGAATGAAATTATGTCGTTAAGTTAAAGTTTCATTCACTTTCATTTCACCATTCTTCTTTCAGTTGAGTGTACAGTAGCTCTTTTGGTGTGTTCGATATCAGAAGAGCAAGCAAGGTCGGTCGAAATGTCGATAACGTACGAGACAGTAGCAGAAAACGACTACTTTATCGCCTCCTCGTTCAAACAGAGTGTCTGTTTTGTTGACGTCTAAGTCCCTATTCAAATCCACTACTAGTCTAGAGCAAACATCCTCTTATATACTGGCACGTAACGAAGAATAGGGGACACGCTGTAAGCTGTATGTGTCAATATTTATCGTTTTGTACTACACGATAATCTAAACGATCCCTAAGTGTACACTAGATATCCTAAGCTAAATCGGATATACTAGAAAAAAATTACACATTATAAATCCGTTGGATGAATACTTACAGAAAAATAAGCGATGCTAGTAAAATAGTACAATGCAGTTTTGTCCTTCTTCATTTATATTTTAATATTTTGACAGCGGACAATTGAAAATCAATAAAATATATTTTAGTCTAATATTATTGGAAGTAACTATAAATATAAAAGAAAACATTTTATACGATAGTTAAATTATTACGATGGGGACAAACGAAGGGAATATTATCAACACCTGGTTTGAATCGGAAGTTAGCATATTGGTACCAACCTTAGAAACTTGAAGTAGGTCGAATAAGGTATAATAAGATTCATTATAGCTTTTACGACCAAATATTCCTACTTAAAATTATGGAATACATTCATTAAATGTTATTTAAACAAAGCCTCGGGTACGTCCATTTTATTTGAGCAAAATAAACATTTTAATATCCAACCATTAATTATGTTCGACTTTGATGTCATCAATATATTTTTTTTTATATGCTTCTATTCTTCTTGTTGATATTGATACAAAATTGTATACTACCATTAAGACAATAAAAGGGTCTATAGTAATAGATAAAAAAAGAATAGTGTTGTTATTGCTAATACTCCATCTAAAAATTGCATTAAATATACTTAGTAATTTTACATATATCGGTAATTGGTAAACTTGGTATGAATAACTCAGGGAAACGCAAAATAGCATGGTTATATTTGTTGACCAACTAATAATGGTAACATTTTTATAACGTGAGTTTTATAACTATGAGTTTTAGTCTGGTGGAAACGCTTGAAGACTAACGATTCATTAATAACCGGGTGACAGTTTTATAGGTTATGTCGCAGGTAGCCATCCGGTAGCCTACTATGATGGCTGGAAAGTTCGCATTCTTGCATGCAAAGCACCCCGCGATGCAACAGCGGGCCGCGAAGATTAACACCGCGAGAAAAATACATATAATTTAATAGTTAATATATATATAAAAGCTAACTCTTCACTTTAATGCTATATTTCGGAACTTATTTGAACCTTCTTCAGGCAAAACTACAAGTAAGAATAACAACAATACAGTCAACACAAAAATAAAATTACTGACAAGTATGAGTTGCATGAGACCAACTAAATTGAGAAACCTTAACATCATCATCAAATCAACAATACAAGACATGTTTACATTGAAGAATACAGGTAACAGGCGGGCGTATACATACAACTGATACTGCCAAACCCCAGAAAACTAGAGAATTATTTGTATTATTACTACTGCCGTTGGATTTGTCACTATCAATAGCAATTACATAGGAATAAATGCTACTTAGACCATCTACATCATTCCTAAAGTTGACAATGTTGTTCCTTAAATTTATGTGATACATTTCTAAAAACCGTCTGTTGTTATAGTCTTGATCGTAATCTATTATTTCAACGTTATCAAAATTAAAAGTATGGTCGTTGTTGATAGAATGTAAAGCAAGAGCACATCTGATTTTTCAAGTGCGAACGTCACTTTTGTGTAAAGACATACGATTTTTGATCCATTGGGAAGTGACTCCAATGTAAGTGCCATCACAATTATTACAATTAACCCTTCCGAGTTGGTATATTTTATTGTACAGGAAAACTGGAATTTAATTGAGGCAAACTGCAGCTTTGCCCTGAAAGCTGATGTTTTGAAATTTATATTTGAAAATAACGACTTTAGCTTTGATAGTGGGATATACCTGCAAAAGTTTGGAACCCCAATGGGATGTCCGATCAGCCAGATCCTGGTTGTGATGGTGATGGACTTTGTTCTGGATGGTGTAATACCGCAACTTGATTTCCCCCTTCCATTTTTGTACATTTGTTTACATTTGTTTACATTTGTTTACATTTGTAGATGAATTGCTCATGTGTGTTCCGCATGAGAGAGTAGATAACATCTTGACCACTTTTAATGACTTTAACAGTCATCTAGAATTTACCATTGAGGTTGAAGAGAATAACAGTATTCCATTTCTTGACTGTAAGCTTATCCGTTCTGACAGTGGTAGATTATTGACTGACTTTACAAAACCCACCTAATAGGTGGGTTTTAATTTTGATGGCACTTACATTGGAGTCACTTCCCAATGGATCAAAAATCGTATGTCTTTACACAAAAGTGACGTTCGCACTGGAAAAATCAGATGTGCTCTTGCTTTACCTTCTATCAACAACGACCATACTTTTAATTTTGATAACGTTGAAATAATAGATTACGATCAAGACTATAACAACAGACGGTTTTTAGAAATGTATCACATAAATTTAAGCAACAACACTGTCAACTTTAATACAAATAATTCTCTAGTTTTCTGAGGTTTGGCACTATCAGTTGTGTGTATGCGCGCGCCTGTTACCTGTATTCTTCAATATCAACATGTCCTGTTCGTGTCAAACGTGTCCGTCAGATTTTACGTTTTTGATTTATATTTTAAAGTGTCTTAGTGCCCGACTTATGCGTTACTGTTGATTGGATGAAGATGTTAAGGTTTCTCAATTTAGTTGGTCTCATGTAACCCATGCTTGTAAGTAAGTTTATATTTGTGTTTTTTTGAGTATTGAGTCTATTGTTATTATTCTTACTTGTAGTTTTGCCTCAAGAACTAACAAATAAGTTCCAAAATATAGCATTAAAGTGAAGAGTTAGCTTTTATATATATATTAACTATTAAATTATATGTATTTTTCTCGCGGTGTTAATCTTCGCGGCCCGCTGTTGCATCGCGGGGTGCTTTGCATGCAAGAATGCGAACTTTCCAGCCATCATAGTAGGCTACCTATATATATATATATATATATATATATATATATATATATATATATATATATATATATAGGAGAAAGGTATTTGTCGGGCAATTCCGTCATACGAAGATCGAAGAAGCAACCGTATACACGTGTTTCGGACTATTAGTCCTCATCAGTACGGTATAGCCAAGGAGCAAGATGGACACTCAATGGAAAAACACTCAAATGGTTCCCTACAGGGGGTGACCAATGTCGCCAATTTGGTGCTTCAGTCCCAACATCTTCAGGATTCGAAGACAAGAAGTGACGTCGCGCCGGAGGTGACTGGTACACCCCAGGTACACCATAGCCCAACAAATACCTTTCTCCTTTATATCTTACCGTCGATTAACCAGCTTTCCTATATATATATATATATATATATACTACCATATATATAGATATATGTATATATACTAGAATATACAAACAGGAATATACTAGTATCACCGGAGTCAAAGTAGACAAACTTTTACAGAAGAAAGCTGGAAACGCATTGCTGCAGGATGTTTATTAAATTATTATGGTTTTTATCTGAATGGTGTGTTACAAGTATATATACATAATTGATGAAATTTTATTTTGAAGTTTTACTCAGGTACACCTAAGTTAGGCCGAATAACAAAAATGCGTAATATGGACAATCAAAAGCAATAAAGTCTAAGCATTATTGATAGTTGGTGCAATTGTTGGCAGGTCAGCTATGAAAATAGTACAGTAGAATAACAATTCGGTCTATCTTTAGACAGACAACAAACAACAAATAACTTATTTTGATCGATTTAGACGGTTTTAACGAAAAAATAATGTCATAACCGAAAATATTGATGTTTATTCCGAGTCACACGTTCCAATGCTTCGAGTTGCATCGCAAGATTAAATTCCATGTGTGAGTAATTCAGAGAACAAACAACTTGCACAGTTTGGTAATTAGTTTGTTTCCTTGGTCCAAATCTGTTTAGAGTCCTCTTTTGTTCTTTCTTTTATTTGAGTTGGATTTGACTACATACATGAATGGAGGAATGAAAAAAACAAAAAAAGGGAAAAGATAAAAGGGTAGTGGCTTCTGTCTCATTTCTGACGGTTGAGTGAAGACTTAATATAGAAATGCCGGCCTCTGTACAGGAGATAAGAATGCGCCCAGTTCGTGGAGACTGAACTGCTCTTGGGAAATTTTAAAAGCGTCATTTATCTACGTAATTCCTGTATCGAAGTCAAAGCGACATTCCATCTATGTCCAGCGCATAATCTTAAATAAATGAGACCAATTACCCGCTTTGCTTGTGACGTCAACGTCGGTAGATACACGTACATACAAACAGGAATATACGGACGCTGAGTGCAAATAAAATCTTAATAATAAATAAAATAAATTAAATAATTAAAATGAATAATAAATCTTAATCTTAATGTTCCTCTAACGTGAACATAAAATAGAAATATAATAGATAAGTTAAAAATTACTGAAGCTAATTACTCATACCTATTATATAATATATTATCTAGTGTACAAGAAAAATAAAAAATAGTGTATTGTGAATAAGTAAAGTACCTAAGTTCGATTTTATTTTTTATTGGAATTGAATTTAGACTCATTACCTCCTCAAAGAACAAAAGTTATTTAAAAACGAATTTGTTACATTTTTAATTATGAAACTATGTTTCGGTAATTTTACCCACTCATGAAGATAAGACAAGAACATCACTCGCCGTCTTACTACCTTAGATAGTATGGTGAAACGAAAAAATGAATTTAGTCAAATCGTTTCATAGTAGTGGGCAGAACTTGCCTTTAGCCATCAAATTCAATTAGCCAAAGCTAGGGCTCGATCAAAAATTATCTTGAAGTGCTGCAAACTCCTTGGTGGAAACTGATCGTGTATACGCCGCAGCTATTGCGGCAAGAAAAGGAGGAATAATTACACTTTTCGAGAAAGAGTTTGGAAGGCTTCTTCAATGGCTTATTTGTCTTATCCACTCAAATGAGCTTATTTTGCGACATTTGTTCCAGTTTCTTGAAGGTAAACTTTGGGACTTACTCGTTTTTGGGTGGTATGGGCAAACAACTAGAAGTTTACGAACAGGTTCCAGTGGTAGCATTCCCACCAATCGAAGGATCTCTACACGGTGCTTTGGACTTAAGTAGTGACCAAAAATATCTTCTTCCTACGCATAATAGCAGAAGGTGTGGTTAAAGTGTGTGGTTCAGCATCAAGCTCAAGTCATACTGCACCAATGGCTCACGACACCTATGACTGGTGATCAAGTTATCACGGTATCTTCCCCGGACTTTATTGATCCGGTGATACAACGAAACTGGTACTATGCAACAACCGAAAATCTTCTGGCAATGTTGACAGATAAACGTAAGGGCATCTAAGAATTGGGGTGATATGACAAAGCCCGAACCCAACCTTCTAGACAAATCAGAAAATGTAAGATCCCAGATATTTATTTGTGTTATTATGTATATATATATATTTATCTTTTTCTTAATTTTGTCCTATAATTAGTACCTGTTGGGCAAGTAAATAAATATTAATATTATTATGTATATCCAGTTTACTGCTGGGGATTACAATGATATGGAAAATTGGCGGGAGCGTCAAGTAACTGACTTGACACGTGTGGCACTGAAATTACTGTGGAAATTACTATGCCATGCTCAAGCTGTCGAAAGACGCAAGGAGCTGGTTACAGACGCTTAGTCCGCGGTTTGAAGGAAATCAGCACGCGGCGGCTTCATCATGTCAAAATTGGAATCACACAATATTATGTCATGTTTTGAAACAAACAAAATACACACAAATGTGAATCACTACTTTTTGTAAATAGTTTTCGACATTCCAAGACGTTGATTTTTTTTCGGAAAGAGTTAGTTATATACCTACTATATATACTTTTATTAATATGTTTTATTAAAACTTGTATTACAGTAAGACCAAAATCATCGATGAAGCTCCTTATAAAGAATAAAAATGTTGCTTAAATTGGAACAAATCCAAATTTTTGCATGGTTTGCGGCACCTAAAAGCATTATTTTATTGACTGTACAAAAATAATTTTGTTCATGCTATTACAATGTAAAAAACTACAATAACCGGAAATACAATTTTAAGTGTCTTGCGGCACCTCAAAGTATGCAGTGGCTCAAAATTTTTACAGCCTCATAAGCACTATGACAGGCAACTTTTCCGCACTATTATGTATTGGATTAAAAAAATAATAATAAAATTGCACCCTTTTCGTTGCACCGTATTGGTTAGCTATCAGAATCTTTAACTAATGAGATAAAAATACCTAAAATATATTGTTATTTAAAAATTGCTATTTTTCCATTACATATAAAAGTAAATCAACTTTTTATGTCATTTTTATTGTAATCAACACAATCAGATGCCATATATTTAACACACAGTTTGAATTTAAAGCTACTTCCACGGTTCGGTGCACCATATTTAGATTTTTTAAAATTTATTAAGTAGTAAAAAACAGTTTTCCATTCAGGTTTCCGATAAAATCACATGAAGGAATGCTTGATCTTTTAACGGTAAAAATACAATAATATGACAAATAAGGAACATTTTACAAGTTTTGGCCAACGTATGCACCCTTACGTTTAACACGGCAGTATAGCGATTAAAATTATGGCCCACATGAAGACATTAATTCCAGATTTTTCAACCGATTCCTTTAAGAGTTTTTTAGGATGGCAGCACTGTTTTATTTTTTTTTTATTTTGGTAGAACGTTGTAATCTCTATACAACGGTATAAAATTTTTATAGCGTACATAATAAACAAATCAAGAAAACGGATTTAAAGTTGTTGGTGGGGATAAATAAAAAATTTTAAAACAATCTAGTTATCTGGGTCTGAAACAATTAATAGATGGATTTGACATTGACAGTTGTGGAGGTATCACAATACATACATGCTCGAACTACCATCCTCCACCAACTGACAATAGACAACCAGCTATTGAAATGCACTTACCACGTGTTGTATATACTATATATATATATAAAGGAGAAAGGTATTTGTCGGGCAATTCCGTCATACGAAGATTGAAGATCGAAGAAGCAACCGTAGACACGTGTTTCGGACTATTAGTCCTCATCAGTATAGCCAAGGAGCAAGATGGAAACGCGTGTCTACGGTTGCTTCTTCGATCTTCGATCTTCGATCTTCGTATGACGGAATTGCCCGACAAATACCTTTCTTCTTTATATCTCACCGTCGATTAACCAGCTTTCCTTTATATATATATATATAAAAGAAGTGATCGAACACCCAACTAACCTACTCTATATATATATATATATATATATATATATATATATATATATATATATATATATATATATATATATATATATAGGGTGAGTTATTAGTATCCCGGCGGTCGATAGTCGTCAGATCGTATGAGAAAGAAGAAAATGCTTTATACAAGAGTTAAAAGAAAAATCGTGAAATATATTGTCGAACGTACCGCCTATTATCAAGTTAAGGGTAATAAATTATGGCAGGACATGGCAGCAACCGGGAAGTTTAAGCGTTCATGGGAGTCGCTCAAGGAGCACTATCGAAAAAAGATGCAGGACGTATTAACTGCAAGGCGATTCAATTTGACGCCACTTCAAATACAAATGTGTCGAGCGGGATTAGAAACAGCCCCGAGGAGGGCGCGTAGGCCGACGCGGGGAAGGTTCGCCGCGAGCACGTCGACAAGGCCGGCACGTCAAGAGCAGAAAGTAACAGACCGGATGGGTTGTTCAGTGCGGAACACGAATGGCCCCCATCATCTGACGACGAAGATGATAGCGTTATTCTCCCTGCGGAACCATAGGGGAATAACGCAATCGTGACTGATGAGTGAGATTGTAGACGTCTGTCTACTGAAGAGTATTATTTTCGTTTCGTGTTGAAATATATATATATATATATATATATATATATATATATATATATATAAGCAAATATAGAAGCAAATATATATATCTATTTTTATATTTGCATCCATATGTTTAATAAAGAATATCATTTTTTTGCATTTAACCCTATTATTTTTTATTATAATAGAGAAATAGATTGGTAACCAGAGTCAGTAACAGTTGATAGTAAATTAGCAAGTTTATTTTACTGTCAACAGTGCAATTTTGTGCCCCATTTTGGCCCCTTCTTGCACTCACTTTCCACTTACCCACCGCTCTGGCGATTTTTTCTTCACGTGAAACGTTCTCAACTTTGATATCCCAAAGCGACAGACTGATTATAATAACGTATTTTTTTTTATTTTTACCGAACCTTTTAAAAATCTTTAATATATATATATATATATATACACAATATAAAGCAAGTTCAAATATTGGGAATTTTTGGTCTAGACCAAAAATTCCCAATATTTGAAGTTGCTTTATATTGTACATATATATGGTCGTTACTGCCTCTATTTGTTATATATATATATATATATATATATATATATATATATATATATATATATATATAATGGATGTTAATTCTCGCAGAAACCTGCATATATTGATATGAAAATAAAATTTGAAATAGTTAATACAAGATGGCGGTAATTTTTTAAGTTAAAAAACTACAGCCACGCCTGGGATTCGAACCCAGATGTACGGATTGCCGGTCCGACGTTTTACCAATAGGTAAAACGTGTCATAGGTCACGTTAGTCACGTTAGTTATCTCCTAGCAAGTTTTTTCTCCGACTCTGATTGTAAGTAGACTTTTTTTTGGTCCAGTTTATAAATTGTAGTTTGCTGAGGCCTTTGTTTTGTTTTGTGCAGCTAGTTCCTGAAGAAGTTTTTAATTAAAACGAACATTTGAACGAAGATAAAAGGAGATTCCTTTACAACGCCCTTCTGACCGAATTTCCACGATATTTTGTACGTTTAATTTCCAACGAAGTCGGTCGTTACCTACTCTATATATATATATATATATATATATATATAATGGATGTTAATTCTTGCAGAAACCTGCTTATATTGATATGAAAATTTGAAATAGTTAATACAAGATGGCGGTAATTTTTTAAGTTAAAAAATTACCGCCATCTTGTATTAACTATTTCAAATTTTTATATATATATATATATATATATATATATATATATATATATGGTGCCTTCTCTAAGTAGAAAAGTAGGAAATAGGGCTACGTAAAATAAAGAACAAGCTCCTGAAGCAAATTCCAATTTTGCGGCATAAGTACTTTCACTATGTAAAGATATAAATAAAATAAAATAAAAGTTTAAAATGAGGAATTTATATTGTAACCAAGCCAAATTCAGATATCACTTATACGATAAACAAATCGTGTTACGGTTTAACGCGCTTGGAGTTTTGCCTCGGAGGCGTTTGAAATTTATATTTGTGCCAAAGATGGTATCATCAGGTCGCAGCGTGCACCGCAGATAAAAGAAATCTTTCCTTCCGGCCAACGGGATACCAAATTGCCATTTTATACAGGAGAATGGTACTTAATGCGAGATTACGGCTACAATTGTAGATGTAATCTGCGGCAACACGCTCTCCGTGCACCATGGTAGTATTGTAAAGTGTACAAGTTGGTCTCTGGAGTAATTTATATATTGAAATATCCGTTTGGTCTGTTTGTTTCTTCTGCGCAGTACGCGAAAAACTTATTAAAGCAGCAGGTACTGAAAAATGTAAATGTAGTGCAGATGTATTGGCCATGCCGAGCAGTCCCAAAATGCAATACAACTATAAAAGTTGCCACAACAAATACCCGATTCACGGTGTAAAAGTTTGTCATGATACTTCATTTCCGAGTTATCTGAGTTTGACTTAGATCTTTAAATGTATTAAGTAAATGCGGCGTTTAGAAAAAGAACACTTATGCAGTAATGAAAAATCTGATGTGGCCAGGCACATGACTTTATCATACTGTATATACATTAATAGTTTAGCTGCATGGGATTCTATTGGATCGAGATCGGCTAGGTATGCATAAAAATAAAACTAGTAGAACTAGACAGATATGTCGATTAAAGTTGCGTTCGGATATTGTACTCCGTTGACACCGGGTACACCGTCCAAATGACACTTGTGTTATTGGGTGTAAAATGTGTAACGGTGTACAATATCCGAACGCAGCTTATATTGTCAGTAGGTATTGTCAAAACATTAGCATTTGACACTACCTACTGTCATTAGAATCAAAACGTATGACATATCCTGGCTACTTGTTTTAATGCTGTACGAGTAGTATGACCGATCTCGATGAAATAGAATTGGCCCATGCAGCTAAACTATTGATTGTATCAAAAATTTTCATAGTAATAAATTATTCAGAATTTCCTCTAATTTAATTTATTATTTAACTATTTCGACGAAATTCCAGAAATGGCGGCTTATTTGCAAAATCTTTCATAAATGCCAAGAGTAAACCTCCAGTTCCTTTGGACCCTTTTCAACAGACAACTTTTCAGCTCTAAGTTTGGTCATTAAACTTCTAAATAAGAAGTTTCGTGCCGATACCTTTAGTAGTCTCCGGAATCGTCGCCACAAAAAAACGGGTACACACATCCATCCATACACACACACAGACATTTGTTTGTACCTTGGTCAAAAATGTTCAGGGGACCCAAAAAGACATATTTCCGGTAAAATCTCAAAAAATTCTTTTGGCACGATTACAATACGTTACATACTACGTATGATAAAGTAAAATACATACTACGTATGATAAAGTAAAATACATACTACGTATGATAAAGTAAAACAATATCCAGTGGCAGTTATATCAATTTGCATATTTCACACATATACGTATCACCATATCATATCATTTTCACACATCTGATTCGGCCCCCAAGTTTAGAGAATTATCATGTAAATATAATATGAGGGTAGATGAAATTACTATGCTGCCGTCACAAGAGGACAATTTCACGGTAAGCTGAATGATATAATATACACAATTGCAACGAACAGTGATAATAACACAGTCCACACATATTAACAAGCAAAAACATCACAGACGCTCAGGTATGGGACCTGTAGGTCGTATACACCAACAATTGTCACGACAAGAATAATTCCTTTAAATATGCCAACCTTATCTTCCTCGGACATCTGCATCGGACAATTAAACTGTCCCTCGGTGGTCTTAGGACACAAAACTCGAGTATTCAATTGTAGGATGCACCGCACTCAAGAAGATGGGATTAGGCCGCTTTTGACCGCCGCATTGTCCGCTAAGATCATGGTTTTTCGAGTGCCTGTCCACAGTGTCTACTAAATATATCGAGTGTGCCGTACTTTTGTCACACTTATATCCATTCAAGTTTTCTTTAAGAGGTGCCCGTAAGAGGTCGTGTTGCACTAAACAAACACATAACATGTTATTGGACCGGATTAGTCCACTCAAAAGACACCTCATGAAGATTTTTGCATTGATAAGGATTTTGTATTTTGGAACATATACTCACGTCAAAGATTCTCTCTGTAGCCTAGTAAAGGTACCTTTGGTAATATGTTAATGCTGGCAATTATTCTGCCACAGACTGGTTGTTGTTGAGTTGTTTTGATAGTTTGTTATTTAAGTATAACGCGTAACGCGCTTTAAGTAATACGCAAACGAATTTACAGGGTCCTGCAGCTCAGCTCCCGTCTTCTGTAGCTCAGTTACTAATTAAGCTAAGAGTTTGACATTTTGCAAGCTTACCCTGTACTTCAAGGTACATTTCAAGAAATTATTATTGATTATACAGGGTGTCCCAAAAATGTGCAACGCCAACGTGATATATTTTTTTAAATTGCATGCTATATATTTTTTTACACATTTCGAAGCCTGTTATGGTTGCCTACATACCACCAAAATTTTATTGAAATCGGTTGAGTGACTGCAGCGCAAGAAAATAAAAACAAACAAAAATTGATTTTCCATCGTTGGCCTTAAAAATCAATAACAACCACAAATTGCACCTCGTTAATAAAATTTTGCGACGTCCTTATTAAGTCATTGATCCAAATTATACAGGATGACCAAAATCTAGTGTCAAACTTGTCAAACTTCAAAGCGTGTTATTGTTCTTATTTTAAATTGGAACCCATACATTTTTTTTAGGTGAAACGATGCAGAATTAAAAAATAAACATTGTTTCTAAATACAACCCCATCACAATTCCCAATATTTTAAAAGTTATTCGCCAAAAACTCATGTTTCAACGTTTCCAACGGCAATTGTAGGTAATAAATATCGTACGTGGCGTTGAAAAACAATTTATTACATAAAATATAACGCAGAGAAATATTTTAGATTTGAGTGTACTTAATTAAGTAGTTGTTCAATTGCCAAATTTACTTAAAAATTTACCTATAGCGGTAAGGGTGGAAATGTGGCTGCAACATGATGGAGCTCCAGCACATTACTCGTTACATGTCAGGCACCAGCTCAACGAAATCTTTCCAAATCGGTGGATTGGAAGAGGAGGACCAGTTGCGTGGCCTCCTCGATCACCGGACTTAACGAAACTGGATTTCTTCCTGTGGGGCTACGTTAAGGACATCGTTTATGCTGAACCTCCAGCAACACCAGAAAACATGCAAGAAAGATGCATTTCTAACTATTACGCCCACCTATTAAGAGCAGTGGCGAGGTCATTTCATACTCGTCTTCGTTTGTGCCTCGAAGAGCACGGAAGATATTTCGAACAACTACTTAATCAAGTACACTCAAATCTAAAATACTTCTCTGTGTTATATTTTATGAAATAAATTGTTTTTCAACGCCACGTACGATATTTATTACCTACAATTGCCGTTGGAAACGGTGAAAAATGAGTTTTTGGCGAAAAACTTTTAAAATATTGGGAATTCTGATGGGGTTGTATTTAGAAACAATGTTCATTTTTTAATTCTGCATCGTTTCACCTAAAAAAATTTATGGGTTCCAATTTAAAATAAGAACAATAACACACATTGAAGTTTGACAAGTTTAACACTAGATTTTGGTCATCCTGTATAATTTGGATCAATGACACTTGGTTAACGAGACTACTAGATCTAACTTAATAAGGACGTCGCAAAATTTTATTAACGAGGTGCAATTTGTGGTTTTTATTGATTTTTAAAGCCAACGATGCAAAATCAATTTTCTTTTGTTTTTATTTTTTTGCGCTGCAGTCACTCAACCGATTTCAATAAAATTTTGGTGGTATGTAGGCAACCATAACAGGCTTCCAAATGTGTAAAAAAATATATAGCATGCAATTTAAAAAAATATATCACGTTGGCGTTGCACATTTTTGCGACACCCTGTATAATCAAAAATAATTTCTTGAAATGTACCTTGAAGTACAGGGTAAGCTTGCAAAATGTCAAACTCTTAGCTTAATTAGTAACTGAGCTACAGACGACGGGAGCTGAGCTGCAGGACCCTGTATAAAGAATGAATCTCAATTTCTTATACATTTTATTATTTGATGATTATTATTATTTTAGAGTTTTGATTCCCATTCTCAGACCAGTTGCAATTAGTACAAAAGAAAAACCTTTTAACATTTTACCAGCCTTTAAATCCAACACTCAACCGTTGAATTTATTGTCAAATCAGCGAAAACTTATTAGACCAAACCTTTGTGAGAGCAATGTCTATTCTGTGTCATGCGATGCCATTTATATCGGAGACTGGTAGATCGTTGGCGAGGCGACTCAAAGAACACAATAGTCAAACTACATCCAATTTATACCAACACAAAATTCAAACTGGTCATAACATTAATTACAACAATGTTAAACTACTGCATAAATGTCAAAAGGGATCTAGATCTGCTCGAACAATTGCAAATACAACGTCACGGGAAATCTCCCCACAACACTTTGCTAAACGACCAGGCTAAATTCACCTACAAGCCTCTTTTTACCTACCTCCAATTTTATTAAACCTCGTCTTCGTTTATTTACTAGTCAAATTACTTTATATTGTTTATTGTTCATTTCTACTGTCAGTTAGTTCTACATTTCTACTGTTCTGTTCCGGCTGTTTTGCACATGCGCTGTTTATAACTGTCTTGCATAGCCGCAGTTTTAATATTGTTCTTCTACATCTGACCAGCAAGCAAGCATGTTTCAATAATGTGTTCTCTTACACACATGTAACTTATATGTTTTATTCCGTTATTGTGAGACGCATCGTGGCGTTTGGTTATTCGTATTGTTGTCGTTTCTACTGTTTGAAAGTAAGTTGCTTTCTGTTTATTTATTGCGAATTGTAACAGTATGTTTTTCTTGACAGATCGCTACCTCGTGCCACGCTGATCGTAGGCTCACGGATATTGTTTTTACATGAATGTTTTCATAAGTTCTCAAAGCTTTTTGCTTTTTCCACTTACATCCTGATGTTTAACTTTACTTTTTGACGTGAGTTTGTGTTTTCTAATTAGTTGTAATTAGTTTTGTTCTCGTTTTCTTATCTTTTGTTTTTAGTATTATGCTACTGAAGCTGACAGACATGTCGAAACTGGTATAGTAAATTAAATTTACCTTCGCAAAGAAAAGAGGCCTTTTATTTTCCTTTAGTACAAAAGAGACATAGACATAATCTATGTTATACTTATAAGTAAAGAGGTCAGAAAAATGTGTCAATTACCGTCAATTACAATTAAAGAAAGCTTATAAAAGGTAATATATTATGTTGATAGGTTTAAATTAATGAAGAAGGTCCGAATGTTGACCATTATAAAAGAAGATTTAAATATAAAATTTATTGCAATACACGTAAAAACTAATATTGCGAATGTTTGGTATGAATATGAATTTGTTGGCTGACCTTGAATGGGGGTAGATTATCTACATTGTATTATTTATTTCTTTTAACTGATTCGTGAATGGGAGGTCTTCTATTGGGTAGCCTTTTAACTTTTGAAATTGGTGTATACTGAATGATGAAAATGTTCGTTGGATGCTGTGACCTTCTGAGGATGATTGGGGTTGTGAGCTTTCTGTAGATGTTGAATTCTAGTTAAATGTTTATTCGTTGTGATTTAAGTGACAAGAAAGTTTAGTGCTTGATTTTGTTCTTTCTGTATAGTAAATTTCAGGTTTAATTTTTATTGATTCGTTAAGAAACGGTTTCATTCTTGTAAGTACAGAAAATGTCGTCCACGTATATTCCCGGAAAAGACATTAAGTTTCTTAAGGGTAGTTCCATAATTTTCTGTTTTTATATTTTATGTAGAAATGTGCAAAAAGATCGCTCACATTTCTTGTTAAATTGGAAAAAAAGCTGATCCAGAACATTATGAAATATTTTTTGAAAATTGAAAAGGGGCTTCCCCCACTATCATTTACATTTAAGCCTAAGATCCATTTCCATTACATTGCATGATTTGCTGACGACATTTTTCTGTCATTATTCTAATGTCCAATTTCCGTAGTCAGAATGGTCACAGAATGGTCGTGGTTATCAAACCACATACGTTTTCATATCACATTAACTGACAAACCGCCAAATAGTTTTAAAACGCAGGTTTTTGGTTATTTAAACAAATATTTGATGTTCTTTTTAAAAATACATTCGAAATGTTATATACGTTGTAACAGACATAATTATAAATCGCAGTTATCATCCGTTACTGTTCTTTAATATGCTATATTATTATTAATTTATCGAAACCTATAGCTATTGCTATTGGAATTATCGTAATACTTTTCCGCATTTTTCTAATATCACGATTATTTTAACAATGTCTCTGTAGAAGTTTAGTAAACACCTCAAACAACAAAAGACAATCACTACTTTTGGTTTACACCTAGAGTTCAGCTCAAAAAATACTACAAGACGGTATAATACTCTTTTTTATCTCTTATACCCTGTCCCCTGTCTTATATACCGTATCAACCCCGTCGGCCCAATTTTGTAATATAAGATAAAGTTAAAAAATCATCATCAGCTTCTAGCCCACACTTCTCATTAAGTTTATCCATAAATCTAAAAGCATTTTATAAAATGAGGCTCATAAAACCTATCGAAGCGACAGAATTAGTGGTAGGTAGAGATTGACTGTTACCTTGGCGTGTTAAAATCGTAACGTTACGTCGATGTGTAAGCGAACGCTAATAGTTATTGCTCGTAGATAGCTGTGGATTCCTGCTTCATTGCATATTCATATATTCATGGTTCTTCTACGGCTGCTCAACCAACCGACCACGGTTGGTCTCACATGACCGGCAATTAGAATTATTTGCCCGTGAATCTAAATCGATCTCATTGACGGGAAGAACAGGTGATCCCACGTTGATCTTCCTTTAAGGCAAAAATAAATCATGTGAAAGTTATGATATTTTCAGTAGTGTTTTTTACTTGGACGAAACCTATTTATATACATAACATAATTTTGGAATACATAATTTTACTCATATTAGCTCATCAACTCAATAATATTATAATAATTATATAATAAGTCTACATTTGAACAAATAGGCCAGGGGACTATGAAAAAAAAGTAAATCTTCAAATTGGTAAATACTTTAATTCTCTTTAGTGGCCTGACCAACATAATAAAAGTCCTAAAATATCCTGTGTCTCCGTCATGTATTCTTTTTGTATTTCACCTGGTCTGAAATTGCTTTTAACTCCTTCAAACGTGGTGCTTTGGGGTTTTGAATGAATATCTATTCAAATATGGCATTTACACTCCAACAGTTAAAATGGTGGAACCAAAATGGCGAACAAAAAATAAGAATTATGGGAATTTTCGGCCAAATCTACTTTATAAGCATTTTATGGGATTCTGGCATAAACATAGCAATATTCAAAATTGCGGAATTTAATGGTATTTTTAGGTGTCAAATACAATTCTGATACTTAAATTAAAAACTTCCAAAAACGGAGCCAAAATTGCAGTAAAGATAATTAATTAATTAATTTTTCAAATTAAATGCCATATTCGGATTCAGCATCTTTCAAAACCTCTAAATGCCATGTTTGAACCAGTTATGAGCATAACTAATATTAAGCGAAATAGTTTTCTCTCGACTGGTTTATCACTTAAATCTCCGTTGTAAAGACATCGCAACTGCGAAACAAATGTTTAGATTCGATGTTTTTCTGTCGGGGTCCGTGTCTATGCCGTGGTTTACGTATCGATTAAAGCTTATGCTGTCTGCGATGAGCTGGCCATACGTAACAGCCGAAATATGGCTATTGTTTACATATCTGACAATTATCGCATTTTTCGGTTAGCGGAAAAGTTATAATGTTTGGGCTGAACTGGTACCTAGATAAAAAATCTACTATTGTAGTGAGACTTTGGCTAGGGGTATTATATTTGAAAAAAAAAAGAAAGATGGAGAAGTAAAATTCATTTTTATCTTACCAAAAAATTATTTTTGGCCTAGCCAAACTCCGTATTTATCTAAGAATTGACACTAAGAATTTCACCAATTTTGAACCAGAAATAACGCCGTTAATAGAAAACGCGTTTTAGCACAGGTAGAACTGGGTCTTAATTAACAAAAATCTCAATAGGTTATGCATTTTTTATTTAATAAGACACCTTTCCGTCATATACAAATATTTTTTATTTCTGTTTCATCAAACAGACCACCTTAGGTGGAGAAATCATAACAATCAGACCACCAATCTGCGCAGCCATAAAAATTATTATATTTTTCGCAAAATACCCGAAATATTAGTAAATAGATGTACCAAATTTGGAATCAAATGATTGCATAGTATCGTCACCCCATAAAATGCTAAACTAGATTTGGCCGAAGATGCCCTTAATTTTCTTTTTCTGATCCGCTTTTTTTGTCCGCCTTTTTAAATTTTGCAATTTAAATGCCATATTTGAACTCTGCATTCCAAATCCTTAAATGGGTTGTTTGGAGGAGTTATGGGCGATTTCTGACAAGGTAGGGTTGTTACGCCCCTAAACATAATGACGCAGAAACAGGATTTTTTAGGACCTAGTATGTTGTTCAGGGCACTAAATAGAAAGTATACACCAGTTTGCAGATTTACTTTATTTTGCTCAGAGTTTCGGTCAATTTTGGTCTAAAGTGACTGGGCTACAAAAGTCTACAAAAGAATAAATAATTTAAGGTTTACTAAAAACGACGTACTTTATGTGGTTGACAATTTAACAACAGACAATCTGATGGTCTTATTTATTTGATTCAAGTTGCATTTTGTTGTAAAAGAAACCAGCCTCATGTATTTTTTATTGGTCTATTCCACACATAATAAATGGCAAAATAGTTATGTATTCAACTAGTGAGAACGCAATGGTGTATCATCAAAAACATAACATAACTCAAGACCCAGTGAACCTGTTACGTTAGACTTCCATTTGACACTGGTGTAAACAAGTCCTACTGTCACTATAAAGCATTAAACTTTTCTTGGTGTATTTTATTCCAGTTTTCTGCAATCCTTTCAGTTTTCACAATTCATTTGATAAGTAGCAACAATAAGCAAACAATTCCCTATCAACAGTTTTATCAAATCGGGCTGTGATTATAGAATCTTAACTGAATTCCGGTCGGTACAGCTACTAAAATCACAAGGTTGATTTCTACTAACTTCCGTCATGCACCTAACGGCAACCGATATAAAACTCGGAGAGTTGTCGCCGTCGCTGCCTAGATTCTTTTTTATTATTATTAATCTTTTGCTTCTCACAAATCAAGTTTTATAGGTTATGTTTTGATGTGAACAGCTTGGGAACGGTTATAATATATATCTTCAGAGATGTCCAGCGTCGATATCAATAAATTAATGGGATATTCAATCCGGACCAAATAAATAAACATTGCCCGAAGCACTAAAGTGAAAAAAAATACGTAGTCGTAACATTTTGCAAGGTCGTTGGATCCGTTTTGCTTGCTTTTTGATTTGATCCCATTTGGTAATCTCAAGTTGAGCGACTTTTCACTTGAATTAATATTCGATTCGCAACAGTTCAGTGTTCACTCCATAACAAACACAGATAACATGATTTCAGGGCCCATTTTTGTAGTGAAACTTCTTTAGGGAAGGTAGATAAAGTAGCGAAGTGTGATGAAAAATAAGAAAAATGCGAAAGAAACATTTGATATAGTTGTGTTAACCTTGGCTATGTTATTTTCGCCATCGTCAACGCCATCGCCAACTTAAATCAAATTGGTGTCTCTTATAGTTGAAAACACTTAAGTAGGTAACTTTGTGTGGTTAAAAACTATTTGCGCTTCTAATTTGTTGGAGCGATGCACTTTTTATTAAAAAAAAGTGTGATAAACAAAAAATTCTCATTAAAAAAGCACAAAAACGGTTAGCAGTTGGTTGCTTACTTCAACCAACACAGGCACGTGCACATCGTTTATTTTTATTTTTTAATTAAGATAGTAACATACAGTACCGTGCATTGGAAGAAGCAATAATGATTCCCGATAATGACGGTGGAATACATATATTTGCGCCGGACTAATTTATGTACAACATATCAGCCGTTTGAGCTCAGGGAAAAAGTGTGCCGCTAATTGCTTCATTGCGGCAACGTTACCGCCTTTATTGCTCGGCAACACCGTGAAAAAACCTCTGAAACAGCGCAGTCTTTCGTCTCGCGACTGTTATTACACCGGAACAACGTATTCCCGTAATTGTTATTTACTGAAACACCTGTCCATTGACTACATTGCCGCTGGATTGTAGTTTTGTTTTTATCTGCGAGCTAGATATAAGTGGTAATAATGTTTCTATTGCGACAATTATGTTTTTCATGTATATCTATAAAACTGTTTGTTCCGACTGAAACTGAAATTTTTCTGTGAAAAGCCGTAGATATTACTGATATGAGCATTGGTATGGTTTTATGAAGGTATCTATATAAGTGCCGTATAATACCCGTATATGTAGACCGTGCTAAATTGCAAATTAGATTCTGCTTTAAAAATTAACTAACCTATATCTTAACTATTGTCTGAAAATACAGTTAAGGGGAGACTTCTCTACTTACTTTTTATTTAATGGAAATCGGCACTTGTATTCTCCCTAACAAAAAAAAGAAATACATGTTTCACCATTTTAAAAAAAATACTGCTAAGGGTTGTGACAGCGAGCCTTATTATGGACATGTCATACCAAAGCCTATTTTTATTAAAAAACGAAAGAATATATTTATTTTAATTAATAAAAGCAACATACTCACTGGTGGACATTTAAACTAAAAATTCAGTTAAAATTTTTGTATTTCTGTGATTTTAGTTATTTCTTAGGTATGCAAGTCTGTAAAAAATTGACACGTAATTAGTTTTGGCACACAGAGAAATAGTTGTCTAATGTAAAGAAAATGACATTCTCAACATAATTTGCTTGTTTTTTGCCCGGGCTACACTTAACGTCTAACGTCTAACGCATTTATGCGTTAACCAACGCATCTGCATTTGTTGCCCGTCTGATTGGCCAGTTAATGCATTAAATCGTGGTCACACTCGATTTTAACGCATTAATTTAAGCAGTACACTTTAGACATTAAACATTAGACGTTAGTGTGGCCCGTACTTTAAAGACAACACATACTTGTAATAAGAGTATTTCTTTAATATAAACAACCTAAATATTTGCTTTAAAGAACCGATCGTTCTGATTTAAGAAAGTCGTTGTTTTGAAAATAGTGTGAAGGATGCCGATAGATGGAGCTTTAGTATCTCGTCGTAAGAGGGCTCTCCTAGAGAGTATATAACCGCATACATACCTATGCAGCATCAGTGATTATGCTATTATACCGTCAATGTACCTGAAGTAGAAATGTCCAACAGCTTTAGTATTGACGAAAAAAAGACTAATGAGCGACACCAACCTTCTCTAGTTGGAAAATATTCTTCTTTGGATGCGTTAATTGCATTCCATATAAAATATTATTGCATTCATAAAAACAGGTTCATATTTAAAAGAAGTAGGTGAATGTTTAATCCAAGCATTTGAGCTGATTAATCTACCTACCCAACCGTTTGACTAAAAAGAACAAATTCTTAAGTCAAATAAGTTCAAGAGTATTCAATTAGCTCAAGAGTATTCAATTAGCTTTGAAGAAGCGAGCAAAATGGTTCGCGAAGCGTCAGCATTTACAAATCTTGACACACGGCATAACCCGGAAGCAGTTTATTTTCAAATAAGTGTAGTAGTAATTGTACAATCTTAAAGTAAAACCGGCCAAAACAACGGTTTTCTTCAATAAACGATGATATATTCTTGCATAAATATAAAACAACCGTTGTTTTGGATTAACAAAGGTTCCTTTGAATTGAGACAACGTTTCGTTGTGTCTATCTGGTCGCATTTACACTGTCATATTATATTATTAACCAAAGCTGGGCACAAAAACGTTAATCCGTTAGGGCGGGTTTTTCAATAACAGTCTAAACTACGAAGCACTATTGAACGGCATTCTTTCTCCGTTCAAGGAACTTGGGTGTTTTTCAATGACAGTTCAATGCTTGATCTGCGTTCGTCAATGAACGGTCGATGTCGACCGTCTATATTCCGTTCAGGAGAGATTATCGAGGAATCATGGGAAATTTTGTTAACATAACCTAATCTTACAGATGTGTGCTGCTGTGTCTCGCTGTCACTTTTACGATGGACTTGATAGACTTTATCGACGATATTTCGGACACTGACGAAGACCGAATTATATTCTGTACGTTAATGGTGGTCGAAGGCACAGGCGAATACTAATGATAGGGAGAGAACAAAATCATTTTGATAGGTGAGATGATTTAAAAATGAATTATGATTCTTTAATAAATTTGCCCGTTCCGATCTTGTCAGGTCCAACAGAACGGAACGTGGAATTTTCCAAGTAGCAGTCAGGGACACTATGCGTCTCTTCGCTCGGCTCGGAAAAGAATCACTTTCTAGGCTTGGTACACAATATACTGTTGCGCGTTCTCCATTGCTGTCTGTCGTCTATTGCAATAACAATTACGACAACAAAGTACACTAGGTTATGTGACATTTTGTTTTTGATGGTTACAAGGAAATCAAACCGCTGGCGCTGTGATATTGGCATTTTACATGCATGAATGTCATTCCGTATGAATTATGCTCAGTCGGACGTATGCTGTCAGTTTAGTTGAACGGCTCCAGAAATGGTATTGAAAAACCCATTTACTGTGAACGGCGATCAAGAATAGAACGGCGTTCGGTAGAACTCAGAAATAAACTGCTATTGAAAACCCCGCCCTTTTAAATCGTTAATAAGGAAGTTCAATTTTTCTTTAACGAATTAACTTTTAAGTCAACTTTTAAAGCCATTAGCGGACTTATTACCTTCCGCTACATTCGTTATCCGTTAATTCGATCCCGTTAAATCGAAAATATAATAATTAAACATCTCAAATTGCTACATACATTAGGCGGACATACACTATTGTTACTTGTTTGGAAGCCATCTAAACACATGTCGCTGTAAAACATCCATAAACCAAACATCTCTCATTTCGTTTCTGGTCAGTTTAAAAATCGGCGTTTGTGCCGATTGGCTACCACCCTCCAGCACACAACAAGCTCTATAATTTGGATATACATCGCACCAATCTCACGTAGTCCAACCTAAATAACAACGCGGCTTGCAGACTGAGTTGCCGACGTAATAACGCTACTTAATTACGTTCGAAATGAAGCAACATTGGCAAATAAGTTGCTTCCCGTGACGTCATTAGAAGCAATTCTCATTCAAATTTCAAACGGCGTTTTCTCTTAAACTAAAGTAAAGTTTGACAATTTACTCGTAAAACGAGTATAAGTCACGAATTTTTTCAAGTTAAGTCTTTGACCGCTTGATTTACCTAATATCCCAACGTAAACTTTTTTAACCGAATTAATACAAGACAAGCAGTGAGAAAGTGTAGTTAACCACACTCATACATTGCACCACCTGTGGGGATTTTTACTATATTTTCTATACTAAACAAAATATGCACAGTTCCACTTTTTGCCGAAAATATCTTTTCTCATGGAAATATCCTCAAGTTTGATCAAAATTACAAAACATGCCGATGTTTTATCGATTCGTCAATATACTTTCAGATGAATAGAAGTCACACGTACACTACAAACAGGTACGAAAAGTCACAGAATGACTAATAAATAGGTACTGTGCATGATGTTTGTGAATGGAGATGACAACTTCGGTTTTAATTAAACAGTTCCTTGGTCCGAGTTGACTAAAATTAATTTAATTACTTCTCTTGGAGCCCACGTTAAACTGTAAGTCCCCGTATTTTATAATTAAAAACAATTAGGGGGAGAGAAGATGGCGATGTACTGGTAAGGTGTAAGCTCCAGTTTTTTCAAATTGGCCTGGGCAATGACAATTGTAATATACGATATTTTCACTATAACAATGACGTCCTGAATGTAATCCTAAATAAAGCAAAATTGCAATCTGAAAGTAGAAAAAGTCAATAATTACTTTATCATACGCAGTATGTAAAGTATTGTAATCGTGCCAAAAAAAATTTTTGAGATTTTAGCGGAAATATGTCTTTTTGGGTCCCCTGAACATTTTTGACAAAATTGATTTTTGGTACAAAAAAATGTCTGTGTGTGTGTGTGTGTGTGTGTGTGTGTATGTGTGTGTGTACCCGTTTTTTGTGGCGACGATTCCGGAGAAACTACTAAAGTTATCGGGACGAAACTTCATATTTAGAACTTTCATAACCAAACTTAGAGCTGAGAAGCTTTCTGTTGAAGAGGGTCCAAAGGAACTGGAGGTTTAGTCTTAGTATTTTTGAAAGATTTTGCAAATAAGCCGCCATTTCTGGAATTTCGTCGAATTAGTTAAATAATAAATTAAAGATGAGGGAATTCTGAATAATTTATCACTATGACATTTTTTGGTACAATTAATAGTTTAGCTGCATGGGCAAATACTATTTCTACGAGATCGGTCGTACTGCATGAAAACTAGTAGCCAGGATTTGTCAGATTTTTTGATTCTAATGACAGTAGGTAGTCTTGGTATCAGACGCTAATGTTTTGACAATAACTTCTGTTAATATAAGCTGCGTTCGCATATTGCATTACACTTTTTACACCCAATAACACGTAAGTGTCACTTGGACGGTGTACCCGGTGTCAACGGGGTATAATATCCGAACGCAGCTTTAATCGACATATCTGTCTAGTTCTAGTAGTTTTATTTTAATGCAGACATGGCCGATCTCGATCAAATAGAGTCTCATGCAGCTAAACTATTAATTTTATATATAGTATGATAAAGTCATGTGCCTGGCCACATCAGATTTTTTTTTTTATTGTCAAAATGAATTACTTACTCGATTTATTGGTAATTCCATTTTAAACCAACTTACAGGATTGCGTTGGCAGAAAATTGTTAATATATTATCAACTTACATATAACATTTATCTTACCGGTCTTTTCTTTTTTTTTCAGCAGCAGCACGAGCAGTTTATTGGCCACGATCCGTCCAGAGATCTATCGCCCAACCTACCATCCTGCGACTCGTCAATGGGTGACGTTGACCCTAGCATATCAAGTGGCAGCTCATGCAGTACACCCTCCAATAACAATAACCAGCAATCTTCCTGTACGTCGGAGATATGCAGGCCGCAGCATCTACAACCTCACCATCCGTCCAACCCGACGGACTGCAGGCAACATCCGGAAGTCTGCAGGACGCCAGGAGAATTCCCGCATCAAAATTTCGAGCATCAGATTCCCAAGCTGGAACCTATGCAACAGCCAAGAACGCCACCAACGCCTCCTTCGAATCACGAGGATACCATTTGTGCAGGTTGTGGTTTAAGGATAACAGATAGATTTTACTTGCAAGCTGTGGATAGGAGGTGGCATGCTGCTTGCCTGCAGTGCTGCCAATGCAGGAATACGCTCGATGGGGAGATAACGTGTTTCTCTAGGGACGGGAACATCTACTGCAAGAAGGATTATTATAGGTGAGTGTTCTTAGAAGTTTCTTTAAAGTCGTTTTTGCGCAGGTCTGTGAGAATTGAGTAAAACTTTCGCTACTAAGTATTAGTAGTATATAACCGTGATGATTTGAATATTGTACGTTACGGAATTGTATTCGATTATTACAGCCTAAAATTATAGAAAAAATAGTGGGGCGCTCGTAGTTTGAGAACCACTGTATATAAGAAAATGTGGTCAATACCTTTGTTTGTGCAGAATTTTACAAACCATATTTTTGTACAGGAGCCAAAATAACGAAATCGTGACCGTCTTCCGGTAAAATGCAAAAAAGCGCTAACGTGCACTTTAGGGGTGAGTTTTAGAGTGCCAGGCTTTTGTAAAATTTGCGGACGCTAGAGATTATTGAAAGTCGTAAACAAAAAGTTTCCATTCAAGGTTACAGAACCTTCAGTTTCTTCTTACCTTTTTTTTTATTTGTACGATATTGCGATATTTTTATTATATATTATCAATTATCATTATATTCTAAAGAGATGTTTTCTTTCGAATAATTGCCAGTAGGTACTACGTGGTACTCATGAACTTCTTGTCCAAAAACCAATCGAATAGCGCTAGAGAGCTCCAAGGTGTATTTGAACATATTCGACTATTTTAACTAATCCATAACCCCGGATTAATAAACAAGTGTTTTTCTTTCGTTGCCGTGGTGATGACAATTGATGATATGTTTTTGTGTTCAGAATGTTATTATGATTGAAAATATGACAAATATGAAGTAATACTAACCATTAGAATATACATATATAAACAAAAAATGAGTTTTTGTCTATTATCATTCCTCCTAATTTAATTTGTCTTGCTTAACAAAGAAAAAACTGAACGGGCAAACCATCGAAATCATTTGTTTGTAAGTGAACGAAATTAGAATTTGTAATTAGCACCAAGCGTAAAATTAAAAATTTGATAACAATTTGTACAAGGTGTCCCGTATCGTTATGGCCACATTCGTGAAGTTGCTGTAATTGTATCAGAGATGCATAGTGACTAGTTTGAACTAATATCGTCTAACATAATTTTAAAGTGCACGCGCAACATAATATATGGTTTTAAAGCAGCTCAAACTTACTTTCCCCATGATGTTTTAAAGTTGGTTCTATTACTCCCCTATATGATACCTATGATATATGTATATCACTGTTGTGTAAATTCCCCACCATGTATCTCTGGAACGATTTAACCTCCTTTACGCTCGATGAGAACATAACGATATAGGACACTTTGTATAATCATAACCTATGTATCTATGTGACTTGGAATGAAAAAAGTGATCTAGATAGACGGCCCTTTATTTTTTATTAGAACTGGCCAAAGATAGCTCGACAACTAAAATAAAACACACATTTCAATCAGAATTTGTCTTAAATCATCAGAACAATTCGATGGGCGGCTATGATAAAAATTACTAAATTTTGCTGCCAAAATTCATGGGGCTATAAAATAAAATTGTTTTCTTAGATTCACGGACGAATTGTATACAGTGCACACTGCACAATGAATGCAATAAATGTTGGTGGAGTTTCTTTCGACTGTGGATTGTTTCTGAGGTTGAATAGAAGACGATTGTCAGTCTAATTGGTCTTTAATCTTAAAAATTGCACATGTGCCTACGTTTCGCTGGTAAGATCTTCAGCTTCATCAGGGCTAGTGTTAAAATTAAGACAGGTCAAAGAGGGTTGTGCGGATGAGGCGACAATCTTGGAGCCTCCAAGACACGCTACGAAGGGTGGGTGTGGTTATTAATTCAATATAATATAATTTAATATTCATGACACTAAATACAAGAATTAGTCACCACGAGACGCACACAATTGACAATTATACACTTAATAGTCTCACCATAGGCACATGTGCAATTTTGAAGATTAAAGACCAATTAGACTGACAAGCGTCTTTTATTCAACCTCAGAATGCAATAAATTATCAACAGATCGAGAGTACAGGAATTCTATTTAATTCCCTAATCCGTCTTTTGGGTGTATCTTCTATTTCTTACATCATTCAATAAGATAACCCGACCTATACGACCACCATCCTCACTCTTCACCTCCGACGAAGAAGAACGCACCCAATGCAAAATAGAAGACTTGGACGATAAACGGTCCACCAAAACCGGCTCGTTTTGGTATAGTGACCTCTTCTTCATGTTGACCTATATTCCATCGATGGTCGCAAGTTGCCGATGGCTTGACACGGTCCTCTTGCATTTTTGCTGCTACCAACCGAAAGAAGAAATCGTCAGTGCCCGTAGGAAGAAGAGGCGGATGCCTTTCTCTCCGCTCGGCCACCGATTAATGAACCTGCAAAGATGGTCATACGAATAAAGCTTGCGAAGCTGTAATATGTATGGGACCCGTTAACTGTTTTACAGATTTTCAAGCATGCCGCTGCGCTGTGGAATTCATACAGTGGTACATTAGTGAAAGGGGGGACCCGGTCTTCGTCTGCATTTATAAGAGACCGCCACTATTAATCAGCAGAACGGTAGCAGAGCCTGAGTTATTTCGCATATGTGCTTGGAAGACGATACGGACTGGGAAACACCGTGGAAGATACTAGCTTACAAATGAATTAGGAGATTACTACTACTTGCATATTGTTTGTAGCTTGGTGTTGGTATTGATAGAATATTTTGTTGGGCATGCACGACTATTTTCAGATTACAATATTGTTTTATTGTAGATATCAAAACACAGACAAATTTCCATTACCTAATTTGTCAAAAATATTAGAATACAAAACAAATGACTACACTGGCAAACAATAAATGATATCGAACTGATAATATGTTTTTCCTTCGTAGAATCGGAATCTGAAGGCACATGTTGTAAATTATGTCTAGCAAAAAGTCTGGCAAAATCTATCCAATACATGTACAAAAAGCGTTTTTGTGCATTTGCTTTTCTTAAAGACCAGAGTCAAAATGCTTACTTGCCACATTTTTCATTATTGTTATTTCTGCGATATTTGTTGTTGTTGAACAATTTTAAATGTTTGACAGGCTGTAGTAACCCAGCTATTTTAAAATTATGAATTGAGGAGCACTGAGGGTACTATTTGCACCTAGCCACGAACAGTCATAAATTTAGCAGCACCCTCAGTTTTCTTTTTCTCTTCTGCCGATCTCAGTTTCCTATATTCAAAATGTATGCTCACCTAGATCACAATCAATGATAGACATGTATCAATCCTGGATGTCGCCTTGTTCTTATCTGGAATTAATGATTTGATAATTAAATTCTATTGAATCATAGAATTTCAAAATATCAGTTTTGAATCATTTGGGGTCTTTCTAGCGAAGTGGAGCTTTTGGTTTCGAAAAAAATATATACGAACCGAGGATATTAGCGATGTTTAATAGATTGTCATCAATCATTAAAACAAATTCAATTCTAAATACCAAAATAAAGCTAGGAAGACTTATCGGTGCGATTTTTCCAAGAGAACCCAGCGGCAAGTGACATAACTCCTGTATCTGGTGCATCGGTGACAGTCCTAAGAGGCGAAACGAGACCCTAGCTGGGTGGCCCCTGATTCACCTTAGCTGATCCACTCCCTCGCCATTGGTCCGTGGTATCGATTCGCGGAAATGATCGGCCATCGAGTTCCTCGTCGTATGTCGCGACAGCAACACACGGCCGACCAGGTACTCACACAGGAGATGCCATATCGTATGTCGGCCTCGACATTCGTCGAACGGGCCATCTAGATACTGAAAAATTGGCTTCCGTAACGTACTCTCTTCCATGGAAGAGGCCGGACCAGCAACGTTGCATAGATGGAACGTGCTCACGACACAACTGTTAATTGCTGCAGATTGTGCTGTGGTGGATGTAAAAAATGCTCCGGCTGCTTCACTACTGAGTGATGTGGAAAATAAAGCCTGAAAATGTAGAGATTTGCCCTATGAGGTATACTCCTTAATTTCCTTAAGTATTTATTTTCTGGTTTTTTGTGAAGTAAAGAATAATTTTACTTTCGTTCGCAATATTTTTTGCGTAATTTAAAACTGTTTTTCTAATAATAAAATGTTCTTCATCCTCTTAGTATGCATGTATTTCCTGCGATTGCTGCGTGCAACTGAGGACGTCAATCTTAGCAGTCACGCTATTTTTCACTTTCTGCATGAGTTATGACGGCAGGTTGGCGTTTTCTGAGTCTGTTCTTTTTCTTTCTTCGTTTTTTTAAACTGCTGGTATCGTTTCTCGGGCGCTTTAATATGCATTGCGTCTCTTTACGCGGACTACACACGTGTCGGACGAGCACCCGGCCAATTCCTTATCTCTTGGCATATTTAATCTGCCGTGGAATGAGTATGTCTCTCAGATCCGAGAGGCATGTCTCCTATAAACCGCTGCAGCCTGGTAGTATTTACGTTTTTCGCAGAATCTCCGCTAAATTGTATCTCGTGTGAGTGTCGCTCGGTTTTCACTACTATTGTAGTGGAGATAGATTAATTGTGGAGAAGATTAAATTTTGGCAAACGCTGATTTAACAATAATCAGAAAATGATCATTTTATGTTTATTTCTAGCGATATTTGTAAGAGCTTGTTGATTTAAAAAAAAAACGATTTCTGTCTCTCTGACTTCAATTTCTTGGTTATCTCTGGGCGCCAAATGGATTATTCATTGCCACTAGGATGGTACTATTCTTTTATTACGGCAATGTCTTAAATGGGAAGTTTTACAAACACTTTGCTTATTTGCAACACTTTTAATGCTAAAATTAGGTATCTGGAAACTGTAAATCACTGAACCATCTTACCGTTTCTATTAATGGTGTCCAGCACCACCTCACTGTGTTTTTTTGTCCTGAACAACGAAAATAGGTTACGTTCTGGGAATGTCCGACGAACAGATTAACAATACTTATCAAATTACTTTTTGCCACAAGACACCATGCATGTTTACGAGATGCGTTCCGCAGACGTCATCTTTACTTTTTGATATAAAATAATGTCTTATACCAAATCATTTCTGCGATCAGTGTTGGGAAGTAATTTAAGTAACTATTTAACAACAAAGATAAGTTTGCGAGTAGGTAGATATGCATGTATGTTAAAATAAAAACATTACATTAATAAAGTAATGCAAACATTCTTATAACAAAACTGACCTATAAATCCTAACATATGAAAATCACGTTTAGCGTTTCACATTTAATTTTTTTAAATGTGTGCTGTGCTGCATTTATTTTACGCATTGTGTAAGGATCTTTACAGCACTGAACATATTTCGCGAGAGAATTCACTTTCATCGCTATCATGGTCAATAAAAAATTATCGTGTGCTTTGGTTTTGTTGAGATTTGTCGCATCATTTACGCAAAATTGCATAATATTTGATCAATGTAAGCCTGAGTTTGGAATATTAAAAAAAAAACTTTCTTATTACATGTAAATAAATAAGCACGAATAATGATGAACTAAAATTTATTTCTAGCGTCATAATTTCACTGTTAAGCGGCATTGTCTTCAGTGGTTTTGGTAGTGGTAACAGACGCCATTATAGTATGTCTCATCAGACGTGACAAAGACACTAATTAATTTGCATGTACATGTATTTGATTCTACAGTGCTTAGGCTTTCGATTTCGTCCATTTTCGGCCCAGTTCTCGTTATTTTTTACCTTCGATTTGGCTAAATTTATGGATTATCGATTGGGACTGTACTCGTCAGCGCGTCGCCGTGGGGTTGCTAGGCTACGGCCGCGCGCTTCGCGACGCGGTCAACCCAGACGGCGACACATCATCATGTCGCCGTGGAGGTTAAGCTACGAAGCGATAGATGGCGCCCCGTAACCGCGCCGAACGTACGAGCATAATCACGTCGCGCGTGTTAGAGCATCCGGGCTTTTTGTCTCTCTCTCTTAACGCTTCGGCGATCTACCTAGGTCGACCAGCAGGCCTATTAGGCCTGCACATTCTCCTAGTTACTTTACTAATATTCGTAGAAAGTAATTCCGCGCCATATCAATTGTGGACGTTTTAGACCACTCAACTTATCTGAAACGGACAGTATATATTATGGTGCCCGCCATGTGCCCGCATACTGTTTTGACATTGATAGCAGATAATTGTGACAGGATTGACGGGTTTGACAGTTTTGACAAATTTGACACTTTTCATTTCCGTCGCTAGTTCTACCCTCTCTCTTATTTCTCTGTGCATGCGTTCGCAAACAATATCAAGAAAATATGCATGTATGTTAAGGTTTAATTCTTTTGGCCAGAAAATTAATACACAATAATTATCGTAACTGCTGAAGCATCTAGTCGGAATGCTGCCTTAGAAAGAATTTCAGTGTTTTAAGTTTACATGGTCACCTTCAGAAGTTTTTACGATATGCAACTGGCTTTCAAACTTTTTCCAATGCGTCACATGAGTGGTAAATGTTGCTGGTATGATCTTCACATAAAATGTATTACGATTTTTCATTAAGTATCTTTAAATTTACATTTATCATACGTAGGTATTTATAGAAAGGTATCGATGTTGTAGCATTGAAAAAAACAAAAATAAACTACTAAATAAACTATATGTTCTAAAACAAATCGGTTTCCTTGCAAAATATTGCGTTATCGATCATCTAACATACTGGCCTGTATCTCGAACCACAAACACATTACGATCGATGATCGATGTCCACCAGTCAACATTTCTTAACCTCTCGTGTACACTTCCTCAAATTATACGTCGAATCGGACCCCATGGTGAAGACCTCCAAACGCGGTCCAGCCCCGGGCATGCTCGAGACACGCGCCTGTCATCTCTCCATATATACCTACACGAAGACCTGTCAATACTGCTCTCAAGTGGTGAGGGGAGGCTCGGTGAGGAACCAGGACACCTCACACAGCCAAGTTGTTTGCGCTCTGCCGGTAATCTTTTCGGGATATCTATTGTCCTGCGACACGAAAATTCAAAGTGCGCGCAATTTATCCACATAGAATCGATAAGTCGGGCTTCACTGCCGGAGGTAAATGGGCAAGTCGTGACTTTTAGCTGTACGGGGCCCCAGTGGTTGCCCCAGCTTGCATTCCCTCCAAAACACGGACGGGCCGATGTCCTCACCATTGGAGTAATTGATACAGTTGCGTAAGATATTACACACATAGACCGAGGTGGAACTTGAAGAGAATGTTCCGTCAATGCGTCCTCCAATGACAATAGTACTCCCGGGTGGATTTATGAAGGACAACATGGACAACTGTCGGAAGAGAATTGAAATGGTTACGGATGGATCTTTCCTAGAATCAGGTGTGTCCTCCGAGTGCAGACATCGAGACTGGCACGACCCGTAACTGTTTTGAGCAGTTTTATCTAGTGGGCAAGTTGTTCGGCGTTTAGTGTTTGAGTTTTTCTTGGCCTTCTATGGAAATTGACCGTGTTAGGGAATCAGCAATAGAAGAAAGCTCACAGGTCGGTAACCGTTAGTTTATGTTTCTCAGGGTTTCGAAAATCGTGCTTTATTACTAAGTTTATTAATATTGGATAAAAACTTGATGAAATTGAAAAAACATGGATGTTGTTACATGGATGTTGTCATCAACACAACAAGTTTTCTCTATGGACCCATATATACCACAAATTAGGCACAATTGAAACAAATAGGTCTCGCGCAAGATGCATAGAGTTTAATAACAGTTTCTTCAAAGAAATATTTTTTATGTTAAAAAATTTTAACAATAAAGTTTAAATAAACGTATACAAATATTATCCTAATTCAACGTCTGCCTCACATACTTAAAAATTGAATACCTATTTTAAACTCTTAGCTTATTTTCGTAGTTCTTGTAAATTTGTACCAATAGTGCTGGGAACGATAAATCTAATAGAATCTCATAATCTAAAAGAAAACTCTCTTCACCTTTCATTACAATAAAGAAAAGAAAACAGTAAGTCATAAACTTTCTGTACTTTTGCAGCAGTCACTTGCAACTGCAACTGCAAGTCCAAACTGCAAGCTTTGATTATCCAAAATATTTTTTTCGTTACACCCGATTCGGGTTACCATCCGTCCGGGTTTCCCCGGATTTGTCCTAGTTTGGAGGGTGTCCGGGGAGCGTCCGGGCGGAGTTTTCTTAAGAGGCCGGGTCGCCGCCACGCGCCGTCTACCGATCATGGCGGTGGTATGCTCGTCCCGTGACGACAGCACTGTTCGACCACCGTATCCCCTCCCTATTAGGGAGTCCCTATCATCAGTAGTGTAGCAAGTAGCAAGTGGTTAGAAGTTTACAAGTGCAGTGCAGTATGCGTTGTGATTTTGGTGGCGTGGTCTCGATACTGCGGTTGGTCTGTCTACGTAAGTAAAATAAGTAATTGTGTACCAGTAGTATACGTTACCGTTAATTGATTATAATAATTCGGTGTTTTTGATTCAAATTTCCAGATCTCAAAATGCCTAAACGCAAATGCTTATTTAATAGCGAACTGCAAAATACATTTCCAATGATGAAAAAGGGAAAATATGACCGGGAGGCTTTCTGTACAATTTGTTCGGCGAATATTTCGGTAGCAAATAAGGGTGTTACTGACAGAAATGAGCACTTAAACACTAAAAAGCACAAAACAAATTTTAAAAGCCAGGCAAGTACCTACTTCAAACATTGCCACGTTTTTTTGTTAGTAACAGCTCTTCTGAAGATAACCTTATGCGAGAAGCTAAAGGCGCCATGGCGTACCCTACAGTGTGTCATTATATGTCTTTCTATTCTTTGGATTCTACTAGTGCACTCAACCGTGAATTGTTTTCGCGGTCAGATACGGCAAAAAATGACATGTAATCGCACGAAACCTTCTGCTATTGTAAACGGCGTGCTAGGCCCTTCATCGCTTTCCGAACTAAAAAGTGATTAACAATATATACTACCATTCATAAGTGTATCTACTGATGCTAGCAATCGTGGAAGCAACAAACTATTTCCTATTATTATTCTATATTTTTATTACCAAAAGAACGGAATCACGTCAAAACTTCTCGAAATAGATTGTACAGAACATCAGACTTCCGACATAATTACTGAGCTTATTATAAAACAACTTCGCCAGCATGATCTCCTGTCAAAATGCATTGCGTTTTCTGGCGACATTTGCAACACAAATTTTGGAGGAAGAGAACGAGAAGGAGTCAACAATGTTTTCCATAAACTCAAAAAAAATCTGAATCCCAATATAGTTGGTGTTGGTTGCTCTGCACACGTCATTAACGACGCAGTGCACGATGGATGCGATTTGCTGCCATTGGATGCTGAGTCTATAATCTTGAATTTTATATTTTTTTTGCTACCTACACGATCCGAACCGAATCCCTTATAAAGGATTCTGTGCCACAGCAGACGTCCAATACAAACAGCTTCTCTATCATTCTAAAACGCGTTGGTTAAGTCTTTGTCCAGCTGTTGAACGACTTCTAAAGTTGTATCAGCCACTAACAGATTATTTTACGTCCCTCTCTCTGAAGCGTATTTGGTTTTTATTCACTCAATTATGCACATTGTGCACTCAACAACAGAGCAAGTAGAAAAACAATGATAATTCCGTAATCGAAGCAAGAAACATACTTGCATTCATCACGAATGCTTTGGCCGACAGAATTAAAGAAAACTTTTTGCCGTTGAAGGTTCAGAGCATTTTAAATAAACTAGACGAAAGCACTAAAACGGAGTTTAAGAAATGTTCTGCGATATTCTACAATGAAATGAAAACGTACATAGAAGACTGGATAAAACCTTTACGACAATTTGACATGTTTGACTGTATGTGATAGCCTAACATAAATGATATACACCATGGACCGTTGTTGAAGAGACAGTTTTATTTTTGCAACATAAGAACATCGAAATTGATGACACAAAATTGATAGATGACTGGGTAAATTTAAAAAAGCAATTGAAGAAGATTGATCAATATTTTTTTGCATACCAGCTCATAATGCCTACGTAGAGAGAGTGTCTTCACAAATTACCCAACAATGGACGAAAGAAAGAAATTTATTGAGCACAGAAACGGCTTCGTCACACATCAAAATAAAATATAATTTCAAAGATTACCGTTGATTTTTCGAAACTTCTATTAAGCAAGGAAGCCATTCTAAAGGCTATAGGAAATACTGAAAAGAACCAAAATCCCGATAAATAATAAATAAGTAACACCTCTACAGTAGATATTTTTAGTTTCTCAAATTATTACATGATTTACGTTTTGTTAAGATGTGAAAATAGAGTTAAAGCTTCTTTAATTATTAGTATAATGTTGTTCTTAAATGGGAGAGTAAAAGTAAAAGTAAAATGGATGTTTAGTTTCTTTAGTCTTTAAGATTTATTTATCTTGCCAAACAGAAGAGTTATGCCAAAGATTGTAGTAAGGTTGTTTAATACTGATTGTATTCCAGTAGTTAATTTGCTTTTATAATGCTGTTATCTTTTATAAATAGATATTTTTATAAAATAGTAATTAATAAAGATAAGTAAAGAATGACAAATTATTATATTTTTTTTATTTATTTCATTAGTGAGTAAAATGAAAATTTTCCAACAGGAATGGCCGGGCTTAAAGCTAAAAATCCGGGATTTTTGAGCCTCTTGTCCTGATTTAATGATTTTACAGATGGCAACCCTACACCCGAACAACAGTTGCCAGGTGTCCTGAACCTCGCAGGCTGACGTTGATCCAGGCTTAAATTCACGTCCTGCAATTTCTGGAATTTTATAGAGATTGCTATGTTAGAGTTAGTACGATAATGCTTCATATGTATTTACGCACGCTGTTGTGACAGTAAACTTGGAGTGGAAATAATATTTAATAGCCTGTTTGAGCCTAAATTTTAACGGTCATATCTATAGATCGGTTACTTTTAGAAAACAAAAAAAAAATGGCGGATAGGAAGTACTTATGCGGTTTCGATATATTTCTTTATGCTAAATGTCAATTGAAACTTGAAGGTTGCATATCAACTAACGTTTTTGCGTTTTTGCTGTTTTGTGTTGAAAATAACGCTCGCACACTACATGCAGAATCGCCATCGATTCTTCAAAGCCACACAAAAAATACATGTGAATAATTTTTAGGATTTGAGGTTAAACTACGAAGTTTAAGTTTCCTATGAGGCGAGTTTGAGTTTTCTAGGCCATTGTGTTCAGCTGGGATAATGTTAATTGCCTACATTAGGTGTTTCACAATTTTCAATTGTATCTATTTTTTTGTCAAAAATTATTCTATGTGAAGCAATCTACTTTTTGTGCTACCAAAGAGGCTATTTTAAAGCTCCATCATAATAATTAAGAAAGATAGGGTGGTGCCAGCAAATGTTGATGAAGCGATAAGTAAAAAAAAAGTCGGATATTAATTTCATATACGTGGATACTTTTAATAATCAAAATACACATTTTGATAACTAAAAGTCCTCGTGGCCCAAGTTTTTTGATAACAAAAAACTTCCTAATACTACACTTGTTTGTCGGCGTATTCAAAAAGTCGCGCCAATCGTTGTATAGAGAGTGACGGAATCGTGCTATCTCTGTCTACCGTTCGCTTCGATATTAAACGCTCGCTATTAGCTCTTAAGGTAATAATATTCCATTTATTTCACGCGATTTGGATTTGTAATCTGTTTTGTTTTTTTTGGTGAGTTTGTGTTTGTTTGCGATAGGTCCGAATTTGTAATAATATTTTTAAATTTTATTCATAGAATAAGCTGTTGCACGGCATTAACGCAGAAGGCCGGTGTAATGACGTCACGGCGTTTAACCTCAAATTTACCCCGGCTAATTTTTGTAATGTGATTTATTGATGTTAAGTGTACTCATTTGTTATTTTATTCATTGTGGCTTTGGCTGAGGACGGGATAGGCGTCGCGAAACCAGGTACCAATAGTCCCTTAATAAATAGTACACTGGAAATTGCTGACTTTTATTTTTCCAAATACTTAACTTAGAGTTTGTCATTTGTTCGCATTTTTAAACCGTCTCCTCCGAATTCCACTTTTGAACCTGACAACCCAAACGTATATCGGGGCACATAAGGCAAAGATACAAGGCACGCTAGAAATACACACATTTAAAAAGTCTGACTATGGGCGCATGAAATCGACGTGGTTGTTTCTCATTTATTAGCACATACCTAATTTTTACTAATTAAAATATAAGCATTGTGCATCGAGGGTTTGTATGTAGAGTGTAGACTGTCCAACTCTTTCTACTACATTTTTAACTGTGGCTTAATAATATTATGCTTTGAACAATTTCACATTCATATTATTTGATTATAAACCCGCCCACTACTCAACCTTTAAGACTGACGTATGTACTTGTTTTTGAAATATTCTTTTATGCTACTAATTCCACTCATCCAAACCTACTCAGCATTTCTTAATATTTAAACCGCCGTTTCAAAACCGACAACTGGTCCAGTTCTCAAATCCACAATCTAACGTCTTGAACTCACTATATGTATATATACAGCCCAACATATCGAAGGAAGATACACACGCACTGAACAGAATAGGTCATTGAAAAATGTGACGAACGTCTATCTTGAAATTACGCAATACGGTCTCTTCTTACATCTCGTCTTTCAACTTAACTTCCTCTCCACTTTACCAGTTTCGTATCTGTCGCTTTAATATGTGTCGTGTTTCTTTTTTTTTGTTTCGGTTTCTTTTTTTGTGTTGAATGGTAACGGGATATCGATTTACACGAGACCTTTTAAAATCGTATTAATTTGTCGATTAGCCGGTCTATTCGGTACATTAAACTATCATTTGGGAAGTCTGCTTTCATATTTGAACAGTTCGGAATAGTAATTTTAGCGTGTACTCAAACCAGATGGTTCAGATTGGACGGAATTTTGATTTCGGTACGGCGGCTTTCTAATTGCAATAAAAATTTTACTTTGGGATTTTTATTGTACTAGATTGAAAAGATTTATCTTTTGAATCAGTTTGATACAACCCAATATCTACTACCATATCCGCGGTTTCTTCCCTGTTTCTGGGTGAGGATTCAACCATTTCTATGAGAAGGTTACAACTGTTAATTGCGTTTGGGAATTTTTTGTACATTTGCTACACAAACTCGAAAGGAGTACATTCGAAAGAATGGCGTATGTATTTTATTAAAATAAATATTGTCGATCCTCTAAAGCTAGAGATTGTGAAATTATCTGTACTAATTAATTAAAAATAATCGTTTTTAGGTTTTCCACCATTATAGGGGTGAATAGAAGTGCATTGTCTCGTATATACACGAATACACAGGTGTATTGTGTGTTTTCTAAAAATATCTGAAGGAGACCATAACAGTTTCGAACACCGGTAATCTTAAAGGGCATTTCTAAGCCCAAAACAGCAACTGGCATGTAATAATCGTTCAACGTACTTAAGTCGGTCATGGTCTACTTAAGCTTTTTAACACCCTCTCTTATAAAAGTTTGTATACTGTAATATTGTTTTCACACTACCGTTTTTAATTTCAATTTTTACAAAGGATATAATTGCCTAATTTCATAAAACATAAAACTCACGGGAAAATAGAGGCCACACTGCCCGTATTCATGAACAATGTTTGAGAACTGATTGTATGACAAAATGATGGTTTGAGTGGTGAAAATCTCGTGCCAGCTGGAATAAAGCCGCATTCAGACTAGGCGTGCTGGTCGCGGTCAAGGCACGGCAAATTTTGAATAAACTAATCAGAATTTTATTATTTTATTATTTTATTTTTGAGACGGTTTATTCGATAAATTGTTGGAGTTCACGTTTCTTATATTTATTTTATCTGTGAGTTTTATTTTTTTTATTGGTATATAATTGTTTTTCTAATTGTGTTCAGCGATTTGGTTGCGGATCAAGAACTGGTATTGGTTATATTGATCTTGTACTGTTTGCCCATGCTTTTGATCTGTTGTGGGATTATGTTCATTAATACTATTTTGTCTATAACTTATAAACGTGTGAAAAGTAGACAATTAAACTGTTTGACTATGGTATTGGGCACGCATTCAAAACGTTTCTATTTTAAGGCATCAAGTGAAAAAGTATACACATTCTTGTAAATCGTCTCATTATCAAGCCCAGTGTTAAACGGACATTTCTTGACACTAGTGTTTAAAGTGTTTTCTATAACACCAAAATTGGCAGAAACGAAATTTGTATCGATTTGAGGGCACGTTTAACACTCGTGCTAAATGGGGTTATATTAAAAGGTATTATATCTTCTGTACAATTCGTGAATTTTCATTTCAATTAAAGAAATCTTGCATATTATATCATTATTCCTACCCTCTGTTCTTTGCTTCTAGTCGATCTATCGCCATCAGTGTCTGGTCATAGCTAGGGTCAAATGGTAACTGTGTTTTTTGTGTTTATGAATTGTGAGTATGAAATTATTCAAATTCACCGTATAACTTAACAGTTGTAAAATCTTTCTTAATAATGAATCACTGGCATACATAAAACCAACTCAACTAAGCGACAGTATTCTAAAATGCACCAACAAGCCTAGGCCAGCTTCACTGATAACTTAAGCATCCTTCAGTGATTCTCTCTCCCTACCGTATGAAGCAAGTTGGACAAGGAGGAATCGAAGAAGACGATGGCCGTTGGTGACTGAAAACAGGATCAAAGGTGCCGCCGTCCGGTCGATTCTGGCGATAACTGACACCTGAGTGGGCTTAGACGGATTGATAGCAAAATGTGCCGTAAATATCAGGTGCACCACCGGTGTACAAGATGCGCGCCAGCAATTGCGAAACGCACTGAGCAAAGAGAGAGGACGACTCAACATGCGCTCCACTCTGCCCCGATCGACATGTTTATTCGGACCGAAAGCGAAAGAAAAGATAACCATCGGTAATTAAAGTGAAGAAACCGCGAGCAGACAAACGCAGAGGAGACGAAAACTATAAGCATGACAAGCAGCTTAGAGGTTTATTCAATAGGACTAGCGCGACGTTTTAGATGGTTTGAGCCAATCTCTGTTAGTGATTGCTTGGCATATCTAGCTACGGATGTAGGTACTACGATCTATTGTGTAAGGGCAGCGCTACACGATGCTACGAACACCCTCCTGCGTCGAATGTTTGTTAGTACGTCGCACTGTGTCTAGCTCAAAGGTTTAAATATGTACAACACGATGTGACATACTAGCAAACGTTCGACGCTGGTGGGTATTCGTAGCAACGTCTGGCGCCGGCATAAGGCCTGCTCTGAACAGCCGATTGCTCATAACCGAAAAACTTACGTACCTAATCCAGAAATGGCATGCGGATTTACAAAAATTGTCATTGCCATGCGTCACTGATTGCCATGCGTCACTGATTGCCATGCGACACCCAGATTAATATTCTGCAACTAAAAGATTCTTATTGTAGATAAAAACAACGATCAGCGTACCACGATGATATAAACAAACTAATGTAGGTCAATGCACGGGCAATGTCACTAAGCAAGAAACGCCAAAGTGTAGAGAGGCCTATATATTGCCGCCGGCGTTATTTTGCCACCGGCACCATCATATCTGCGGTAGAGCGTTGGTGATTTTCTTGCGCTTAACAGGGTGCTACTCCGTTCTTTTAAAATAAAATATCTCAAGAATGCGTTAAGTTAGACCATACGTAATTTAACAAAACATGTATATTAAGCAAAACATGTCACCAAGACTAATGCTTGTACTTGATATGAAAAAAAATGGAAATAAACTCCTACCAAACTAAGAATCCGAACTATAACCTTCGGAGGAATTTAAGCGTTGTAAAAGTTGGATGAATCACTACCGGAGTATATAGTGATAGCAGGGCGCCCGGATTTATATACCTGTTAAAAAAGTCAAACAACTCTGTATATTTAAAAGTTTGTGACAGGGCGACAGTATAAAGTATAAACATTAACAGTGGGGAAACGCTCTCGGGCATTTTTTCCATTTCTACACGTTGGTCGCCCGGTCTTCGGACTTCCAGATTGTGTCCGTTTACTTTATGGGCTTGACAAAGTTATTATGACTCTATAAATATTATAGACGACCGCGGTCGCCTCAACATTTATATGTGGGAATTTTAATTTCGATCGTATCTATCTCTTTCTCCTCTTAATTTAATATCGTTACGGCTATCTTTATCTGTTGACAGTGTCCACTCCGGGTCGAGATATCGCGTTACACGCTGGCTGTTTTGTTGATAAACACGAGATATTTATTCTTTACAGCGGTACTTCACCATAAACTATAGGGAATTATGGATATTGTTACTATTTTTTATGCGTAAGTGGTGCGCTGTCACCTCTTCAACTATTTACTCGTGTTTGTGACGGATTTTATTCAAGAATATATTATTTATTAGTGAAATAGCATTGCTTAACAAAATCACAGGCCCTTAGCTGCTGATCTACCAAATGTCTAAAAAAATGATAATAAATAATAGATCCGGTATAATTATTATTAGCAAAATTATAGTACACAGATTTTAAAAAAATGTAATAATATATATAATAATAATAATATAATAATAAGAGCCCTTTATTGATACTAAAAATAGTAAATAACAAATTATTTAACAAATGTTGTTTAAATGAAAGTTATAGTTTAGAATTATAACTTAAATAAAAATTCTGTTGTAATAAATAAATAAAAAATCAATACTAATACCATAACTGGGCAAAGGCCTCCCCCTGAGTAACCCATTCTTCGCGATTTCTTGCGAGCCTTTCCCATGTCGCTCCGGCGCGCCGGAGCGACATCACTGCGCACGACGCGGCGTGCGCAGTGATTTCAACTCGCCATCTTTTGCTTTGTCGTCCTCTTCTTCGCTTTCCATGTATAGGTGTCCATTCGGTAAGTGCTCTAGAGTCTAGACCATCTATCTTCTCTCATGCGGACCACGTGTCCAGCCCATGCCCATTTTAGCTGTTTCGCTGTTTTTAAGACGTCTTTTAGTCCAGTTCTTCTTCTTATATGCTCATTTCTGACTCTGTCTTTTCTTTTGACTCCAAGCATTGTTCTTTTCATCTGTGATTGGCAGGATTTAAGTTTTAGGTCTTCTTTTGATGTGGTTGACCAAGTTTGACAGCCATAGGTGAGGACTGGTAAAACGCAGGTGTCGAAAGTTGTCTTCCTGATGTTGATTGACAATGAGCTTTTAAATATTTGTTTGAGGCTCCAAAACCGTTTCCATCCATTTACAATTCTTCTTTGTAATTGTTTATGGGAACTATTGATTAATGATATTGTTTGTCCTAGATATAGTTTTGTTTTCTCTTTATTGATTTTCAAACCCCTTTTTGCGCTTTCGTGGGAGAGTTGATTAATCATCGTTTCCAGTGCTTGGGAAGATTCCGAAAATAGTGCTACGTTGTCGCGAACCTATAGTTTGTTAATCCTTTTCCGTGGATATTTATTCCATATTTGTCCCACTCTAATTTGCGGAATATGCCTTCTAACACGCATGAGAAAAGAGACAGTGATAGTGGGTCTCCCTGCCTTACCTCGCGTTCAATTCGGAATTTAGCTCCCACTCTTTCGGTTGTTATCTGTTGTGAGTTTTCTTTGTAAATATTGTGGATAAGTCTGATATATTTGTTATGTATACCAATTAGTTTTAGACATTTCCATATAGCATATTGTTCCACCAAGTCGAAGGCCTTTTCGAAGTCAATGAATGCAATATATACTGGCAGATTGTATTCGTTTGCTTTCTCTATAAGTTGGTGTACAGACTGGAGGTGCTCAGTAGTGGAGTAATTTTTGCGAAATCCTGCTTGTTCTATAGGTTGATGTTGATCCAGTGTTGCTAGCAAACGGTGTTCCAGGATTGTTATGAAGAGTTTGAAATTGTTTGTATAACCCTGGTATTAAGCTTATCGGACGATAGTTCTTGATGTCGTTGTTGTTACCTTTTTTAAATAGTAGAATAATATTTGCGTTCACACTAACATTACATTTATTTGAATCAAAATTTGATTTCTTTCACCGAAAACTAAAGCAAAAATTTATTTTCAAGGAAAGTAACAATATTTTTATATAAAAACAAAAATATTGTACCTAAATTAATCTCTAAAAGCAAATAAGCTAGAGTGTTTTGTCAATAAAGTGTTTTGATCCGAAATCATAATTTCAAATAAATACGTTTCTTAAAAACAATAAATCTGTTGTGGCCAGGCACATGACTTTTTCATACTATATACAAAATTAATAGTTTAGCTGCATGAGATTCCATTTGATCGAGATCGGTCGTGTCTGCATTAAAATAAAACTAGTTAGCCAGGGTTTGACAGATGTTTTGAATCTATTGACAGTAGGTATTGTCAAAACATCAGCGTTTGACACTTTGACACTACCTACTGTCATTCATCCATCTAATGGTGTCCAAAATCTGATCCTTCTGTCCCATCCCACAGGCTTTCGCATTGCATGGCCCACCCAGCTCCAGTCTGGATGGTAGTAACACTATCGGCGATTTTGGTGATATTCTTCATTTTCATTACTGATAACCGATCTTTCCACGACACTCCCAACATAGTTCTTTCCATTCGATTCTACGTTGTTCTGATTTTGTTTTTTTATTTAAATTTTCATGTTAAAAACCGCAAATACCAAATGAATAACCAATAGAACGGCGGAAATTGTTTGTGCCCCTTCATCGAGATTATCTTTATCAAATACCTATGCGATGTACACATGTAGACATTCTTCAGTTAATTTCATATTTGTTGTATTTTTTTTATTTTAATTGAAATATCCATGCAAGAACCAAGTAAATTGAGTTTTAAATTCGGAGCTCTTACTTAACATGATGGTCAACTCTGGGAGGTTTCCATTATCCTCTGTGGTCACGCAGATGGCGCTTGTGGCATTCCAAAGTTGTCATAATACAAAAAAATATCTATGTTGAAGACGCCACGAAGGTACGATATGATCTTCTAGATTTGTGTAGAGTAGATAACAGGATCCGTGGAAACAATTTCTACAGTTTAGTGGCGTGTCCTCACGTCTACCAACTTCTGTCGTATCCCAGGACCCCCTGGGGGCTGGTGGTCTTCCCTGCACGGCATACAAACGCCGAGATATAAGGCATAAACCAAAAATAAATGGATATTTCTAATTACTACCGTATTTTAAGTAATAACGTAACGCAACGGTAAGCCAAGCGAAGGCAGAGCGAGTGTCCTCTTTATCTGTATGTCCGTCTAGAGTTTTATCACATCAGCTGGGCGCCTTTTAGTGGCTGCTATCAACTGTTCCCAACGGTCACAAGACCTCTAGATCTTATCTACTGGTAATTTTTTTTATTGTTTCGTACTCTGCGTACACGGGATCATGGTGTAATAGCCATGGGAGTATATTGATGCACCTTACGTGCTTATGTTTTCATATTAGCTGGTTTATGTTTGGATGACCTCGTTCAGATGGAGATTATCTTGTGGAATAGATGATGCTGGGAGATGATTCATTGGACGACTCGTTTCGGGATAGGGACATGTAGACAAATATTTCTGGCACATGCGGAGAGATGCATTCGTGTTTACTCGTTGATAGTATTATTCTCGTTTACATTCTACTGAAATGAGGTATGTAGATATCAAGTTCATTGTTACAAAAAGGACATTATATTGCGACTTTCGCTTATTAGTTCACGCTAGAGGTAATTCAGCCTGTAAAAAAGTTAAAGGAGTGTTGAAACTTTGTATCTTGATATCCGAAATAACTACTAAATTTGCGACTTTGGCCGACCGCTGCTAGCTTGGCCATCATTTAAAGTAGCTCATAGACATCATAGAAAATCAAATTTATTACAGTTTGATACGTTTTTTGTTAAGTAAATAGTTTGTAAGTTATTCTCACTTTAGTTCATGTTAACGATTTTAATATAAAATGTTGCTCTTCATTAAATAGATATAAATTACACTGTGGTAAAAAATAACCGTTTGATCACTAGAATCAGATACAATTGCCTGAGGTATTTAATTGTATGTCGCCTTACAGCTAATTTCTGAAAGTACTCTAGACTTACAATAACTATTATGTTGTTGTAAAATTATTGGAATGTTATCATAAACATGGGTATACACATTCGGATACATTTTCAAAACCGCTTTCATAACGATGAGTTGATTTTTCATTCAGATCAAATTGTTATCAAGGTCTTCATGCTATTCAGTTCTTCGGTTTAGAGTTTTTTCAGTCGGTCTAGACTCGGATAAATTGACAAATATCCTTCGTATGTAAGTACTCAATAGGGTATCCTTTTTGGTCTATTTCGTTTATAATCTTATTTATTCCTCCGTTCAGCAGGCCATTTCTCAATATGCGCGAGAGGCGAGGACAGCTCCGGTATAAATAATATGAGAACGTAGCTCTCTGTACAATTTTCACCGTGCTGCCGAGAAATGGGTCGTTTCTCACGTGAAATTGACATTTATTTATGGTCTCCTTCCTTCCACTATTACGCAGAAATGTAAAACACACCGTCTAGCTGTGTATTCCGCTCCCGTATAAAATATATACACATATATGTATGTAATAAGTAGAAGAAAAGCGTTTTTTTTGCCATCATCTTCTTTGCCGTGCCATTCTATCGGTCGGCCGTGTGTGAGTAATTACTCACGCTATATAACCGGAGGAAATACCTCGGTAATGTTGGAAAATTATCCTTAATAATCGGTCTGACAAATTTGTCCCTGCTGGTAGGACAGTTTAAGCACTTTAACCTGTTAGCAGGTTTCGGTTGCAACATTCCAAATACTACAAAGGATAACTATTAAGTGGATATGAAGGATTTTGTGAAATACAGTATCTAAACATTCACGTGTAGTATTTTCTATATTTGAATTGGTTTTTGAATCTTGTACTAAATTAGAAATAGTAACGTGACCGCTGAATCAAATATAGGAATAGAATAACAAATATCTGTTAATTTTTAACAGTATTTTTTCCAAATGTAATTCTTACATGAGTGTAGCCGCTTAAGGTTTTTGTTACGGGTTTACTTTAGAAATAGCATCGGGAAAGTAGGTTGTGTGGAGGTCTCGGAAGATTTTTTAGTACCATTTTTGTAATAAAAAATCGCATTTAGGCCTAGTAATAGATCGTTGAAAACTGACTAAAGTTGAAATAAATCTATAAATCCACAAATCCAAGTCAAGAATTGGTTACAAAAAATGGTTACCACATTCGATGCCTCCCTCTTATATGTAGCACACCGTGAGAGCAGTAGTTTTATTTTATTAGAAAATTGTTTCGGTTCCATGTTCAAATTTGCACTGGTCAAGAATTGAAAAATAACGGCCCATAGTAGTTTGGACCGTACCTACTGTGAGGAAGTCTAAAGAATTTAACTTTTAAGTTATTTGTGTGCCTTGTCTGGTGGTTATGCGCGTAAAGAGTAAAGTTTCACGCTTTACCTGTTTTTTCAATGAATCAATGACAAATATGTTTTTGATAAATTGGTTGCTAGGCAGTTGCAATGTTGTTCCCAGATTAGTCTAGGTGGTCTAGATTTTTTAGTCTAGGTTAGGTCTAGGTGGAAACCAAGAAATTTTCCGTTTACTTGACTATTGACAAGTTGCTTGTGCATGTATTTCGTTTTCAGCTCTTTAAGACACAAAGCGTACCTGCATCCGACCGTACCACACCGATCCGCTCCCGCACCATATCTTGATCTCTGTCGCTGATTACAACAGTTGTGTCATCCGCAAAGAGTACCCGGTCCGCTCACGGCCCGATGCTGAAATCATTGACGTATACTAAAAGCAGGACCGGCCCAGTACCGACCCTGGGGTACACCGCATATAACATCCTTCATCTTGGATTTTTACGTGCCTACTGCAACATACTGTCTACGATTCGCAAAGTGAGATTTGACTAGATTGAGGCTTGCCTGAGTCGTCTGTGTGGTTATTTTTGGGTATGGGGATAACTTTCGAGATCTTCAAAATATCCGGGAACATCCCCCCCCCCTTATACATCTGTTAATAATATCGGTCAGTGGGATCAGAATCCGTTCCCGAACAGCTTTTACCAGCTCAGAGTTCATATCATGACAGTCGAAGCCAGGTTTGTTTTTTAAACTATTTACGATGTCCCTAACTACTATGTAAGTGGTCTTAGGTATATGCTATTTCAAAGTTAGCCGTTATTTCTGAAACACTCTGTATAACACAGAATACGAACACTACAGCAATACTTGCAATTCTAGCAGTACTTGTGGTGACTCAATTGATTGAACTAACCGCACACCTAAAATCTTGAGAACAAACAAAACTGGGCAATGTATAAACTCCTTAGGAAGCGGTTGCGGTAAATCTCGAAACCACTAAGAATCCTCAAAGCGGTGCAAAGCCGAACTTCTTCGCGGTTTTATAGGTCAAGGTTCGACCCAAGCAAGTTCAAATTAGACACTGAATCATTTCAGCGAGGTGGGTATTCGTTACCACAAGGTTGTGGTATTATATAATACCTATTAAATCGTTTATGAAACAATATTTTGTTTTGGATAAAATCGAATGGATAAAAACAACTTGATTTTCAATTGACACATTGAAAATAATGCTATAATAATGTCATAAACAACTAAAGTTGATTGTCTATGCTACAGATTTGTAAAATCTCAAAGCAAACAACTTTTACTTTCTACCACAACGTAGTTTCGCCGAAATTACCCCTGCTCAAAGCCATATAATTACGCGTAAGAAATTGCAATAATTTCATAAACATTTCTGTCCGTTATTTACATAATTCCACCGAAAATTACACGTTTGCAACCAACGGCCGAGCGCGACCAATTTCTTCTTTCCTGTGCAATTTCGCATGTGCTTCTTGTTGCGCTTCACCTCTACATCCCTAAGATAAACAAGAAATACCCGAAAATGCAGAAAATCGAACACCTGCAACTTAATAGCGACACATTTCTTCGATGTTAGAGCAGCACGACTTAATTGGTTTGTTGGTTTCTTTTTTTTTGCGCAAGGATTGGAGGAAATTGGATGCAGGTTGGACGCGTTTATTTCTGCTTTGCGAGGATAAAGTACGAAATTATTTAGATCCGACGCGTGATATGGTAAAATTACGAGCTTAGGGTGATACTTGGAGTCTTAAATGTTATATAGCTGATGAGGAGAAACGGTAAATTTTGTCGTTGAAGACTCGCATTATAGGTTAATCTGCTAAGACGCTTTTACTACCTTGCCTGATAATTTGCAACTATATTGCCAAACAGTACCAGAGCATAATCTAGAGCATCTAGAGCATAATTAAGTATCTCATTCAATGAGACAATGACAAAATAAAGTGCCTGTTTTTTCTGCTTATGCCTTGTTAAACTAAATTGGCCAAAGTTGAACTTTTCTACTCTAGGATAAGTAGCACTTCCTCAAATAAAAAAAAACCTGAAGATCATAATCCTGAAGATATGATCAACCACAATACCACAGTATCTACCACAAACTGTTATTCATCGAGTTTTTTATAGAGCAAACATGAGAACTAAATCTAAAGTCACAATCAGTCACTGTAATAATTTACTGATTTGGTTAAAACTGTTAATTGTTTTAATCATAGCGGAAGATTTTATGGTCTTACATAAAAAAGATTTAGAGCATATGACAATTGAAAATTGTATAATATTGATTTATACCTGAATACCAATCAAGACTAAAAAAATTCTTCACGGCTTTCGAAACAAGCTGAACTCAATGCCATAGACCTCAAAGTCATCTCATAGTACCATATATACAGGGTGTTAGTAAATAAGTGCGACAAACTTCAGGGGGTGATTCTGCATGAAAAAATAATGACAGTTTGCTATATAAACGTGTGTCCGCAAATGCTTCGTTTTCTGAGATACGGGGTGTTAAAGCTTTTCTTAAAAACTGACGATTGAATCTTGTGTGTCACTTCTGAGGGAGGTCATTTTCAACATTTTTTGTACCTTTGCGCCTATTTAAAATTTTATTAGTGTTATTTTCTGTTATTGTTTAATGTTATTGTATTAAATAGTTGTTTGCAAAAATTGAGATCCGAATGACGTAAAATTTGAGTGTTTTATAATAGAATAAACAAAATTAGAACCTATGCGTTTAAAATGAAACAACTTCGGAAAATAAGGGACAAGCCCAGATTCGTATTCAGCGCAGAGAAATCTACCGAAAACGCTTATATACTTTCAATCAACAAAATATATAACAAAATATAAATAATTCTATCAATTATGTCTTTTGTGTGTACTTTTCTCAAAAACCTTCTGGTATCAGGTCATAGTTACCTAATAAGAGTTTAGAGAATACTCATTCGGATGTTTTGATACTAAATCATCTTTTTTCTTTTAACAAAAAAGAAGTCTAGCAGTCATTTACCTTTTGTCACATAAATGTTTTTGGTTTTGAGGACACTCAAACTTTATTTTTAAACAAAATACCGCGATGTGCTATAATGGCATTCTTGCATTTGACCCCTGAAAGGTGGGGGTCTGCTAAGCTCTTCCAGCCAAATGGGGCTAGGCACACCAAGTTACTATGAAAGTAAATATAGTCTTCTACAAATTGAGAAAAAAATTATGTAGATTTTGTTTCTAAGCTAGTGCTGGTGACTTCTTAAAAACTTGTACTTTTCAGGCTCAAAGAGTTCAATACAATCACAGATTAAACTTAGGTGAGATCTTTCATGCCCATAGTTCTAAATACTTCTTATATGTATAACAAGACAACAATTTACTCAGAATTCAAAGAGGGTAGGTAAAGTCAGTATGTACAATTGACATAAAATTACCGCCGTAATAATAAATAATTGTAAACAACTTTGTATTAATTTATGGCTTTATTAAATCGCTTACGAGTTACCTATTAAAATTATGATACAATTAGAAACAGCTACTTATTTCCTATTTCCTTGAGTAATAATCAGTTTATTATTGAACCTTTCTCCCACCAAAACAAGATCGAGTTCATCGATATACAAACAAAAATCCAATAAAAAATATCCATCTCGCCTCTCAATAAATAGCTTATAGTACTGTAATTACACATCATCGCGAGTACCATATGTCGCCTACAGTCCTGCAGCGTACACACTATATCTAAGATGCGAACGCTACTGTTGCTGCTTCTGCTGCTATTGCTGCGGCCACCACCATTATGCAATGTACCGTTCGATCTCACAGCTACTGAAATCCCATCCTTGACGAAAACGTAAAAATAAACGAAGAAGAAGGCGCAAATAATAAATTACCGAGAATCCGACCGCTACCTGAACATTATTACGGTGGCAAACGTGTACCATCATCATCATTATCACCGTGGCTGACGGCCCGCGGCCCGCTTGTTTTGCATAATAATATTGTCCGAGGACTTCGCTTCCTCTCTCCTATGCCTTAAGTGCTATTAATTGAATCTGCATTGTCTGTGCATCCTTACGGATTGGTAAACGTTACGTGCCACTAAACGGTTGAATGTGTGTGTAATTTGATTGTTGTTTTGCAAAGGGAAGAAGTCCAGCAACCTCGCTTGTTTGTTGGTACACACGCTGGAGCTGGACAATGCTGGAGATACCTACATATACGGTTATAGTCTTATGTAATGCCTTCTGCAAATAAGACATTTTGATTAAAGTAAAAAGCAATCTGATGTGGATATTTTTCTGATCGGATATTGTACACCGTTACACTTTTTACAGCCAATAACACGTAAGTGTCATTTGGACGGTGTACGGGGTACAGCGTGAACGGAGTACTATATATAAAATTAATAGTTTAGCTGCATGAAATTCTATTTGATCGAGATCGGCTATGTCTGCATTAAAATAAAACTAGTAGAACTACACCGATATGTCGATTGAAGCTGCGTTCGGATATTGTACTCCGTTGACGGTGTACCCGGTACACCGTCCAAATCACACTTACGTGTTATTGGCTGTAAAAAGTGTAACGGTGTACAATATCCGAACGCAGCTTATATTGACAGTAGGTATTGTGAAAACATTAGCGTTTGACACTACCTACTGTCATGAGAATCAAAATATCTGACATATCCTGGCTACTAGTTTTAATGCAGTACGACCGATATCGATGAAATAGAATTTGCTTATGCAGCTAAACTATTTATTGTACCAAAAAATTTCATAGTCATAAATTATTCAGAATTTCCTCTACTTTAATTTATTATTTAACTATTTCGAAGAAATTCCAGAATGGCAGCTTATTTGCAAAATCTTTCAAAAATGCTAAGACTAAACCTCCAGTTCCTTTGGACCCTTTTCAACAGAAAGCTTTTCAGCTCTAAGTTTGGTCATGAAACTTCTAAATATGAAGATTCGTCCCGATACCTTTAGTAGTTTCTCCGGAATCGTCGCCACAAAAACGGGTACACACACACATACACACACACACACACACACACACAGACATTTTTTTGTACCTTGGTCAAATATGTTCAGGGGACCCAATAGGACATATTTCCGCTAAAAACTCAATTTTTTTTTCGACACGATTACAATACTTCATGATACTGCGTATGATAAAGTAAAAATTATATATTGAGCATTATGTATGGACAAAGTCACCGGAACTGTTTGAATTAGGTAGCATAAAGATATTATCGCCCTATGTTAGATAATTTTTGATAAAAAATGATTGAAAATTGTGGAAAATAATAATTCTGATGAACATGGATATTGTGAACGGACGTTGAGTGACGTTGAGTTTTGTATATGAATCTATGCACTGAAAGATAATTCAAATTCAACAAATTCGTTGAACATCATTTCGAGTGCCATAAATAATACGCAAAATACTATAAACCTTAAGGTCGGTTGTCAATATCCTTGTCTTGTCAATATTTCCAGTCGGGTCCGATTTTGTTGGTTTTAATGTTTTCGGACCATGTATCTCAAGTGTTGGCAACCTATACATTAATGTTAGTTCTTCACATTCACTACCAACCTTTTCGATTCGACAACATGTAAGGGAGACATAATGAAACTTATTTTCCGGGTAAGTTATGTCTTGTACACCTTTTCATTAATACCACATGTATAATTTCATGTTCTACATAGCCTAGGCTAGATATAATTATAAGTAAACAACCGTAATTCTATTAACAATATTCTAACCTATAAAAATTTTGTAGTGTCCTTGATAAAGCTGTTAAAGTTCAGCAAAATATTGGAATTAATAAAAAGGTCAATTAAACAAGGGGTTTAATTAGCCCAGTTACACAAAAAAAATAACGTACCACTAGTCACGTAAGTAGTTAAAAAAAAGTGAGGTCAAAATATAAAGAAAAACGCGATTTTGGTTATTTTTGCACATTTATATCTGCTGACACTAAGGCCCTAGAACAGCAGGTATAGAAAAATGTAGTTAAATCCATTTTAGTTCTCTCTTAGCTCACTAGGTTTTGTTCTCCTTTAATTTTATAGTATGACTATTGAAATATAAAGAATATAACATATGTCCTTGGTCCGATGGCATAGTTGATTGTGCAATGTGCGAGATGCACAACTCGCCCTGGTTCAAATCCAGCTTGTAGCTGTAATTCATTTAATCCATTTAATTTAAAATTTGCATCCTGCCTGTGTGTCGCCATCATTCGTTCTTGTTTGTGCTAATACTATGATTCACAAATAGTAATAAGAAATTATACACAGAAAAGCGTTTCTTTGCTTCCCCACATTCACCTTTAGAACATTACTAATGTAGAGTACATCTAGATCCGATAAGAATTTTTCGCTTTGGGTGGAGCAGTGCAGGTCGTTTTCAGTAGATTTTTAAGTAGACAATTAAGTTTAAATTACAATTTAAAATCAATCAAAAAGATTTGACCATTAGAATTCAAAAAGGAACAGTACACATTTTTAATTGTCTGAAATTAATTAGTTTCTTCAATATTTTTTTTTTCCTAAATCGTCGATCCCTAAATTTATGGTACAGTTTTCTATGCTAGTCGAATTATTAGTGTGATGGATGGGATATTCTGGACATTACAACAACATTTTCAAAAATCGGGAAAAAACTCTGGGCGCCTCATCAGATGGGACGAGTGGTTAAAATTCTAGACTGTCCCGCCTAAATCTGGACGGTTAGTCATCTTACTGTAGACCGCTGACGCCGGTAGATCGCCGAAGCACAAACAAAATTTATCAATCGTTTATTATTTGTCAACTGCATTTTTCTCGAAAATTTCTGTTTGTAAAGCCATAAAATTTGTATGTTTCCGTTATGACAAGTAAGAGATCTATCAAAAATGGTAAGGAGGTTGCCATTAGCAAAAGTCGTTGACGTTGTAAGTCAAAAGCAATCCAAGGTCGAAAATTGAATGATATACATATGCACGTGTATTTTGATGATTAATAACAAACCTTTCCGGATAATGTGTGATGTTTCCATACATCATTACGCACTCACTGTTGTTTCATATCGAAACATATTTATGTTAATACTTCTGAACAATTTTATTGTCTTGTCAGTCATATTGTTATTTTGCATCAAATCGTATTCCCAGAAGACAAATGGTATGGATTCTATTCGATCCTAAACGAAAAACCTATCAATACCTGTATAAGTTGTTATGATTGATGTGTAATTTGAATACCTCATCAACAAAAACTCCACTTTATATCGATATATGTGTGTACAACCAGCGATCTAATGCATATGATTACTTCTGTGCAAAAAGCGCAATTATCTAACGCGCACCACGCAATTATTATTCATTAATGCTAAAATATGACACTTTCTAATCGGTAAATCAGGGAAAATTGACGTCTTTTTCCTTTATTTTTTACCCAGGTACACTCATGAATGTATATGTGTAACATGTACAACCATGTATAACCAATAGAGCTTATTTTGGCATATTAGCTAATGGTATTATAAACAATTATCGCTTTCGCAATTATGGTAGTACCAGATATAAACAACCACACATTTCACTCGTTCGAAGGATTAAATCGGCTAATCAATTTTTGTAGAATTTAATTTAGATGTAAATATATGACGTTGAAATACAATGTTTTAACAGTTTCATTGAAATGGTGGAAAACAGATAAATATTATTCGATGAAGAAGGATCCATTTTTGTACTTTTTGAATGTAGTAAGTAAATGTATTTTCGCAACCCCTCAAATAGTTCGTCAGTTGTGACGATGATTAAATTAAAATATTGCTCTCACAATCATTTTGCATACAACATCATGCCTCCTTTTCTCCAGTTCTTGAATTGTTGAAACATCGATCCATTTGTTCCATAATTGATTTCTTTTTTGTTAAAATAATTTGCACTAAAATTCTCTACAGTCTATTTCTTACTCTCGTGCACTATCACTAACTGGATACTCATAAGTCTTTGTTGTTTTATTCCTTTGTACTATATTATCACTTTTAACTTCCTCCTTCATATCAATATCGTGCATTTTCCCCATTCGCAATAAATGTCATTGTTTCTGCCTTTTACATTAACAATAATCTAATAATGATTCTTCTATAAATTTCTAATTTTTGTCGGCTGTATGTGACTCTCTTATTTCATTTTTATGTTAATATTTCAAACGGGTTTTATTTTTTAAGGATCGAAAAACAAATAAGTTCATACGACACTTGTTTATTAATAATGTGAGACACCTGTATAGCAGTGTGACATAGCATACGTCAAGAGTTAAAAAACCCGGGGTATATTGAGGAATTGTTTTCCATCTGGCATTCCTCTCTTCCTTTTTATTTTTTGCGCATACCTGCGGCCACTAAAATTCGATCTTCGAGAGCCGACCATGGACAACTTAATCCTCTGTCGAGCCTGACATTATAAAACTGACACATTAACACGCATTAATCCCGTGAAAAATTGCTGTCCGCAAAGATCCTCGCATCAAGTGTTCGCAGACCGCAGATTATCAGCTGCGTAAATAAGAAGAGTGGCCGCGTCAAAAAGTATACTTTCCCTTTATTTTGAAAAGATACCGTGAAAGGAAAATTAATATATAATTGGTATAAATGATTGAAATTCTTCAATAAAACTAATTGGCAGGTAACTGAAACTATGATATGTATTAAACCTACCATATTAGTGATAGAACAAAGAAATTGGAATGGGGGGGGGGGGGGGGGGGTAGCGTCGAATAATCTATTTTTGTTTCTCGTTCTCTTCTTCCTTTCTTGTTTCGAAGGTATCAACAGAAAGGCTGAAATTTAGAGAATTTATTTTTTTGCTTTTAGTCTTTACGTTACATTGTTTTACAATACTGATTAGTGTAGTATGCTTTGCTAATTTCAATGTTAATGATCTACAAAGCACTCCTTGGATAACTAAAAAGATCTACGACTTTTATTTTGAAATTATAGTAAGTAGTTTTCTTACTGTAGTATAGTTTTCTGATTTCAATGTTAATGATCTACAATTCAGGGGAGTTTTAATAGTTTGCGACAAGCACTCTTTGCGTAAGCAAAAAATCAATAATTTTTACTTTAAAATTAGAGTAGGTAGGTTTTTTGTTAATATTTTTATAAAAATATACAAAACTTTTCTTGTCCGAAGGGGGCTACTAGGACGTAAATTATTTTTTTAAATAGGATGTGCTATATTTCTGTATATTTTTGAATTCTTGCATTTTAGTGCAAAATGTACTGAGATAATTGCTTTATCTGTCTAAAAAATATCATATTATATCTCACCTACTCGAAATGTGTTCGAAGTGGTATATGACGAATTTCTATTTACCGATTTATTTATCTTATTAGAGCACACTGTATATAGTTACATTTTTGGTATGGTGATATTTTACACATACATTATGTACTAGAATTAGGAAAATTGCACGGTACAAACACGATGCGTACAAATGTTTCAAATGTTTCAAACTAAAGTATCTTGATTTGTCATCAACATTTATCTTTACATGTAACAAAATAAAACCACCAAGTTTCCCCATACTACCGACGTAAAATGCAATTATCTAGTAGATTTTTAAACAATGGTATACTAGACTGGAAATTGTTTGATAGTTGTAGTCCACTATTATGAACACGTTATATACAAACTAGTTTTGTAGTCCCATGTTTTAAAATTGATAGAATACTACATTTTGCAAAGAATTTAAAAATATTCAGAAATATCGACCATTCTATTTAAAAAAAAAAAACTGAAGTTGATTGTGTTTTCACGACACTAGCGCTATCTATAACAAAATCAGTAGCAAGTCCTTGTGGCACATTCATCCAAGAAAAGTTTTCTGTATCTTTTTCGACGGATGTTAAGGTTAAAATCCCCACCCTGTATAATAAAAAATAGTTCGAGCGGCACTAGTGGCCTAAGGAAGAAGTTACCGTGCAAAATAACAAATTTAATCATAACATCTTTGTTTGTTGATAATATTGCATTTTGTAACATTTTGCGCATTAAAATTATTTTATATTTAGTACTATAATATTCGAATGCTAATTTCTAATTTATGTCTTTGTTAATTTCCTTATGTGCTCGACATAGATAAACTATAAACAATACTTATTTGTTTGCAGCTGAATTCTATCTCTAGAACGCACAAAATGTATCGAGCAAATCTTCGCTCATCTCTTTTATTTTAGTTCTTTTTATTTTACTCTTCTGTTGGTAATTTATCGATAAGTGACGATCGGTTTTTCTTGTTCTTATTCTGCCGTTCGTTACGTCGTATTCCTCCTCTCTCGCTTTGCGCGTAGTTGGTCGCGCTAATTGCGCGCAGCATATATCAAGGTGGCCGTGGCGGGCCGGTTCTTGGCCGAACAGGCAAGGATTGAAAAATATGAACGTCGGCGTCGGCACGCATGCAGAGGGTTTCTATGCCGACACGGACGGTACGCGGCTCGGTTTTCGTGCGTCGGGTATGTACACGTGTTGAGCGTATTTATCGCCTCGAATTATTACCGAACACGAGATTAATGCTCTCATTTGAATTTAAATGGGGCGAAATTAATTTTTGCCCTCGGCCGTTCCGAGCAAAGAGAACGTCTTTGTGTCCCACCATGAGCTCATTCTATCTGGGAACTTCGCTATTTTGTTAGTGTAATACATATTGCTATATTGCTCAGGTGCAAATACGGGAAGATCATGGAAACACGAGTTCTCATGACTTTTGTTGGAATAAGAAACTGCTTCTGAAATTAATATGTTTGAATTATGTTCTCATGTTATGTAAGAACAAATAGGCCAGCACATTTACTGAAATTCTTGGAAAAAATAACCGTATCAAGAACGTTATAAAATAGTTATATAATATAATTAATAGAACGGGTGAAAAGACGGAAAAAATAATAAAATCTAGGAATTTATTTGTGCTAGGTATGTTGGTTATCTGGTAAATTTGGTTCTGTGATTGTCAGTTCTACGCAGTACTTTTAAATCATTCGACAGTTTCAAACAACAAATTGGTAAGAATTATTTACGGAGTGACATGATGATTTTATTCAGATTGCTCATTCTTGAGTTTAATAGAATGATAATGAATTTGTGTTCCCTTTTAATTTCACTTTTGGTACGCTACTGGAGAAAGCTACATATGTAGATCTTCAAGCGAATTAGTCAATACCCGTTATCGTTTCAGAACATATCTCAGACCAATGTTCATTTCACAATCACCCAACATATTATGTCCTACTACTATGACCGTTGGATGTCATTTGTTTAGACAATATTTTGTTTATGTCAGTAGGTATTATTAAGGCCCCGTTGTAAAAACATCGCAACTACAAAATAAAATGTTTAGATTCGATGTTTTTCTGTCGGGGTCCGTGTCTATGCCGTGGTTTAGGTATCGATTAAAGCTTATGGTGTCTGCGATGAGCTTACCATACGTAACAGCCGAAATATGGCCATTGTTCACATATCTGACAATTATCGCATTTTTCGGTTAGCGGAAAAGTTATAATGTTTGGGCTGAAACTGTACCTAGATAAAAAATCTATTATTGTATTGTGACTTTGGCTAGGGGTATTATATTTGAAAAAAAGAGAAAGATGTAGAAGTAAAATTCATTTTTATCTTACCAAAAAATTATTTTTGGCCTGACCAAACTCCTTATTTTATCTAATAATTGACACTGAGAATTTCATCAATTTTGAACAATAAATAACGCCGTTAATAGAAAACGCGTTTTAGCACAGGTAGAACTGGGTCTTAAACTCATAATGTGTGGACAACCGCTATTTCCACACTCCAGCATACAGGGGTTTTCTGATATCAAGATATCATGTTAACAAATCTTTATTTACATTTAATTCTGTTTTATAAGATTAATAATGATAGTAATACTTTAACTTTGTACAAATTCTTCATAAAACATAATATGGTATATAATTTATCAAAACATATCAAAATTCGTAATATTAACTCAAATAAAACATGAACAATCTCAAATGATTAATCCCAATTTTGGGCAAAGGCCTCCCCCATATTGTTCCATGTTGGTGGTTGCTGTGCGTCTCTACTATATTGTATGTCAGCATGTAATGTAACTTCGTCTCTCCATCTTTGTCGTCCTTTTCTCCTTTAGAAATTTATGGTAGTAAATTCATTGTTGTTTTTCGACCATTGGTCACCAACTCTTACAACGTGTCCAGCGCAGCCCCATTTTAGTCGTTTTGCTGTTGTCAGTTCGATCTTCTTGCCGATATTTTCTCCGACTGCTGTTTCGAACTGTGTTCATTATTCTAATTGCCATCATTATTCTTTTCATTTTACGCTGACAGGATCTGATTTTCTTTTCTTCATATATAATATAGTTTTATATTAGATATTCAACAAAACATCTGTCCTAGTCTTCATGTAAATTAACCAACTTACTCCCGCGATGTGGGGTTTAAATTGGCACACAAAAAATACCCCTATATTGGGGGTATTTCGGTAAATCGTGACCGTTTTTGACCGCGGTAAAATGAAAAAAAAGCGCGAACAACATTGTAAACAAATTTCTGTTAGCATACTTTGTAGGTTAATATACTTACCTATACAGTGAGCGGCAAAAGTATGGAATAGATGCATTTTTATACTGGTAGAATCATTGTTCATGACAAACAAATCGTTTGAATACAGGCAATTCAAAAAATGTTACTTTACTCGAAACAAATATTCTTTGACTCAAATAAACATTCTTCGTAACGGTAGTCTGTCTTCGTTGATGTAACGGAAGTCTGCGTCCGTAAAGGCGGACCTTTCGCTTGTTTATCAACCTCCGCCTCCGCATTCGCACTTTCTTTGGCGGAGTTATTGCGGAGGCACGAATGCACGCAGCTCACTACGGAGCGACGTGTGAGCCGATTGCTCCGGTGCCGCCGCGCCGCCCCCAAAGTGCGGACAAACTGATAAAGGATTGCCGACATTGACGCTTTCATTTGACTCCTTTTTCGCTGTCGGTAAAGCTTGTTGTTGTTTTCGGCTGCTTTGTGCAGTTGCAGGTTTAGTTTAGAAACTTTTTGGGCGTAATTTTAGGCATGCTACAAGGAAACATATATAACCATTTTAAAACTAGAAGTCATGTGATAGTACATTTTATATGTGCTCTTTTGTGTGAATAATCGATATGCAGCCTACAAGTTTTTGTTTTAGGATTTGTACTTAATTTGTTCTTAAATTATATTTGTTTTATTTTAGAGTTTGTTGTTTATTTGCGTTTATATTATATATTTTTTATTATGAGTTTGTATTTTATTTGTTTTTAAATGATATATATTTTTTATAACCTCCGCCTCCGGGTAAGTCGACACTTGGCCTCCGCCTCCGTCACCGAAATGCCACCTCCGTTACATCCCTAGTGTACACTATCTTTGTATAGTAAATTCAATTTCCAAACTTCAATTGTGTTTGGCTTATGACGTCATTGACATTCTATCATCCAAAGTGTTAGAAACGAAAATCAAAATACATCCTGCAGTACTACCATAATGTTTTTCAATTCATATTTGATTCAATTATTTAATGTATCTACTAAAAATAATAAATGTCAATATTTTAAGAATATCGATAATTATATGTACATACAATAAACTGTAATAAGTTTAATGAATAACTTAATTAGAAATGTTTGCTGTTAAATATTAAATATAGAAACACTTGCACCCCTCTATACAGGCTGTCTCACGGAACTGGTACATTAGAAGTTTCTCATGTTCTACTATTTCTGGAAACTTGAAATTTTGGAATTAGAATTTACTCGATCTGAACTCTTCAAATGATGAACTAAACATCGTCTTTTTTTGTTATGTTTCTAGTTTTGGACCACCAATCATAAAACTTCTAGTTTCAATAATAACCAAGATATTCAATTTTAAACGTAACCGCGAAAATCACCAAAAAATTAGTAAAATCAAAAAAGCTTAAAAATGGTGATATTTAGGTATAGGGAAACATTATCAAACATGATGTATTTTGATACGTAGAAACCAAAAATAATAAAAAAATAATAAAAATTATATAATTCCATTTAAAATAACAAAGTTGATACCGACTTCCGGTGGCCGGACGTGGCAGTTAACTTGAAAATATTTTAGCTGAAGAGTTCAGATCGAGTAAATTCTAATTCCAAAATTTCAAGTTTCCAGAAATAGTATGAGAAACATGAGAAACTTCTAATATACCAGTTCCGTGAGACAACCTGTATAGCGCGTAGACACCCTGAACGTGGCCGCTCAGAACCGTGGAATTTGAAAATAGCCCCTAGGCTGTGTGAAACGGTGTTCGATGTATGGAATAAAATTCAAACAATAACAAGAAGTAATGTAAACCAGCCGCTTCAACTTTTTTTCTCAGAAGCGCAGGTAGATATGCATATGGTGTGTTTACTGTTTAACAAAATCATTTTACTAAATTTGTATCCAGCCAGATTTACTTTTCCGTTGAAACATCTGCTGTGTGCGCTTTATTTACTTTTGGTCAGATTCGCCTGACGGTATGCATGTCGGCGCTATACCGCGGCTGAAAAAAATGCTTGTGCCGGCGCATGAACCAGCTACTTTATTGCTACCTGATCGTGCCCAGGATTGTTTATGTGCGTACATGCGTGCGCTCGCGCAATTCCTTATCGCTTCCCAGCCCAGATATCCTTGATTTCCAGCGAAAAAATACCACGGAAACAAGTTGCCGCGAAGAATGATTACACCCGGTCGGATATTTTAATGTAATATCCAGCTGGTCGGTGTAGCATGTAGGTACCTAACTTCATACATGTTGCTGTAAAGTATGAGAATGAATGAAAAGTAATTGTGGTTTCTACAGTAAAATGGTTATTAGAAATTGATACGGGATGGGTCAAATGTAAACAAATTTATCGGGTCGCTAGAGAAAAAATTTCTCAACCTAATAAACCTAATGAACATCTTTATTGTTATAAAATATATTTCTTTAAAATCAAAAAGAGATGTAAAAATTCATCAACATCACTAATTATATTCAAGCATATAGTAATTTACATCAAACCTCTGTAAATATTGGACAATGAACTATATAGCTCTATACAGGCCCGGCGCGTGGTATTTTTCTTGTGCGAAACAAATTCTGGCGCTTTTCGGAAAAAAATCAGTTGCCAATCCACCGGTTTTTTGGCACGATTAAAATACTTACCTTGGTATCAATCAGCTCTAAAATATAATCTGAAATTTTATAATTTGCATGTAGAATTGAAATACTACAAGGCAATATCATAAAAATATTTTTTTTTAATCAACATGTCACAAAATAACGTAAAACCCCCTCTAAAAGCTTCAGTAATTTTTTATGAGTTTTTATTCCATGGCGTGGTTTTAAGTTCGGAGTTTTGCTATTTAGAAAACTGTTAATTAGCTGGGATGTTTTGGCTTGTTGCCTCCATGACGCTGATTTCTCTTAGCAGTTTTTCCCCGACTCTAATTCTTGTTCCTGATGAAGTTTTTATTAAAACGAAAATTTGAACGAAGATAAAAGGAGTTTCCTTTACAACGCCCTTCTGACCGAATTTCCCACGATATCTCGTACGTTGAATTTCCAACGAAGTCGGTCGTTACTGAGTATCAACTATACATATGTTACTGTAAAACCCCGAAATACGGTAAAACCTAGGATTAACGCGTTAATCCTAGGTTTGACCAATATGAATTGGTAAATGTCCGAAAAATGGTATTTATCAATATAATTTCGGGCCTTTACCAAGACAGCGGTTAATCCTAGAATTGACCAATACATAATGGTGAAACCTAGGATTTACTGGTTCGTGTTGGTGAACCTCAGATGTATTTATTTGCGCAGACACTTGCCTGTGCTTAGTTTAGACCAGAGCAACAGATGGCGACAGCAACAGGCAACACCATTGGATCAAATATATTGCTGTTGTTGACAACTCAAATAAAAATATCATTGATCAGATAAGATCCATAGAAAAGAAATAACGTATCGCACGCTACGTGTTGCCCACTGTAGCCCAGGAGTAAATGGGACTTTAGAAACGCTATTACCAGCGTTCAAAACTAACGTAATTCAAAAGTCTAAGGGCTGGTATTTTCACCTACCTGCAAAGTCATCAATGGTTATGTGACAGATCTGTCAGATTTGTTGCGTCATTTTAGCCTGTTAAATGTGAAAGATATGTCGGAGGCGGTGGATGGGTCGCGTATTGTGCTCCTTGTTCACTGTATGTCACCGCCGCCGGTACAGCTTCTCATTTAACAAGCTAAAATAGCGCAACAAATCTGACAAATCTGATAGGTATGTAAAAATATCAGCCCTAAGTGCAAAAATCTGGACATTAGAGAAGTCTAACTAGATTTGATGTTTTGGGTATTGGTGGTGAGGAAAACAATGGGTGCATTAAACCAAGGATGCTATATTTCGGTAGGTAATTATATTTTTCGGTAAATTACCGGACAATGTAAAATTAGTAATTTCAAATATTAATTTACCACGTATTACCCACGTATTTTGTAGATAACTACCAATCTCTGGTGCTTTCCCTAATTTGATAGTAGTAATTCATTATAAAAATCAGACCAAAGACTATAGGTACTAAAAATCCTATTTTTCTACTTTGCGTTCGTTATAACCTCATAACGAAACCGCTTCCGGTGTCGTTATGAAAACACTAGACCACAAACTTTTAGTAACTTTTAGTTTTCCAAGATTGATGATATTGACGTCAAGTGTCAAATAATGTCAGCCCTTCTCAATCACTATTGACTCGCCTCAATCGTAGTTGTGAGTTTTACCATAACTACCATTGAAAATAAAATTACTCTAGATTGTAAGATGACAACCGCAACTTTGGTAATTTATTTAAAATAAATGTCAAGTAGAAAAAATAGTATATAACACTCGTTTTATAAGACGTATTGGCGCACTTGTTCCATTTGGGCAGTCCTCGTCGTGCCCAAAACAACTCGAGCACCAATTGTTGTCTTAAAAAACTTGTATTATAATATACTATTATAGCAGCAATGGAAAAAGGGGACAGTCAAACATCTTATTATAGTATAAAATACTTGAATTCTTTGCCGACTCACAAAACAACAACGCTTGGTTTTACAAATAATGAACATCTCTTTAACTCGTAAATTCAACTGTAGGTAAATGGATTCTGATTAAAAATTTGTGTTATTGGCTCCGCTGAATCGATCTCCATGGCCAAATTACTTTTCCATCTCCTATGCATTCAACATAAAAAGATTAGCTATGCTTTCTCAAATAATATCATTGAGGAGTGGAAAGAACCTTTGAACTAGCGGACTGTAGATAGATGTTCAAACTGATAAGTTTTATGAAAAACCTTTTTAAATAGCTAGGTCGTTACCAGCACAGCGATCTCTTGGTTTTTGTAACCTAAAATTACAAATTCGCGGAATGACTCTAGTGTAAAGTTTCTTTCCAAATTTCCAAATTACCTTTCCATCTCCTATGCATTCAACATAAAAAGATTAGCTATGTTTTCTCAAATAATATCATTGAAGAGTGGAAAGAACCTTTGAACTCGCGGATTGTAGATAGATGTTCAAACTGATAAGTTTTATGAAAAACCTTTTTAAATAGCTAGGTCGTTACCAGCACAGCGATCTCTTGGTTTTTGTAACCTAAAATTACAAATTCGCGGAATGACCCTAGTGTAAAGTTTCTATTTTAATAAAGTTAATAAACAATTCCAGTTTTTACGTGAAATTTAGGCTAGGTACTATTATATTGATTGCATCATGTGTAGTAGGTAGAATAAGTATATGAATAAGTCAATAATCTTGTCAAAGACAATAATAACAATAACGGTAGTTAAATCAAAGTACTACTTAACAATGTCACACAAACAGTTTCCCAGTTATATGTAGATATTTTGACATCACAAGATGCCAAGTTGGTATTTTTAATTTTAGAAAAATATGAAAATCTATGAAAAAGAAGTTCTAAATAACTTTTTTGCCAAAATTTTGATGGAGCTCTTTCTAGCACAGCCTTGGTTTTCTAAACAGCAAAACTCCGAAGTTAAAACTCCGCCATGGAATAAAAAATCATAAAAATTTACTGAAGTTTTTAAGGGGGCTTTACGTTATTTTGTGATATGTTGATTAAAAAAAAATTATTTTTATGATATTGCCTTGTAGTATTTCAATTCCACATGCAAATTATAACATTTCAAATTATATTATAGAGCCGATTGACACCAAGGTAAGTATTTTAATCGTGCCTCAAAACCGGTGGATTGGCAAATGAATTTTTTCCGAAAGGCGCCAAATTTTTTTCGCACACTCAAGACAAATCAGGGGCCGGATCTGTATTGAGCTATATAGTTCATTGTCAAATATTTACAGTGGTTTGATGTAAATTACTATATGCTTGAATATCATAAGTGATGTTATTGAATTATTACATCTCTTTTTGATTTCAAAGAAGTATATTTTTATTAACAATAAAGAGGCTCATTAAAAACTACTCCTTTTGAAACACCTATATATTGCTGTATTGAAATATTTCCTAGTAGTTCTTGTTTAAAAAATCAAATAGGTACATCCGAGTGAACATTACTACTTCTTGTACCGGGCGTGTTAAACTAGGCAGTATTTATTGTGCAGCCCAACCAAACAAGCTTTTCCTGTTATTCACAACTTTTTTATTCATTTCCTGTCCACAGAATCAAACGTTCTCGTATTAATTAAATCAAAAAAACAGCGCACAAAAACGTACCAATGGTTGCAAACTCTTATTAGGTTATACAGACATTCATAATTTCACCTGAAACAAAAAAAAAATGGACAAACAACTGCCCGAGAGTATCATTAACTCCAATGATGTTCCGGTGTCAAATTACCATTATGTCGACAATAAAACAAACCGGTGACAACTTCATTAGTGGTGTTTTTTCTTCCTCCGGAGACACAATGATGTTTTTTTTTCTGTGACACCCGCACTGGCCAGCAAATTAAATCGTTACTTTTGACAACTAACTATGACAAATTGCCCTTTTGCGTTCCACTAACTCGGTGTTTCACGCTTTTTTCGATTACCGGTGGCCAACAATGCGTGCGCTCGTCGATTGTTTTTACCGTGGTTTTGCGGAAACCGCGGGTCATTTAAAACTCACTTAACTCTAACCAGTAAATTGCTCTATTTTATTATGAAATTGTATGGTGGCGCTTGGCTGTATGTGTTTTTGTCTCCTTCTCGTTTGTTTTCCCTAGTTGTGCGTATGTTGTTTTTGTTTGTTATCCTTAAGCTGGTTCCTCAAGCACGAAGGTGGAAATGGCAATTCTATGGTTCCGACTGGTCTGAGGCAATTATATGGTATCCTAGGACTCGTTTGCTATTTGTTTTCCCATATTATTATTATTATTATTGTAATGACCTATCATGAATATGGATATGTATTTTGAGGAACGCAACATTATGCAAATGGTAATTTGCTTAGCTGTGAGTGTTTTGCACTTTCCTGAAGTATGCTACTTTAAATTTCTTCCCATGAATTATAGTTAGAAGCCACAGATATTTTCGTATTTTCAACAATTTCGTATTTACAGTATCTATCTAATTACGATTCAATTTCTTGGCAAACAGCATAGTCTTCTGGCATAATTATATATTTTTTTATTCATACTTCCGTTTTAACAGAGGAACTATTTGCATGTTGTATATATGTTGTATATATACACAGTGAGCGCGTAAAGTATGCAATCATCACAAAATCCCTGAAACGGTTTGTTATTTGGGAAAATCATCGGACACGTCGATTTTTAATTATCATAATATACATATTTACATCAATTTAATATCCGACCTTCAATTGTTTCACGCTTATGTCGCCATCAACACTTTTTTAACAATTTTTTTTTGTACTGATATTGATAGATCTGATAATTGTCTAAAAGGTCAATCACAAAATTTATCGCCTTATACCAGAAAATTTTCGAGGAAAAGAAAGTTGAAAATTAGGGTGATTTTGATAACTTTTGTTTGTATAAACAAACAAAAGTCTAAAAACGCCTATTCGCTTGCCATAAGGAAATCGAATAGGGTTTTTGATCGATTTACTTGCGCTGAATGCGAATCTGAGTTCAATAGTTGCACATCACGTCAGGTTATTGCGTATTTTTACAATTCTTTTATGGAGCCCTCCGCACCCCACTTATAGAATCGCTGGAAATGCCTCATAACCATTTGGGTACAAACTTTTGGGATTTCAAGTGAAAGTGCAAAGATTAAGGTTACTATAAGACCATTTTTAGTTTTCTAGCACAATTGGTTCAGCTGGTATACATGTGTAAATAATACAAAAATAGCGTTTTTTGACACTTTCACTCCACTTTTTTCCAAAACCTTGCACGATAGACAATTTTGGAGCACAGATTCATTTCCAGGCTATTCTACCCAAAACGCAATTTTATATTCAATTTACAAAGCTATTTTCCCTAAAATGATCAATATGTTACAATTTTCAATTATCTTCTTTTTCGAAAATTTTCTTATACAGGGTTAGCCAAAATTACCGGAACACCCAAATAATTCTACAACGGTAAAAAATTTCAAAAAGAATGCAAACAAAAGCTTTTAGGCTTTAAACAATCCATCGTTCAAATATATTTTGAATATACAGGGTGTTCATTTTATTATAGAAATCGCGTAAATTTTTTTTTTTCAAATGGAACACCCTGTATCATTTTACATTTTATAATTTTAGGACTAGTTCTGGACATTGTTTATTAAAATAATTTTTTTATAAAATGCATCATTTTTGAGTTTTAAGCAATTAATTAAAATTAGTCAAAATTACCGCAACACCCAAATAATTCTTCATCGGTAAAAAAATTTCAAAAAACATTCAAACAAAAGTTTTTTACTTTAAATAAGCTATCGTTCAAATATATTTTTAATATACAGGGTGTTTATTTTATTATGGAAGTATGGAAAACTTCTCCTTTTTCTCATTAAACGTCCTGTACATTTTTATTTTTTAATTCTAAGAATTTTTTTCAAGTAGGTTTTTATAAATTGATTCATTTTTTAATTATCAGCAATTAATCAAAACTCCAAAACATTTATTTTAGCCGAACGGATAAATAATAACAATGTAAAGAAAAAATAACAAAACAATTAAATTAAATTTTCAAACTGCCATCCCTGAGCGGCTTGACAATGCCCCAACCTATCAACAAATTCCCGTAAACAGTTGTCTAAATGATCGACAGTAATACTCTGAACTTCGTCCACTATCCTCTGCTTCAACGCATCAATATTTTGCGGCCTATTGGTGTAAACCTTGGACTTTAGGTGGCCCCAAATAGAAAAATCCAGTATTTGTAAATCCGGCGACCTAGGTGGCCATTCAATGGATCCTCTCCGTCCAATCCACCTCTGCGGGAAAATTGAATTTAAATAATTCCGAACTTGGACACCGTAATGCGGCGGTGCACCATCTTGTTGAAACCAAATATTATTCAGATCTTCGTTGAATATAACTAGGAGATGAGGTATTACTTCATCTAATTGCTTATAACTAAAAAATTATGAAATTTTTAAACAAATTATTCCAATAAAAAATTATTAGATTCGTCTTAGAATTATAAAATGTAAAAATATACAGGATATTCCATTTGAAAAAAATAGTTAACCAAATATGCATAAAAAATGAACAGCCCCTATATTAAAAATATATTTTAATGATAGCTTGTTTAATGTCAAAAACTTTTGTTTGAATGTTTTTTGAAATTTTTTTACCGATGGAGAATTATTTGGGTGTTCCGGTAATTTGGACTAATTTTAATTAATTGCTTAAAACTCAAAAATGATGCATTTTATAAAAAAATTATTTTAATAAACAATGTCCAGAATTAGTCCTAAAATTATATCCATTTGAAAAAAAAAATTTACGCGATTTCTATAATAAAATGAACACCCTGTATATTCAAAATATCTTTGAACGATGGATTGTTTAAAGTCTAAAAACTTTTGCTTGAATTTTTTTTTGAAATTTTTTACCGTTGTACAATTATTTGGGTGTTCCGGTAATTTTGGCTAACCCTGTATATGGCCACACAATATTTCTGATGCCATTTAGACAATTGAATGATTTACCAAACTCAATAAGAAAAAAAAGGGGTTGCCATTTAAAAAAAAAGTGTCAATGGCGTCACAACTCAGTAACAATATTGATGGTCGGAAATTGAACTTTTCACAGAAATGTGTATTTTAATAATTAAAATCGACGTGTTCGAGGATTTTTTAAAATAACAAGCCGCCTCAGAGATTTTTTCATTTTTCCAGAGTTTACACGCTCGCTGTATATAAAGGGTTATTGGTGAGTAAACGTATTCCTTTAAACACGTTGCAAGTTATTTCACCCCAAAAGCATGATCTAAATGTTAACAGTTTCCGAGATAGTTTTTTTTAATTTATAAGAAAACGCTACCTATGAAGTCATAACCAGACACCAAAAACAATTAGTATTTTCGAAGTTTTTGTTCTGTGTCAATGTTTTAAGTCGTAACAATTGTTGATAAATATATACTTTGATTTATCAACAATTTATCAACATATATACACAGGGTGTCTCAACAGTGCGATCTCGGAAGATTGTGCGTCTTTTAATGAAGATATTTTAAAACTGATTCCACTCATATATACAGAACGCCGAGGCGCACATTTTAAAATGATTAGCTTGTATACAGGGTGTTCCGTAAGGTAGTACCAACCCAAACTTATGTTTTTTTTAATGTAACAACCTATATTTCGGCACAATTTTGAATTCCTCGCAAGATTTTACGACAATAAAAAATAACATTACCTACCCTAAACTTTATACTTTTTGATATATTGGCATTTTTATGGAAAACCACCAATCTAAGAAAAATTGTATATATCTCAATACCTGTTTCTAATTTAATTGCGCACGATTAGATTATTTTTAAGTAGGAAGCGTTCTATTAGCGTGATTACCTACCATATCCATATTGTGTACAGGGGGGTCATAATCTGCAACAAAATATAGCAAACAGTTTTTCGTGAGAAAGATAATTTTTTTAAATGGTGCACCATGTATATAATTAATTCTTTGAATTCTACGCATCGTTCTGCACAAAAAAGTACTAGCACATACCAGTGCTAAAATAAACAATTGCAGAGATAACTAGTCTTCTTCATAAAATATCGATTTTTCTATCAGTAAGTTCTTCTACACCTACATTAACCATTAAACCAGCAAGTATTTACCTAAATTACTGTTTTCTCGCATGATTGCATTATTTTTTTAATAAATCAAAACATTTGATCACATCTACAATTTAATATTATAATTTGAAATGAAATTTTACTTATATTCTGTAGGCTATGAAAACTGTGCTGTACATGGAACACACATTTGTAGCAAAAAAATTCAACAATAGACCGTTTAGTCGGCTGCAGCATTCTTCACAGCTTCACATTGACTCATCAATATCAACAACTGAGTGTATACTTGTGACCATCGGACCAAGTTAGATTTCATCTCGACACGGTAAAAAATCAATCACTTGTTTGGCTTACTAAAAATCCGCACGCCCACACCTCTACTATATCGTCTTTTTGAGAGAGAGGTGCTCTCAACTATATAAAATCTTAACACACGAAGCGGCCAAACTCAAAGAAGCGACGCGATACTTTTCAAGACCGACCCACCGACAAATGTATCTCTTAATAATGATAATACTCGCTCATAAGCCGTGGCTCGGTGATCGATCATGCATGAACTCACCTCGCAGAGGAGGTGGATACCATGCACAATGGACATTCAAGTGGATTTATTCCGAGAGATCCGACTACCCCGAGTCCTGGCGAGGAGATTTCAATGGAACCATCGGAGCATATGTGACCCGTTGTGTGCTAGAGCTTCGGGGGTCCGCCCATTATCCTTATACAAATTCTAGATGGAACGTACAACTTCATCCGACTGCGTGTACGTATGGGTAAGCTTTGGCGTTATGGAGATGTGATTGTGGCAAGCGGTGGCTGGATAAAACGATATTGAATTACTGCGGAAAGGTGTTGCGTGAAGGTAGTAATCTGTTTTTGATAGTCCGATTGAATGTGTGTAGAGCCGTTTAGTCACGCGGTAGCTTAAGGCTACATGTTCAGTTGTTATCAGTAATGTACAAGTTCTTGAAGTAGTCCATATTCAAAGGTGTAGTTTCATATAATTACAATAAAAAACCTCTTTGACCTTTGCGGATTGTTTATTTCTTTAAGTACCGGTTTCGATCAAAGATCATCATCAGCTTAAAACCTACAATTATAATTACATCACTCATAAATTATAAAATTTAAAAACATTACATACACAATAGAAAAACTATAACTTACTTCAAGGAATCCAAAGTCGTATAAATAGCAAAATACATTTGTAATAAACTTCTAAATTCGCTGCTGTTCCAACGCAACGAAACGGAGGGTATCTAACTAACACAGCACAAGAAAATTGAGGGAAAGAACATTTCTTTTCATAAATTTAAAAATTTTACATATTCTAATGTAGTCTTATCAAAACGAAAAGGACAAACACAATAACTGCAAGGGTTGTACAAGAAACATTAAATATATGAGCCAGACTGGACGACGTACATAAAAAGAGGTTTGTGTGGGAAATTAATTTGGTCGTTGAGAAGGTTAATATTTTTGTCAAGTTTATGTCTTTCAATTTGGTATTGTTCTAATAAATCTAATTTATAGTTCTTCTGACATTTGTGAATAAGTTTAGTATTTTTTAATCAATATTGTGACCTGTTTCTAATTTAAGTCAGTAGAGATTTGAAGAATTTCTACTTTGATGCTCTAGAATGCGTTTGGAGATAGTTCGTCCAGTCTGTCCCACATATACAGAGGGACAATTGGAACAACTAACAGAGTATACGCGGGTTTTCCAAAGTGGGAGTAGGGGTTTTGAAATTGGATAGTAAGCTAAAAATTTGATTAGGGGTTTTGAAAGCAGGATGAATATTAAAATTTGGCAAGTATTGTTGTTTGGTAGTGGTGCTATTGTATGTGAATAGTCTGTAAGCTTTATTGTCTTGTCTTTCTAGAATATAAAGTGGATCAGTCTTTATCAAATATTGCTTTAAGAGTCGATCGATCTGTTTCACGGGAAATAAGTTGTTTGCAGAAATTTCATATATATAATTTAATTCATCAATTTTTGAAGGGTAAACTAAGGGATATGTGAGACAGCGATGAATCATGTAACGAAACGAAGCCATGTGCTGCGAATAAGGGTGTGCAAAATCAAATGGAATTATGGTTGGTACAGCTGAGGGCTTTCTAAAAATTTTAAATTTGATGTTGTTATTATTGTTGATTAATGTCAAATCGAGAAAGTTTAAAGTTGAATTTGGTTCAGTCTCTAAGGTAAAACTAAGTTTATTATGTAGGTTATTAATGTAATCCAAAAAAAATTAGTGTCTGTTCATTACCTGTCCATATGCAAAATACATCGTCTACATATCTACATATCGTAATGTAATTATAATTGTAGGTTTTAAGCTGATGATGATCTTAGATCGAAACCGGTACTTAAAGAAATAAACAATCCGCAAAGGCCAAAGAGGTTTTTTATTGTAATTATATAATGTACAAGTGTGATAAATAATACTAATTACACTTTTTCACTTCTTTCCTGTAGTCTTCTGTTTCTGGAAGTTCAGGTGGACGACTAGCGACAAAATAAGTGTATACTTTATCCAAGTAGAATCAATTATTAAAACGGTACATAATGAAATCGTACGTAAATCTGATAACACACATATACTTCTAAATGTTGCTCGGACAAACGATACTCAAACGATAAAATTTCCTTGGTTTTAATTACAGTAAAGCAGTGTTCTCAAATAGGTACTAGGTAGCTCACAACCAGAAAAAACTCCAAACATGAAGACACCTACTGTCTCAAGATTCCCAATAACGATTATTAACGTGTTCGACGACTGCCAGTTCCATAAATAATAACTTTTATCACTCCATAACTTTTTCCCAGCCGTAATTGGTCGTAAATAAAATACAGTTCTGGTTTCTCCCGTATATTTTTCGTATTTGTGTGTGTATATGTGCGGGAACGTTTGTGTGTTTGTTTAGCGGCTTGTTCTGTTACCTCATGCCGGACTGTTAATTATACTTAAATATGGTTATTGGCGCCGTTGTTCCCCCTGTTGCTTTCGGTCGTGGTGCCTATATGGTATGGTCGACGTCTTATAAGGCCTCCTGATGATCGCGCATTGTAGTCAAACATTATTAATATTTAAATTAGTTGTTGGTGAGCTTAAATTAAATTGAGATGTTACCATCACTAACTCTATTTAAAACGCAAGAAAATCATTTTATTGTTACCTAGACTCTAGCGGGTACACTCTAAGGGTAGGAGTGGATCTTCGATCACGATTGAAAATCGATCATGATCATGATCATGATCAATCAGATTGATATTTTCAATGTTAAAAATTCTTTTAAAAAAAAATATATGCAAAAGAAAATAGAAAAACGCCAGAATTTGTTTAATCGGTTAGTGATTTTTCCAATAAGTAATAACTTATGTTATTAAATGTTTCTTCAATACGGTTGACAAGAAAACAATATTTTCTTCTGGGTTTCTCAAAAAGTACACAAATTAAAATAAAAAAACATATTTTTTTAATACCATGTTGAAACGTTTTGAAAAGTGGCCCTTGAGAAAAAGAATCTGTGATAAAATAAGAGAGCACACTAATAGTTAGTATAAAAATTTGCACCCCTGAATTATTCAAGACTGGAAAGTCGTAAGAATTGAAACGTACGTACGTGTAGAAAAAAGTATAGATGTACTCTTGAAACTCGATAAATCATTAGCGCGCAGCTGAAGATATTAAGTCCTTGTAATGCGTTCGAAATATGTGTCGAAATCTAGATTTATTGGCCGCAAAAGCGTACCGTGTAGCTTTTATAGGTAATGTTAACGCTGTAATGAATGTAATTAATCATAATGGAAGCGACCAACGACAACGGTTTTAATTCTTAAAAGAAAATAAGTTATTAATATACGTTTTTCGATTAAAGCAAAGCTTCTTCAAATTCCTTCTAAAGTATCCGCATTAAATTAATCTGTATTCAAAAATTATTACTAGAATAATTAAATAAGTTATAGAAAGCTGTAATTATCCTGAATTATCATCCAATAAATCTGCAAGCTTGACCCGTAGTGATCAATTTAATTGCTACGAATTTCCCACTGATATTGCATATTACGATGTCTGATACAATAAACTACACGTTCTTATGTAAAACATTGCGTCGACATGACTGGTATACTCTTTTAATTTCAATAATAATGTGTCGCAGCGGTTCGATTTGTGTTTGCACATGTCGAGATGTGTCGATCCAGTACTTCATACATTCTGAGGTATATAAAGCGACTGGTAATGGACATAATTGCAGTAGTAATTGGTGATCCGTAACAGCGTTAATAACATCGGAAATGTTGTGTAAGTTGTCGATTAAAATACTGAGACACCTGCTCCTTGCTGGTCGTTATGCAGGATATTATACAGGACGAGGGGAATTCTCCTTTTAATGTGGTCCCGTTTATTGAATGTGGGTTACCGAATTACTGTTTACTTTGTTGACGATGTTATCGGATTATTAGTGGAGTGGTTTAATGGACCATTAAACTCCACAATGTACCGACCAATGACGATATGGCATTGTACAATGTAATGTTGTCATAAATTTGCTGTCACTGAGATTTTGGTAAATTGTGACTGGCAAGAAAATAAAATAAATATGGAATAAATTGGAATTTTTTGGTGCACACAAGGTTTACGCATTGCTCAAGTCTGCCCAATCTTTATCATATACTATACACTTAGCGGCAAAAACACAGCCACTTAAAAACCTGTTAAACTTTGATGTTGAATATCTATCTCATTCTAAAGCCTAATTTATACCGACAGGCGGCGACAGCAACAAGCAACAACTGCCAGATACATTTATATTAATAAAAACAAAAAAGGTGTTTGATTTCCAATGGATTGTTATTCTGTATCTTATGGTACCACAAGATGCAGAATAAACAATCCACTGGAAATCAAACAACTTGTTTGTTTTCATTAATGTATAACCATTAGTGAGCATGGAGGAATTTATCATTAAGTTACCGTATACATATACCTATTACTGTTGTTAACAATTCAAATAAGAAAAACCATTAACATACATGTTGTGCAATTTAGCCCGGTGTAAATGTAAATTTATAGATGATTGAATTGTGACAATTGTACAGATACAATTGATTTGGGGAAAGGTGGCATGTACGTCGTCTATTGTTAGCCGTACGAAACTAATCCCTACTCAGAGTCACTTGAGCCACTATAAGGAGCCTTGGGGTATTAAGGCCTACTGCGGATACACAGATCTGGAAACTGGGGTAAAATCAGCGCCCACTGTTAACAATTATTTTAAAGTAAGATCTCATAGATATTCGCTACGCATTTGATGAGCCTGCTAGTAGTGAAATTGTCAAAATTCCTTGTCATGATTTTGGTTTTTGTACTGTTACCACAACCGTAGTTGGGATATAAATTATTATCGTAAACCTAGATCACAGATATTGATGACAAATTAACAAATCTAAAATCTGCTACGATTATGCGTTTCGGACTAGTTAGTGAACATATAACATTCCTTCTGTTTTGAGGTAAGCCTAAAAAGAAGCGGTATTGACTCTAAACTCAGATTAAATACACTATGGCTAACAAGGAGTGTGTGGTTCCAGAAAACTGAAATGAAATTACGTGTGCCAAATATTACCCATCCCGTTGGAAATTAGCCCATTCTACCTTCTTTATTCATAAATGTCGCCATTTGCTGAAATAATATTGAGGCGAGGTTTTTAGAATAGAGTGGAACGAAAAAAATAGTTTCTGTATCGAAATATAATAGCGCGTGATCGATGACTCTACTCGAGATAAATAAGAGTTATAAATATTTTTTATAATAATAATAATATCTTCTACTACCCTCAGTCGCTTTAAAATTACCAAAAAATAGGCTAATAAGAACCTTCATAATAATTGATTAGTTTAAAAAGGTTTAAAGATTGATGACATGCATCCACCTTTCAGGAAACGTTAGCAATTAACACCACAAACAGAGTACTTGTCAGCTAGTTTTAACACAAGCACTGTCACGTCTCTTGGAAAGTCACAAAAACAAGTTTAGTGCATTGTTGTATGTGGTTATTTACTGGTTGTTTAGCTATTCATTAGCAAATCGTCAGAATGGGAAATACGGAGCAAGCAGCAGAGAGTTGGTGTCGTGTTGATATGAGGGTCTGATATACGCCAGTAAGTACAATTTCAAGACAAAGCGCACTATCATGTAATTGTGGCCGCACCGAGTTGCGTAGGAAAAGCTTTTTTAGACACTGATAGTAGCTGCAGTACAGTAGCTATCTGGCACCGTCTAAACCATGCGTTAGCCCCGATAGTTTCATGCAAAATGATCTGTGTAAGTCAAGCTTGAAAATCGTTCTAAACATAGTGTTGTTAGTTTTATCCCAACATCTGATTACAAAATATTTATGATTACTACCTGATTTTATGGAAGGGAGGGATAGATATTTATGGAAGGATAGGTATTGTAACTTACAAAATGATTACAATGAATAGGTATGTATTAGTATTTATTGGGGCATTTAACCCTTACTGAAAAAAATAGACAAATGCACCAAAAGCATTTCACTTTCTATCATTCATATGTATGTACTTACCTATTATCCTGTATCCTCATTTAAATTACTATGATCCTTTGTACGTCCCACTAAAAGTATAAACGGGAGAGCAAACTGGAAGCGGTCCCATTTCCCAGATACTCCAAACCAAAACTAGTCATAATCTGCTTGTATTACGTTCACAAAGCGCCACAACAGGCGAACCATTGTGCAAGAATGGTTAGAGACCACAATGCTACACGTACTTTGGGGGTCGTAGGCCGCCGTTACAATTCCGTTTCGCCCAGCGTTCGTTTGTTTCGGATCCGCGCTCGCGCTCCGGTGTCCGGATGCTGGACGTTATGAAAAACCACTCACAGCGGGACTGCGGACCCGTAGAAGCCCCCCGCTGCCTTCCTACACAATGTACAACCCATAAGACCTTTCATCGCTACTTTTGTAAACCCGTGAGCGCCAGTTCTCCGAGCGTGTATGTGTGTATGTGTATCGATTCCTATTTAAATGTTTATTTTATTGTGTGGATGGGTGTTTGTGTGTGTGTTTTTTTTATATTATTTTTCGGGGTTCCCCTCTTCCTGGGATGTTGCGTGCTTGGTACACCCGGTTATTAGATCGGATAATCGGATGGGAACAATCTTGTGAGTATTTGAAGCAGGTATTTTTGCCTGTTGTCATCACGGCGAATAACATCATATTACCTTACTAGAGTAAATACTTACAAGAAGACAGAAGCTGAATTTATGTGTGGTTTAGATTCATGATTTAGATAATATAATCCCAAAAGCCTTATTAGTGATGAAATGAAATGCGAGTATTGTATTTCGCCACATTATGACAAAAAAGGTTATTATTAATATTATACCTTAAAGTCTTTAAAAAACACTTGTTTCTATTGTTTGAAAGGCTAGTAGTACGTAAATAACACCACCCCCTTTTTATAGAAAATTTTACGGGCTGTAATTTTTATCGTCCAATTGTTCGAAAAATTGACAGTTTCAGAGGCAATCGCATTGAGTTTTACCTCGTTCTACCCGTATATGTGCATGCACACTATTACTAATACTGAAATTAATAGCATTAATACTGAAGAATTCAGGTCAATATTTATGGAATGATAAAATACAATTTCATCGTAAAGATATAGTTATTTATGTACCAAGGGCACAATTTGACAATAACAAATTGAAAACACTAAGTTAGTTAGGTTAGGAACGACCGGTAGTGACGTCATTGTATACCGGCTGTTCATTGGTGGATGAGGCATGAGACAACCGCTCTAGTCTAGCAACCGTGCGAGCCAATAGCGATTGAGATGTCAACATTATTTGCCACTTGACATCAATATCACCAATCTTGGAAAATTAAAAGTTAATAAAAGCGAATGATCTATTCTCTAAATTCATGACGAAACCGCTTTCGGTGTCGTTATGAGTTTATAACGAACGAAAAGTAGAAAAAATTTCTTTTGTTGTTTTTGACAAACAGAAAACAAATGTCATTACCTACTAATTTTAATATACCTTTAATTTCACATTAAATTGACCCGATATTATAAGAAATGTTGCATAGCCATACATAGACTAACATTGGATTGATACGTCCAATTATTGCAAAAATGGTATGTTTTCAATCTTCACAATATAAGCAACTTTGTTTATATGCAAAGATATGCTTGAATTTACTAATACCATTGGAAATATTAGTAATTGAAAATTTGTACAGTTTTTTTGGGCCACGGTGTATAAATTATATAGATACATATATAAAATATTTGTGCTCTTCCTTTGCTTTGCATTAAAATACTTTAACTAGTTAACCCTCATGAGTTCACATTAATTGACAACATGAACACAGCTGAAATCCAAGTTAAATACATTCCAACTATTATTACCTTATTGGAAAAGTTCAATTTAAATCCTGGCAAAGTTGTCAGATTTAGCAGGTGTCTCGGCAACTCCATAACAATTACATGGCGTACATCTGTTGCACGGCGTTAAAGCGCCATATTTCATTTTTTACAACCAGAACAACCTAACGCCGTAATCTTTATCTACTGGTCGGCAGTACCTACAGTAGTAGGTACTACTAGACGGCGCACGATTTATTACTGATCTGTTACTGATAACGCAAAACAATTTGCAGTATTATTCCGGAAATTACTTATTAAAAAGAGGTAAAACATTCTAAAAGTATCCACACCAAATCTTAGGTACTACTTTGTCGTTTGTCGATACTGTATCTCATATTTGTTTGTATAAAATCATAAGGTAATTAATAAATTATCTAACAAAATATTCGACTTTAAAAAACGTGTTTAGTTTTCGGTTGTTAATGTTGTAGCACTTGTATCAGACTCACTTAGCTCTCGTCACATCGGCATGGCAAAGCACGCCAAACATCATCACCTAGAACGCATACGTTATGGGTGGCTCAGTGGCTGTGGATGTTTTCAAAACACTCGTGTTTGTTTACGTTACCGCTGACATTACCGCGGCCGCCTTCGTCGATTTCAACAGCTGGTGTAAAGACCAAAGCACACTTGATACATGACGTGTTTAGGGATTTAGGATGTAACTACTTTAGCTGCAGGGAAATGACACCACAAACAGATGACTTCGGTGTCAGAATGTGTCTTAATTTTAATGTTTTAAAATTGAATAAAAATGAATAAAATGGGTTAAGTCGTAATGTTACATCTTTACAACTTAATTTCTTAACTTAAATGTTGACTTAATTATACAGTGAGCGATAAAACTATATGGATTCACTAAAACTGAAAGTGCCAGTTCTTTAAACAAAATTCCCGGACACGTCGACTTTTTATTATCAAAATTCACATCCCTATATAAAATTCAGTTACGACCGTTTTTACTTATGACGTCATCGATCATTTTAAATCTCTACCCTCTATTTTTCTTACTGATTTTGATAGTTAATAGATAATAATAATAGATTAATTGTCTTAATGGTAGCATACAAATTTTATTTTATTACTTGAAATTTTTCAAATTATTAAGAACAAGACAAATGAAAATTTCGGAATATCGTTTACTATGCGGAATATTGTTTATTGTGAACACTGCGAATGGAAATTGAAAATGCGTTTTCGATAGATTTTTTTGCACGGAATATAAACAATTTCGTATCACGTAAGGATTTCGAGGAATGTGCGGTGAAAGTGATTCTCGAAATTTTTGTTAATGCTGATCCCAATGTCCCACAAACATCAGAAGGGTCTTACAGCAAACTCTAAACTTTGTAATTCTACCTGAAATATATAGGTCACCAACTATCCGTAGCGTATACAGTACGAATATATAGCTCTTACATAGTAACGAAAACTACTTGATTTGTAAAATATAATTTCTATGAACGGCTCCGGATCTGTAGTTACACTACACCCAGTAGGTACATTATATTATAGCCTTCTGGGTTTTTATAATACATACTTATTACTTTATCATACGTAGTATGTAAAGTATTGTAAACGTGCCAAAAAAAAATTAGAGATTTTAGCGGAAATATGTCTTTTTGGGTCCCATGAACATTTTTGACCAAGGTACAAAAAAATGTCTGTGTGTGTGTGTGTGTGTGTGGATGGATGTGTGTGTGTGTGTGTGTGTGTACACGTTTTTTTTTTGTGGCGACGATTCCGGAGAAACTACTAAAGGTATCGGGACGAAACTTCATGTTTAGAAGTTTCATGACCAAACTTAGAGCTGAAAAGCTTTCTGTTGAAAAGGGTCCAAAGGAACTGGAGGTTTAGTCTTAGCATTTTTTAAAGATTTTGCAGGTAAGCCGCCATTTCTGGAGTTTCCTCGAAATAGTTAAATAATAAATTAAAGTAGAGGAAATTCTGAATAATTTATGACTATGAAATTTGTTGGTAGAATCAATAGTTTAAGCTGCATGAGCAAATTCTATTTCATCGAGATCGATCGTAACTGCACTAAAACTAGTAGCCAGGATATGTCTGATATTTTGACTCTAATGACAGTAGGTAGTGTCAAACGCTGATGTTTTGACAATACTTACTGTCAATATAATCAAAATATCTGTTTAGTTCTAGTAGTTTTATTTTAATGCAGACTAGGCCGATCTCGATCAAATAGAATCTCATGCAGCTAAACTATTAATTTTATATATAGTATGGTCACATCAGATTTTTTTTCTCTGGCATCAGTTTTGAGTAATTATTACAGTAATTACAATGCAGAATTTGTGTTGACCTACACCTCGATCAGCTGAGTAATATCAAAAAAAAATACTAGGTGTTATAATTTTAATAATTTTTCTAATAGTAATTATTAAAAGTATTAAGGACCAAGTATAGTGACGTGACCGCACGGTAATAACGTAGCGTAAAAATATCAATGTACATAATTTCCACTCCGCGATTATAGTGACGCTCCGTAAACCGTAAAGTTCGTTCTCGACCGCAACGAATTTCATCTCCTGCGTGTTATGTCTTACGTTTTCCGGCGTATGCGCGCGTATGGCGCCATCTGTACGTGTACCGGCGAGTGAATATCAGTTTCCAGTAAATTGTAGGTTAACTGATAGCGTTTGGATACGTTGTGGCAACGAGAACACAGAACGATAACGACTTCAGAATGAATTGTTGCTGCAACAACCCCTGCGTCCATAATTTATTATATCTACTACGATCTACCACTGATTAATACAATCAACAATAACACTGCCATGTGAGGTTATGTGCCGTTGTGTATATACTTCTCCGCTAGATGGCGCTCAATTTGTTTGAGATCATTGCGGCACTATAAAAACTAATTTCGTCGTCCGGAACGGCATGCGGTACGGCACGTTACGGATTGCGTTTTTGTGGCACTATACTTGGTCCCTTATAGTAATTTTTGCCGTTGCACTACACATTGTGGGTAGCGACAAATAAATTTTCTACGGCAAAATTTTAAAAATGTTATTAAGAGTTCTTCTTCCTCATATTGAGTTACATTACCCCTGCAAGTTATTGCACTCATTTCGTATACAGCCTGTATACCCGCGAAACATTTTTACCGAAAAGCAAATTATCAGTTCATTACACAAGTACATATTTAACAATATTGGAGCAAGAGATATTAGATAAAGAAATAAACGATAGTTTGACTCACAGTTTTGACTCACCTTTTGACTATGGTAATTCGATCTACGATAAACTGCAAATAATATATGAATTGACGTATGATTAAAAATATAAATAACATCTGGTTTTCCACTGTAGCAATCACCCATATCGACAATTATTGCCTCTCCTACAGTAATCCTGTTGATCCTTTCTCTTGCTTTTGAGGATCAATGTCGTTTTGATTAGCGCATTAATTGCTCTGCCCATCTAGTTTCCAGACGTCCAATCCCCAATTTCTTTAATGCTCTAGGCCCTCTAGGGGCATCCACTCAGTTATCCTTCGGGACTATCCCTGTTGTTATTCTGCTACACTCTGATCTTTGTAGTTTGCCTTTTAGTAAAAAGGCCTGGTTTGGGTCCCTTAACTGAATACCGACAACATGCCTAGAAATGCATCGAGTACCATTCTCTTCATCTTTATAAGAACGTTATTCTTGAATGTGTGGCCCAACGTCCAATATCTCATCCAAGCATTTGCAATACATTCCATGTATGTCTCTCTCTTTCTGGCATGTCTTCGTTTAAATGAGACCAGAATCGATACATTTATCAATCCACATATTCTATATCCTCGAACCGCCCTCACGCATTCCGAATTTTGTCTCGGGCTCTGTGGCTAACCATGATGTAAGTAAATGAGATTAGATTCAGACTTTAGAGCGACTACACTGTTTATAAACTATCCCGTCACGCAATGTTTTACTTACGTTTTCATCAGTTATAATTACCATGACTCTGAAGAACCAAAGTCGCCAATAATTTCCGCTGCTTGATTTTTATTTTCTTTCCGGTTATTAGTTTTATTACTACTGTTCATTTTACACGTTGAATCATAATAAATGAATGCAAAATTGTTTCTTTTAAATGTATAGCACTGTTAAACGAAAATTGGTTTCTTTCATTGTCATTAGAGGATGTTGCCAAAACATTGCCAAAGAAGCTAACCTAAAGTGTATTTCAGTTCTAACAATAAATAATATTTTATCATTTCGATAAGTTAAATGTTAAGGCGAGCGGGTTTCTATGTAATGCACAAAATATGCGATAGTATCACTCAGAAATTAAGAATCTCCCGTTGCCGTAACATATTTTTTTACGGCGTCAAAGTAGTGATGTGATAAATTTGATATACGGCTTCCTCTCGGATTTTTATCTCTTTAATAGCCACCAGTTCGCATAATTTATAAATTAGATATTATATGGTATGAGCGAGGAGAGCAGATAACAAACCAGAATGCATTAGACCATCAAAAGGCAAAGACGTGGGTCCCATTACGCTAGCTCCTAATGAGTAATGAACGTTCTGTTTTTTTTTCCTTGGGCCGTTTTACGAAATTTCAGACGCATCCGTGTGCGTCAGAATATAGTATTTTTCTGCACGGCCGCGGTGCTTTCCAATTCACATCCAAACTACTCGAATTGCTAATGTGGGTATATGCACACCTTCACTAAGCTGACGGATGATATCGTTTAATTATTTATATCAGAAAAGTTTGAAGGTTTCTTCTTAGCCAATGAATAAAACAGTATGAATTAGTGGAGTGCAATCAGCTTTATACCTTGGACTGTCGGAACTTGCGAAATAAGCTGAATCTTGTCATTTTTATTACTGCAACACTTTGAATCAAGTAAGTTTAAATCATAGAACCAGAAGAAAGTTCTTTATATATCCGCTCATATTTTGCTAAACTTTAATAACTGTTGTAATCTAAGACAGACTTTGATTATTTGTAAAGTAATTTATCAAACTTAACATAATCCATTGTAATATTGAAATACATGATTATACCGTCAAAACCACAATGATGTTTATGGTTTAGTTTCGAGGCACGCTGTGGAATAACTAAGAAACATGCATAGGAAGGTTGAGTAAAACAGAATTTTCTATCTATGACAAGTTCTTGAGAGCTCTCAAGAACTCTATTGCAAATCCACATATCTATTCTCCACATTATATTTTTTGGTTCATTCCAATATATTTTTGTGGAAGCTAGGCAAATAATTTAAGGTCGAAGGTGTATGTTAGAAAACTGAACTGCGGTATATTCAGCCTGCATCCGAAAATACAGTTTTAACGGGTTTTCTGGTAGTACACTCTACAAAAATTCAGAAATGGGATAATTACAAAAGAAAAAGAAGAAAAACAAAAAGAAAGGAAATTACTTACAAAAAATGTCGAGAATTGATGCGGCTTGGTAACACGTTAGAGTACAGGATGTCTCAAACTGATACCAAAAACATAATTTTGTTCCCCAGGCATAAATGAGTTTGTAACATTTGTTGTTTTATTAATGAAAGTCGGCCAAAACTTACAAAAGTTATTGAACATCAACGTTTAGAAAATTGGTTTAAGCGCTCGATGTCCTTTAATTGCGTCCGGTGCCCGAAATGTGTACGATCGCGGAAAATGACTAGGTATCCAAATTTTTTTTTGTGGCAAGGAAACAGAAAAATTTTGATCTGTTTTTTCTTGAATATTTCCTACAATACAATTTCTGGTTGAAAGTCCGATCACAATTCGTTGCGTAGTTTCTGCGTCATATCATTTTATATCATATATGGATTTCGTTGACGTGAAGATGTTGGCAAGGGGGAGTAATTATCATCAAAGGCTTGTTAGATAAGCCATCGGAATTTACAAACATCCTAACAACATCAATCGTGAGGACGGCACTGACATTAGTAGGGTCTGGAAATCGATCCTAGCGCGGTCAGGTGGAAAAACACATGGTTGCGGCAGCTCCAGATGTGCGCAGTGAGTGTAAATTTAGGTATATAAGGGAGATTTCTTTGGTAGGTCTTCAGTATTCAGTTAGCTCTGAAGAAGCGAGCAACATGGTTCGCGAAACGTCAGCATTTATGAATCTTGACACACGGCGTAACCCGGAAGCAGTTTATTTTCTAAATAATTTAGGCCGTGAAAGCCTACGTATTTACTTAATCTCACTCTACGCGGAGGATGATAACAAACTTACCAAGGATTTTGACACTTTACGAACAAAACGAAGAGAGATGTTATCCAATCTTACTTTTTTTGAGAAGGTGTAGGGACAAAGGTTTGGTACCGCCATTTCTGCGTACCAAGCACCAAACCAATACCGCTGCCGCCACGAACATTTTGAGGAGAACGGAAAATGTCTTATTACGTGAAAGGGTACATTTCACGTACCGACCTTTACAGGACACTACACATAAATTGCTTTTTCTCAAATTAGCAAATAGATTGTCAGCCGAAGGTTGGAGTAAGCTTGATTTCACCACATGGAGAAAGATGGAATTCCAGTTTGAAAGCAACCGAATCTCACAAGAAGAAGTTAGAGGCTAAGAAGATTGTGACCAAATCTACAACTGTAGACAAAGTAGTTATAAATATGTTTAATCACCAACTCTCCACCGGTGAATTGTCGGCCCTAGGTAAAGGATTTAACTTTGCAATCGCACCCATAAGAATAGCTAAGGAGGAAATTATTACGGAAGTAGAAGCCACATTGCACAAAATTCCAAGCAGGTGTACAAGCAGAGGACATTCGCCAAGAGGACTCTAGGATAATTAAGAAACCTACCCCGCCGAAGAGCAATAATACCAAAGAAGAGAAGTACTCTCTGAAGACCATCAAGAACTACAAGATTATCCCAGTAGGTACTACCTACGGATAAAAGGAATGCAACGGTGATATTGACCAAGGAGGACTACTACAGGAAGATGAACGTTCTATTGGACCCAAATACGTACCGTAAAACCGCCAAGAACCCAACAGATAAGATAGGAAGACGACTGAAGGAATTGGTTAAATCATCATCGATTCCCGAAAAGTAAACTTCTTTGTATCTAGTCTTCGAAACAATATTTTATACGTATCTGAGGTTACCGTGAGTCCCCCAGATGGATATAACTAATTCCTATACTAATAGACCAAAATTATGAGTATTCTATTTAAACTAATAAATAGGTAATTTAATTATCAAAAAGAAAATCGATTTAGAAAGTCGACATTATTTCATAACAAAAACAAAGTTGTCGAGATAAAGTTTGGTTGTAAATTATTCTAGTCCTCAAATTTGAATAAATTAATCAAAATAACTCTGAAACTTCATAAACGTCAACTTGGATCAAATATCCTTCCGTCTTCAGCAAAATAAAATATAATCGTCAACAATAACGTACGACGTAGGTCGTAAATTAAAACATACCGTCGAGATATGTGATCAATTAGCGATAAGAAATTTAATGTAAATATGTATAAAATGGCACATAAAAAACGATGGCCCGATGGTCCCGTACCACTGTTAATTACTAAGATACGCACTGCAAGACGTATTGAATTATAATCGCCTGCCACTATCTCCGCTGTACATCGCAAATTAATTGATGTAATTTTATTGCTTATGAGCGCACTAAAAAAATAAAGGAACGAAGACGAAAATGAGCCCGCTTGGCGATAAATAATATTAATTGAATATTTAATATGCTTATTAGTCGGCTAATGCATGCATGTTTAAAAGTTGCGAAGTTTGGAGATGCTAATTGTTAGTTTTTTTTTGTGCGTTGTACAGATGCTAGGGTCAAATGCCAATCTTGTTATTTAGCTCGCTCCGACAATCGTTATTTATGTGATTTTAATGTCATGATATTTTATTTATTGAGCTTTGAAACTATTTGACGCAATAAAGTTTGTCGTAGATGTAATAACGGCAAAACGAAACACTAATTAAAAAAAGGTATTTAGGATACAAAAACTAATACATCCTCTATGCAAGGTTGTACAGTACTGATAATTAAAATTAATACGAAATATACCAGAAATGTACAGGGTTACAATTTAGATGGAAAAATATTAAACTATTACTATTTGTGTGAATTGTATACACAAATACAGGAAGGTGTATGTAGATACAGGATGCTTATGTTAAAAAGTTAAGGTAGCTAGTGTCAAAAAGTTCTGAAATTAAATAAAATAGAACAAAAAGTACTTGTGATGTTTTTTTTTGTATAGTTGAAATAGGAAAGGCATCCTATTCAAAACAAAAGACAAAAACAATTCAATAACGCGAACCGCCATGATAAATTCGGTAGAGGAATGGTGACCTGGATCGGGAGTACTGATTATGTAGATTGGGTCGGTAGCATACAATGCCCTATTGTCTTCCTACGGCTGCTGCTGTAGCTACAGCGAATGGGGGACATCTTCGATACCTTAAGACGTGGAGACAGCCACAGTGATTTGTGGCCAAGCGTTTTGCGCGACAACGACATCTGAATACGGTTCCAAAGTTGCAAAATGGAGAATGGCAATTTTGTGTTTTTATTGCGTCGGTCATCTCTGTTTTATGCCTTCTTGCGGTACGCGACGCTTGAAGGTCTCCAGTATGGCTGGAATAAAGTAAATTCACTTTTCACGTAACAGAAATTATTTAAAAAACTGATCTTTCGACACAACTTACACACCACATGTTCACTGGACTATTGTTATCTACTAGTCATCTGTACAAAATGCTCGCTAAAATTTAAAATAAATCATGGTTCTATAACCATTGTAGTTCCTTTCGTAATTTTTCTGAAATAATTCCAATACATAAACAATTTTTTTATGTGTTTTCAGTTTCTTAAAGAGCGCAATTTATTCACCGCACTTTCCTCTCTGTGTGCACTGTCATTGGAATTAGGTTTATTTTAGTGTAATTTAGTGTTAATTCCAAATTTATTACCGTTTTCTAGTAGTAATATTATTGGCTCGAGTTAGGAAGAAGAAAAACTGAAAGTTTACCTGATCCAAAAACTGTTTAGTACGCCATTATGCCAATTTCACTGAACATAATCTTTCACTCTGTAGCTTAGAGCTCTTTAAACTTGTATTTCGACGTACATACTTAGTTTCTATTGCCTCGTGTTATTTTCCGGTAAGGGCCCGTACAAGAAGGTGCAAAAATTCTAGTTTGTACAATTCTGGTTCGAATTAGTGTTGTACGATCTCGTTCTAGGAAAAAATCTACCTCACACATTAAAATGATCTATGCAAATTTGTTGCCTGTAGATAGGGTTTCCAATTTTCGGAATCGGGATTCCGATTCCGGGATTTAACAAAAAAACACCGGGATTTCGGGATTAATCCCAAAATCCCGATTTTTGTATACCAACAATTACAGATAAATATCTTTAAATCAACTATTTTTGAAATTAAATCAAGGGATAATAAAGATATAATAGTGTATAACTTTTAATCATTTAATTTTCAGCAATAAAAAAATTATAATAAGTATTTTGAATAAAAAAGTATATTTCAAAACTTTCTTTTTAATAGAGTTTGAAATGCTAAATACGTATTTCAAATTCTACCAAAAGAAAGGAACGATCTTAGAAACACTAGATCATCGAATGTAGAATGTCCTAAACGGGGTCAAATTTGTATAGATTACTGGTACCCCGAGCTCTCTATACCGCGCCATCTTAAGGCTCCCGTATCCCCCATTCACAACGTTGAGTTGCCGCTCTTTTCTCCAGAGCTTCCGACCAATATTTTACTAGATGTAGATGGCGACACAACTACCAAATCTGGAATTATCCCGTATATTTTAATTTGCGGCAAGAAACCACCCCACCACAAATATCGAACCATATACAATTTCTCGTAACCATGACAACCACGGAATATACCAATTCAATAAGAGGTTATCTACTTCTCAATATAGGGTTATGTTCGTTATTGTAATTTGTAAGCAGTTTTTTCAAGAGCGATTTATTTATGAGTGTGTCTCTCTAAATGAATATTGTTCGATTATTTGTTTATTAGGGATTTATTGATAGGTACGTACACAATTTCACTGAAGGAAAGCTGGTTAATCGACGGTAAGATATAAAGGAGAGAGGCCTCTCTCCTACAATTTCACTGGTTTTCATATTTTCTAATTAAATATTGTTTAAGGTGCTCCATTTCCATATAGAACTTTACGATACCATCCAAGGACAGCAGCTCTGTATACTTTAGTCTGAATACACGATATGTCATTAGCGGCTGGTTTAGATCAGAGATGGTCTGTGTTAAATATCCTTAAGTACGATTAGACGGTAACTCAAATTGTGTTGTATTACATAACCTTTGCTCTCCGTAAAATGACTCGTCTAATCATACCTTTAACGCAGCAGCCCATTCCGAAATAACGCTATACTATGGAGATCGTATCATTCGTCGTTTTTTGTTGCTCGACACAACTGGAAGATTTCAATATTTTATTACGCAGTCTTGAGGGGCAATTTATGTTTTAGATGATTCTTACCGTAAAACCTTTTCATATAGAAAAGAGAATTCTTTGTGCAATTTATGTAATTTAATCTGCCACCTTGAGGTAGGAAGGTATATCGACCCATGCAACGAAGACTATAGTAACTACATTTAGTTTGTTACGATAGTCTTTGTTGCATGTGTCGATATGATTAATAATTATCTACATAAATATAAAAATAAATAAAAAATTGTGTGTTGTTTACTATTGACGTCAAATTCAGCAGCAAAAAAGAATGTCAAAAATGAAATGGAGAAAAATACTAATAAAATACTGACTGATTTTTCTTTTAACGTATGATTATTTAGCTGTCGTATAGCCTGTACTTTACAATGACGGTATAACTATATAGTAACAGCTTTGCTCCGAAGAAAGAGAATTTGTGACTAAACTATCAACGAGGTTTTTGTTTTGAACACATTTTGATTGGAAACTATTTTACAGTTCATCTGTGATTTTTAAAAACCCGTAGACACTTAACTGAGTTTGAAGGTCGTTTATCTGAAGTTACTTTGATTCGAAGTTAAAGATTTTTTTGTGACATTTTGCGCTGATTACAATAACAGATTTTAAGTTATTATTCCTACAGCTTATATTAAAAAAAAGCAACTTTAAACGACCTTCAAATGCAAATAGGACGACAGCTACGATTTATATTATTTAACACGAAGACAAAAAATCCAAAGTGGCATTCTTTATGTTACGTCTTGTTTTCAGTATTACCGATTTTTAGTGTACTTTAGGTCATATCTAAATAAATTATTTATGTTGTATTTACATTTTCAATTTGAAACAGCGCCATCTATCCACAGACCGTTGAACTATTTTGCAATGCCAACAGACTAAAACTCTCCCAGAACGGTATTCTAGTTAAGTTCACTAAAAGCTACACCCCATCGTTATAAGTAACATTTAATGTATTTTTATAATATATTACAGTACACAATAATCATACGCCAGTAAGACCAAAAAGCAATTCTATATTTGTAGTTTAGTTTTTTTTAACACTAAAATTTGCAAGTATAATTTGCATAAATATTAAAATTCTTTGTGGACGCAGTTGCGTAAGGACCTATTCAATCGAATAGTTGCTATAGTTTCACAATTTAAACAATAATTATTGTGTGGTGTATCGGCGCGTTTTCGACGTAGGATACGGGAGCCTTAGGCTGACCCGCGCTTCTTACCAGGGTAGTTATAAAAACCTTTTTTTTAGTTTAAACAAGACAATTTTTTTTTTAATAAATAATATTTTTTTAACGTAACAAACGAAAAACATCACAAGAAAAAAAAATCTGATGTGGCCAGGCACATGACTTTATCATACTATATATAAAATTAATAGTTTAGCTGCATGAGATTCTATTTGATCGAGATCGGCTATGTCGGCATTAAAATAAAACTAGTAGAACTAGACAGATATCTCGATTAAAGCTGCGTTTGGATATTGTATTCCGTTGACACCGGGTTCACCGTCCAAATGACACTTACGTGTTATTGGGTGTAAAAAGTGTAACGGTGTTCAATTCGAACGCAGCCTATATTGACAGTAGTATTTTCAAAACATTAGCGTTTGACACTAGCTACTGTCATTAGAATCAAAAAATCTGACATATCCTGGCTACTAGTTTTAAAGCAGTACGACCGATCTCGATGGAATAGAATTTGCTCATGCAGCTAAACTATAAATTCTACCAAAAAATCTCATATACACAAATTATAGAAAATTTCCTCTCCTTTAATTTATTATTTAACTATTTTGACGACATTACACAAATAGCGGCTCATTTGCAAAATCTTCGAAAAATGCTATGAGTAAACCACCAGTTCCTTTGGACCCTTTTTAACAGACAGCTTTTCAGCTCTAAGTTTGGTTATGAAACTTCTAAATATGAAGTTTCGTCCCGATACCTTTAGTAGTTTCTCCGGAATCGTCGCCACAAAAACGGGTACACACACACATCCACACACACACACACACAGACATTTTTTTGTACATTGGTCAAAAATGTTCAGGGGACCCATAAAGACATATTTCCGCTAAAATCTCAAAATTTTTTTTGGCACGATTACAATACTTTACATACTGCGTATGATAGGGTAAAAATCTGATGTGGACAGGCACATGACTTTATCATACTATACAGCAGTGTCAAACGCTGATATATCAAAATATCTGTCAAATTTGGGCAAACTTGTAAATGCAGATACGAGCGATCATGATCAAATAGCATGTTTTTGATGTGTGTGGTCGCGTTAGCGCTAGTTCGAATAAAAACTGCAAACGTTTCACTAAACTATTAATTGTATATACATAATGCACAGAGCGACGAACATCTAACGTTTCCTCATGCAGCTAAACTATTAATTTTACCAAGAAATGTCAGTAGACATAAATAGTACAAACTTTCCTCTACTTTAATTTATTATTTAGCTATTTTGATGAAATTACAGAAATGCCAAGAGTAAACCTCCAGTTCGTTTGGGCCCTTTTCAACAAAACTTCTTTCAGCTCTAAGTTTAGTCTGAAACTTCTAAATATGAAGTTTCGTCTTTTCATTTTTTACTTTAACTGCTACCACTGTTATTATATTACTATATTTTATGAAAAACACTTTTTCGGTTGATAAATACAAAATTTAAATTAGTTTTGATATATTTATTGATCTATGCATACCACTCAAAGGTCAGCATACTGTTCTGGTTAAATAATTAAATATGCTGTTCAAATTTCGGTTATTTTAAAACACAACATTTAAAACGACCTGTTTGAAACATGTTCAAATCAAAATATCTGTTTTAAAACATATTTCAAACACTGTTTTAAAACAAATTGTTTAGATATAAGAACCATTTGCGCTATTTTGACATCAATTTCAGAACTGATCGGGATTTTTCGGGATTTATCGGGACTTTTGGGATTATCCCGAATAGAAAAATTGTCGAGATCCCGAACTTTCGGGATCCCGAAATTTCGGGATTGGAAAGCCTACCAGTAGAAGTCAAAAATATATACCTCTGAGTTTCCTTCTTAAATGTAAATATGTAAATACATGGCCAGCGTCTTATGACTAGTTTTGCGAGCAGCTATGCTTTCGTGGACTTTGGTATTTGGTACAGTAATAAGCAATAAATAATGTTTCTGCAGACGTTAGTGACAAACAAACCAATGATTTTTTTCATTAATGCTCATGCGTAAAATTTCCGAATACCGAATCCATTGACATTGTCTAAAGATATAGTTTTGCAACAAGTCGTCTCTCATTGAAAACTCCTGAGGTTAAATCCAAGACAACAAAAAGTTCATCTTCCAAAAGAACTGATTCCGTTATAAGGCAATACCGAAACTAGGGATTAAAAAAAGGACCGTTGCATTAAAATTTCACGAGAACGAGGGTCAGATATTGGTCTACCATTGAATCGCTTACCTCAGCTGGGGTCTGTTTCTAACTCATAGCTTCACTTAGCAACGCTCCAGTATTGCCGGCCACGTTAGATGTTTGAAATATATTCTTTATTTAATAACGTGACTAATCTTCCGATTAAATCTCATACCAGGACCGTACACAACCAACTCTATGCCAGGTCTACTGCCTCATTAACAGTCTTCACTACTGCTACTCGAAATAAAACTAGAGCTCAGCAATCATCAAAATCATTCTGCAAGTAGTTAATATTGTCATCAACGCTAACATACCTTTTGGAATAATGCTCCCAAGTAGATTCAGATAAAGAATCAGTCCAATGTATTATTTATATTAATACCCTCATGCATTTCTTGTTGTTACCGGCTTTTCCCGAGTTTATTAAAAGTTATCATACTTTAGTGAAAATTAGCTAAAATAGTGTACACTGTGTGCAACTTCTGCAATTTAGATCTCTCTGTGACACAGTTTGTCGGTCTCGTACACGATTCCTAGCCTGTATACCTTAGGAAAACTATGTATTTTCGTCAGCGGATGATGCGAAGTCGCCTACGCATTGATTTTTGTCTCATATTTCAGGAATTATTTGACACAGTTAACTTGATAATGGCTTTGTAAGCCGAAACATGTCGTAACGAAGAATAAATAACTTCTATAAGCTACGAATAGGTGTTTCGTTGAGTGATATAATTTGTACATTTACGTATCAACCATTCAAAAAAATTAGAATCAATTCAAAGTCAACGCCAACCGAGCATCTTGCGGAAACTTTGCCTTATCTAACGTAATGGATTAGTGGTTGTGAGGTAAGTGAGGTAACGTGAAACGTAATGAGGGTCCCGTAGTGAGTCGCTGCAGTCGTATGTGGGTGTGGTTGGGCGTACTCAGCTCCATCTGTTAACGCTACTAATTATCTGCCGTCGGAGGTGCTCAAACAACTCGTTGGCCGCTGAAAGACACACGTTACTCTCGGCTCCTTGCTTAGGTGCAGAGGAGACCACGTCAACTGCAGTCTACTACTGCCAAAGCGGCACTGCTCTAGAGGGAGTTTGATAAATAGAGGAGAAATTTACGGGAATATTTCAACGGGATTTTTTGCTCATTAGTAGAGGCTGCGACGGATCTTTTTTGTCCTTGCCCTCTCGCTTTTTCGTTCCTTTTTTTCATGCTCCTTCCGCCAGTTTCTACACACTTCTCTTCCATTTTCTTACTTTTTTTGTCTATTTGCTGTGAATGCTTAGCTGGGATCTTTACTCTGCTTTATTAATAGAACGGGTTACCGATTTCGATAGATTTGTGCTAGACGTAGGTGGGAGCGGGCAGTTATTTTAGGGACTATGTCGTATACATATTAGCTAAATTAAGATTTACTTCGTTCACAAGATTGCCTTTCTTATTAATTAAAGCTACAACTACTACACAAGATTCGCAAAAGGAGCAAAAGCAGAAAGAGGTTTGTTTGCACTTAGTTCTTTCACAATATAACAAAACAAAATAGAATATCATAATAGTAAAAGTAAATTTAAAGATTTTTGAGCTAATATCATTGAAACCAATGGTTTAGATAGACACATGACGAAGAGCGACCGGCATTGGGCCATGGGGCCTATTGGCACAAGAAACCTTCTAAAGCTGAGAAAGGCGTAGAAAGGTAGCCATATTACAAACTAGGCCTGGAAATTTGTTGAGGTGGAAGTAATTATCGTGCACAGGTGATATGATACTACTAACCTCACAAAAAATGCCCTAGAATGCTAGACAATATCAGCAATCATGAAGACATAGTCAAGAAATTGGTGAAGCTTGAAGAACATAAATAAATATGTTAAGCATGAGGTGAATTATAATTGATTCGATCTTAGCCGTTAATGTTTGGGAAGAAGTTGGAGGGCCGGCACATTCCAACTTCCGAGTCTCACTCTGCTGTTGACAGCTGTTCTCGTGACCTAATTATAATTATCGTCTTCGACTGCTTGTTTTCAAGACAGCAAGTTGAAATTTTTTCGCTGTTCATTGTTGTCTATCAATGGTACCCGTACATGCGTTTTACATGGATCAAGATTTTTGTACTGTACCTATTTTAGTTTACCTGACATTTATGTACCTCTTGGTGGCTTGTAACCGAAGCCGGTAGTAAGGAAATAAATTTATATACAAGGAAGGACGTTACTTTCAGTTTAACACTAAAATATATTTGAGTATTTATTTAAATACAAATGAACTCCAGACCAGATGCTTTCCACTAGAACATTTTCAACTTTAAGTGAAGGTTACGTAATTTTGTCTTTATTTCATAGAACATTTGTTCTTACCATTAACAAGTTTAGTATTGGAAAACTTGTTTCAGTCATAGACTTAATGAAATGAAAACCTGTTTATTTCTAGTTGTTCTTTTGTTATCCAATGCAATGTCTTTTAATATGGCATTGTCTCAATGTTTTGTTGAAATTTAAAAATATTTCGAATTATGTCAGTAAAAGTACATTTTAGGTATAGGACATTCTACACAAAGTTGATCTAGATTTTTTTATAGAAATAAAAAATGTATTAATATTATAAAACCACTTTTACTACTTTTCTTCATTTCTACTTTAACCTCATGATTTGAACACCCTGTATAACAGTTCTAAGAACTTCACTTACTTGTCGTTAATTACCTCTACAAGAATCTTGCCAGACAACTTTTTCCAACTTTATTAGTTGATGATTTATTAATAAGTAAAGGCAACACTGCAGCTGTAATATTTTATTAAAACAACTGAATATCTTAAAACGACTCAAGTTAAGCATACAGTATGTTACATACAATAGACCTAAAAATGAACTATAATTTCAAAAATGCAATAACTTATAGGGTAAATTATTTGAAAAGTTTTTTGAAATATACAAAATTAAACTTAAAATTTTTAATTAAAAAGATCTCACAAGCTCGTTCCTGCTGTATATCAATTATGTGGTCAATTATATGAATAACCACAGGTTAAAATATATGACTTTTGGTTGTTGAAATTTTGCCTTCCCAGAATTTTAAAACGGTATGTCGCCCCGTTTTAAAATTGTATCTATTTATTCGCGAAAACAAAAGCTATACATGAACAGGTTTACATTGTGCGTATTTAAATCAATTTGGACCTTAACGTAAAAAAGAAACTTTTAACGAATTCGATTCCAAATGCCCCCTCAAATTCCGTCAAAATCGAACACACTCCCTTATCTCAAAGATCTATAACACTTTGTCCTGTACCGAGCAACACGACCATCAACCCAACGGTCAACACGAACCACTTAAAGGTCCAGAATGTCCTTAAAACCGAATCAAAAGTTCGAACGACTATTTTACGTCTTGTACACCGTTTGACGTCCGGATCAAATATCCGAATTTAGTGACCAATTTGAATCGAAATCGTCCGATTGCAGCTCGTTCGTATGTAAATTATAATCGGTAATGGTCCAGGATGGGCTATGGATGCCTATGGACGTCTCGATACGAAAATGCGACGCGTTGACCTTTCTGGTACAGAGCGAAGCTGTGAGATAATAAACACGTTCTTTATGGCCTTAGTTGGACAGTTACTGGGACATGAGATGGGTATTTATTAGGTCGGAACTCGGTGGGAACTAGGAGAGTCTTTTTTTTTCGTGCTGAAAGTTGTGTTGGTACTTGAAGGCCTGATTCGGTAACAAATAGTTATCGATCGAGGTGAGATTAGATCTCCAAGATAATCTGCGATTGCTGGGAAGCAAAATGTCATTAGCTCTGATGGGATTTGGAACAATTGCGTCGGATAAATCACATGACGATTTCTTAAGATGTCATTTATGAACGTTTCTGACGGAGCTTCACTGCGTCTTTAACACGATATATCATCACAATTCAATTAGTTAAACCCTACTCACTTAACATTGGTAAGCAGATAGTATAACTTTCATAGAGAAGAAAATAGCATAAACGTTATCTTAACCAGGGGCTATTCGAACTTCAGATCATACCTCACCACCCGTGTTGCCTGGCAAGAGGCGGACGCAAGACCGAAGAAAACTTAGATTTATGGTCGATATAAAAACTGTTAGTGCAGCGCATCACTGGAAACCATATCGTGGCGATGTCTGAGACGTTCAGTACACCTTTTCTACGAAGTCACAGTCGTAAATCGAGAACCTGTCGCCTCTCTTAACGTCATGGCGTTAAAATTCTCGGGGCGCTAGCTGGAGGAATTAAAACGCCATTAAGGCTTAACGCGCCTTCTTTCTTTCTTTCTACGTGAATCGGTTTATTACACATTAAGATCACGATTTTTCTCGACGACATTTGCGTTACGTGCAGCACAGAGGAACGACGTTTCGATTTGCGCCCCTTTGATTCGATATATCATATCAAATAATAATCCGTAACCAAATTCGGATAACTGACAATATTCTGCTATTTTAATTTTGGACGGGGTGTCGGTACCAGGCTATTCGTGTGTCGATTATTATGTTTATAATGGCTGATTAATGATGCATTTGCTAAGGTTGCGTTTAAAAGGGAGATTGGCAACCACGAAGACTTCATGATTTTGAATGAACACCAAAATTTTCAGGTATTTGCATTCATACTATACGGTATAGTGAACTTTCGGCCTTTGCTAATAATAAAATATACCCGGCTTAATTCTGTCAATTCGCAATTGTGTGTTCTTTTTATAATTAAAAAATGTTTAAAGTTGTCCATCAAGGTTTCCATTGAATGTTTTCATGAAAACACAAACACACACAGCGGATTATAATTTAGTTTCAGATTTCATATATTTACAATCCAGTAAAGTTATGTTAAACTACATTAACAAAGCAAGGGATTTTGCTTCACGTTCATTATCTGGTATGTTTTTTAATTCTATCATCATAACCAACCACTGATTACAAAATCGGCTAAACCAATCGAATAATAAGATAATAATTTGATATTTAATTTATTTCAAATTTGATACATAAAGTTATACGTTGATTTTATTTTTGGATAACATATACAGACGGCTTCCTGTTCCTTACTAATTAAACGGATTATGTGTACGTATTTCTCGGGACTAGCAGACTAGCAACTGATTAAAGGTACAGACCGGACATTGCTTTCATAAATCTTATATGCAAGACTTATTAGTATTACTTTGATCCTTAAACATCAAAATATACGACTCAGTTTTGCATGGTTAATGCTACAAATTAATTGTCAATTAAATATATTTAAATGTTGATTATGTATTACACCGACCGCAAACGTAAGCGTTTTTCTACCGACTCATACATTCATATCCTCAACAATTATGTATGGAGTACATATTGGAGTACATATTGCAGAACATATACAAAATGCATCTGTAAAGTCGGCAAAAAAACATAATTTGACGATTGCATAATGTGCTAAACATGTAACTAATATCTGTAAGATACTACACATAATAAACACAGAAAAGTAATCTCTTGAAAAAAGAAATAATTACTTGAATGAAATAGTTGGTACCTACGCACTAGCATGTTAAACGGACTAAATACTTCGTTGTAGAAGAATTACATTTTTGGAATGATAAATTGTATTAGTTATTTCAATACTATATTGGTTATTATGAAGAAAGAATTTATTAGTTGTCAACATTTACGTGACAAATCCATAAACGTAAATTGAGTAGGTGGCATTATTTGTATATACTTATATGTTCAAGAAATTACGGTCTCTGGTTTCAAATAATGCATTTTCTGTGTGCACGTGCATAGTAGTGGATGCTGTAATTTTAAATTATTATTATAAATCGCCACTATGTAGGCAGAAGAAGAAACGCGGTACTGTAGAAGACTGTAGAATCGAGTTAAAACGTGCAGTGGCCTTATCTTGTATCGCCTATTGACATCGGCAACACAATCAAACCAATTTAACTAGGATCTACGCGTGGAAAACTTCAATATCGAACCAAAAACGGTAACAGAAGCAGTAGAAATGTTTTTGCGTACGCGTGGAATGCTAATTTCTTGTACGCTACCACAACAGAGATCTCCGGTAGCAAGCAGAGCTCATCGGAATCTTCAATAGAAACCAATTCGAACCGATACGGAAACATCTGAATTCCATGGTGTCCAAATACGATTTGTCCAGGTCGGTTCGAATTTTTTCACATAGGCAATTAATTGGGCATCCGCCAATAAGGAAATCCATCGTCCACCATGGGATATTTGGCCGTCACATCTACAAACCTTAGCTTCGTTTCGCTCGGTCTCTCGCTGTCATCGTTCAAAGATGGAACTTAGTGGCGATCGGATAGACTAAAACCGGATTTGATTGGTTAAATTGTCGCCGGCATCGACGACTGGTTTTTGTTTCGTATGCGGCATCGTCCGACAACTCGCCGCTCTTATTTATTGCGATAACCGTACAGCTTTTGTTCTAGCTCTCTTCTGTTCGCCCGGCTACTTCTTATTTTCCGATCTGGTTTGTATTTCGCTCTTTTGTTTTCTCATCTCGGTTCTTTTCGCTTATTCGTTCGTTTTGTTTAGCGGACCGGAGAAATGCCTCTCCGTTCTTATGTGAGAACAAATTAAAGTAATTAAATTAATTTTCGAATTGGACCAGTTTTGTTTGCACATTTGCTTCGGAGTAATTCGCTTTTTTATGGATAAATAAGATAATAAGATTAACATTGACTATATTTACCAGTAGATGGCGTATTATTGATATATAAATAGAGCTCCGCTGACTGCTGCACGTCTCTGATGAACCTTTACCTTTCCCAAGAAGAAGTTTTCATACCCTTCCACGATGTGTGCACTTCCCTGACCATCAATGCAACTTCTTTCTGTTTCTTTCCAAGTGCTTCTCGCTGATGTCGAAGGACGATGAGATGATATCCGAAGAGATATCATCTGGATCTCCATCTATCACCTCTTTCGTACTCTCCTCCTTTTTCTTCCTCCACGCTTCTTCAATCTCTTAATGCTCCAACGTTGCCTTTTGCATTTTTTCCAGTGGGTATCTATATTTATCTCTTTCTATGTTTTTATGTGTAGGTAGGGTACTACAATATCTTACCGGTTCAATTACTCTATCAGTTGGTCTTCTGTTCTCTGCTTCACTGTCTTAGTAGTTAGTAATCCTTGTATAAAACATAGATTGTTCTGTTCTACCTTCGCGAGTGTTATGGGTGGTAGTACTGTACATATTATACGTTCGTTTGGGGTAATAAAACCCACCTAAGTAATGGTAGGTAAACAATAAAAAGAAAATGGCTGTTCTATAAAAATGTATAATATAAATAAATGACAAGTATTCTGTATAAAATATAGTCTTACGTTTGACTAATTCTTAATAGTGGTCAGTATTAGATTTTCCCACAGTTTCCTGATAGGTGTCTCATCACTGGGCCTTATTTCCCACCTGGGCCTTAATACCTCAAGGCACTTAAATCTGTCTTCGAAAAATTCTCCTTAATAAAATAGCAGATATCAAAATTCTTATTACCCGCAGGAGGTCTCATTAACCACCTTGGCCTTAATATCACAAGGTACTGCACTTTTAAAGTTTCCGTGTTTTTTAAAGCGATCTATTTGATAGCTGTTTTTGTTTTACTTTATTATGTATGAACATTGAACATAGTATGATGTGTCTGTATGTTTGTGTGTCTGTATGCGTGTACCCCTTTTTCGTGACGATTCCGGCGAAACTACTAAAGGCATCGGGACGAAACTTTAAGTTTTATGACCAACCTTTGAGCTGAAAAGGTTTTTGTTCAAAAGGTTCCAAAGGAACTGTATGTTTACTCTTAGTATTTTTCAACGATTTTACAAATGACCCCCCATTTCTGTAATTTCGGCAAAATACATAGTTAAATATTAAATTAAGGTAGACAAAATTTTAAATAATGTATGCCTATGACATTATTTGATAAAAGTAATAGTTTAGCTGCATGAGTAAATCCTACGTCATTGTGGCGTAGCAACAGATCTGCCCCAGATCGCTCATACTGCATTAAAACTAGTTAGCCAGGATTTGACAGATATTTTAATTCTATTGACAATTTTGGCGTTTGTATGCGTTTGACACAGCTGTATAGTATGATAAAGTCATGTGCATGGCCACATCAGATTTTTTCTATTGCTCTTACATTTGAATTTCTATCTTCGGATATATCTATAACCACAATTGTGTGCTTCGTTTTCATGTTATTCGTTGTCAATTCCATTTTGCTTACTTCATTTTGTACTGGTGAATCTTCTCGTGTTTTCACCACCAATTGTAATGAAAATCGTAATTTATATTTATCGTAAATCCGAAACTATGAGTCAAATTGTCGTCTCCAAAAAAGGTTTCCTCCTCAAGTTTTAGCCTCCCGATCCTAAACTTGATGTTAAGATGCTTAGGTAAAATCCTAAGCATCTTAACATTAAAATCATCCTAAGAATCTACTGTAAATCCATAGATTTGCAAGTGAGGTTTAAAAGTAAATATTATAATAAATAACTAGCGTAGATACATATCATGACATGAAATAACTAGCTATTAGCTCAATAAACGTAAAACGAACTTTACAGATGTCGAAACAAATTTATTAGACAGTTGCTACCGCAGCAATATAATATTATTAATATTAAATATATTTACTTGCGTGATGGTATGTCCCAAAAATATAAATTTGAGGTAATACCGATCAAAATATGATTCATTATAGTGGTCGAAGCTTATTGAATACTGAAATAGACGGTATTCAACCGCTTGCATGCGTATAATTTTTGCGGCCCCTTCAAATAATATAAAATTAGGAACTGAACGTTCACAAAGGTTACTTAATATCCAACGAAAATAAACATTACCCTTCACCATATGAAATTCCGTAGGGAGACACAAAGTCAAGTGGTGGAAATAGAAAGTTACACGTTATATGTTAAGACTTACTACTACTAGTCGCGTAGGTATTTTTACCCCCCTAAACGTAACCCCCTACTAACATATTTTCCACCCGGTGAGCGTGAACAATGACGCGGTCGGTATAACAGAGTTTGACATCCTAATACGTGTATTACTATGAGAAAATCGTAGGGTGCCAGTTTGTCAAAACATACGCCGTGGTGTGTTAATGTTACCACTGGTGTATGCCGACGACGTATCACAATGGATTATTGTTACTTGTGGGCCGATATACCGGCAGCGAAGGAAAAAAAAACAGGAACATATTTTACGGTTCACATGAATTCCCTATGGGATTATGAACCCCAGTAACTATACTTTGAATTTGAATGGCTTTAGTGTGGTCTTTTATTCAGAGCATGTCGAATACCCAAAAGAAATAAAGTCATCGTGACAGGGTATGGCGAATCTAAAGTTGCATAAATTCGGCCGATTTTTCAGATTCTGATGCTATTTTGATATTGAAACAAAAATTGGGCTAGACTTTTGTAAGCAAAAGCACTTGACTTTGAGATTACTTAACTTGAACAATTATGGGTCTAAACCTAGTTTTAACATTTTCAAAGTTTTTTGTCTGATTCCAATTATGTAGTACGTCGACATACAACAGTCTACCACTAACGCTGCTGACAAATTATTCACATGTGACGAGTTAACAAGAGTAAACTCGTGCTTAAACCATTTGCGACAGAATCTACTTATTTAAAAACAAATAGATTTCATTTTATTTATTCGTACTGAATAGTGTTGAAGAGAACCTCAATTAAAGCATCTAGATAAAGCTTCCTGTTTCTAAATTTGATATCACCTACGTTCAGTTCTCCAATAATTCAAATGACCCAAGAAAAGCAAAAAGAAAACGTCATCCGTAGTTGGATGACCTCATCCTCATGTTGGTTGAGGTTGATATAAAATTTCCATGGTGAACAGTTCAACTTCAATCTGACCATAGGTATCAAATTTCTATTACACCATGGTTTTCTGAATATATTTCTTAGTAGTTTCCAAGCTCCCTTATTTTTTCATGTATTATGTCTACTTATTGTTTATTAGGTGCATGCTATTTTGCCATGATCTATACATTTCTCCTTCTCGTTCCCCTTTTTTTTAAATAAACAAATGGGGGGAGGGTAGATGTACTTCCTGCAGCGACATCTCTCAACATTTGTCCCGTCGCCTTTTCGTTTTGTGGCTTACTGGCTCTTTTGCTCTTTATTAACCACAAAAACAGAAAATGCCTACCAACATACTAGCTTACTAAGAACATGCTGCTATGCTACTTATGCTACTAGCTCCTATGATTTTTTATTGAATTTAATTGAAATTTCCAATTATTGTTCCAGGTTATTCGGGATGAAAAGGTGCGGTCGGTGTCAGGCGACAATCCTCTCATCCGAATTAGTGATGAGAGCTAGAGAACTAGTCTTCCATGTCCATTGCTTTTCTTGCGCAATGTGCAATTCGCCGCTGACGAAGGGCGACCATTTTGGGATGCGTGACGGTGCTGTCCTCTGCAGGCTACACTTCGAGATGTCCTTAGGCGAGCCCCATCCCGCAATGTACCCTCCAAACGTATACCCGCCTCCATTTCCTAGCCCCGATTTTCACCCCCACCACCATTTACACCATCAGCAGCCCCTGCCACCACCAAACCCAGAAGCGGTCGCAAAAGTTCCTTTTCCGTCCCCCTATAATGGCGGTACGCCCACCCCACGGCAGAAAGGGAGGCCGAGAAAAAGAAAACCGAAGGATTTAGAGGCGATGACTGCTAATTTAGGTAAGTGTGTGCTTAACAAGATGCATAGTCTTAGTTGTTAAAATCCATCACCGGAATGAAAATTAATATATGGTTAACATTTCAAGAAATTTGCTCTTGATCGTGAATTAAGAATGATCTAAGCGTACCTGGAATTAAAGTGTTGTTTATCCGGAGTATGTGAACTGTTTATGAAAGGGCTTTTAAACCCAGTGGTCCGAGAAATACGATTTAGACAGGCACGCGTCGCAGGCCACAAAAATTGAATAGGTGGCTTAGCATTTTCAATAGTGTAACTGCTATCCAAACAATCTTGATCTCTACGGTATGATGAGCCCGCAGTATGTCGATAGATCCATATCTCTGGTGACTCATAGATTATTATGACATATAATCTTCCCTCTTACATAGTCGTGTGTATAAGAAATTACATCACATAAATGATTCAATAAATCGATAGATGATTTGATTTTCTACCCTTCGTAGTTCGGGTTTGTATTTTGCACTTAACACCTAGTGGATATCGTTCTTGTCTTCGGTCAGTTTACCACCAATAAAACGCGTGAGAACGAAAAATCAACCCTGCCTAACTCGACGAAGTACCATAAACCTTCAAGAGGTGCGAAGTGTTTATGTCCTATGGGGTTATATACGCCATGTATCCAACCGTATAGCCCCATTGTATCTTTGATGCACCATTCACATTTTACACAGGCCAATAAAGTCATCATTCAATCTAGTGAACAAATAAACATTCTGAAAGAACTCGTATCGTGGATAGGCGTTTTAGATAGATTTATTTGCGCTGATTACGTAAATGTCGGCACCTAGCGCAAAACTTTCGTGGTAACTTCTTGAGAGTGTACCCATGAAATATGCGGGATAAAATTACTCATTGGCCAAATGCCAATTAAATCACGATAGAGGGCACTAATAATACAATATCGGCCAAAATCTATCTAATTAGTGTTTAGTTAGTGTTTATTTAATTTTCGACTATTTTCACCAATTCGTAGCCACCTAGATTAATAAACAGAAAAGGTATTTTTGTGTTACCTTGGTGATAATAGTTGACGACCGATATGTTAAAACTGATTGAAAATATCACACAAATAATATAGGGTGCAATTTAAAATTTAAGTCATACTAACCTGGCCCAAAAAAATGCACTTTCTTTAGCAGTTCTCAAAATATCTGTAATACATTCGAAAAATGCTATCGTTCGAATCGAAGGACCACAGAAGCACATATCTGGAGGTCCAGGTCACTCTTCAGATTAACGATCGACTTGAGAGTGCTCATAAATATTGAAATGCGTTCGCCGGTTTGGATGTGTCTACTTGGTCGGTCTTTTCAACTTTCGAAGGACACGGGGATAGCTCTGGGACGTTGACGGAGCGCAAAGTATTCTGGGACAGCTTAATGTGTAGTATTCGTGGTAGTATTCGCACGGAGATAAGAGAGGAAGAAGCAGAAGAAGAAGTAAAACTGAGCCGCGCCGAGACTCATTAGCGTATCGATCCTTATCTTGCGCTGGATTCGGATTTCTTAATTTCATGCTCGGATTAAAAGCGCGCCGCGGTTCGCTAATAACTTCATTTGGTTATATCGACACACCGTTAATTTCTGCTGGAGTACATTTAGTGTACATCGTACGGATTTTCAAGGTTTTTCGTCCATTTTAACTGCTTATGGATGGCTCTTTTCAATATAAACTATTTTCCTTTTTTATTATTTCTATACCTTTAAATAGAAATGGATAAAACGCCATTTGAGTGTTTTTCCATTGAGTTTTTCCATTTTCCATCTTCCTCCTTGGTTATAGCGTACTGATGAGGACTAATAGTCCGAAACACGTGTCTACGGTTGCTTCTTATACTCTTTATAAAACTTCGTTGTCCTCAATAGTAGTAAGATGTCACTTAATGACTTTTACCTTTAACCCGACGACATAATCGATCAAAGAAACCATATTTTGTATTATAAAATCTATCCAATCAAGCCGTACACTCAACCATATGACATTTTGCTGTTAACCTAACATTACAATTATTCCAAAATATAGAAATAATGAATGCGCAAACAATGGCTAACAATTTTTGACGATTTATCTAGCAAACCGTCAAATATTGAAAAATCCTGCTGCCATATAATCCGTTGATTTTCACCGGAGCGATGCTCACAATTAAAATATTCGCAAATATTTAAACTAGTTTCATTGTGGGCCAGTGCGTCCAAATGGAAAACAAATTTATTTTTCCCCGGTCGACGGCCCTACTGATTTATGTTTGTTTGCCTCAGTCCTCGATTTGCATTTTTTCCGCAAGAGGGCGTTTTAATTCGCGCAAACAATACGCTCAATAACGCGTAAGCTATACGCACACAAAAACAATAATATCGCTTGCTGTATTTTATTCTATACGGACATTCATGTTCTGTAAGTAGTTGGTTTTATTGGAGATACTGATGTAGGAAAGGCAAAATACGATATGTTACTAAAAGCCGAAGTTGTTAAAATAATTAGGGACAAAAAAATCTTTGGATATCCCAACCAAAGGTATATACAAAACAACCGATGGTTTGAATTTTTTTGAATTTAATAGTTAATGTCACATTCAAATTTCACTGGGATATACCGGGTGACCCACGGCATAGGTACTCCCGTTTATTTTTTTTCATAATGCTGGACGAATGAAATTTGGGATAGTGTTAATACAAAAAATGCCGTTGTTTGGGATACTCTTGAGGTTAATATAACTTCCGGTTTTCCCGGAAATGACGTCACCTTTAAAATTTTAAATGGCACCCTATATTCATTGTGTGATATTTTCAATCAGGATGACATTCTGAACACAAAAACATATCGATCGTCAATTTTTACCACCAAAGCAACGCAAAAATAACTTTTTTGTGTATTAATCTAGGTGGCTATGAATTGGTGAAAATAGTCGAAAATTGTCAAATAAACAATAACTAAATCGATTTTGGCCGATTTTGCATTGCTGACGCCCTCTAACATGATTTAATTGGTTTTTGGCCAGTGAGTCATTTTTTTCAGCGGTACCCAATGGCCACACCGTGATTATTCGATAGAAAACCAAATACTTGATATTCTGTTGAAATTCGTAGCGTACAAATGTTGTTAGAAGCAAGGACATCGAAAAAAATATTGACCTAATGATCAAAGTCAGCGTACAAATCAAAGTTACTTAAGGGGGGATTGCGGTTTTTTCCTCTAAAATTACCGTCTTTTTTAGATTTTTTTATTGGCGAGACTATGCAATAAAGCGAATCCAAATTTGTCACAAGTATTTATTAGCTTTTCAAGTAGTTACAAAAAAAAATAATACAGAAATATGATGAATAGCGCTCACTAGCTACCCGCGACCATGACACTGCGCGAAGGTCCACGGTCACTGGTTGGCATGATTGGGCCAATCCAGGCAATCTGAAATAATAATGTCGAATAGCGCCCTACTTTATACATAAGTGGTTATCGTTTGATGAACCAGAAAATAAAAATATTTATATTTCGGGAAATGGTGACTTGTTAAACTTTAAACATCAATTTTTCTACAAAACATTGACAATGTTATCTCTATAAATGGAAAACCACATAACTTATCGCATTTCTGGTTCATCAAACGACAAAGAGATGGTTACTGAACATCATGAATTTGAAGTCAATCGGTCAAATAGTTTTCGAAATATCATGCCAACCGTTCGCAAACTGTTACGATAAAAACACGCGTAAACATTCAAGTACAGTTTACAACGCGGCATGGAGTACTTACGGTATTTTTCTGCTAATATGCTATACCAGGGCCAGACTTTATTCCTTCCTCCACTTCGTAGAATTTATTTTGAGACATTTGCTCATTTCTACGCCTTGTTTGAGCTTATTTTGCAGCCTCGAGTGCACATCTCGACGACCACAACAAACGCCGTTTCTCGCGCACATTTGCAAATATCTTCGTTTCCGTGGCAATAACGATTCCTATTGGTATCATAGTTTAAACTAAAGGATGACAGAAAAGCCTTTATTATAAATGCCTGCTGCCGCATAAGCCGCAATTTTGATAGGTTTTGGGCCACGGTGAAGATGTTTGGGTGTGAGGTGCCAGACATTAGAATTGAAGCTTTAGTTGTTGTGAGTGTCACCAACCAAACACTGTTCTAGCAACTCTCTCCACGACAAGTCGTTGTAAATCGGCTTGATGGCATTTTCGACATTTTCAACAAGTGTTATTGAATTCATCCAGAGTTTTATCGGCTTCAGTTTTTTGCCATTTGCACCAACTCAATGATCCCACAGGGCAGTACATATGCTCAACTACATATATTTCTCCATAAGTATAGTGATCCCATACAACGGAAGTGGGACCTCATACACTTCTTCCATATCCCGTCTCCAAAACCCAGCACTATAATTTTCTCGTCTTCCGTTGTCGACAATTTATCGGCAGACGTACTAGCAAATGCTTTTCTTTCACGAGTGTGAATTCTCAGAATATTTTTTTTGTCCATCAGCACGTCTAGGAGTTTTACTTGAGTATTTCTTATCCACGACTGTTCACGAGAGAAGTTAACAGAATAATAAACCACACACTGCAAGATTTTTTGGCTTGAAAAACTCGAGCGGAAAAAATGAGCGCGCCATCCGACCGATCCGCGCGCTGCATATTTTTGGCACCTGCACACCGTCGGCTAATTGCTGATAACTTGGCTAATTTGGCAAATTTTGCCTTAAAACTTCGTACACACATTGTTAAGACCTTAACTAATATAATAACGTACTGAAAAAAAATTGATCTTTTATCATCAGAAAACCGGAATCCCCCCCTTAATGGCCTACTCGAAGAAAATGGCGTTTAAGGGTACTTTCTTCGAGTAGTCCATTAAGTGACTTTAACTTGTACGCTGACTTTGATCATAAGGTCAATATTTTTTTTCGATTTCCTTGCTTCAACAACATTTGTACGCTAAGAATTTCAACAAAATATCAAGTATTTGGTATCATTATAATCGGAAAGATGTTTTCTATCGAATAATCAGGGTGTGGCCATTGGGTACCCGTGAAAAAAATGACTGACTGGTCAAAAACCAATTAAATAACGCTAGAGGGTGCCAGTCGATGTCGGCTAAAATCGATTTAGTTAGTGTTTATTTGACAATTTTCGTTTATTTTCACTATACATAGCCACCTAGATTAACACACTAAAGTTACTTTTTCGGTGCCTTGGTGATAAAAATTGACAATGGATATGTTTTTGTGTTCAGGATGTCATCCTGATTGAAAATATCACACAAAGAATATAGGGTGCCATTTAAAATTTCAATGATGACGTCATTCGGAAAACGTCTTCCGGAAAAACCGGAAGTCATATTAACCTTAAGAGTGTCCCAAAGAATGGCATTTTTTGTCTATGAACACTTTCCCTAATATCATTCGTCCAACCTATGGCGTGGGTCACCCGGTATATGCAAAAGTTTCGCACAACGATAGAGAGTTTATGGTTTCATTTTATAAATCAAGGAGGTTTGCTGCAGATGTGAAAATAAAGCTCATAGCTAATAAGGGTGTGCAGTAGAGACCATGTTTGCGTGTGTTCCATAAATGTTTGAGTACAGAGCATAAATATTTTACCTCCACTAGCAGTGCTTCAAGACTGACTGAGATAGTCAAGTGATACTAATAAAACAAATAACTAGCATATTGTCATTTTATGACTTATCTTCGAGTAAAGAACATTACCTACGTATTTTTTTAATGTGAAGCTGTTGACCTTACAGAGACTACCAAAAATCCGATAAACAATGCTTTTTAACACAACGTAATCTATTTTGCGATCTTCCCCTATAAATCTTGTCACTTTGTGGTCGCCGTCGTCCCAGTTCCAAGAAACCCTCCAAAAAAACTTTCGAAATCGAGAGGGCCTGGGTACGCTATCGATTCCTGGCGATTGGTCGCGGCCATTTTATCGGAATCGAGAAGCCACGGATAATTTACGACCGTGTCGTAGGGGGCGCTGCCGAGCAACGCGCGCGGTCACAATCGAAGAAGAATGGTTTATAGAAAACAGAAGGCTCTGGCACGGCTCGATTCGATTCCGGGCTGGATCGCGGAGAGAAAACCGAATCCGAGTGGGCGACAACTCGCCCGCTGCTACTTGACGATGCGGCCGCCAGATAGTGCTAGATACAATAAATCCGCCGCCGCCGGACCGCGGTTGACAATGCGCCGTGTAAGCCCGCTTCCATTAAATGCGTCCGGACTGATTGTTTATTTTGTTTGTGAACGGCCGAAACGACCGGCCGACCGTTGCTGCTGCTGCTGCCCTCTAGTGGCCCCTCTTGTTATTTTGGATAACAGTGAACTATGCGATGGGTAATAGTGGGATAATTATTTTAAATTCTTCTTTTTATTGTTGTATTGACGTTTGTTATTGTCAAAATGCTTAATACATTGCATACACGTCAGTGATGACTTAGAATTGCAGGTTTCCAAGTAACGATTTTTCCTCTATATGACAGTCTCATTTGCGATTAAAGTTGTTTAATTTTTTTGACATATCGTATTAACCGAGACTGGTATCTAAACCATAGTAAACATAAGAAACTCTACTAAATGTTATGTATGACTGAAACTCATTTTTTTCAAATGGAACACCCTGTATACCGATACGCCATTCGATAGGAAATTTTATTCCCTATCAATCAATATTACGTTTACCTATATCTATCTTTAATAGTTTTTGAGATATTGTTACTTTTTCTTTAAATCCATTTTAAATACTGCCATTTAATAATGGGGACGAAATTAGATACGAAATTTAAATAGTGATAGATATTTAGAAATTTTGCGTGGATGTGTGAACAATTTTTGCGATACTCTTTCCCTCAATATTTTACGCGACTGCTTTTATCAAATAGACGGTGCCCGGCACATTCTTCGCATGTGGTATCCATGCAACTTAATCAGATCTTAGGTGACGGTAGGTGGTTCGGAAATAGGAGACCCTGGCGGTGGCCACCAAACTCACCAGATTTAACACCATTAGACTTTTATTTCTGGGGTCATGTGAAAAGTCAGGTCTATTCCACACCAGTTAATACTCGAGAAGAATTGACGAACACAGTAGTAGCCGCCATTAATGGACTTCAGCGACAAGAAATCCGAAGAGCGACGATGACAGTAGTACAGCGAAGTGTTTTAAAATGTTTGGAGCAGAACGGGCAGCCATGATGAACTAAACATCGTCTTATTTGGTTATATTTCTAGTTTTGGACCACCAATCATGAAACTTCTAGTTTCAATAATAACCGAGATATTCAATTTTAAACGTAACCGGGAAATCACCACAAAAATAGTAAAATCAAAAAAACTCAAAAAGGGTGATATTTAGGTATACGGAAACATTATCAAAAATGATGTGTTTTGATACGTAGAAACCAAAAATAAAATAAAAATTATATCATTCCATTTAAAATAACAAAGTCGATACCGACTTCCGATGACCGGACGTGACAGTTAACTTGAAAATATTTTAGCTGAAGAGCTCAGATCGAGTGAATTCTAGTTCCAAAATTTCAAATTTCCAGAAATAGTAGAACATGAGAAACTTCTAATGTACCAGTGCCGTGAGACATCCTGTATAATAGATATATATATATATATAAACGAAAGCTGGTTAATCGACGGTAAGATATAAAGGTGAAAGGTATTTGTCGGGCAGATGGACACTCCATTGAGTGTCCATCTTGCTCCTTGGCTATACCGTACTGATGAGGACTAATAGTCCGAAACACGTGTATACGGTTGCTTCTTCGATCTCAGTATGACGGAATTGCCCGACAAATACCTTTCTCCTATATATATAACCTTCTGGTTGGATACCGGTCCTATTCTGTTCATCAAGGTATGGTCACTGTAATAAAATGAACCGTTTCAAAGCCGTGCGTTACTTTTGAAAGTATTGATATGGAACGGCAACGGAACGTATAGTGTGCATCAACCCACCAGAATTTGCACTGTGGTTGTAGTAAATTTTGACGTCATGTATTAATGCCTTTATATACGACTCACATATAATACGTTTATTCTATACCTATATTCTATATCTATGACTATATAATGCATAGTATGATACATGCCGATGACTATGATGACAGTAGATTTGTATAATAACGACAGTTCTTTTGAATAATGACTTCTTTATTCAAGAGAACTATTATTACTATACAAAGCTACCAGAAGCTACTGTCAACACCTACGTGGTTGACAGCTCGCCGCGCGGCCATTGACAAATACATTTAAAATGTTTGCTATAAAATGGAATTTATGAGTCGTATTTAATGCCCGCAAAACTTATATAAATATCTCGAATGTTTATAGATTAGCCTACTGCTCGTGTATGAACTGTCATGCTCGTGATTTATGTCCTTCATTATGTGCTCGTCATATAAAATACTATTTTTATGTCAAGTAGCCATTTAAACTTTAAAAAATTCTAGAAGATTTTATTGTATCTATGATCATCAGGCGTCTCTTTAGTGTAATAGCTCAAAGGCAGGATCACTAAATATTAAGTGCTAATCATTTTAAATTTATTATAATGTTATTAATTGATTATTTTTATATACTATTAATCAATTTGTTCAAATTAAGATTATCCATCTTCCATCTGACTCAACATAAAACTGCAAATACCAAGCTATTGACATTTGATCACCTGTGGCTGCTAACCCTTTGAGGAAAGCAATTGCTACTGTCAGAATGACAGCTTACATTATCAAAATAAAGAACATTTTACAAAGCTAAAATACATAAAATAAGAACATTATTCACTCTCTACTACAACAGAAAATGATTCTATTGATTCATACGTGTATATGGTGTATAATCCTTTTGGAAAATTTGAATTTCATACCTAACACATGTCTCCACATACTCCGGGCTACCTCTCATTTAAATACAAACGTAATACTGATCTTATAAAATATTAGTTGGGATAAAAGAACGCAGAGAACCTTGCAGCGCAATTTTTAATTAGACATAAGGACACACGCATTGCAGTTCATAATAAAACTTTTATAAGACAGCTCCTCGGCTGAGTAACCTTTACATACATACATAAATATAATATAATAATATCCAACTCCATAAATAATTCATTTAATCGATGTTTTATTAATAAGGATCAGCGTTATAGCGGATTTCAACTTAACGTAACATCATGCATGGTTGTTTAAATCTCCACCAGGTCGCGGTACCTTTGAAAAATTTACATCCCACTTTGCCCAGATTGATTCTGAATAATACTTTTATTTGGTTCGATTTTAAAATTAAAGGTTAACACATGGCATACGTAGTATGCGAATTAATAACTTTGAGAGAGTGAAACAAAATCGTAGTCGATTACGCCCTGATATGTTGACTGTCAATATTTATTGGTTGCCTGTCAATTTAGCGACCATTACGTATGCGTTTCGCATATATTTTTTTTATGCGAGCTCTCGATGCAGATGCAATCTGTCGATGTTCGACTAAAATGCAAATGTTTTCGCATTCGGTTGATGGGATACTTTTTTTTACGATGTGATGTTGGTAATGAAGATGTGGTTGCGTCATTGATTTATAAATATTTTACTTACTCTAGATTTTTATGGTCTTATATTGGATCACAAATTTGAATACCTATACGATGGGTCCTACTTAGATTGTAACTCCCATAAATCTTCGTTGGTATATGTATACGATTTAGATTACTTTTTACAAAACACGATAATGGTCTACTTAACCTTTCGCCATCTTCAGAAACGATACCCATCGGACAAATTCAAACCCACCTGGATTTTGTGTACAGTTATTGACAGAGATATTCACGGTCGAAGATGACCGAACTGGGCTTTTTACCACTGGGTATTTTAACATCTCGCTTTGTATTGATTGAACGACAATGAGCATTATTCCAATTCTCTACAAAAAATTCATATGTGGCCAGGTACATGACTTTATCATACTATATATAAAATTAATAGTTTAACTGCATGAGATTTCATTTGATCGAGATCGGTCGTGTCTGCATTAACATAAAACTAGTTATCCAGGATTTGACAGATATTTTGATACTATTGACAGTAGGTATTGTCAAAACATCACTGTTTGACACTACCTACTGTCATTAGAATGAGTACACTGTATAAAAAAATCCATTATATGTAGTTTTTAATTGAATATATTTCGTCCATTCATCCTTTCGTGAAATCTCCACAGAAACCGCAACCACCACAACCTGTCAAACGATTGCGTGCGCGGCAACGGCAGCGCCGTGCAGCGGGGCGAAATCAAAACTGCTAATTAAACGGCCAACTAACGAACTAAGTACGTCCGGCGGGCATGTACAACTCCACCACGGTGACGTAAACACGGATCAGCCGTTTGTGCGCGGCCCACTACGATCGGATTGACGGCGAATTAATTGTGCCATGACGCGGGCGCGCGCACACGCACACACCAAAGCCAAATGCAATCCGCTTTCGCTAAGCTCCCTATGCCAACCGGGATTATCGAATACGAGCTGTATGTAGTCCGGAGGGTCTAAAAACAACCCCTGACGGTTCAACTATATTTATTTTTTTACGTTTGCCTAAAGAATTATCATCGTCAACCCCTTTTTACTTTATTGTACTTTCGAGTTTTATTGATATTTAAAAGCCATAAGTTAAATGACTGCTAACTTTGTTTTTACGGTTCTCGATTTAAAAAAAAAAAACCGAACCCTTGTCACATTTTTGTTCATCATACTCAATTGATTCTGGTTTAAAGAAAGGTTTCCGACGATAAGACCAGATTTCACTCAGCCAGAAATTTAGTCGCACTGGGAGAATTTATCCTTCTTAATCCTTCTTTCTATGAAAATAATAAAAATGTAGGTTTTTTGGAACTAGTAGTGCTATGCACTTCCCATTTTTTATCCTACTTTTAAGTTTTATTTGCCTCGGAGGGCATAAATTTTAACAGAAGAATGCGATCTGAACCATCTGGACTAATTAACTAAATTTGACGGCGCTGGAGTGGGGAGGATAGGAGGGAAATATACCGGGCGGAATGGGATCTATCGAGGAAGCTGGAGATCCAAGACTGCGTATTTTTAGGCCTCCTTTGATCTGAATCATTGATTCGGCAGTGTAGAGACTTTACCTCGTTAGGGGGACTTTAAAAAACGACATCGGGCTCTTTTGTAAAACTTTATTTATTGGGGCGGAGGACAATATGAAGGACTGTGCGAGACAAAACTGTGGGGTATATTGTTTTTCTTACGTCTAGAAGTTGGTAAAATCTTATCTTGATAGATTATAAAATAAAAGACCGGACTAAATAGTGCGAGCAAGGTCACGCACATTTGACCAAATCAATCGTCTACACCACTACGCTAGACTCACAGTCACTACGTACGTGGGCCACTTACGGCTGTTTAGTGGCGGATCAACACGAAATGGTATTTTTAAATAAATTTTTAAAAAGTGATTTTTAGATGAAAATAAAAATAAGTATTAAGAAAACCGAATATTTCAGATTAGTATACTTCATAATATGTCTTACTTAAGGTACCTAGTAATGAAAAATTAATAAATGAATTCATTGTTTCGAATTGTAAATGGGATACATAAGTTGATAATATCGTAATTAAATAAATAAATATTACGTAGTAGGCAGTAGATTTGGTAGAATAGTAGGCTTGTATGACAGCATGTTAGTAGTATATAAAGGAGAGAGCTGGATCCACCGCCACACCGCCAATTTACATAGGAAGCTACCCCCACCACTTTTCCGCACGAAGACGACCGAGCCCAAGTCAGCCGATCTGCCGAGCGCGGCCGAACGCTGGAACCTGGAGTGTATGACTCACACGTCGCTGTTAGAGAGAGAACGCACTACTATTTTTATTTTCGAGCGTAAGGCATGTGCAAACCGATCAAATTCAAATTTTCGCATCAGATTAATTCGGATTTGAATTTCGCGCGCACCGTCTTACCCGATTATGACCGAACGCCGATCGCCCGAACCGATAAAATTCAAATTTTTTCCGCCAACCTTAAAAATTTCAAATTTTCGCGTCAACCCCAGGTCCGCCAACCCCAGACGTACCAACCCCACGCGCTAAAACGGCATGCCGACCGGGCGTCATATTTTATATCAAGTTTTCGCGCTAAATTTATTCGGACTAATTTTAAAATTCTACAGAGCATGCGCGAACCTAGCAAATTAAAATTTTCGCGCCATTAAGGATAAATTTCAAAGTTTAAACCGTCTTTATTGATATTACTCAGAAATAATTGTGTTTAAAAAAGAACATGCGATAAGAATTATATTCGAATGTCATTGACGTTGGTAATTGTTGTTATAGCCATTCTGTCTTTTACTTGTACGATGGCACTAGCTAATTCGACGCCCTTGCATAATTTTGCGCAGTTGATACTACTTGCTGAGTTCAAGGACCGACTGTAATTTGATATGTCTTAGGAGTCATCCTATTTTCACACCTGTGTATCGGTACATTTCCATCCCGTGTGCGTAATAAATTGTTTTTAAAGTCAATTCCCGCTTCTAGGGATTTTAATAAATCTACTCAATATTATCGGAAAATCCAAAAAACTTCAAACACTGTACAATAGTCCATACGAAATTACCTCTATCGATGGTAACACAAATTGCACAATTCGTATAAATAGGAAATCAGTTAGGGTGCACAAGAATAGGTTGAAGAAATTCAATAATTAACGCATGCCTTTCTTTTATTATTGCAGGATGTACTTCCTGTGTATTCTTCCCCTGTTGATCGTCTTTTCTACAGCCGAACCTTATTATTCCTTCAAACCATTAGAAGGGAATCCTGAGCTATTTTATGGAAAGATTGGTAATCTAAAATTATTTAACAAATTTTGGAATTTAGTCGTTTATTTAGATTTAAATAATTATTACTTAGAGTTAGGCAACATTCAATCATACTTCCGCGACGTCGAACGACTGTTTGGATATGATGAATTTAAAAACATTTTCTCAGAATTATGTTCACAGCAGATTCCCTTTAACTTTCTTCAGTGACGTTAAGGAAAAATCTGACAGGTGCGAGGGACTTGTAACATCGTAATAGTTTTCATGTAAAGTTTTGATGACTTCTGTTGTTTTTTTTTTTCAAATCTGCAACAAATAATAAGTAAATATTTACTAGTTTAGGAAATAGATGGGTTTCCCACAAGCATTATTGGGAAAATATCGACAACTACGTAACATAAACTTTAATACAAACTATTTTTTAAATTCTTTGTATATGTATATGTATATTTTCAGTACAGAGAAATAGGACCATAAAAGGACTGAGAGACATCAAACAGACAGACAGTGGGACAAAAACGATCTCTATTTCACTTCAGCAACTTCATTGGCTATCAAATTACATAATGCGCGACAGAACGAAAAATCTATTGAAAATTTTGATAAGGAAATTGAAGAGCTAATGGTAAATTTGACTTAGTTATTATGTGACAAAATTTTTAAGACAATATCTGCAAAAATGTAATAATACCATAATTTTTAAGAAATGCTTGCAATTGCCAATTTTTTGACAAACAATTGAAAATCGCAGGTAAACTAGTTACTTTACACAGGTACAACTTACACAGTTGGAAAGACGACTTCCTTAGCGTTTATAATATGGTATGATGTACAGGGCGTTCCATTTAAAAAAAATTACTGACTTTCCGTTACGCCTAAATGCAACATCCTCTATAAATGAAAATAATTTTACGTTATAGAAACTAATGAGTCAAACAACTCTTGTACAAAACATTTTTTCTTTCTCAAACAATTTGATGACTATCAACCGCCAGGATACTGATAACTCACCCTGTATAATTATATATTAAGCATTATTTTTTTCTGATAATTTAAATAGTCGTTGTGCCATAGATAAAAACGATACTATAAGAATAAGTGGGATTAGTGGCAGCACTTATTCTTTAGGATCAACAATTTCAGATTTGAAAGTAAACAATATTTAAGTTTACAATTATTCATAGCACAAACTACGCTAATATTATTTCTTTTGTATGAAACTTGCATGGTGTACTTCTCCATGAGGGGTGATTTAAACCACAAAGCGTCAGCCCACCAACCCCAGACATCACACATGCTATCACGTATAGCTGTACACACCAAATATATTTGTGTTAACCCAAACTGTATAGTATGAGCTAGTACGGGATAATGACAACATATTATACCACATGACTCTAAGAGTAACTCAAATGTGACTCAAGAGTGACTCAAATGTGACTCAAGAGTGACTCAAATGTGACTCAAGAGTGACTCAAATGTGACTCAAGAGTGACTCAAATGTAGCTCAAGAGTGAGTCAAATGTGACTCAAGAGTGACTCAAATGTGACTCAAGAGTGACTCAAATGTGACTCAAGAGTGACATTAGCGCCTCCATTTATCCTCTTAGCGCCTCCATTTATCCGTTTAGCGCCTCCATTTATCCTCTTAGCGCCTCCATTTATCCTCTTAGCGCCTCCATTTATCCGTTTAGCGCCTCCATTTATCCGTTTAGCGCCTCCATTTATCCGTTTAGCGCCTCCATTTATCCTCTTAGCGCCTCCATTTAACATCTTAGCGCCTCCATTTATCCTCTTAGCGCCTCCATTTATCCTCTTAGCGCCTCCATTTATCCGTTTAGCGCCTCCATTTATCCTCTTAGCGCCTCCATTTATCATCCTAGCGCCTCCATTTATCTTCTTAGCGCCTCCATTTATCCTCTTAGCGCCTCCATTTATCCTCTTAGCGCCTCCATTTATCCGTTTAGCGCCTCCATTTATCCTCTTAGCGCTAAGAGGATAAATGGAGGCGCTAAACGGATAAATGGAGGCGCTAAGAGGATAAATGGAGGCGCTAAGAGGATAAATGGAGGCGCTAAACGGATAAATGGAGGCGCTAAGAGGATAAATGGAGGCGCTAAGAGGATAAATGGAGGCGCTAATGTCACTCTTGAGTCACATTTGAGTCACTCTTGAGTCACATTTGAGTCACTCTTGAGTCACATTTGAGTCACTCTTGAGTTACATTTGAGTCACTCTTGAGTCACATTTTAGTCACTCTTGAGTCACATTTGAGTCACTCTTGAGTCACATTTGAGTCACTCTTGAGTCACATTTGAGTCACTCTTGAGTCACATTTGAGTGTCTCTTAGAGTCATGTGATATATAATGTTGTCATTATCCCGTACTAGCTCATACTATACAGTTTGGGTTAACACAAATATATTTGGTGTGTACAGCTATACGTGATAGCATGTGTGATGTCTGGGGTTGGTGGGCTGACGCTTTGTGGTTTAAATCACCCCTCATGGAGAAGTACACCATGCAAGTTTCATACAAAAGAAATAATATTAGCGTAGTTTGTGCTATGAATAATATTGTAAACTTAAATATTGTTTACTTTCAAATCTGAAATTGTTGATCCTAAAGAATAAGTGCTGCCACTAATCCCACTTATTCTTATAGTATCGTTTTTATCTATGGCACAACGACTATTTAAATTATCTGAAAAAAATAATGCTTAATATATAATTATACAGGGTGAGTTATTAGTATCCTGGCGGTTGATAGTCATCAAATTGTTTGAGAAAGAAAAAATGTTTTGTACAAGAGTTGTTTGACTCATTAGTTTCTATAACGTAAAATTATTTTCATTTATACAGGATGTTGCATTTAGGCGTAACGGAAAGTCAGTAATTTTTTTTAAATGGAACGCCCTGTACATCATACCATATTATAAACGCTAAGGAAGTCGTCTTTCCAACTGTGTAAGTTGTACCTGTGTAAAGTAACTAGTTTACCTGTGATTTTCAATTGTTTGTCAAAAAATTGGCAATTGCAGGCATTTCTTAAAAATTACGGTATTATTACATTTTTGCAGATATTGTCTTAAAAATTTTGTCACATAATAACTAAGTCAAATTTACCATTAGCTCTTCAATTTCCTTACCAAAATTTTCAATAGATTTTTCGTTCTGTCGCGCATTATGTAATTTGATAGCCAATGAAGTTGCTGAAGTAAAATAGAGATCGTTTTTGTCCCACTGTCTGTCTGTTTGATGTCTCTCAGTCCTTTTATGGTCCTATTTCTCTGTACTGAAAATATACATATACATATACAAAGAATTTAAAAAATAGTTTGTATTAAAGTTTATGTTACGTAGTTGTCGATATTTTCCCAAAAATGCTTGTGGGAAACCCATCTATTTCCTAAACTAGTAAATATTTACTTATTATTTGTTGCAGATTTGAAAAAAAAAAACAACAGAAGACATCAAAACTTTACATGAAAACTATTACGATGTTACAAGTCCCTCGCACCTGTCCGATTTTTCCTTAACGTCACTGAAGAAAGTTAAAGGGAATCTGCTGTGAACATAATTCTGAGAAAATGTTTTTAAATTCATCATATCCACACAGTCGTTCGGCGTCGCGGAAGTATGATTGAATGTTGCCTAACTCTAAGTAATAATTATTTAAATCTAAATAAACGACTAAATTCCAAAATTTGTTAAATAATTTTAGATTACCAATCTTTCCATAAAATAGCTCAGGATTCCCTTCTAATGGTTTGAAGGAATAATAAGGTTCGGCTGTAGAAAAGACGATCAACAGGGGAAGAATACACAGGAAGTACATCCTGCAATAATAAAAGAAAGGCATGCGTTAATTATTGAATTTTTTCAACCTATTCTTGTGCACCCTAACTGATTTCCTATTTATACGAATTGTGCAATTTGTGTTACCATCGATAGAGGTAATTTCGTATGGACCATTGTACAGTGGTTGAAGTTTTTTGGATTTTCCGATAATATTGAGTAGATTTATTAAAATCCCTAGAAGCGGGAATTGACTTTAAAAACAATTTATAACGCACACGGGATGGAAATGTACCGATACACAGGTGTGAAAATAGGATGACTCCTAAGACATATCAAATTACAGTCGGTCCTTGAACTCAGCAAGTAGTATCAACTGCGCAAAATTATGCAAGGGCGTCGAATTAGCTAGTGCCATCGTACAAGTAAAAGACAGAATGGCTATAACAACAATTACCAACGTCAATGACATTCGAATATAATTCTTATCGCATGTTCTTTTTTAAACACAATTATTTCTGTGAGTAATATCAATAAAGACGGTTTAAACTTTGAAATTTATCCTTAATGGCGCGAAAATTTTAATTTGCTAGGTTCGCGCATGCTCTGTAGAATTTTAAAATTAGTCCGAATAAATTTAGCGCGAAAACTTGATTTAAAATATGACGCCCGGTCGGCATGCCGTTTTAGCGCGTGGGGTTGGTACGTCTGGGGTTGGCGGACCTGGGGTTGACGCGAAAATTTGAAATTTTTAAGGTTGGCGGGTTAAAATTTGAATTTTATCGGTTCGGGCGATCGGCGTTCGGTCATAATCGGGTAAGATGGTGCGCGCGAAATTCAAATCCGAATTAATCTGATGCGAAAATTTGAATTTGATCGGTTTGCACATGCCTTACGCTCGAAAATAAAAATAGTAGTGCGTTCTCTCTCTAACAGCGACGTGTGAGTCATACACTCCAGGTTCCAGCGTTCGGCCGCGCTCGGCAGATCGGCTGACTTGGGCTCGGTCGTCTTCGTGCGGAAAAGTGGTGGGGGTAGCTTCCTATGTAAATTGGCGGTGTGGCGGTGGATCCAGCTCTCTCCTTTATATACTACTCATGTTTTTATAATTTCCTTCGGTGATGCTAGTTCTTTTTGCTGTAAAACTATCTTTAAATCTAGAAGAGGACCTTTTGACACCACCACATGCCACGGAAACCTATTCAAAATATAGACCAAGGTGTGAATATTTTGAAGATATTTCTTCATTGTAATTATATGAACTTTTCTTCAAAATAGACCAATCATTATTTCTTGCTACAATAGCATTAATTTTAGTTTTAAACTTATTTTGCAATGGCCAAGATACGTTCTTTAAGTCCTTTAGGGTGGATTCAAAATTTTTGATGGGTAGAGACAATTTCAAATTTTTAGATTCAAAAAATTTCATCACATCTGATAATTAATATTTAATTAATAAAAAAAATATTTTTAATTTCAAGTTCAGGTGTTTTGATTAGTTGCTTAATACTCAAAAATGATGCATTTTATAAAAATATGATTGTTATAAAAACTTCTTAGAATTAATCTTGGAAAAAAAATGTTAAAATATACAGGGGTTTCTATGTGAAAAAAGAAAAGGTTACCAAATTTCATTAATAAAATGAATACCCTGTAGATTAAAGACATATTTAACCGATAGCTTGTTAAAACAAGATCTTTTGTTTCAAAATGTTTTTAAAATTTTGTTACTGTTGGAGAATTATTTAGGTGTTCCGGTAATTTTGACTAATCCTGTATATTATATTACTATATAAATACTATTATAATTAGTATTTATTGTAGAATAACATACTGTTTTTTCTATTACAGACTTAAATTCGGATTACTTGGACATGCCCTTCGGCAGGTCACCCGGAACGCCAGGCATGCCAGGATCTAACCAAAGGACGAAACGCATGAGGACATCGTTTAAGCACCACCAACTAAGGACGATGAAATCTTACTTCGCCATCAACCATAATCCAGACGCCAAGGACCTTAAGCAACTGTCACAAAAGACTGGATTACCCAAAAGGGTCTTGCAAGTAAGTCGTTACTTTCAAGGACGTTTAAACTGTAATATCAACTCCAAGGACTATATAACAAAATTTAATAATATATTTTGATAAAAAAATGCTACAAGGGAAATAATTAAATAAGTAACATAAACATGGTGTAAAAACTACTAGAAAAGTGTTTAATTTTATCAAAAGAACAGTTAGTTTCGGAGTCATAAATCACTAAAATAGGCAATAAAAATGCAAAATATCCCGCCCATACATAACTGGAAATGGTATAGCCGCAGTAGCCGTGCTAATCTAAATCAAATAAGGTAGACAATAGCACCAATTATTCCGTAATTAAGTCGAATTTAAGTCTCTTGAGCCGAAATTGCCGGACTTGTTACGCCAGCCTGGTTCTACTTTAATATTTTATGAGGTAGATATTTAATTTCTGGCCCTGCTGAGGTGAACAGGTGCGCCTTACCATTTGTGAAGCGACGTTATTGTACGTAAGAACTGATATAAGTACCGTCAGAATGTTATTAAGCTGGGATAAAATAAAGATTGGCGTGCTGATAGGTTTTTGTTTTTAATTGGCGATATCGCGCAATAAGCTTTGATTGCTCGGGATATGGAGACAGGAAGCAGCTTGCGGAAAAAAATGTTTTTTAAATATTAATGATGCCGTATTTTTAGGTTTTTGGGAAAAGCAACTACTTTTGTATGAAGACACTGCATCTTAGAACAATTTGTGTTTTTTAAAGCATAGTTTACAACTTTTGTTTTTCACTTTTGAAAAATCAATCTCGATAACGGTAACGAATTGATGTATGTTTATATGAAGTTATGTTTAGGGTAACTGTATGCACCACCTGTTTGCTTTTCACGGGAAATAAAAGCTCTGTATACATGATAAGTCAGTGAACTAACACAATAAGTGGGTGTTATGCAATAAATAATTTTATAATCAACAATAAAATTACACTATTATAAGCAATCTCATAAAAATTGCTTTTTTCAATTTACATGTGAGTGTTTATTTTCTTACTGTTAAAGTTAGTTGAGTTATTAAAAATATACAGTACTTGATTTCTTGCATAAATGTAGCGAAGAAATTAATAGCAGGCAATAAATATGTGTTTTTATTTCATAACATGCATAAAAACTTTGTAAAAACAGGTGAAAAAAAGCTACCACCAAATTTAAAAAAAAAAGTTTTCCGAGCACATGTAGGTCATCTTTTAAGTTTTCCGAGCACATCTTTTAAATACTCTTTTTAATTTTTTTCTCCCTCACCCAGGTGCCCACTTGTCGTGTATCTAGTCTTTCCAATAATCAATCGATAGATCAATCAATGCGAGTTTCGAGGGTTTGCTATTTGTTGGAATGTCTAATTGCACTCCACTATGTTCGATGAGGTAATTTTATACAGGTTTATGTTAAGTTGCTTCATGATAAACGCGAGAGTCGTATAGTTAAATCCGTAAATCTTGTGTATTAAATGACGTGTGCAGAATTAAACGTAGGGGCAGTCTGGCCTCAGCTTTGGAAGGACAAAAATCCGACCTCGGAAGCAATAATTCTTAAGAGCGCGGGACGCCACATTTATTTAGACAAATAGTGCACTTATCTATTCTATTTTTGGCGGTAGACGTACACGATGAAGAGACTGGAGTCGCAGCTTCGCCGTTCTACGTTTGTAGCGTTCGTCTCCATAGCTCGGTTTGATTAATTACCGCGACTCCTTGTAGAAAATTAGTTTACCTTGCCGTGCCGTAATCAATTTTACTCGACATTATTACAGCTTTATTACTGCTATACTTTAATGGTTTGGGAAAACGAATATATCCATAAAAATTCATGTGGAATTTTTGGAAATGGATTACTAAAAATAAATCATTATCTAGTGGTTCTAGTTGAGAGGATTATTTGGGCTGACGTTCACTACGATAAAATAAAACTATTTTCTTCGAATCGCAATATTTCGGAATTAAGTTATTTCTTCATCAGTCGTTTAAACTACAAATGATTACAAACAACAATTAAAATATGCAGTCAAAAGCAGAATGTTCCTACTTACGATTAAGTTTACCTAAGCTAACATTATACACAATTATACGTAGAACAACTACAGGACAAATATTTTTACACGTAGAGTGATACACGTGCTTATCTGTCGACATACACACGAGGCATCGATCGAGGAAGAAGCTGACGCGTATCGAACATGTCATACTACCGTAACGGAAACAACACAACAACTTCGCAAAAGTTCAGGTGCAGTGCTTGATAACAGCAAGGAAATATAAGAAGTCAAGAACGATATAAGGTATTCCCATCCATGCGGCCGTCTCTTCTGTTTTTGTCAATTTCAATTATATAGGAATAGTAATTACTGTGTCCCTCCACATCAGTACGGAAATTGACAGTGTACCTATGAAAGTTAATGTGGTACATTTCCAAGAAAAGTCTGTTGTAAAACCCACGCTCCTGATCTAAAATATTTACGTTATCGAAATCGAAAGTAGGCCGATTTTCACTTGCGTGACATGTCCGTAATAGTATATTATTATACAAGTTTTATAAGACGCCAAATGGAACGAGTGCGCCAATACGTCTTATAAAACGAGTGTAATATACGATTTTTTCTACTTTGCGTCATTAATTTTATATAAATTAAGAAATTGTGGTTACTATATCCAGAATCTAGGGTATTTTGCGGATACCGGTTGTGGGTTGTAGTACTGTTGGTATTGTATAGTAGTAAACCGTCAACTTCGTAATGGGATAAAATCATGACAAAATCTTATTGTGGATAAATTTACTCTACTTTAGCCTACAAGTTTTAATAAATAATTAACGGGGCGCAACTATGATCACAATAGAGCTTTGGGCAACACTATTAACTCGCAACAGCTACTGTGATAAAAACGTATGACAACCATTGAGTAGGGGTATAGGAATATAACCTTAAAAGTTAACTTAAAAATGGTGTCTAATAATTATAATAGTCACAATAAAAGTGCTTGGCGGTGACTGATTAGGTAGCTAGAACAAGAACTTGCTAAAGAATTAGTGTAACGCTTAACGTTTAATAGCGGTGTCTAGCTAATTCCGCTAGGTTGCCGTTGAGGCTTAGACATTTACACTCACTTATAATTGAAACAAAATACTAATTTCGGTGAAGTAGCTTATTAGAGTAAATTTGACTAAGTAAAATTACATGCGATGGCAGGTATAAATAGTTTCACACTACTAGAACTAAGACGGAGTTGGATGCGACGGACAAATAAAGAATATGGTATTGGCGGCGGACAAAAAAGAAGGTATCCGTCCAAAATGTTACCGAAAACATATACGTTACATAAACTAGGAAGTTCTCAACACTTTAGATGTACTATAGCTTGCTACGTGCATGCCAATGGTTAATAAACTATTTATTGTGCATAATCAGTCCCGCAGCAGTATTTGAAGCCGATCATATCTACGATATAGGTTTGATCTTCGCATTCAGGTAAATGTGCTCCTTGTATTGTATCTGAAAATGGGATTTGATGTTTAGTCGGCGAAAATGATGCACTATGACTTACCAGAGTCGCAAAAAACCGAAAATGTCATGCTGGCGTATTTATAATATATTTATATATATTACATATATTGCCAAAAGCCCCAACCTTTTGGCAATATTATAGCATGCTACACGCACGTTTAAATATGTATAAATCGCGATTATGCGATTGCAATGGATTCTAAAAGGCAGTTTGTGGTTATGTGTAGTACGTTTGACATATAGAATTTGATATGTGTACCAATCTTAGACAAAAATGTTACTAAAAGCGGTGTTACAATGTGTTAATTGTAACACCGAAAACAGTGTTATAATGAGTGCATTGTGCATGCAAAGTAGAAAAATATTATTTGCAACATCTTATCTTAATTAAATACGACAAAGCACTTTGACAGTTCAGGTTTTATTTCAAACAAAATTTCCACAGCACACTTTGTTAAGCCAAGCGGCCTATGCAAATAATATTTACGGACCTACGAATTACTTTTGAAGAAAATTTCAATATTTTTTTTATTTTCTTGAAATTTTGGATTTAGAGTTTTTGGGCAATTCTGATTTCTTGATTTTTGCCATTTATTTTGCCATCACAAGGTGCTTTGCATTTAAAGAAGGCAATTGGGTTTTGGCAGTAAATACAGCAATATGTGTTCTATTTTTGAAAGAAAAAATTAGTAAAATCGCCCTAAAAGAAAAAAAGACATGAAGGTGTTACACTCTTAAGTGGGACACACTGTATATATATATATATATATATATATATATATATATATATATATATATATATATATATATATATATATATACAGAGTGTCCGGTAAAGGTGTTCCGAAAATTAGGGAGCTGATACAGGACGTCACTGCGATCCGAAGAGTGTATATGCACTTTTGGCTTTTGACGCTTCATTAAAAAGTTATAGCATTTTTATTTATGTTTTATATTCCCTTAAAAATATTACTGATTACAAAATCGGCGTTGTTTATTTAACAGAAACAAAAAACGACTTACAAATAAGAAAAATAAATAAAGGAGTATTGCAAATACTGCTCAAAATGTTGCCCTTCCATGTGAAAGCACATTTCAGCACGACTTCCCAAATCCTGCCTTTCCTTTGAAAAATTTCAGGTGTTTCTCGTATGCGATTGCAAGCACCATTTATTCGCTGTAGCACAATGGTTTCCAAACTGGGATGCGCGTCTCCTTTAGAGCGGACCGAAGTTACTGAGACAGCCGAGAGCGGGAGATAGCGCAAGCAGTTTGGAAAACGCTGCTGTAGCAGAAATGCACTGCTACAACAAATAAATGGTGCCTGTAGTCGCATTCGAGAAACACCTGAAATTTTTCAAAGAGTCCGGCAGGGTTTGGGCAATGTGCTGAAATGAGAATTCACTTGGAAGGGCAACATTTTGAGCAGTATTTGCAAACCTCTTTTATTTATTTTTGTTATTTGTAAGTGTTTTTTTGTTTCTGTTAAATAAAAAACGCCGACTTTGTAATCGGTAAACTTTTTAATGAAGCATCGAAATCCAAAAGGGCATATACACTTTTTGGCTGGCAGTGACGTCCTCTATCAGCTCCCTAATTTTCGGAACACCTTTACCGGACACCCTGTATGTATATAAATATATATATCACAATTTTTTTCGAGACGCTTACGATACTTTATCATACTAAGTATGTATGATAAAGTTAATGGGGTTTTTACTTTATCATACGTAGTACGATAAAGTATTGTAATTGTGACGAACAGATGTTAGCGGAAATATGTTCTCTTGGGTCCCCTGTGCATTTTTCACCAAGGTACAAAAAAAATGTCTGTGTGTGTGTGTGTGTGTGTGTATATATGTATGTATGTGTGTATGTACCCGTTTTTGTGGCGAAGATTCCGGAAAACTACTAAAGGTATCGGGACGAAACTTCATATTTAGAAGTTTCTTGATCAAACTTAGAGATGAAAAGCTTTTTGTTCAAAAGGGTCCAAAAAACTGGATGTTTACTCTTAGCATTTGTCAACGATTTTGCAAATGAGCCGCCGCTTCTGTAATTTCGTCAAAATAGTTAAATAATAAATTAAAGTAGAGGAAATTTTGTATAATTTATGTCTATGACATTCTTTGGTAAAATTATTGATTTAGCTTCAAGAGCAAATTCTATTTTATCGAGATCGGTCGTGTTTGCATTAATATAAAACTAGTTAGCCAGGATTTGACAGATATTTTCATTCTACTGACAGTAGGTAGTGTCAAACGGTGATGTTTTGACAATACTATTTAATGCAGACACGACCGATCTCGATCAAATAGAATCTCACGCAGCTAAACTATTAATTTTATATATAGTATGATAAAGTCATGTGTCTGGCCACACCAGATTTTTTTAGTTGTTTGGGCTCCAAATAAATGTATCAATTATCTAGACCTTTCTATTTATTCAATATTTTGGCAGTAAATGTTGGCTTCTTCAAGGAACAATAATAATAGTCTCAACACTAAGTCACGTTAATCGACGAGAACGGCATTAAGCACATACAAGACTCAATGTACAAGTGCAAACGTTTATCTATGACTGTCATTAGTAAATAGGGTAGGTAAACCTTATGACAGTTATAAGTATATAGGTAAACGTTTGAACTGGTATGTATTTGTATGGTATATGTGGTATGTATTTGTGTTGAGACTGTTATTTGTTCCCTGAAGAATCCAAAATTTACTGGAGAAATATTGGAATAAATGGAAACATCTAGCATATTGACATGTTTATTTGGAGCCCTAACAATCCAACAAACACTATTTTTCTCGTTATATTAAAATAAATAGCAAATAAAGCTACCTATGACTGTCATAAGCAAATAGCACCTTTCTTAGAGCTCTAACAACCCAAAGCAATACTTTCTTCATTATATTGACCCTTCCTATTGTCGAAAAGTTTTTACGCTGACTGTGATTTATAAATAACAAACGAATATATTAATAATCATAAAATGGTTGGGGAACCACAAGGGTAAAAAGGTCGAGAAACACTGCCTTAGCTAGTACAGAGCGCGTTCAGAAATACCCGAACTTCGGTCTAGCCGACTTTGTCTCTGGCACCTTCTACTAATTAATTCGTACGTTCATTAATAACGGCGAGGGCGTTGGAGAGCGTTATGATGGCGGGTGGCGATGTGGACGCGCTCACAAATCTGTCAGCGAGGCGTTCGAACTTCGAACAGCGCGCTTGCTGCCTTGCTCGGTCTCGTGCCGCTTTTTAATTTCCTCTTTTTTTATATTCCCGATTCCTCGGTTAGAGACCGTCAGATGGAGCTGGAGTGCAATTAGTCGGGGTGTCGCGCAAAGTATTTTGCAGTTGACGTTTGTTATGCAATGTGATCGTATATGTATGTTTTATTCGAAGAAATGCTATTCACATTTCCATTTTAGTAAAAAATATTGAATATATTATAGAGAAACGCATAAAAAAAGAATATTGATAACCTATATTTGCACCTAAAACAATAGTGTTATAAAGAGCAAATAACTAATTTGGAGCCGGAGGTAAACAACAGAAAACCAAGTGCTAAACCTCCCAAAAAGGAAGGTGTTGGACAAAACCATAGAAACTGCTTATAAACACAATGAAAAATGCAAAAAATTTACCAAAACTTAGTACACAATGTCTTCTTATCAAGCTGAAAAGAAACGTTGAATTTGCAATTTTAGAATACAAAGCAAAATATTAGGTCCCATTATATTGGGATCACTTTTAACACGAGCGGGTACTAATTCAGGCATCCGACCGTGTCCCAATTGTATCAAGTTCCTGGCAGCTAATTGTTCAGTAGCTTAAAAGTGTTTAAAAGTGCTTAAAAGTGCAGTTTCATTTAGGTCAATGTACGCTAATTTAGTTAAAAAGTTTATTTTTGCATCAGTTTTTCTTAAATTGTTAGCGTCAATTCATTATTTCAGATTCAATTCATACCGTAATCGGCGGGATTTTTTTGTCTCACAATTCTCACAATTTTTAGTCTCCCTAGCAATAAAGTACGCCTTATCTTTCGGCTTGCAAATTTCCTAAAATAACACAAAATGTAAGCATATGAATTTCGTTGGTGCAGGTATCCCTATGTGTAGTGAGAAACCATATTGTTAAATCGAAAAAAGATTTTTTTTGCTCTTATAATTACCTATACAGTGTGTCCCCAGATATATGATACCTGTACCTACTTGTACTAAACTTTTCGATTCTCAAAAAAAATGTTTTTATTCTTTGAAAAATTTTAAAATCAGCAAATTCTTTTGTCAGATTATTTTACTAATTTTTCAGAAACCACTATAAGGTAGAAAATTTTACATTCTTTACCTGTGCACTACTGATAAGAATAACTACTTACTCTGTGAATAAATACCTAGAAAACCTAGGAACGTTTACGTTTATGTTTTGTGACTAAGTAAATTTTATGATTTTTTTTTACAACAAATTGGTTGTTTTCATGCACGATAACCTATTTTAGGAGATTTTTTACAAAGTAAGTTCTGTTATTTAAAAAATTCCGATTTAAAAAATCAAGTTGATAGTGTGTGACGTAAAATGCAAAATGTGAATAAAAATATCTAGTTCTAGTTCTTAGATTCTAAAATCTCAATAATTGTTTCCTACGGGCCAGATTTGCCCTTAACTGTACCGAAATCTGGAATACACACATCTTAAGATACACAGTTGAGCATATAATTACATTTAAACCCACTACTCCCTAAGAGGAAATTAAAATTCAGGTTCATTATACGGATAGTTAGGTCCATCTGCTGGTACAGGGACACAATGTATAAAATTCAATATCAAATGTTCGAAAATTGAGTGCAGCAAATATTTATTTTTCCTCTGTTATTTCTCTTCATTGTCTTCTCAATCAGAATACTTAGTCAGCGCATTCTTTTATATAGCCACATAAATACTACCCAAACGCAACACAGTCACGTTTTGTCATTCAGTATCCCAAATATTTCAACAGAAGCCTATGGAATACGCACCCGCGCCGTATCCATGGTAATCACTCAGACGGAGATAATTTCTCATCGGAAGGACCTAGCAGTCAGACGCGGCCGCCTTCGGCAATTAGCAGAAATAGAACGACGACGCTCCAGGCCGCTTCGGATCGCTCCCCGCGCTTACCTCTCCTACCCACTTTGTACAGTTGGCCATGCGTGCCCGATTTCCAGATAAACGAGGAGAAAAATTGTTGCTCGGCAGTCCCCACTCATGAGTTACGATCTCTGCTTATGTATACGAATGTAAGTCGAGAATAGAAGAAGACAAGGGGCATTGTGTGGCTTCGTTTGTAGATTAGGAGGGGCGCCGTGACGCGGAATTAGTTGAGAGTGGGAATTTTTGAGATTACTCAAGAAGGCATATGTTAAAATTAGTGAGAGATTTGAAATGATGGTCCACAAGTGATGTTGTTCTTTATTTATGTTGTCATGATTTACGAGTAAACATTTATTTGGAAGAACTGAAATCGGTTTGTCACGTGCTTAATTTGTGACATGTTAACTCGATTGGACAAAATCCTTTGGCGATGAAACTTATTTAAAGTTATCAAATTTTACCTTTAAAGTAGAAAACTAAAATATCGGATTCAATTTGCTAAACAAATATATTTTTTCCATATCAACCAGATTCACAGCAATGACAGACATTTGCCGAATTCTAGCGTATAGTCCTCAAATACCTCTATAATTTGCTATATATAAGGTGTTTATTAAACATACGGCAAAATGCAATAGGTTATTCCCTGGACTATTCTAAGAAGTTGTTGTCCTTTGTCAATTTCAAGTCAATTTCATTCGAAGATACATTTTTACAATTTTTAGATTGAAGGTTAAACACCAATAATCATAAAGCATACAATAAATTAAATATATACATTTTGTTGTTTATTACACACTAAAATGATTTACAAATTAATGAATGTTTTTTGTACGCTTTTCTTTTGATAAAATCGTATTTCTTATACTATATTGTTTAAACAAATAAATATAACATGAAGCATTAAAATCGGAGCTGTTTCAGTGGGGTTTCAAAGTAATTGAATTAAAAAAATTTCGGTAGTTACTACACTTATGTAGTAACAAAACTTATGACCAGCAGCTAAAAGACTCCAACTTGAAAAAAACTTATTATATGCGTCAAGACTAGCACTAAAATTCAGTTCAACGCTGATTTTTCATAACTCTCGGACATTGAACGATTCTTCTAACTTAACTTAACTTCCTACTAAATAATTCTTATCATTTCTTTTCTTCAATTTTGTATGCTATGCCTTACTTTGATACCGCCTATTGTAGAAATCCTTGCCTTGGATTACATTTTTACCATAAATTACAGCAAATTGCTGATATTACCAAACTAACTTTACACAAGAAAAGATAAACAAGATAACAAGATAAATGATTGGACTCGTAAAAACAAACGACTCCCCTGCAAACGAAGGAAGCAAAATGGTGGCTTGACGCGAATCGCAAAATCCGAATCTTCAACCCTCCAGAGACTAGTATCCACCCCTGCTTTTCCCCTAATTGGAGGCTTCCCCATCGTTCGTAGCATGATTTATATCCTCACTGCGTCAAGAAAGTCGAAATTCTCCCCTTTCTATAAGCGGCATTTCGCCCAATTTTGTCGGATTTTTCCCGAATCGGAAACAATAAAATATTCGTCCGCGACAAATTCTGACTGCGCCACCTAGCGATGTCGGGAGATTAGGGCGAATGGGCGGGAATCTATTTTTACGGGGTGCATAAATTGACACCGCAAATGACGCCTGAAATGTATATACGGCTATAAGCGAGGTCATATTTTGATTGTGGGGAGAGTTATGTGACCACGTCGGATGTTCCTGCTGACTTAATTAAAATTGAGTTATTCGCTGAGTTATGAAGGGCAAAGACACCATATCTCAGTAATATTAAAGTCTCATTTGATACGAACACAGTTCAAAGAAAATAATAAATGGTTACACTTGTCCATTGTAGTAAACAATAACTGTACTAAATTGGCATACATTAGTACTCCTTTAAACATAGCCCTTAGATGTTTTTTTGCACTAACGCATTAGAGAGTGTCACTACATGTTATCAATAACAAAATCCACAGGGCTTTGATGCAAGGCATCAGACCGCCTTTTGTTTTAATACTTATAACATCTTTAAGGTTCCCCTAACCAATGCAAAAAAACGAATATAAGGAATGTAGAATGCTTTCTCGACGTTTTGATGATAGTGGACGTTCCTTCTGATACATACGGCGAAATTTTTATAAGCAATTCTCTTGGTGTCACTAGTGGAACTGTGTTGATCGTTCTTTATCATTACAGATTTGGTGATTTGGTCTGAGCGTCTTGCACAATGGCCTTAAAGTGAGGATTTTTAAGCAATTATTGTGTTCGATGAGTTGATTTAAATTTAACAGGAAACGTCTTGTAAATGACCCAAAAAATAATGATTTGCCTAAAATTTCCTAAAATTTCCCTATTTTTTTTTGTATATCAGTTAAATTATCCAAATCTGCATTAGGAAACAATTCTTTAGATTGTCTCAGTATTAATAAAATTTACAGTAGTCAGAAACAAGGACGATTTATCCAGTTGACGAATCTGGGCAATATTTATTTCTGCTCGTAAAATATTCTACAGAATTTGCAACCTTTTGCAGGAAAATTAAGTTATTTTCGATGCAATAGTTCATAAAACTATTTTTTACCACAATCGTCTCGTGATATTTTGCGTTACTCCTAATGAACGAAATGAGTATCGCTGAATGTGACTCCTTTCAAATATACATCTTTCAATGTTTTAATTGATTGTTTGTTTATTAAGTAGCCACATTCTTCGTCTTTAGTATGGTTTATAATTTGTTGTGCTAAGCTAGTTTTGGAAATATTGATGCAAATATAGGTGGACAACATTTCGTGACAAATTCTCCCAAACAAATACCCTATCCTAACTTAGGGAAAGACAGGTCATCACATGTAGTTACTCAAAAATGTCTTCAGAAGATCAAACTGTTTTCTCAAACAATAAAAACGTCAAACATAAGTAATAAACGTTTTGTAGATTGTCTTATAACAGCTGACCTGGAGCAAAGGAATGATACAAATGATTCTCGCGACTAAAACCGACCAAAAAGAACAGAAGTCCGATGTAACGGTTCCCGTGTAAAAATAATCGAAATAAATGAGTGTCCCAGAGAACCGTCCGGTTCTGGCTCGCTAAAAACCGGCACGCAGGCCGCACATATGCGCAATTTTGTCGATTCATGAGGTCGAGTTTGATCCGTCGTCCCCGCTACTGCAGTCTGCGGTGTCGCGCGACTTTTTGCCGCCGAGGACGGCCATGTTCGCCGTTAACAAATGATAATGGGCAGTGAGGAATGCCTGATGGCCGTGCGACCACTGGCTAACCGACCTGGGGCAACCATTATCGGCACATTTATTTTATTGTTATTAATAGTGCCAGCCGTATTTGGACGCGCGACGACTACGACGGCGACAGGTTGCGCTACCGTACTACCGGATAAAGTTGAAGACGAGGAGGCGAGGAAGCGGAAAAGGATGTGTTGTCCTTCTGGTTTATTATGTGCGACACTGGCGCCAATGTGTCTTGTTTCGTTTTTTTTTTATGACGATCCATTACGTTCTCAGCGATTATTCTTGCAAAAATGATAATCATGAAGATCGGTTTTGTTTTAGATGACATTCTTCACAAATAATTCAGATTTTGCGAGATGACTACGCAAGATGGCGCGAAAACTGTAATAAATGGTGTCGTGTGGCTAATTGAAATTAGGGTACTCTTGGCCTCTTCTTCCAGTTGCGTGTTATCTCGCATTTTCCTAATCAATCTTAATCCATAAAATATTTAACACCTGGCTTCCGTTTACCTTCCACAACTGTTCATCGTATTCATGTTCATATACAGGGTTAGCCAAAATTACCGGAACACCCAAATAATTCTACAACGGTAAAAAATTTCAAAAAAGAATTCAAACAAAAGCTTTTAGGCTTTAAAGAATCCATCGTTCAAATATATTTTGAATATACAGGGTGTTCATTTTATTATAGAAATCGCGTAAATTTTTTTTTTTCAAATGGAACACCCTGTATCATTTTACATTTTATAATTTTAGGACTAATTCTGGACATTGTTTATTAAAATAATTTTTTTATAAAATGCATCATTTTTGAGTTTTAAGCAATTAATTAAAATTAATCAAAATTACCGCAACACCCAAATAATTCTTCATCGGTAAAAAAATTTCAAAAAACTTTCAAACAAGCTATCGTTCAAATATATTTTTAATATACAGGGTGTTTATTTTATTATGGAAGTATGGAAAACTTTTCCTTTTTCTCATTAAACGTCCTGTACATTTTTATTTTTTAATTCTAAGAATTTTTTTCAAGTAGGTTTTTATAAATTGATTCATTTTTTAATTATCAGCAATTAATCAAAACTCCAAAACATTTATTTTAGCCGAACGGATAAATAATAACAATGTAAAGAAAAAATAACAAAACAATTAATTTAAATTTTCAAACTGCCATCCCTGAGCGGCTTGACAATGCCCCAACCTATCAACAAATTCCCGTAAACAGTTGTCTAAATGATCGACAGTAATACTCTGAACTTCGTCCACTATCCTCTGCTTCAACGCATCAATATTTTGCGGCCTATTGGTGTAAACCTTGGACTTTAGGTGGCCCCAAATAGAAAAATCCAGTATTTGTAAATCCGGCGACCTAGGTGGCCATTCAATGGATCCTCTCCTTCCAATCCACCTCTGCGGGAAAATTGAATTTAAATAATTCCTAACTTGGACACCGTAATGCGGCGGTGCACCATCTTGTTGAAACCAAATATTATTCAGATCTTCGTTGAATATAACTAGGAGATGAGGTATTACTTCATCTAATTGCTTATAACTAAAAAATTATGAAATTTTTAAACAAATTATTCCAATAAAAAATTATTACATTCGTCTTAGAATTATAAAATGTAAAAATATACAGGATATTCCATTTGAAAAAAAAAGTTAACCAAATATGCATAAAAAATGAACAGCCTGTATATTAAAAATATATTTTAATGATAGCTTGTTTAATGTCAAAAACTTTTGTTTGAATGCTTTTTGAAATTTTTTTACCGATGGAGAATTATTTGGGTGTTCCGGTAATTTGGACTAATTTTAATTAATTGCTTAAAACTCAAAAATGATGCATTTTATAAAAAAATTATTTTAATAAACAATGTCCAGAATTAGTCCTAAAATTATAAAATGTAAAAAGATACAGGGTGTTCCATTTGAAAAAAAAAATTACGCGATTTCTATAATAAAATGAACATCCTGTATATTCAAAATATCTTTGAACGATGGATTGTTTAAAGTCTAAAAACTTTTGTTTGAATTTTTTTTTGAAATTTTTTACCGTTGTACAATTATTTGGGTGTTCCGGTAATTTTGGCTAACCCTGTATATTAGGCCATTATCAATTTTGGTACGGAAGTGTTAATCTGCAAAATAATCAAACTCTGACGCAGGCTTTACGAAGCCATCATACTCATGTAAATCAGCCGGCATGTTTTATAATTTTCATTCTCTTTTGTCGTCTCATATCTACTCGTTCTCGATGTTATGTTCTTCTTATTTATCGCTTCTTTTATTTTCTCTCATTTCTTCGTCATTATCTAATTCATGTATTACCCCCTATCCAACGTAAAACGCTAAACGTGTTCTGCGTGGTCAATCAATGGGCGTGTACAACCAGTTCTAGCAGAAATCGCTAGCGCTAGCGGCGCCGTCGGACCGGCTGAACGGTTACACGAGAAGTATATTATCTCCGCTCGCAAGATGGCGACCGCTTAGTGCCAGCGCTTACCAAGCGCTAGCACCGCTTAGCTAGCGCTGGCCAGCGCCCGATGTGGTTGTACACACGCACTGTCTTTAGAAGAACAGTTAGAAAACTCATGCAGATGCTCTCGAGCAATCCTATATTCCACAAATTCTGGCTGGCCATTTTCTTTAACCAATTTTTCCCCCTTACTGCTTAATATTGTTTCAAACTCTTCTTTCAATTTGTTTTTTAATTTAACCCACATCACAAGTCCTGTTTCCTGTTTCCACACTGATCGTTCTTGCTAACCCCTTTATTAATATATTCACGCAGCATTTCCATCATAATGTCCAATTCAGTCCTCAACTGTGTTCATCTTGCCTATTAAAACTATTTCACATCGCAACAGTATATTGTTGTATATTGTGTACCAGGCCTCAGATAGTGATTCTTCTTTCGCTCCGGAAATTACTTTGTGGGCGTGGTGCATAGAATTTTTTTTATCCTACACAACAGTATCGTAATAACGCTTAAAGCTTATAATTGGCTGCTTTCAAGTCTCCCTAAAGACGCGAAAATGGCTACTGATTGAATACAAAATTATATGTTTCCTATTGTTACTCAAAACGTATAAAAAAGTATTATATAGGTATTCCAAGTATTAACTGTATTCTCTACTCGTTTCAGGTTTGGTTCCAAAATGCTAGGGCGAAATGGAGGCGTATGATGCTCAAACAAGAAGGAAAATCCGGAGACAAGTCCGGAGAATCCATGAGTGACATGGACATCTATCCAGGTCCAGGATCAATTGGAGGTAGCATCCAATCGCTGAACCCTCACAGTCCACCATTCATGATGAACCCAAATAGTCCTTCGTCCTCTCTGGACTGTTCCTGAAAAGAAGTTTTCTTGAAGCGTGGACTTGAAGCGTGAAGAAAGTTACAGTGTAAGATAGTGTACAAAGTGGTAGAGTGAACATCACGGACGTTACGAATTCAATTATTTATTCATTTATTATTTTCTTTTTTTGTGATTTTCAAAGTAGAATCTCAAGCGCGCGTGATCGCGGGCACACTTCCTATTTGTAAATGGTGCAAAGGACATTAGCTGTAAGTCGTAAGATACCGGATCTAGTGCCCGACATACGGTATGTTACATCGCTGAATGTTTATAGAAATTCGACAAACACAGACACACACGAGAGAAAGAAAGGAGAAACGAGTTTAGTGCACATTTTAAGTTAGAAGTACATTGTTCCTATGTAAGTTGTAGTTTTTTTTACAATAGATGTACACACACGGTATATATAAATTATAATTGGTGGGTCATCCAAAAAACAAAATCTCATACGAAGTTTTAATTTGCAGGATGGGATATTCTCTCCAAAAGATCCTATATCTCTTTTATATTAAACAACAAGAAATAAACATTAATTTTACAAAAACTATTGTTGAACACTTTCTTTAAATATGCGTTTCTATTGTTGTGTCTGATGCCATTTTTTGTGAGAGAATATATCATCTCTATATACAGGGTGTTGCATTATCCTATTTTTGTACATATGTTTTTGTAATAAATTCGATGTTTTGTTGGTACACTTGAACTAATATCAAATTTAAAAACAACAGCGCAAAATCCTTATTTAAAAAAAAATCATAGTAAACCTTTATCGACTTTCTTCCCATCTTGAACTAAATTTTCCATGTTTAAATGTCAAATTAATTCTTATTTTAAAATTGTGCACAGTTTTATGCAAATATTCATTTTAATGTAATTTCTATCCACCTTATTTAATTTATTTTGTACCAATCTAATTTATGACCTCCGTCTCTGTCTTCTATCCATCCCAATGTCTCTCTATATTTCTCTCTTGAGGTGAAAACCCCTTGTAAAATTCCCTTTTATTTTTTATTTAAGTAGTTTATAAATATAATATTGTTTATCGGCTACCTCAGCGTTTGAAAAAGTTAACTAAATTATGGACGCTCATTTTGTTTTTTATTTGTTTTTGTACATAAAACGGTGGTAGCATATTCCTATTAATAAAAATGATTATTTTAATGGTGCGTTTTATTTTATTTATTACTGAATATCACAGGTGCATATGACTTGATAACCATGGACTAATACTTTTGCTATACACGTATGATATGGTAAGTAGTTATCAGTTAACTTAATATAATAATTATACTATACTATTATTTTTCTCATAAATGCAAGTATTTTCCAATAAATCGTTAGCTTTCATACTTCAGCGTGTGCAGTGCGTAAAAGATTACCTACTGCAAACGTCTGGGTATACGGAGTAGCCATATTAGACCAACTTCAAGACAAAAATACCGAACGTGCACCGTTTGTAAGACGCACTGAGAGAAACTCAAGATTGTAGCAAGTTTAGAAATAGCATAGGAAAACTAGGTCGTGTGAAGTGTCATAGGTTACCGCTTTTAGACCACTTACTGAAGCAGTTTTTATCTAACGTCAGTGACGACAGTTTAGGAATACTTGTCATTAAAATCCGTAAATTTAAAATTTTCTAAAATTTGCACCAATATCACAAACACAATAAACAGACCGAACTTATATGTTTCTACTCCAAAAATTCTTCTTCTCTCTTTAAGAGTGAATGGGAATCCCATGACATGTAGGTTCAGTTCAAAATAATAGTCTGATGGTTTCCTGTTTCTGCTTCAAATTTGTTATCGCAACCATAAGGAGATATCCTTACATTAGTAAACATGTAGCTAACCATTAAAATAAAAATACATCCGATGCCTAAATGGTCTCAAACCTAACATTCATTTCAGAGGAAATGGTTCTCAAAAACTCGTCAATACTGAGTCGCTTCCTAGTTTAGTTTTCTATATACTTAGAAAACTAAATTACGAACCGGCTGATAAATGATTTAATTGAGTATAATTCCTGAAAAAAAGTACCTTGGCGTGGATTTGCACCACGAGCCTCCTAATTTCCGGTCTCCCAGTTGAGCTACCGAGGCAGTGGAAATTTATAGGCGCATTGAGATTAAGGAAAGAATGCCAGGATTCGAATATATATCCAGGCCGAGGTATTTTTTGCACGAATTATCCTCACTTTTGTACGGATTTTACGTGCAATTTCTTTTAAATTTATTCTACATAGTGCTGGAAACACCAATACATATTACAATTCATATTCCTTCATATTCCGTAATTCGGCATTCTTTCCTTCAAGGGACAAAATTGCCTATAAATTTCCACTGTCTCGGCACCTCAACTGGCAGAGGTCCGGACAGAACTTTGGGAGGTTCCTGGTTCAAATCCAGGCCGAGGTATTTTTTCCACGATTTATCCTCACTTGTATGTGGATAAAAATATGCGTTTTATTCTACCCTTCTAAATTGAAAGTAATTTTACGTTGTGGAAAATGATGAACTTTTGTAAATATTTCCTTCTATTTCTTAAGATATCGGAAATATCGACCACTGCGTCTTTAATGACTCTATCAAGTACATTTTGCCAAATGATTTTTATGTGAAAAGTTCACATAATTCAAAAAGTAAACAAAACGGTTAAAATTACAACCAATTTGCAAATGTCGGGCTAATTGGTTTCAGAACGGCATCGAATCTCAGACTTAAATTTTATTATACAATCTTTAATTGAATACTACCTAAGTCCCCGAATCTATTGGTTGCTAAAAGTCCTGGGAGACACCATACTTAATTACTTAGGATATTGGTCAAAGTTATCCTTTAATACGAATTGGCCAAGACCATTTATTATCATTATTATATACCATTTATTGGGCAAATCCATTTATTATCGATAGGCTTTCACCGAAATTTTAGTACCGGTTAATGTTAAATGTTGAGATAAATTAATAACAAAGACTAACAAAAAAAAACTTATCTCACCTGAAAGCCGACTAGTTGTTTTGAGTAGTTTCATCGACTGCATTTGAATTTTGAATTCACTGTAAACAGCGGCGAGTTGCCGTATGTGCTAAATGGACATTTGCCCAGGGCCCCCAACAACAGGGGGCAGCAGGTTGGTTGAGCACCAAAACCAATTTTTTATAAACTATAAAGTACATTAATTCATTAATAAAATTATATTATATAGTAAGAATATTGAATTTGTGGGTCCTGCCAGTGGAGCCCCAAAGAGACCGGAGGTAGTTTTAGCACGTCAACTAAACTGTTTTGTACTATAAAGAAAAATTATGTAATAAGGTACTAATAAGAAACCAAAAACTGTATGAATTATTTGATGATTTTCAGTCGCTACTGTTTCTTTTATAAAAGAACTTATTTTTTCTGCAATATAGTTTTTGCAAAAATTGAATGCAACAAACAACTGTCAATATAAAAATACCGATCTGCAAAATGCAGTAAATCTTTTAAAATTCTTATCATTACACAGTGTGTCAACCAAGAAACGTAACCTGCGAATTTGTCGCTCTCTGAAAAGCTGACAAGAAAAAGTCAAATATATTTTGTAGAAGATGTCTTCAGCTACAAATTTGAAATACCTTATCTTCTAAGTAAATCACACTGTATATTTAGAAGTATTTCGTATTTATAGCTTAAGCCATTACTAGATTTTTTTTCTTGTAAACTTAGGACGAGCTATTGACACTGTACGAATCTTTTTAACATTTGTAATTGCTTTGTTTTAACATTTCATCACCTTGTAACAAACGTATTAACTGTATGTTCAAAAGTATTTCTAGTTTGTAGCTTAAGTCATTTTCTAAAATTTGCACTTGATTTAAATTCTTGTAAACTTTGCAAGGCACCAGATATTGACACGTTACGTTTCTTTTTGTACAACCTGTATAATATGTATATACCAGAACACGGTCGCAGTAATAGTACTTTTTTGATGATATTGAATCAATAAAATATGCGTTAGCTTAAAAGAAAAATTATGTACGTGCCAATGTTGACAAGTCTTGGTGTTATGACAAGGTATTCAATAGGTTAGTAGAAAAAATCTGATGTGGCCAGGCACATGACTTTATCATACTATATATAAAGTTAATAGTTTAGCTGCATGAGATTCTATTTGATCGAGATCGGCCATGTCTGCATTAAAATAAAACTAGTAGAACTAGACAGATATGTCGATTAAAGCTGCGTTCGGATATTGTACTCCGTTGACACCGGGTACACCGTCCAAATGACACTTACGTGTTATTGGGTGTAAAAAGTGAAAATATCCGAACGCAGCTTATATTGACAGACGTTATTGTCAAAACATTAGCGTTGTCATTAGTGTCATTAGTGTCATTACTGTCATTAGAATCAAAATTTCTGACATATCCTGGCTACTAGTTTTAATGCAGTACGAACGATCTCGATGAAATAGAATTTGCTCATGCAGCTAAACTATTGATTGTACCAAAAAATTTCATATTCATAAATTATTCAGAATTTCCTCATCTTTAATTACTTATTTAACTTTTTCGACGAAATTCCAGAAATAGCGGCTTATTTGCAAAATCTTTGAATCTTTGAAAAAGATTTTGAGATTTTAGCGGAAATATGTCCTTTTGGGTCCCCTGAACATTTTTGACCAAGGTACAAAAAAAAGTCTGTGTGTGTGTGTGTGTGTGTACCCGTTTTTTTGTGGCGACGATTCCGGAGAAACTACTAAAGGTATCGGGACGAAACTTCATATTTAGAAGTTTCATAACCAAACTTAGAGCTGAAAAGCTTTCTGTTGAAGAGGGTCCGAAGGAACTGGAGGTTTAGTCTTAGCATTTTTGAAAGATTTTGCAAATAAGCCGCCATTTCTGGAATTTCGTAGAAATAGTTAAATAATAAATTAAAGATGAGAAAATTCTGAATCATTTATCACTATGACATTTTTCGGTACAATCAATAGTTTAGCTGCATGAGCAAATTCTATTTCTACGAGATCGGTTGTACTGCATGAAAACTAGTAGCCAGGATTTGTGAGATTTTTTGATTCTAATGACAGTAGGTAGTCTTGGTGTCAAACGCTAATGTTTTGGCAATAGTTCCTGTCAATATAAGCTGCGTTCGCATATTGCATTACACTTTTTACACCCAATAACACGTAAGTGTCATTTGGACAGTGTACCCGGTGTCAACGGAGTACGATATCCGAACGCAGCTTTAATCGACATATCTGTCTAGTGCTAGTAGTTTTATTTTAATGCAGACATGGCCGATCACGATCAAATAGAGTCTCATGTAGCTAAACTATTAATTTTATATGTAGTATGATAAAGTCATGTGCCTGGCCACATCAGATTTTTTGTTAAGAATACCTTTTATTTATTAAAGATTACCTTATTTTATTTTATATTGTTACGAAATTTGATTTTTAACCGTTTGGCTTATTTGATCTTTTGTATTTCTTACGAATATTTATTTGTTACTTTAAATAATTATGTATGTACTTACAAGAAGTTTTGTTGCAAAAAATCCAATACTTCACTATCATTTATGATTTATGGTGTTATTAATTGCTCATAAATTTTATATTAGGTAAGTACGTACCTATCTTACATTCTTGTATAAAATTAAAATGAAATTTGTTCAAAAGTTTCTTAATTCAAGATTGTAATATGGGGGCCCCCAAGTTAAAAATTGCCAAGGGCTCCGTGATGGCATAACGCGCTGCTGACTGTAGATCACAAAATCTTGAATGACTGGACTATTTAAACGCAATTCATCGTACAAGATGTTGTACAAGTTTTGCAGTAATCGAAAACTGCGTAGTTTCCATGTTCCAAACGGAAATTGCGTTTATATTGAATTCATAATTAACGCAATTTCTGTCTGATATTCCGCAATAGTTCATTGCTTCAAAAATTTTACAACTTTCTGCGCGATAAATTGTTTAGTATCAAATAATTTCAATAACATAAGATCCAGAAGAAACGTATGGCGTTTCACTTGAAAAATATTTAAAAATATATTGTAAATTCGACAAATATGACTCCGGCGCGGCCCAACGCCGGAGACCTGAAAACCTTGGGCCACGCGCGCTTGAGTGTAGGTGAGACAATCTCTCATTCAGGCGTCCTAGGACTGCTTACACACGTAGACGCTGTATGCGAAATTCAGTATCCGGGATACGGAATTCGGATGAGATGCGACGCAAATACTGTTGGATACTGTATGCGAAGCGGCCATATTTGATGACAGCTGTTTTGTGTCATTTGCGACTACAGTGCCGTTCGGTATAAACATGGATATAGACTATAGAGGAGTGTATAATGTGATATATTGATTTCCGGGTGGAAACCGCGTTGAGGACTTTGAAGCAGTCAACGTTTCGCGCTCTGTTGCAAGAGGCATCTTCAGGACTAAGTTATCAAACCAAGTGCTAAGAAGATACTGTCGTCTGTTGGGACGGGTCTTTATATATGAGTGGGGTGGAGTCACCAGATGGTGTTTGGAGTGGGGGTAACGAAGTGGAAGGGGTAGGGTTAACAGGTAGTGGGCCAGCAGATAGAACCGGTTGGGACAGGACTGATTTCCAGGTATGATGTAAATGAAAACCATCATCTCTATTGATATTGGAGGGGTATTTAAGGATTTCTATTGATTCCCGGATCCGTCTAGGATAGTAATGGGATTCACAGGCAAGGATTTTGGTATGTGTAAACAGGATGTCAGTCCCGTGTTGTATCTGTGTTCAGCGAGAGCTGAACCAGCGATTTGTCGCAATCTTGTGCAGCGCTCGTGCTCAGATACTCGGACACTAACTGATCGCTTCGTCTCGCCAATATAGACACTTCCACAAGCACATGGAATCCGGTATACACCAGGGGAAAGAAGAGGTGGAATTTTGTCCTTTGTAGAAGGAAGTAAGTCCGATAGTTTGGAAAGGGGTTTGAATATCGGTTTTATGTTGTACTTGCGGAGGATGCGTCCAATACGATCTGTCGTACCCTGGACGTAAGGAAGGAAAGCTGTTGCAATTGGGACGTCCTGATGTTGATGAGGTGTGTTATCGGTTGGGTTTAGGTGTCGGGAAATGGTTTTAATTATCGTGGACTTGGGATAGTTGTTTTGGGATAAGACTTTGGTTAAGTGGTCCAGTTCGTTTTGGAGGTATGTGGGGTGGGTTATAGAAATTGCTCTTTTCACAAGGGTGTTGATCACTGCTTGTTTCTGAGCTGGGTGATGGTGGGATTTGGCATTGAGGTATCTGTCGGTGTGGGTGGGTTTTCTATACACGGTATTTTCAAGGGTGCCGGATGGAGTGCGAGTAACTAGGACGTCGAGGAAAGGTAGAGAGCCATCTGTTTCCACTTCCATGGTGAAGCGTATATCTGGGTGTTGCTGGTTGAGGTAGTCGAGGAAATTGTTTAAGGACTGCCGTCCATGTGGCCAAATTACGAAGGTGTCATCCACGTATCTGAACCAACATTTGGGCTTGAGGTTGTGTGACTCAAGGATTTGTTGTTCAAACGCCTCCATGAAAATGTTGGCAACAACAGGGGATAAGGGTGAACCCATGGCAGCTCCCGAAACTTGTTCATAGAACTTGCCTCGGAACTGGAAGTAAGTGGAAGATAGACAAGCACCTACCATGTCAGAGTAACAGGATGGTTGGTTATCAGATGTAAGGAGTTGTGTAACTATAGTGATGGTAGCCTGGATTGGAACCTTGGTAAATAATGACACAACGTCGAAACTAACGAGGAGGTCTTGAGGATCAAGGGATAGGTTTTGGATTCTTTGTACAAAATGTTGGGAATTGAGGATGGAGGTCCGTGTTACCGGTATATTTGTGTAGGATGTTGGCAAGAAACTTGGAAAGAGCATAGGTAGGACTGGCAATTGAACTGACTATAGGACGTAGCGGAATGTTGGGTTTGTGGATCTTAGGTAAACCATACAGTCTAGGAGGTCGGGAGTCTCTCGGAATTAGGGCTTGTTGTGTGTCTTTTGGGATAGGAGAGTGTTTGATGAGATCAGTAATTTGGCGGGATAGGCGGGAAGTAGGGTCACGACTAAGGATACGGTATGACGGGTCGTTGAGCAGAAAATTCATTTTCTCCTCATAGGATTGAGTGTCAAGGATGACAGTGGTGTTACCTTTGTCAGCTTTGAGGATGACGATGTCAGTGTTGGATTTTAGGGATTTGAGAGCGGTTAGTTCGGACTTGGAGTAATTTGGTGTTGGGGGTTTGGCATGTTTAAGGATTTTCGTGGTTTCGTGACGTATGGGATCGGCAATATCGGGTGGAAGTTTGAAGATAGAGGATTCTACTGAGGAAATGATGGTTTCAACGGGAATATGTTTTGGAGTAAGGGCGTAATTAAAACCTTTCGACAAAAGAGATTCTTCGTCTGAGGTTAGGATATGTTTGGAGTGGTTGACAACGGTATGTTTTAGGGATGGTTGTTTTGGCATGTTAGGAGCGGACAGGTTGTTCAATTTGCGTTTGTGGGTTTCGGTAGTAAGGGTACGGGTTCGATCAGCTTCAGCTGCGGAAATTCGGTCAAGGTGGTCAAAATCATGATGTGATAAAGAATGTGATAATTCTAGGTGTAGGAGAAATAGTTGGGTGGACAACTTATTCAAATCACGTCTCACATGTCGAATTCTCTCGCGGACGAGAGCTTGACCTGCTCGATGAAAGATTTGACAGGCAGAGAAGGATTGGATGTGGTGTTTGACTGTGAGGCAGGTTGGGATCTTGTTGTTGTCTCTACAACGGACAAGGAAGGTTAAGGAACAAAGGAGACGACTTATCTTCAAGACGACTTATCTTTGAGTGTATAATGTTTTGACGGATTGCAACGAAAAATCGCAAAAGAGAACCATGTGGTTATCGCACATTTCTCTAAATATGGCTACCCAGCACTGCTGTTTCTTGTATTTATTTGAGCAATTACTGTCGGCGGTGTTCCACAGGCAGGTCATGGGTTCCACGAAGCTTATAAATGTTTCATTATTGAATATAAACCGCTCCATTGTAAAGCTCGCCACTGACGGTACAACGCCGCAGTTTGACAGAATCGCACAATGTCGCACAACAAAATTGTACAATTTTGCAGTATAGGTGACAGCGGCACTCACGCTCCAACACTTCAGTATGTTTTACTAAATAAGTTAGGTGATATTTCTTTTTATCACCACAAATGTTGCTACACTGGTGTTTCATAAAAATTATATGACAAATTCAAAACTAGAAAAGTTAGATTAGGTTCCAATTGTTTCAATAAATAATAGATTAGGTTAACTTTGCTACAATTTAATCGTTAATGGGAGCATTAAATAAAAAAAACATATAATGGGCGTGTACTGTGTACCCACTGCTTAAACCTACCCCATCGCCACACGCCTATGCTATGATTGAAAACTTTGCGCGGCAGTATGCGCGTCTGAACGGTTCCATATACTGCAATGTAAAATCGGTATCCCGTCACGGATTCCGCAGCCGGCAGCTGAAAAGTTGGAATACGAAAATTCAGTATCGCGACGCTGTATCGGTCGCGCGTCGCCGTATGAAGGCTCCATTTGAACACATGTATAAGCTAATCTCATACGCGCGCGTCTCGCATACAGCGTCTAAGTGTGTAAGCAGTCTAATACATGGGAAACTAAACTATAATTGCTACTGTGAATAATTTATTCAACTTCAGCCCTCTCTTGTCCCTACTTTCCACATACCCGCCCCTCTGGCACGTTTTTCTTCACTTGATATGTTCTCAACTTTGATATCCTAAAGCGACAGACTGATAATAAAATAATAATAATGTAATTAAATTATTTTTATTTCACCCTTTAAAATCTCGGTGTTCAAAGGCTACTCCCGGGCAGTTTATTTTTATGAAAGCTTTGGCCTGATTATAAATAACGTAACAAAGTTTTATTTATTCTTTTCTGGTTGTTATCACTGAATTAATTTATTACTGGCGTCAAAACAAAAATTAAACCGGTGCAAGGATAGGGAAAACAATTCTTTATTTCTAATTTCAAAATTTTAAAGGCTTACGATAAGCTTGATGAACTTGAGTACAAGAAAACTTGACCAAGTTACGTAATTAGTCCACAGGATATTGCAAACTTTGACCACCAAAACTACAGTTAATTCTTCTGGTATAGCATGCTTTATCAGTTTATTTTCCAAAATTTCAAAGACTTGTGATAATACTAATAGTCTTACTTACCCACTGGTGATAAAATCATCAAAATCGATCAAATATTGTAGCAGATATTAGACCTCGAATCTAAAATTGCAAACTTTTGTTTGTAACTAAGTATCTTTTATGAACATTCAAATACTGGGAATAATCAAGATACAAAATATTGGAAATTCTCAATTACTCCACAAGGTATCTCAAACTTAGACCGCCAAAACATCACGTTGTTTCTTCCGGTATAAAATACTTAAAGCATATCAATTTTCAAAATTCCACTATCCCGTGACAGTTTTGTTGAACTAACTTACAATGTGCTGAAATAATCATCAAAATCGGTAAAAGATTAGAAACGTTATAAAACATCAAAGGTTGGAAAATTTTAAATGCCCGTTTTTTTTTGCCCCTGTATTGGGGCACTTGTAGTATGAGAAGCACTGTATTTAAGAAACAGTGGAAAATACCTTTTAATAAGGATGAATTTTGAAGAGAGGCTAAAATTGCGATATTGTTACTGTTTTGGGGTAACATGCGGAAAGCTCTACTACTTGTGGACGCATAAGAATTTTTTTTATAAACCCAACACTTCGATTTGAATTCCAAGAGAGCAACCTTATTGGATTCAGTTGTCTTTTAAGCCCATTTAGTGTCTGATTTTCTTGTATGTTTTTAATTTTCATAAAACACTGTATTTAAGGATGTTGGGCAATCCTGACCAACTACTGATCCTAGTAAATACATTTTCCGACTTATAAAGGCTCTAATTGATTTCTAGATCAGTTCCATTTATTTTGGTATCGCAGCAGGCTTCACATTTGAAGAAGGTGAGTACTCCTTTGGCAATAAGACTAATAAGAGTAACAAGTAGACTGTTATCTGTACCATATTAAAAAAATCTGATATGGCCAGGCACATGACTTTATCATACTATATATAAAATTAATAGTTTAGCTGCATGAGATTCTATTTGATCGAGATCGGCTATGTCTGCATTAAAATAAATCTAGTAGAACTAGACAAATATCTCGATTAAAGCTGCGTTCGGATATTGTACTCCGTTGACAGCGGGTACACCGTCCAAATGACACTTACGTGTTATGGGGTGTAAAAAGTGTAACGGTGTTCAATATCCGAACGCAGCCTATATTGACAGTAGCATTTTCAAGACATTAGCGTTTGACACTAGCTACTGTCATTAGAATCAAAATAATCTGACATATCCTGGCTACTAGTTTTAAAGCAGTACGCCCGATCTCGATGAAATAGAATTTGCTCATGCGGCTAAACTATAAATGCTACCAAAAAATGTCATACATAAATTATGGAAAATTTCCTCTCCTTTAATTTATTATTATTTTAACTATTTTGACGACATTACACAAATAGCGGCTCATTTGCAAAATCTTCGAAAAATGCTATGAGTAAACCACCAGTTCCTTTGGACCCTTTTCAACAGAAAGCTTTTCAGCTCTAAGTTTGGTTATAAAACTTCTAAATATGAAGTTTCGTCCCGATACCATTAGTAGTTTCTCCGGAATCGTCTCCACAAAAACGGGTACACACACACACATACACACACACACACACACACACACACACACACACACACACACAGACATTTTTTTGTACCTTGGTCAAAAATGTTCAGGGGACCCATAAAGACATATTTCCGCTAAAATCTCAAAAAATTTTTTGGCATGATTACAATACTTTACATACTGCGTATGATAAAGTAAAAAAATCTGATGTGGCCAGGCACATGACTTTATCATACTATATATAAAATTAATAGTTTAGCTGCATGAGACTCTATTTGATCGAGATCGGCTGTCTGCATTAAAATAAAACTAGTAGAAATAGACAGATATCTCAATTAAAGCTGCCTTCGGATATCGTACTCCGTTGACACCGGGTACACCGTCCAAATGACACTTACGTGTTATTGGGTGTAAAAAGTGTAACGGTGTTCAATATCCGAACGCAGCCTATATTGACAGTAGTATTTTTAAAGCATTAGCGTTTGACACTAGCTACTGTCATTAGAATAAAAAAATCTGACATCCTGGCTACTAGTTTTAAAGCAGTACGACCGATCTCGATGAAATAGAATTTGCTCATGCAGCTAAACTATAAATTCTACCAAAAAATGTCATATACATAAATTATAGAAAATTTCCTCTCCTTTAATTTATTATTTAACTATTTTGACGACATTACACAAATAGCGGCTCATTTGCAAAATCTTCGAAAAATGCTATGAGTAAACCACCAGTTCCTTTGGACCCTTTTCAACAGAAAGCTTTTCAGCTCTAAGTTTGGTTATTAAACTTCTAAATATGAAGTTTCGTCCCGATACCTTTAGTAGTTTCTCCGGAATCGTCTCCACAAAAACGGGTACACACACACACACATACACACACACACACACACACACACACACACACACACACACAGACATTTTTTTGTACCTTGGTCAAAAATGTTCAGGGGACCCAAAAAGACATATTTCCGCTAAAATCTCAAAATTTTTTTTTGGCACGATTACAATACTTTACATACTGCGTATGATAAAGTAAAAAGCCTGTAGCGTAGGCCAAACGTAGGCCGTGCCTCCAGACATAGATAATTCAGGTCGACTTAGCTCAAGTAAGCCCTGTGTAACATGGTATTAAGCTACTCTGTTATATAACTTATATTTCCATTTTCCACGAGCGTACAATGCAGTGTACATGAAGGCGAACTGGTCCGTAGGTAAGTGTTGAGAGGTGGCAAATTTTTCCCAGTACGGTAACGTTTTTGCTTCGCTGGCAACCTTCTATAAAAGCACACGGCTGGCCATTCAGTTAATATGAAATGAACAATGGTGGCACGCCATACAATGTCGATTCGCCGGTTTCTTCTGCGGTCTTCTGGTGCTGCTGTTGCCGTTTCGTTTCTTTCTCTTCTCGTACCAGAGAACCGGAGACTTTGTTCTTCCTCTTTTTGCAGGCTCCTTCCTCATCGCGACATCCCGCTTTGTATTCAGATCGCAAACGGTGGAGCCGAGCCAAGAGAATTATCGTCTGGACTGGTGGAAATAGGCGAAAAAGAAATTAGGATTCGAAACGGACACATCTCTTTGACTATCAAATATTTGTTGGAATTTATTTTTGTATTAAGTGTTATAATATTGATGATTTGTAATGCATTGTTTTGTCTGTTTACTGTAGCAGACATTTCGTTATGTATTATCTGTAGCACGGTGTGTCTAATAAAATTGGACATCAAAGAACAGTGTGCAAATTTTTATGTACGTTGTATTCAGTATTAATTTAAAAAAAAAGTTCTGTAAAAGACTTGGAGATTGGTAGATGGTGCACATGCAATTGTGTACTAAAATGGATAATGAGAGCCAGGCATTATTCTAAGGATTTTATACCAATGCACCAATATCTTAAAATATTTATTTTATTTTTGATGTTTTGACTATACCTACTCTCAATAGAATCAAAATATCAATCAAATCCTGGCTAACTAGTTTTATTTGAATGCAGACATGTGTACCCGTTTTTTTTTGTGCGACGATTCAGGAGAAACTACTAAACGTATCGGGTCGAAACTTCATATTTAGAAGTTTCATGTCAAAATTTAGAGCTGAAAAGCTTTTTGTTCAAAAGGTTTCAAAGGACCTGAAGGTTTACTCTTTCGATTTTTGAACGATTTTGCCAATGAGCTGTCATTGCTGTAATTTCGTCAAAATAGTTAAATAACAAATTAAAGTAGAGGAAGTTTTGTATAATTTATGACATTTTTTGGTAAAATTAATAGCTTTGCTACATAAGCAAATTCTATTTCATGAAGATCGTTCGTGCTGCAATAAGGTAGAAAACTCACCCATGCGATAAGCGACTGGCGATACGCGACAGCCTATATGTTTCTCTGGAAACAGAACCGCGATACACGGCAGCATATATGTTTCTATAGAACCATATTGGCTGTCGCGTACCGCAAATCGTTTATCGGATCGGTCAGTTTTTGCCGAAAAGTAGTTATCAGTTTTCTGCCGAAAACTAGTTAGATATTTTGATTCTATTGACAGTGTTGTCAGCACATTAGCGTGTGACACTGCTGTATAGTATGATAAAGTCATGTGCCTGGCCACATCAGATTTTTCATTTCAGATTATTTTTTATTCTTTTCATAAACTTTACGTCCTGACGTTGCACGTCCAAAGAAAAAAACATTATACTCATAATCATTTGTCAATTGATCAACTTTTAATGCATTGCGTGGTGTACCAACCAACAAATAAATACTTATAAATTCGAACAATTAGTTACTGCACAAATTTGCATAACGAATGCAACCGTAAAAGTTATTACTCCCTCGGTCCGAAGATATGGTATACACTTAGTATACAAAATGCATGTTAAAATATATACCATATTTTCGGACCGAGTGATAATTGACAACTTTAGTTCTTAAATAAGACCTTTACAGAAAACTGCAATTCTATAAGAGCTTTCGATAAAATTAGTGGTTAAAATATCCACCAGTTTGCACTTGACATTTGACAAAAATTGACAGGGTCGCTAAGAGGGGGTGGCATTTTAGACCTTGTGTCACGGACCCGGAACCGATAGGGGCCGGACAATTTTACTGAAACTAAAACTTTTTTTAATTTATCAAAATACCCATCTTTATGTAAAATTCAATTTCAGACCTTAGTTGTTTTTATTTATACGTAATTACGTTCCTTTAAATTGAACCCCTTATTTTTAATGTTAATTTTGATAGATGTAATTATATTTGTGGTAACCTAAAAATTATATTGCCTTACCTGCTAAAATATTTACGAAAAAGACATTGAAAACTATTAATCTTCCTTGATTAGCGTTGTAGCTAATAAAGGGGTGAGTAAATTCTCATCTGGTAGTATTTTTTTCATCAAAATCCCATGCCATTATGAAACAAAGAAAAATACCAATATTTTGTTCATATACAATCAAAAATAGGTCGTCAACAAACATAGCGTCCATTTGCCACGAAACAACATATTGCAATCACAAAAAACTTCTGATTAACTATATGTTTCGTAATCATAAAGTGGAGTTCTTATTTGTTGTTTACATGTTTGTTTAATGTTTGTATTTTGTGTGGTATGTCTAGTATGTATGTATTATATACAGCGGATCTGGCAGCAATGATTCATAACAAATGATTCATAGCAATGATTGCAACATTTTGTAACATACATATCATTAGTTGAGTGCTGAGAATATAGTAAATATCATTCAGATATATAGAGATACACGATGTAGCCGACCTTTCTCAGCGTTCTACTCTACAAATATTCAACCATACTCTCACCATTCTTTTTCAAAATTATTTAGTTTTGGAAATAGAGGATGAAAAAAAAAAATGCAAAGAACTGACCTGGTGCACAGATAGAAATGATTTGTTGTTTTTAAGAAATCTATTCTATTTAATTAACTCTTTTGGATCAAAACATATTTATTTGACGCTAACAATATTTACTTCAATGAATACTCTAGTTTATTTGCTTGTAGAGATTAATTTATTTGGAATATTTATTAGTCGAATAAATATATTTGGATACAAACAAAAATTAGTTTGCTTAAAAGTAATATTTTTGCTTTGTTGTAGTTGGATGAGGTATTCACACTAAAAATATAAATCTCTTCTTGTATACAAATACATTTGTTTAAACCAAAATTAGATTTTAAATCAAAACAAAAATATTACTTTAGAGGAAAGTAATTGTTGTTTGTTTCCTAATATATTTATTTAACGTAAATAAATATTCCAAATGAATGAATCTCTACAAGCAAGTAAACTAGAGTATTCAATGAAGTACATATTTTTGGCGTCAAAGAAATATGTTTTGACCCAAAAGAATAAATTCAAACGAATATATTTCTTAAAAATATTATATTGTATTATAACCAAAAGCCTCGCACTGGCATAAAAGGTGTAGCTATTTCTTATTAGCTAGTCGACACAAGTACAGGTACATGCTCTCAGCTAGTCACTGAAGTCCACATACATATATACAAAATGAAACGTAGATTCGAAAACCAGTATTTTCGAGCACACGTACTAAAAATGACAAACATTTTAACATTCAACTTGTCACAAACAAGGTGTATCAACATTGTCTCCTCTTTTTCAATCAGTCCCAACCTGTTAGGGTGTCGGATTTTCTCATCTTTTGCATTTTCTGCCAGTTTTGCGGCAGGGGTTTCCAGGACTGGGTATGCTCTGGGTTTCCGTCGAGTAATCCTCACGTCACTGACCGAGCTGACGTTTAGTTGGGTTCAATTAGAAGAACAGAGGTCAGTACTTATTTTGTTGATGACCCTCTTATTGCCTGGTATGTCCGAATTGTGAATGATAAGTGACAAGATGCTTGCCATAGATTTATTTGGCTAAATTATAATTCAGTTTCAGGTAGGTGGCGCACATTTGGAGAATTTCAACGTTCTTGTCCATTCGCAAAAATTTTTAACACAAATGTAAATATAGATTGGTCCTTGTGAACAAAAGGTTAGTATTTAGATTTGTGTTTAAATATTTTCGCAAATTAGCAGAAAAATTTCAATCGTCCAAATGTGCCCAACCCGACCACTACAATTAAGATCAGATTTGGTTTTAAGTAAACGTAGAAAATTTAAGATATACTCATTTTGAAATAATACTGTCGTAATTTTAAGGAGAGTTGCAAATTTAAAGAAGAAATTTTAATTATAAATTTGAACGTGGTGTAACAGCAAATTTTTTTAGGAACTTATTATCACGAGGTAGGAATTCCACGATATTCTTACCGTCTTTTTGCCGCAAAAATAACGAAGCATTCCTCATCGCGAACTTGATTGAATTTCAACGGAACGAATCTAATCACAATTCGCAACCGAAGCAACCTCACATCCGCAGACCAGATACATACATAAATTCTATGTATCCGCGCGTCAGTTGTGATATGGCCACCGCACAGGAATAAAGAAATAACGAGGAGCAGCGAATCCTGCAGCGCAGGAACCAGAAGAAGGAAAGACAGATCGAGAGAGAGAACGAGATGACCGAACGAACCACTCGCAAAAAGACGACACGGACACAGAACTGTATAAATTACGCATTTCCGAGTTCAGCGAAACTTATTACTGATACAACAATTTATTATGGCAAAACATGCATTATCGAGCCCAGCAGGGGTAAGGAGGAGAGTGGTGAGGTGCTGCGGCGGGAATGTCGTCCTTTTATCCTGTACTGCGAGTGTACATACTGAAAACATTTCAGCGCTCCGCCGGTGTACCGCTTGGTCCTATTCATGCGGTGGCTGGACAAAAGTGCGCCGATTTATTATCCTGTGAAAGGATGCCTGACAACGGGAGTATTCTTCGGCAAGGAGAATATCCACGGCGACGTTTTTGTTCCACTTATATATAGGGTATAGTGGCGCAGTGAAGGCAAGGAGTAAGGATGTTGGAAAAATTTGATAAAATCACAAATTTGATAATATTTCGCTTGCTGCACTAGTCAATTTTGCAATTGATAGAAAGTCACATACGTAGAAGTACAAACTAGGTTCTGCCTCGAATAAACGTTAAAAGTTTGATTTATTGATCTCACTTAATAATATGTACAACTAAGACGACGCGACACAACTCGCCAGCTACATCAGGCGCGTTAATGTAGGTTACATCTCCATTAAAGCGCACTGAAATTTGTTGGTCTCTCATTCCGAATGTGATACCAGATTTTAGAAATTCAAAATAGCGGATTTGCATGAAAGATATTTCCTAGGTATGTACATATTTTGGTTTGATGATTGCTGATCCCTAATGTTAGATTTTAAAAACTCAAAAAATGGCTGATCCAATTTGACGACCATAAATATAAAATCATAATCATACTGAGACGGAGTGCCCGCGATAAAAACATACCCTCATAAAATATCACCACGAATAGCTTATATGTAATGTAAAATGTTCTGAATCAAAGGAAATTGCTGGTGTGCCTAAGTAATTTCGGCCGAAATTGCTGAAATGAATATATGTCACTTTCATGCTAATTAGGTCTTACCAACCCCACTTAGCCTGAAGTGTCTGCCACACCGACTTCAATAGTTAACATAGTCGATATGTCATCACATTCAGTGTACATCGAGTTGACTTTTTGCATGAGAAAGTTTAAGCCTATGTATTAACAGAAACGATTGGTGTGCTTAGCCGGCAATGGCCGGAAGTAGTTTGCAGACCAGTTATTTAAAAGATGGTGGTATCTGGCCTAACATACAAGACATCTATATGACACTTGCCACAATTATAGAAGAATATATGAACTATAATAGTAATTTAGTCTAACCAACCCTAGTTGGCCGGATGAGTCTGGCACACCTACTTCAATAGTTAATTTTTAGCAAAAGAATGTTTAGGCGTATTTATTAAACAAACGATGTTGTGTCTAGCCGGAAAAGGCGGAAAATAACTATCGCACCATTTTTGTAGCGTGGCTACCGTAATAACTGACATCTGTATTTAACTTTCATTATTTATGATGTATGGAATATGTTCGCTATTGTCTTTTATTAAAAACAATATACAAGTAGATGAAAACAAAAACGGGTTTTTTACAGGTAACTACATTTTAAACAAAATAATAAAGACCTAATAAAGGACATGAAATGAATTTATTGTTCTTCTATACATACTTATAATCTTTTATATAATCTTTTCCCGAGTCGTCATCCTGGTGATGTCTAAGATCGTTATCACCCATTTCTTCATGGTTACTCGAGGATATTATTATATCCTCCACCAGTAGTGCATTTAGTTCCCCGACATACCAGAATGTGCTTCAGTTGTTTCCTTAGATTAACTTATCATCAAATCAAACATTTTTTTATAACATCCACAGTGTTCAGGTTGTAGTACTATGCAGTTTTTATTCACAGCATTTATGAAGATTGTTCTTAGTACTTTGATTTAAACTGAACTTTATAACATCTTAAAACATTCATCACTATTACTGCTTCTTGCGTAGAATTTTTTTCAGTCCATACTTGCAGCGTCGACTGTTTTATTAATCTCCATTATTATTATGTATATATATTATAATTTTTTATTACATAGTTTTATAGTAAATTTTTGAATTAAATTTATTTTGTCGTCATCGTATATGACGTTTCGAAAACTAAGTGTTCAAAAAAGATTTGAAAATCTTGATTTTTTTCTAAAATAAGCAAGGTTATAATTTTCTATAAAACGCAGCTGTGTAATGACAACCGGTATATGCATGAAACCCAGGTAATACAAGACCTAGTTTTCCCGCTAGGGTATTGCAATTATTATAATTGAATTCTTTGTTTTTATTTCGTCCGCTCGTTAGCAATATTATAAATTGTTGATGTTTGTGTATAATTCCTAATAAAATTAATAAAATGTGTGTATTGGTTGCTTTCATAAAAATTTTTGATTTGGGTTCACTTTGCTTATATGATACACATGGTTTGTACCATCTTCTTTAAAATGACTGGTCTGCAACCCACTCCCGGCCATATCCGGCTAGGCATACCTACCAACGTTTCTGTTAGGTAATTAGGCTACAACTCTGTCATGCTAAAAATCATCTCGATGTTCGACGATCGCGATGACAAACGTACAATGTTAACTGTTGAAGGTGGTCTCATATACACTTGTGGCCTAGTGGGGTTGGTCAGACTAAATTACTATGAAAGTACTATAATTCATTCGGAAAAATTCATTCGGGTGTTTTGTAAGCTAACTCAGGTAACATCGTCTTTAAAATGACCGGTCTTCAGCTCACGTCCGACCAATTCCGGCTAGGCACACCAAGTTCTTTGTTAACTTGAAGGTTCAAACTTTAATATCCAAGAGAAACTGACGTGATGTTCGATGAGGATATCGATTCACAGACTGTGTCTCCCTTCAGAGAGGAGCACTTCCAGGCAAATTAAGCACACCAGTTGTTATGAGAGTATATACAGGGTGAGTTATTAGTATCCCGGCGGTCGATAGTTAATAAATCGTTTGAGAAGCAAAAAAATATTTTATACAAAAGTTGTTTGACTCGCCATTTTCTATAGCGTGAAATTATTTTCATTTATACAGGGTGTTGCATATAGGTGTGACGGAAAGTATGTAATTTTTTTTTTAATGTAACGTCCAGTATATTTTATTATATTATGAATACTACTAAATTTGTTTATCCAACCGTGTATGTTGCACAGCGTTAATAGTTCCAGAAATATTCAACTGTTTTTCCAATATATGCCCATTGCAGGATCTTCTTAAAAACTATGTAAAAACGACATGTTTGCCGATTTTGCGATAGTATCCACAGATATTAGATACACTATACAGGGGTGTTCATTGAACTTACTAAATTTTGATGTTTTTCAAATGGAATTTTCTCGAGTTTTTTTAAATGGAACACCCTGTATAATATGTGTTGGCTGTAATAACCCTTTATTTTGCTCTAATTTACATATATATATATATATATATATATATATATATATATATATATATATATATATATATATATATATATGTTGGAGAAATGCTTCTTTGATCGTGATATTGTAGAGAGTGGGTTAGTTGGGTGTTCGATCAATTAAATATTCGAAAAACTCGCTCTCTTTGTTAATTGCTATATTTCGAACCTTTTATGGGTTCTTCTTCAGGCAATAAAAAATCTACAATGAGAGAACAAGCACAGAATGAACAGTCAGAACAATCATAATTAAAATACAACACTCACGTGGTTTTCTATGAGGCAGCAAGAACTGTGTGATGAAACATTATAATTTTACGACACTACGGCGTAATACATCTAATAAGTCTATGACTTCGAACTAAAACACATTGCACACATCAAAACAAACGACACGACGGAAGTTAGCGACGTTTTGTGGAGTGATTGACCGGCCACGTCAAACCTTCAGAAAAGAAAATTTCCTATTGTAAAGTAAGTACGTAGGCTTTCACGGCCAGAATCATTTAAAAAATACTATATAATACTATAATACTATATTCTGTATTCAATTAGCTTTGAAGAAGCGAGCAACATGGCTCGCGAAACGTCAGCATTAACAAATCTTGACACACGGCATAACCCGGAAGCAGTTTATTTCCTATTGTAAAATTATAATGTTTCATCACACAGTTCTTGCTGCCTCATATAACTCCACGTGAGTGTTGTATTTTAATTATGATTGTTCTGACTGTTCATTCTGTGCTTGTTCTCACATTGTAGATATTGCCTGAAGAAGAACCCATAAAAGGTTCGAAATATAGCAATTAACAATGAGCGAGTTTTTCGAATATTTAATTGATCGAACACCCAACTAACCCACTATCTCTCTCTCTCTCTCTCTCTCTCTCTCTATATATATATATATATATATATATATATATATATATATATATATATATGAAATCTATCAATCATACACCAAATGTTACTATTTTTTGTGATATTTGCAACTTTACGAAAATGTAATGCAATTGTTAATTTTAATATTGCTGTGAATAAGGTATTTGGTAGTTTGATGCAAAGGTTTCAAGTGGCGATAGAAGAGATAATTTACAAACGATTTCACCAGCTTGCTCCTTATACAAAGTATTACCGTTCAATCAAAATATTAACAATTTTATTTGAAATTTGTAAGTATATTTTGCCGTCTATCGTGTGGCAACCCAACATGCATTTTAAAAATTTCAAATTATGTACTGCTAAAGTAAACCCTAAACTCTGTACTTTTAGGTTAAGTATCGTGAAAATTTGTTGACTTCTGAGTGTTGAAAATCAGATTTTCTTTGATGTGATTTCTGTGCTCACACACAAAAACCAAATATGCAACAAAAACAAACTGATAGGCATCGTTAGATTCAGAATTTCATTCATAGCAAAAAAAATCTATTAGAAACACTTCCAAATAACCCACTTTCCATTCACATTATCTATATTACTCAAACTATCATTCATATTATCCCAATTTTCAATTGTCTCTCTAGAAAAATAACCTATTACAAACCAATTAACAATAGTAAGTAGATATTGTTGGTTGTTCTTTCTACGGAATACAAATCCGTTCTCAAACGTAGCTCATCAAGACAGGTTTTAGCGTTTCTGTTTGTTTTTGTGTATGAGCACAAAAATAAGTTACTATTACAATGAAGCGTCTCCGCCCAATGTTCACACAAGTGAACAATTTTTCACGATATTACACTGTTACACTGTTTCTGGTTTACTTCGGAGCCCAACTGAAGTTACTAGGTCTTCAGGTTCGCTTGCTGTACGTTTGTAAAAATTGTAAAACATACTTATAAAATTGTGTAATACCTTGATAACCGTAATACCTTTTATATGAATAAATCTAGTTAAATAGGTTCTAAATGACTTTTCTATAACCCTTTAAATATTTTACATTCTGCTACCCAGCACACTGTATAAAGAGGAATATTAAGATACTTAATAGCATACTACTCTTTAAATTACAAATATCACAAAAACCAGTAAAAATAGATATAGAGGGTGATCTATATTGTGAATATAAATTACAAAGAACTTAAGGGACAATTCAATTAGCAAATAATATACAGTGTGTTCCATTTTTAAAAATCTCAAGAAAAAGCAATTAAAAAATGTTTAAAAACTAGTGCATGCTACGATCACCCTGTATACCGCATCTAATTTTTCGTATTCGTATTCTATAGAATACGTATACATATACAATGTTACAGCAGGTAAGGTTCAGGTATGTAACCCAATATACATATAAGATATATAGTGTATATGTTTTACATTCTTTCAAACATTATTTTGCTAAAAATTAGGTGTGATATTTGACGATTGTGGTGACATACGGACCATGTTAACTATTGAAATAGGTGTGCCAGATACTTCCGGCCAGGTAGGGTTAGTTAGACTAATTATAGTTCATATTTTCTTCTATAATTCTGGCAAATGTCACATAGATGTTTTGTATGTTATGCCAGATACCATCATCTTTTAAATAACTGGTCTGCAAACCACTTCCGGCCATTTCCGACTAGGCACACCAACCGTTTCTGTTAATACACAGGTTTAAACTTTCTCATGCAAACTATTGAAGTCGTTGTGGCAGACACTTCAGGCTAAGTGGGGTTTGTAAGACCTAATTAACATGAAAGTAACATATTATATACTTCTATAATCGTGGAAAAAATAACACATATGTTTTGTATGATAGCGCAGGTACCATAGTCTTTAAATAAGTGGTCTGTTTGTTATCTACTTCCGAATATTTCCACTTAGGCACACTAACGATTCTGTTAGTGTTAATAATCAGGAGCAAACATACTTCTGCAAAAAAAAATTGTTTACGTTCGAACATGTGATGACATACAGACCATGTTAACTATTGCAGTCGGTGTACCAGACACTTTCGGCCAACTACGGTTGGTTAGATTAAATTACTATGAAAGTACATATATTCTTCTATATTTGTGGCAAAATACATACAGTTGTTTTGTATGGCAGGGCAGATACCGTCGTCTTTTATATACAAGTATGCAACTCACTTGCGGCCATTTCCGGCTAGACACACCAACGTTTCTGTTAATAATTAGGCGTAAACATTTTTCTTATGCTAAAAATTTAGGTTGATGCTCGATGATTGTAATGAAATGCGGTGGTGATTGTTGCAGTCGGTATACCAGACAACTCAGGCCAAGTGGGGTTGGTTAGACCAAATTATTATGAGAAAGATGTTTGGTGTAGGGGTGCAGACACTATCATGTTTTAAATAACAGGTCGTCAACCCACTTATGGCCATTTCCGGCTAGGAACACCAAGGTTTCTGTTAATAATTAGTGAAAAACTAATTCTAATGCTAAAAAATCAACTCGATGTTCGAAGATGAGACGACAAACGGAAAATGTAAACTGTTGGACGAGGTCTGATAGATACTTCCGGCCAAGTGGGGTTGCCCGGACCAAATTATTATGAAAGGACCTATATTCTTCAATAGTTATGGAAGAAATTCAATCAGACGCTTAACTTTTTGATCAGATTTGACTGAACTATCGCAATGTGTTAAACAACACTAGTTCCTTTATTATATGATATAGTATACGATAGATGTAACGTTAACTATCCTATTGATGTTCTTGACTAATGTATCACCGATCACGCATCCGTTAAGTCTCACAAACAAGAAACAGTAAGTCTGGAATTTAGAAGCTTTCACCTTTTTGCACTCTATTGAAGTATGACAATTTTCCAAGCTCACTCGACCTGTACGCATACCACGTGCGTCTCACCGTACCAATAAATCATCGGGACGTCAAAATTTTTCGTTACAGATCATCAATAAGGGGGCTTGTCGCATAGCCTGCGTCGACCATTAGCGTTGCTCGTTAATGATCTTAGTTGGCTTCGTTATTTTTTCGGTCGAAAAATGCCGATCGGGCCGCATTCGACACCAGGATCGTGATACCAACCCCCTCGGAATGGAAGAGAACGTATAGATAATCATCTGGCAGGCCCTTGTGAATGAAATAAAAGATGCGGAACTGATAGCATCGGTTGTTTTTTATTGTGTGGAGTCTACGGTGACTTGATTAGATCCATTGACTGTTCGGTTATATCTCTCTCTCTCCCTTTCTTTTTAGGGTGGAAAGAGGTGGTAATAAATTCGTCAGCTTGAAGGGGTTGGGCCATCAATTATGGGGTTATACTGTGCCGGTTGCGGTTATTTTCGGGTTAATCAAGGCAATTATCGCGTATTGTTGTTGACTTTTATGTCAAACAGATGTCTCTGTTCTGTGTTCATTCGAAGCCAGTGCAGTTTATTTTTACATATTGTTGTGTAGGCCGGCGTTCTTACTACTGGCTACAATCAGTGAAATTCAGAAACAAAAAATAAACTCATGTAAAGTCTATAGACATGACTATTTTCCCGATTTTAATGAGTTCTAATTTTAGGTCTTAATTTACCTAGTCAGATAGTATTGCAGATAGTTTTGTAGTATTGGTCAGCAAAACAGAAATCAGAAAATTAACTTCGTTATCAGTTAATCAGTTAACGAAAAAGTTAACTTAACGTTAACCGTTAATCGTTAACTTTTTATAAATATTTGTGGTTTATGTTGAATGCCCTTCGGTTGCATAAGTTAAAATCCCCTTAGGAATTTTTCAAACTAGCTACAGTGGTAACTAAAATAACTACATTGCGAGATGCACGATTTATAAAAGTCATTGAAAAGATCAACTAAAGCTACTTTTACATCAATGCAATTCAAATCCCGCGATTTTGCAAAATTGCTTTAAATGTTTAATTTCGTTTTCTTGCACACAAGATTTTTTTTGTATGCTTGCTTCGACATTTTTGGTCACAGCAAATAATAACAAATAACGATTAACGAAATCCTGAATAGGTTATGTTTTGCGTCTATACACAGTGGGGCCACCACAACATTTTGTACAACAAAAAAATCACCTACGAATTGAATGTATGAATTGCGCGTTTCAGTTGCACAGTTGTAAAAGTGCTTAGGGTCGGCAACTGATTAATCTGACTACACAGACAACTTGTAAGATCAAAATGTACAAGGTGTTCGAGTAAATTAAATTAATATCTGATTCCGTGATTGAGAAAGCCACAGAAATACTGCGAGAAGGTTTCATGCAGTGTGTGAGGAGGCAAGCAGGAGAAAGAACTGAAGATACTAAATGAGCGAACGACTAGAGCAGCGAAAGAGGAATATAGGCGATTGAGACGGGAAGAAAAGAGAACCCACAGAAGAAGGAAGAGAGTATGGAAAGAACAATGCACGAGAGAGACAGAAGACACGTTCTGTAGCCAGGATGTGAGAAGGTTCTACAGGAAGGTCAAAGAAGTAAGAAGCGATAACAAACCCAAGGTAACATGCTGCAGGGGAAGAAATGAAGAACTAATCAGTGAGAAGGGTGCAGTGCATCGTAGATGGCAGCAACACTTTGAGAGTAAGCTAAATGAGCACGCACAGCGGGCTCAAAACCATGTACAACTACCAACTGTTGGTAATGAAACAGTAACCGGCTATGCGGGGGAGAACCTACTGCTGAAGTCCCATCAGAGGTGGAGATTATGGCCGCCATTACACCGTTGAAAAACTATAAAGCCCCGGGCAATGATGGGATCAATTGAACTTACATATGGAGGTGACATCCTGCGGAAAGCCATATGAAAGCTCATTCAAGTGATATGGTCCAAGGAGGTGGAATGTAGGGATCATATGTCCAATATACAAAAATTGCAAGTGGTAGATTGCACCTTTGAACAAGCGACAACCTTTGTTTACCTGGGAACTCCACCATCAAAATAAGCAAGGAATACGGCGAATAGTGATGGCCAATAGATGTTCTGGGGGCTAAAAAACGTTTCAGGCCAAAAGAGGTAACCAGAAAACAAAGGTTACGATGTACAAGACCCTTATTAGACCAGTGTTAACGTACTGCGTAGAAACTTAGACCATGGCCAAAAACTACTTGGGATCTTTGCAAGAATAATTGCGCGGATATATGAGCCCATTAAAGAACAAAATCAGTGGCGTATCAAATGCAACTTTGCACTGTACGCATTATACCAGGAGCGCGATATCATCAGACATCTTAAAATCATGAGGCCACGATAGGTAGGACATCTAATAAGAATGGAAGACCAAAAATTCCCCAAGAAGCTGTACAGTGCAGGCCTGAAGGTAGAAAGTGACCTAGGCGACCAAGAACACGATGGATGGACTACGTTGGAAGAGAATCTGATGAGTTGCAAATTCGCGGCTGATGGAGGGCTGCAAGAGAAGGGAATGGCGACGAATCTTTGAGCAACCCAAGACCCGAACAGGACTTGAACCAGGGACTTTTGCGTTTCTAGCACAATGCTCTCCCATCTGAGCTACTGAGGCCTATGACATTTGTTAGGGATGATTGTCATATCTAGGTAAGGAACTAGCCAACACTACCAATGCCTAACCTATCGATGACACCTATCAAATGCACCTAGATATGACAATTTTCCCTAACAAATGTCATAGGCCTGAGTTAAGAAGCCCGTCCACGGACATGCATGCGTTCACTCATGCTGTTCATGCAAATTTTGTATGAAAAACTGTCTCAGGCAACGCAAAGGAGCCCGTCCACGGTCATGTATGCGTGTCACGCATGCTGTTCATGCAAATTTTGTATGATAAACTGTCTCATGCAACGCAATCCACGATCATGCATGCATGACAGCATCGAATGCTCGTCATGCATGCATGACCGTGGATTCGGCCCACTCAGATGGGAGAGCATTGTGCTAGAAATGCACCTAGATATGACAATTTTCCCTAACAAATGTCATAGGCCTGAGTTAAGAAGCCCGTCCACGGACATGCATGCGTTCACTCATGCTGTTCATGCAAATTTTGTATGAAAAACTGTCTCAGGCAACGCAAAGGAGCCCGTCCACGGTCATGCATGCGTGTCACGCATGCTGTTCATGCAAATTTTGTATGAAAAACTGTCTCATGCAACGCAATCCACGATCATGCATGCATGACAGCATCGAATGCTCGTCATGCATGCATGACCGTGGATTCGGCCCACTCAGATGGGAGAGCATTGTGCTAGAAACGCAATGGTCCTGGTTGCAGTCCAGGTTGTGGCTGTAATTTTTGATTTATTTAAAATTTGCATCCCGCCTGTATATCACCATCTTCTATACATTGATTATTTCATCATTACGGTAGTAAGTCTGTATGATACCGTATGTCCATATATTCATTTCTTGTTATAATATAATATAAGTTTTTAGGTTTCAGTACCTAATAAAATTTCTGTTACTGCTCTTGTTATTTTCGAGAATAGCAGTTATGTTTTCACAATTCCTGCATTATGAATCATTTATACAATGTATACAGATTTTTTGCACACATTTTTCCTGGAACAACAGGACAATAAAAAGAAACATGAAAAATCCAGCAACAGACTCTCCTAATTGGCAGTTACATCCCAGCTAAGCACAAAAAACAGCTGTAGGTGCGCACACCTCCTTCATTATATTGTGCGTGACACAAGCCGAATCTAATGTCAAACACATTCATCCCTTCATAAAAGAAAAGCTACTATACACTCGTCCCCTCATCATCTTTTTTATGTTTTCGTTCTGCTAGACGCTACTGTGTCTGTTACGTCTGTAAATGTTCGCTTAATTATTTTTAGTTATGCGTTCTACGTTCCGCGTGAGAGAGGTCCACATAGATAAAAGCAATAAATTTTCTCGTTTTTTTCTCTAGCATTTCGCTTATGATTTACAGGCACTCACGACACAGGCGCATATAAAAATTAATTATTATCCGGGCATCTCCACCTTTTACCGTTCTACCACTCTCTACGCGTGACCTTTTGTTCTTTTATTATTGCTATATTTTTCCACGTTGGACCGTTATGGTCACTGACTGCTCACCGTGGACATTAGCGGAGATTAATGTTGTTAAAATAGTTCCGTCTTCAAGCAGAATTGTTGTACATAAAGCTTTCTAGAGAAATTCCACTGTTAGTCCTGTCATTTTAAATTTTGATTCGGAAAATCAAATGCAGTCGATGAAATTGATACCAATCGATAGCTTATAGTTAATAGTTAATAGGGAAATATTTAATTAATGAAAAACCATTCCAAAATATTGCGTCTGTCAGACGTTAATCCTTCATTCCTAGAATCTCACTCACTTAATCGTAAAAATAAAAATACTACGCTGTAGCAGACAAAATTTACCATCAAAAGGATTCGGGGACGTATACATGAAAATAAACGGTTTCTTTTGTATAATTGATTAACCTATTTTTTGCATTTTCACGTCAACCGGTCAGATGACGATGTTTGATGATTGTCGGTTGACATTAGAAATGTCCGTTCTAATGTCAAACGATGGGTTGATGTGGAATCGCCAAAAATTAGTTGAATCAAGTTTATAATTGCTTATACTAAATTAACCGTTAATTATCCCGTATAGGTTCCAGAATCATTTTGATAGTAAATTTGTCCGCTACAATGTGGTATTTATAGTTTTGCGATTAATTGAGTGAGATTCGAGGAATGAAGGATTAAAATCTGAAAGACAGATTTTTTTAATGGGTATTAATTAAAAACATATTCTCCTATTAACTATGACACTATAGTATATTACTAGGAGAATGTGCAGGCCTAATAGGCCTGCTGGTCGACCTAGGTAGATCGCCGAAGCGTTAAGAGAGAGGTAAAAAGCCCGGATGCTCTTACACGCGCGATGTGATTATGCTCGTACGTTCTAAGCGGTTACGGGGCGCCATCTATTGCTTCGTAGCGTAATGCCAACAGCGACATGATGATGTGTCGCCGTCTGGTGACCGTGTCGCGAAGCGCGCGGCCGTTGCCTAGCAACCTCGATCGATTGCCATGGCGACGCGCTGACCTGTACACTCCTAAACCATAATCCATAAATTTACCCGAATCGAGGTAAAAAATAACGAAAACTGGGCCGAAAATGGACGAAATCGAAGGCCTAAGCGCTGTAGAATCAAATTTTAGGAGGAAAATCGGCACCTGCGGCGCCGATTTTCGCTTCTCCGAGGAGCAGACCCTTTCCCCAATTCGCCGATTTTTGTAAACGTCTTGCGCGGACTGTGTTAGACTTTTAGTATATAGTAGGGATAGGGATAGTATATAGTAGGGATAATACGACTTTTATAAGACAAAAATTGGCGCACGAGTTTTTTTGGGCACGACGAGCGTAGCGAGGAGTTCCCAAATGGAACGAGTGCGCCAATACGTCTTATAAAACGAGTTTAAATTAATAAAATGAAAAATAAAGTCATAGCATTCTATATAACAAACTCCAAACACAAGTGAAAATTACGATAAGAAACAAGTTATAAATTTTGAATATCCGATGATTTCATCTACAGGATAGGCATTGGTTGATAAATAGGTCTATATGCAAATTTACGCATTTTATGTAATTTCTCTTATTGCTGTATATTTATCCCTTGATACACAAAAAAATTCTTGTGTTTAATTTGTATTGTGTGGACATAAATAAACATAAACGCATAAATAATTTTAAAAAAAACAACCACTCTTCCACTCTTCCACTCCTTCCGCGGGTTGACGGTATCGAGGGTGCCTTTTTTTATTTTTTTTCTTTTTGTCTTTTTTTTAAATTTTTTTTTACTTATTTTTTTTTGATTTTTTTTATATTTTTTTTTAAATGTGTTTATTTTGTTAGAATTTTTTTTTTCTATTGAGTCTCTATATGATGTTTGCTCTTAGCATTTGTTTCATTTTTACCTTGAAGGTGTTCACAGTTCACAATTGTTTTATATATTCAGGAAGACGGTTATATTTTTTGATGGTCTCTGTGAGTAGTATTTGTGAATATTCATTCCTGTTAACGCTCTTTTGCACGTCTAATTCTTTGGTGATTTCATATAATTCGGAGGTTGGTGTCAATCTGTTGCTACAATACAAAATTTTAAGAAATTTGTTCTGTTGTACTTGTATCTTATCTATGCTTGCCCTAGTTGTGTTTCCGCACACGTGTATTAGGTAGTTGGTCCTAGAAGTGAACAAGCAGTGATATAAATAACTCAGTGAAAATAAAACAGTGATGGTTTTCTTTATTGAGTGGGGCACTAGGTTTCTTAGTTTCCAGATTATCGGTATTGTTCTTGCGTTCTCTTTCAGTATCCTGTTTATATGTCTGTCCCATTTTAGGTTATTTTGTATAATTATTCCCAGGTATTTAGTTTCTTTGACCTCTTTGATTTTAATGTTGTTTATTATAACTTCTATTGTTTCTTTTGTTCTCCCACTCTCGAAAACCATGAACTCGCACTTCTTCTCATTGACAGTCAGTAAATTGTTGTAGAACCACTGCGCTAACATCTTCATGTCTTTGTTAATCTTGTTTTGAATGTCTCTGTGGGTGGTTCCGGAATAGACAAGGCAGGTATCGTCAGCATACATGTAGTGGGTAGCTTCCAAATTGAGTGCTGCAAAATCATTCGTATAGATGATATAGAGGGTCGGTGGCAGATTCCCTCCTTGTGGTATACCGTATTCTCCTGTGATTTGTGTTGTGCTTGTAGCTTTATTGGTTTTTGTCAGCTGGGGTCTGTCGGAGAGGTAGGAGTCGATTAATTTTGAGTTGTTCCCTTTCATATGTATGGCTTCTAGCTTCTTCATTAGGTTTTCTTTTGATATTGTGTTGAAGGCCTTCTTTAGATCGATAAAAATAGCTACCACAATTTTTTTCTAGTTTGTCTAGTTTGTGTTTGATTTCGTTTATGAGATCGCATGCGTACCAGAATATTTTTGATATGCGTATTGCTGCTTATCTATAATATTAAACTTTTCAAGATGGTCAGTCAGCCGAATCTGTATGATCTTTTCCATCAGTTTGTTTAGAGTTGATAATAGGGCTATAGGTCAATAGTTTTCTGCCTTTGTGTTGTCTGCGGATTTGTAGATAGGTTTTATTGTAGTTACCTTTAAGCAGTCTGGATATTTTCCCGTGTCTATAATCTTGTTTGTTATTTTTACCAATATCGGTGTTAGCGTTTTTCTGTTGTTCTTAATCATTGTCGTGGTTATTTTGTCGTATCCGGGTGCGGTGTTGTTTTTCAATTCGCTTATGACTCTGTTCATTTCCTAAGCGTTTGTGTGGTGAAATTGAGCTTCTTCTCCATGCCTGGGTATCGTTATCGTGGTTGTTGGTTTTCCTTGTTTATTTTTTGTTTGGATTTCAGCCAGTTCTTTTCCGATATTTGCGAAGTATTCATTTATGGTGTCAGCTACTTCTTGTGGGTGCATCGTTAATGTGCCATCTGATCTTGTCATAATTTCTATTTCTTGCTCCTAGTGTTGTTGGTGATCCTGTTCAGTATATCCCACATATTTCTAGCATTGTCTTTGTTTCGGAGACACATATTTTGGTAGTATTTACTCTTTGTTGTCCTAATAGTTTGTAGTGTGCTTTGTTTTTTCTTGTGGTATTCGTCTTGTAAGTAAGTGTTGTTACGATTTCTTTGCAATCTTCTGTATAACTTGTCTCTTTCTTTAATCTCGCGTATCACTTGTTCGTTTATCCATTCGTTGTTTTCTCTTCTTTTGATTGTTGTTTGTACCTGGTTTGCGCTGATGATTCCTTGCAACATATTCGAGAGTTTGTCGTAGCTGTTCACATTTTCCGGTTGTAGGGTCTTGATCTGTCTTTCGATTTCTTTGTCGTTGTTTCGGGTTTTGGTAATTCTTACATATTCTCCTCTCTGTTTTACATCATTTTTCACAGTAGTTAAGATGGCATTATGGTCGGATATGTCCGTCGGTATTACTATGATTTCCTCTATATATGTGTTTGTGTTTGTAATGACATGATCGATTATTGATCCCGACCCGGTCGTGTCCTGTCTGGTGTAGTGATCATTTGAAACATTGTTTACGATCTTGTAGTTGTTCTCTGTTAATGTTCGTAGGTAGTTCTTTGTTGGGTTGTCTCTTTTTAATATGTCTATATTGATGTCTCCAACTATTATTTGTCTTCTCCTACAATTCAGTACATTATTTTGCATTGTGTCCAGAAAAGACTGCTGAGTCACATGCGTAGGTTTGTATATCAGTGATATAGCTGTGTCATTGTTTGTGAGTGTTACCGTAAGTATTTCGATGTTGTTTATTGTCTGTTTCTGTAGTACTTGGTAGTTTATTACTCTTCTGACATAGAGGGCCAGTCCCCCGCCACGAGTTGATCGAGAATGATATTCAGCGTTGTAGTGTTGCAGGTTGTAAAGTTGTTCCTCGTATGGGCTGAGCCATGTTTCCGTAATGGCAATTATGTCGGGTCTGTGTTGTTCCGCTATTATTTCCAGCTCATGAAGTTTGCTTTTCAAGCTTCGGAAGTTGTGTAGATATATTTTGAAAGGCATGTTGTTTTTTTTTTATTTTATTTTTATCCTTTTTTATTTTTTTTATTTTTTTTAATGCGTTTATATATTTACATATATGACACTATTGTAAGTTTTCTATGTCTTCTATGTTTCTGATTTTAATTTTTTTGCTGGATTCTGTTTTTCTTAGATATACTATGCCGTCGCGACACCACACGAATTTGTATTGTCTAGATTTTTTTAGCTCTCGTGCTTTGTAGTAGATACCGTTGGTGTATTGTGTAAGTTGTTCGTTGATGTATATCTCAGTCTTCCTTCCCTTCAATTCACATTCTCTCACTGTAATAGATCCTACCGTCCTTCTTCCCTCTAAGAGTTTCCTTTTGGTCTCTGCCGTTTTTAGTTCTGCTATGATAGGTCCACTTTCAGCTTTCCTATATTATTTTACTATATCTTCCTCTTCCAATTTTATGTTTAATCCCTTTGCGACTTTTATTAGTATTTTGGTCGTGCCTTCGCTCTTCTTATCTTGTTGCTCAATTCCGGTTATAATTATGTTTTTGCGGATTTTTTTTTCACTCGTTGGTTTCCACTATGTTTTCTAAACCCCTAATCATTTCCCTCATTTGGTCCTTCTCTTTCTTCTCTTGTTCGAGGATTTTCTTCAGCTCCGTCTGTTCTTTTTTTCAATTTGTCCAGTTTTTCTGACATAGACCTATCCAAATCCCTCAACATCCTTTTGATTTCCGCTAGATCTGCCGATTCGTCAGCGCTTTCGCTTGTTGGAGCATTGTTTTTAGCTTCTCTTAATTTAGGCATTTGTTTTTATTTATAAGTATACGGCCGGTATTTACGTATTTGTTTAGTTATTGATTTGCGTTAACTTGCTAATGAAACAAGATGAGCAACAGGGTCACCGTTCTTCGCAATCTAGGTTCCCATCTATGTGTCCAATTTGTACAGCACTGGTCGGTTTGGGTTGAATATTGGTTCAGGATATGGATGGAATTCCTGCCTTATATTTTCCAGTTATAAAAAGAAACCCGTATAGTGTGGACCTTGCTTTGCCGGCTTGTAGGTGAAAGGAAAAGCCGTCGCCGGGCAGTCTGAGTTCTTGAATTTACTCTTTCTGACCGTTTTACGTGATTTTCAGTTGTCCTACCTTATAAATTTTGGTGTGGGTGTATAGATCACAATTAGGTCTTTGCAATGGTACCGAAATCGCCCTTGTTTGTTCGGGACACAAATTTTCACGTGCGCTTTCACAAGAGACTTTAGAGATTTTTTTTAGAGATTTACATTCGCCATTAAAATAAAGTAACGCCTAAGGTCGGGTGTCCACCGGTTCGGGCAGATAAATATCGGCCCGGTCTGAGTCGTACGATAAATATCTTGCGCATGTATTTTTATGGAACCGGACCATTGACACGATATTTATCGGGCTTGACATACATCGTCTCAGTGTGACGATTCCAATAGATATGCATGCATGTCCACGATATTTATCGTACGACTCAGATCTGGCGAATATTTATCGGCCCGATCCGGTGGGCACCGGGCCTTATGCGGCTTTACTTGCTTGGGGCCATTCAATCTTTAGGTTTAAGATGAACTCCTCAACAGTAACAGTTTGTAAGAAAACGTAAAGAAGACCTGTTAAAAGGAAAGTTTTTATGAGGATTTGATAAACTCCACCCATCATTAGCGCAAATGTAGAACGGAATAGAAAGAAAATAAACAAAAGTGAACGGAAAATATTGTAAGATAAAATAACATGTGACTTTACCTAAAGTGCAAATAAGGCACAGTTTGTTTACATTTACTTTAATACTGGTGTTGCTTGCGGTTTTGTTCTCGGATTTTTGAACCGGATACAAATGTCTTCAAAGAAACATTTTTATTCAAAATATAGTTTACAGGCTGATGTCGCAATAAACACAATAATTGTTGTAACATAGCTTGGCAACCGCAATAAGCCTTGTTAGTCACATACGTTAGTCTATTCGATTCATACGTTCGTTTAGATTTAGATATTTTATCAATTTACATTCTCCGTATGAAGGACATCTTTTCCTTGATGACACCGACACGATAGGCCCTAGTTTTGGCTATTGCATCTTCACTATGTTTTTGACCAACTAGCGTGAGACTATTTTTGCGTGCACACACAAGATCGGATAAATACGAAACAAATGCTCTCGCGGAAGAAACACGAGCATGACCGTATTCCCAGCTCACCTCATATGCATATTATAAATATTAATACGTCTTTTGTTTCAGGGTATATAGCTATATATCTAACAGGGAGATTATCGCTCCTCCGGATCTGAAGACACCAAATAATCTGGTAATTAATCAGAAAGAGGACAAAACGAACCAACCACTTGTTGACCAGTACTGAGAGCTGATTATAATTATTAGTCGAGTTTGTATCCGTCTGTGAGTGTGTGTGTGCGTGTGTGTATGTCGGATTGTTTTGAGCGATGGTCGCGACCAGAAAAAGTCATAAATTTCGGCGTTACTTCTTCTACGGACACGGGCCACCGTAGTCATCAATCAAAAGAGCGCAGTCCGACATGTGTGTCGCATGTTTAACATGTGTGTCTCTTTCAGGAGAGAATGATCTGCCCTGGTCATTTCCCATGCGATGACGTCTTGGGAGATTTGACACGCTCCATGTACGACACAGGCATGGTCCTATGTTTTATTAGAGTGTTTTGGCGGCATAAAATATTCTATTTGAAAACTGATGATTTTTAGTTGATGTATATATGCCAAAACAACAAACAGCAACTACACTGCAATGATGACAATTGACATCTATAACTACATTATATGGTAAAAAATGTGCCTAAATACTAGACATAAATTATTAGGGCTATCTAAAACGCAACTCGAGTTTTGGAGCACTCTGTGCTCGTGGAGAAAGCTTCCAGACGTACGACAGCCTGTAAACACACCCATGGGGAGTTTTTCAGAGGAGGTCGTTGCGTTGTGGAATATTTCGTTTAATAGATGATATCACATCACGAACATAGCAGTTCGTCGGAAAAGGATCAGAATCCAAAATTCGGAGATTTTTTGTTAAAAATTATGTTTCGACAAAATTATGTGCAATTGTTTGTTTGCAACATTTGCTCATGATAATACAATACACAATACACCTGCATGTGTATTGGTAAATAGCTTAAGATTGATTGATAATATTGTACTCCGTAACTCCACCAGGTATTAGCAATTGGAGTGACCACACTTGACAGCAGAAATATAGTATTTTTTACATCTGGCAATTATCGCATTTTTCGGTTAGCGGAAAAGTTTGTTTCGCTGAAATTGTACCTAGATAAAAATCTATTTTTGTATTGTGAGTTGGGCTAGATGGAATTATATTTAAAAAAATAACCATGTGGAGGTGCAATTAATGTTTATCTTGCCAAAAAATTATTTTCGACCTAGCCCAATTCCTTATTTATCTAAGAAGTTGCGTTGAAAATTTCTTTCTTTGAACAATAAACAACGCCATTAATACAATACGCGTTTTAGGACATGTAAAACTGTGTCGTAAACTAACTGTTTGAGATAATCAAGATTTATTATATAAAAATTGGATACGTGAAAAAGTTAGACGATAAGAGAATCATACCTATTACTGATTGAGAATCGTATACTAATGGGTCGATTCTATGCATATCTATAACTGCAGTCACGTGTTTCGGACTATTAGTCCTCATCAGTACGGTATAGCCGAGGAGCAAGATGGACGCTCAATGGAGAAACACACAACTGGAGACTAAGGGTGGGTGATCTTGGAAATTTCTGATCGATCCTCGATCACAATTTGAGATCGATCTGATCGATCAGATCGAAAAGATCGATCAGATCGAAAAGATCGATCAGATCGAAAAGATCGATCAGATCAAAAAGATCGATCAGATCGAAAAGATCGATCAGATAGATCAGATCGATCAGATCGACCAGATCGATCGATCGATCTTTTAGTCTTCCATATAGTACTACACGTGTCAGGCCACGTACGTATCAGCAAAGATCGATCAGATCGATCTTTCGATCTTTCAAATAAGATGATCGAACGATTGATCTGATCGATCTTTTCGATCATTAGACAACAGAAATATCGGACCAAACGATGCGCACCAACTTTGAAGACCAGCGAGGTAGCGATGTACAACTCACTACCGGACTACACAAAACAATTATCATATACCAGCTTCAAAATCAGCACCAAGAAAATATTGCTACGACAGGAAACGTGACGGAACGAGAGAAGCGGACTACACTGAACCAACACAAGCACAAGGAACCCTCAATGCCGTTAGCCCTAGACAGGACTCCTGTCCAATTCCAGAGGTTAAGAACGAGGGAGACACCGACCAGCATGACGCCTTAAGTGTTATATTGTATGCATCGGTTGTCTGAACGTAATTGGCATAAGTTTCAATCATAGATCACATCATAAATTAGAGTCGTCAGGTTCAATTATCGTGATTGATTCATTCCCATATCTACAATTAATTCATAATAAAAATGATTGATTTACAATACCATGTACAAATATCGTACCTTTTTCGAACAAATGTTTTGATGGTTTGTTGTAATCGCAAACTGCCCTTTCTCGGCAGCATATAACTAGCACTGAAACCGTACCTTGTACTTTGGTAGCTCCTGTATGTGGATCATATATGGATTATTTGTAACGATTGAATGCTTGTATATATCTTGCTCATTGCCAGAGTTCTTATAACCTCCAAACTGTAAAATATGACGTCCACCATTATTAGGCGATTTCGTGTGGAACGGTTCGGTTGCGGTTCGACTACCGATTTGAACCAACCATTTTCACATGGCGATTGATGACGTAACGGTTGCAGTTGGTTCGATTCGGTCCGTCAAAATCTTGAACCTGCCTGGCAAGACGGTTCGAATTATCGGTTCGTTTGGGTTGTCATTTTTAGGTTATAAGTTGTAAAATGCTGGTAAAATGGATAGGTATGTCGTTGGCGGAATGCGCGGTAGACCACTGCGTATGTCATTACTGTCATATTTAACAGTAAGTGGGGCACCTAACCTATGAATCGAACCGGATCATTTTCCGTCGAGCGGTTACTGACGTTTCAAAAATGATGATTTAGAACCGTTCTGTCAACCACATCCAACCGCCAACCGGAACCAAATCAAACCGTTTAGCCACGCGAAATCGCCTTTAGTCAACTGTTAGTTTGGTTTGGAATATAGCGTGCATGATTGCCAATCTATAATTCTTTTAATTTAAAAATTATATTGTTGATACGAAGTATTTCGGCGTACCCGATTCATCTATTTTATAGCACTGATAACACATCCTAAACTTCTCAACTGCTGAACTCAGCAAGGTGTCGCTGTAGTAAATCCAATCAGCTAATTCGGCATCGCCATCATCCCGCCGCTAAGAGATGTATACAGCATTGCAATTCTATAAGAGAGTTATTTGAGAGTTATAGAGTTTTATAAGGGTTTCTCATCGGAACCTATACGCTGTAGATCTATAACGGTATACAATCTTAAGAGTGAAAATACAAAATCGACCCATAAGTCCTGTTTGACTCTAGTTAGAATTTATTTATTTAATTTCTTACAGCGAGTTACTACTGACATAAATACGTTTGCCCACGTTTGCCTTTGTAGATTAAAAAGTGACACATATTTATTACAGCAAACAAAGCGTTTACAACTCAATCGATACATCCCTCAAGTACGACCCCCTCTCTTATCACTGTCAATAGATAAAGTGAGCCCTTTGAGCGCAGCACACCGGGAACATATGTTGGCTCTAATGCCCCTAATAGGCGGAGTAGTTACGGACCCTTAACACCAAAACGTTCACCCTTAACACACACTAATCCCCGGTGGTAGCCGGTAGTACCGAGGACAACGCTGAGGGTTGTTAACATGATCAAGTGTGACAGTGGAGCATTAACTCGCATTGTGAATCTGACCATGATAGGATCTTTGTTGGCTGGTACATTTCGTGATTTTTTTGGCGAGGTATTGATATAGATGATAAGTAGAATGATATACGTAAATATCATTCAAAAATTCGGAACATACAAAAATATTATAAAAAGTCAATAGCCGTAGTTAGAATATTGATTTAACTTATAGACCGGTCAAAAGACATGTTTGCACAATAATAAAGTTGTTCAATTCAATTGTATTTTGTATCTCAAATCTCAGATCACAGTTAATGTTTAGGTGGGTCGGTCAGTTGAGTTTACAAATCAGCACTTCCTGATAAAAATAATAGAGATAAGAAATTTTGTACTCATGACTTCCTGAATATTGACAAAGAAAATATGACCTACCGCCTTTTATATTTTCAACATTCTATCAATTGCTAGTTTAAAATATTTTAATCGGAACATAATACCAAACCGGCCGGGACGCAGGGACTGATGCCTCAAACCGGGACTGTCCCGGTCAAACTGGGACTGTCTCGGTCAAACCGGGACGTATGGTAAACCTAATTATAGATAATAGCTGCACAATAATTATTGATTAATAATTGATTTTTCAATGTTTGTATTTAATTTTGTCAAATATTCGGATAGGATATTTCGACCATTTGCTTTAATGCGTTGAAATGCAAGTTCTATCGGGCGTGCTTTTCTGTTATTCCGTTTTGTAATGTAAGATGATAGTAACAATATCCTTTTGTGTTTGTGTATTCATATTTTATTACGTATCTATTTGTTTAAAATTTTTGTTTTCTATTTAAAATTATATCTTCACACAACTTTTTATAGATTTTCTTTTTTTTTAACTTTTCATATTTTTGTTTTCGAATGGATAAGGTATGGGGGCCCCGAAATCAGGTTGCGCCTAGGGCCGCCCCCCCCCCCCACTACTTAATCCGCCGCTGCGCTAAATTAGTTTTTGTTCACTCACAAATTACATTCTCTTAACCTTATAACTAAATACTTACAAAAAATATATTCATGCCGAATACATTTTTTGTTAAAGCGTGAAATTATTCATTTAACATTTTTAAATGCCGCTTTGTAACCGCAATGTCTAGATCAGTGTTTCCCAACCGCCGGTCCGCGAGAGAACCCAATGGTCCGCAAACGACGCGAGGTAAGTAGGTACGCACTTACCGTAGTACCTTTTGTCCGCGTAGAGTGCCTATTGTGGGTTTGGTAGTCACCGTTTGGTATACGGACAATTAATGAACATGTTTGTCAATAAAAGGCAGAACTCATAATCGCCCGTGTGTAGTTAGATCTTTTGTTAATAAGTGGCGGAAACTACTTTCCTACCCTTGTGCTATGGAGAAGTAGAGTTTTGGCGCGTCATAATTTCATACTTCATAATTTGTCCATAGTTCTATAATTTCTCAGAGTTCATAAAATCCACAGAGCCGACATGAAAGTGGTAAATATCGTTATTGCTGAACATTTACAGGCACTTTCACTTGTGGATTTACAATTTTTTTTTCCGGCTGATGAAGATCCACGGGTAGGAAATTTGTGTCCTATTAACCCCTTCATCAATGATACAAATAAAAAAATTAAGTGACGTTGAAAAAGAGAACCTTATTGAGTTAAACGCAGACTTAGGATTAAAATCATTATTTGAAACCACGTCCATAGCAAAGTTTTGGGTAAAGGTTAAAGGAGCATATCCAGTTTTGCATGACTAGGCTGTGAGAGTCTTACTACCGCTCTCAACTTACTTATGCGAAATGACATTTTCGGCATTACAGCTATAAAAAGCCTAACAGCGCAATCGTATGTGTGTGGATTCTGCCTTACGTCTTGCAGTTACTAATTAATTTAACTTAATTACGTATATTGATCAGCTCAGTAACAAAAAAGAGAAGTAGCAATCGCACAGGCGTATTGATAATAATTTGAAATATTTATACATGTATATTATGTTTTTCATAACATTCGTTTTCATATTTATTTTATATTGTAAGTCTTATGCAATCTGTTCCTATTGCAATAAAAAATGTTTGGTTTTTAATGGTGCTTAATATTTTTTGGGTCCACGACAGTCGTACATTGGTTGTATGCACGAAACAAAAACATTACAGATCCGTCATAAAATTAATTTCTATATCACAAAATCCTATGCCAAATTTTACGCATTCATTATTATTATAATCACAATATGCAAGTATTATCATAATGCGATGTTATGTTGCCGAACTTCAACTGATACAAAAATTGAATAATACATACAAATTAAATCCGGACGCAATTAAGCATATGTATGGCCCAAAAGCTGCATATACGTAGACAATAGTATATTATTATTCAAGGTTTATAAGATTTCATTGGGGCACGAGGAGCTCCAGCTACGAGTGTCCTAAATGAACGAATGCGCCAAGATGTCTTATAATTCTACTTTTCTACTTTGCGTCATTAATTTTATATAAATTTAGAAATTGTGGTTACTGTATTTAGAATTTAGGGTATTTTGCGGGTACCGTGTTGTAGTACTATTGGTACTGTAGTAAACTGTCAACTTCGTAAAGTTGGGATAAAATCATAACAAAATCTTATTGTGGATAATTTGACTCTACTTCAGCTTACAAGTTTTTATGAATAAACAACGGGCGCAACTATGATCACTATAGAGCTTGGGGCACCACTATTAACCCGCAACGGCTACTGTGATAAAAACTACAAGACATGAGTGAATAAGGGATATAGATATAGAAATATAACCTAAAGAGTTAACTTAAAAATAGTGTCTGAAGAACACACTAACAAGAACTTACTAAAGAATTGTTATAACGCTTAACGTTTAATAGCGGTGTCAACCTAATTCCGCTAGGTAGCCGTCGATGCTTATACACTTACAAACAGTCACAAACACTTATAATTGAAACCAAATTCTAATTTCGTTGAAGTAGTTTATTAGAATAAATTATACTTAGTAAAATTAAATGGGATGTAGGTACACAAATAGTTGCACACAACTAGAACTAAGACAAAGTTACATAAACTAGGAAATCCTCGACAGTTTAGATGTACCATACCTTGCTACGTGCATGCTGATATTCAATAAACTATTTATAGCGCATATACAATCCCGCGGCACTATTTTAACCCTGTCATATCTACGATTTAGGTTTGATCTTCGCATAAATGTGGTCCTTGGTTTGCATCCTTGGTTTGTATCTGGGGATTTGATGTTTAGTTGACGAGAACGAAGCACGATGACTTACCAGAGTCGCAAAACATCACCGAAAAGGTCATGCTGGCGTATGTTGATGAACAGAGCAAAACTAAGAAAGCCCCAACCTTTCGGCAATACTATAGCATGCTACACGCATGTTTAAATATGTATAGAATATAGATCTTTCGCGTTTATGCGATTGCAAGCGGTTCTAAAAAGGCAGTTTGTGGTTATGTGTAGTAAGTTTGACACATGGCATTTGATATCAATGTGGCAAATCTTAGAAAAAGTTACTAAAAACGGTGTTACAACTTGTTAATTGTAACACCTAAAACAGTGTTACAGTGTGCATTGTGAATTCACAGTAGAAAAATACATTTACAACATACACATACATTTGAACAGGGGATTCGGTCTCATTGTCAGCACTGTCAGCAGAACGATGACTGTGCAGTATTATCATATCACTTGTTAGGTGCTCAGGATGGGCGTGTTAGCTGTTAATAAAGACCCAATCCAGAAGGCCGCGCAGTGCTCACTAGATAACTTTCAATGAGACGTAATTAATTTCCTAAGGCAGTTACTATTATTGTGTTACGGCTGCTGTGGTGTGACTGAAGGACGGTTTTTGTTTAGTAGGGCTACATGCGGCGTGAAGGGGGTATGAGCGAGAACAAGAGGTGTACTGATTGAGCCGTCACGAATAAAGAATGAACCTCTGGTCACATACTATACTGGTATTACCCCTATGGATGGTATATGAAATATCTTAATTCAACAGTACCTACATATGGACACGTCTTGTGTCTTGCCGCAAGTAATGGAAAGCCTTGTATTGCATGATCATTTTTTGTTACATTGATGTTTTACCTTTGTTCCGATGGAAAGTTGATTATTAAAATAAAATTCTTATGAAATTCAAAAAGACATTCCTTTAATAACTCTGTATAAATCGAATATGAATTATGAGGTATACAAGTACAAATAGAAATATTTAAAATTAATTATAAAATATTAAAAACAATTTTATTTCTTAGACGAACAAAAATAACATATGTTTAGATCAAGTCAGATCAAGTTAGTAAGTTAACTCAAAACGAGGTTGTCCAGGCGCACGCGTCACCGCATATGAAATGTCCAAGAAAAAAGTTAGGCGCTTTTCTTTACCAAGATGTAGGTATTTTATCCCTGGAAGGTGTCTATCGCAAATGGAGAACCGAACTTTGCTTTGTTGTCCCCCCTATTCTGTTGGATTTCCATAACCTGATCCAAATTTTGCATGTAAATCATAATTGATTTAAGCTGCTTAAAGTAAATAATATTATAGTAAATTGTAATTCGTTTAAATAATTCTACTGTTCCAACTTCAGAAAGGAATTATCCTATTTGTTAGTAAGCGCAGATTAGTGTTTTCCCACATTATCATGAGCATGTTATTCCAACCAAAGTGTAATACACAAGAATGCTTTTTATATAAGTAAACACTTCTGGGTTCGATGAAGTTAATTTTATTGGCTTCGGGCAATATCTAGATTTCGAGCACAGCACGTCTTTAGTTGCACACGTCGAGTTAATGCAATCTTAGATACATCCGGGTCAGAGCGGTTTTGGTCCAAACATTAAAACAATTACGAAACAAGTTTGAAACAATTAAATACAGCATGTTAGCATCAGAGGTTACAACCATTTGAACTGTCAACTAAGGGTTTTTTATATGTTTTTAAACATTATAATAAGATAAATTAGTAGTGACAGTTTCCTATTTCAGTCTGGTCCCACCAGAGATATTAGGCAATAAATACCATAAAAATGACATATTTTAAAATTTCAGTCGCTTGTTATCAAAAAGAGGAAGGAGTAAGAGGGCTATTTTTTATTACAAGCTCTCTCGGATAGGTACAAGGTTATAAATAAAAAAATATTGAATGAACACATTAAGTACCCCTTCATATCGGCAAAAATCTATATTTTTTTAAAAAGGTTTTTAATAAAACTATTATTATACCCCCCACATTTAATGTGGTGAGGGTATATTGACTTTGAAATCGGTTCACTTGTTTTTTTAAATATTTTACGGTGTGGGGTATTTAAACTTCAGCACGGCTGAAGATAACTTTCTTACTACTTTTTTTCTACCTTGAACACCCCATAACATCTCGACGAAGCATTTCTTACTAAGGTATGTTGGGTTTCATCGGTCACATTTGACATCAGAAAGCTATGTTCAAGCTGTGACCCATTTCCGGTCACCCTATATCCAGTCCCGTAATTCGATGGACATGACTTAAGCATTCTTGGGCCCTATACAATGATTTCTTCCAACTTATCTATATGCAATACTATTCCAGTTATTCGTTATACTGCTTCAATACTCTTTTCAAAAGCTATTTTTCTATTATAACGAAGATGCTTCTGAACCGACTTAGTTAATATTTGGAACAACAAATTAGGCAGTTCGGTACCCTTGTCATCGTGCCATTAGTACGCAAAGCATAAATGCCTATTGACGTATTAGACTTAGGTAGCGGTTAAATATTCTTTGTCAAATAAATCTTTACATGTTGGAAAAATTTAATGTAAATAGAAATATCATGACCAGTTATTCTTAATTTATTTTTTTTCTTCTACACCGTACTAGATACGAAAGATTGTAAGGATACAAAATTATCAAATTTGACTCCATATTTGGAAAGAGCGAAATATTTCTACCTTACCATAAAAAGGTTACGTGTTTTAGCAATGCGTATATTAATTAAAAGTGGGTTTCAAGATAATAGTAGTCGTAATCGTATTTTCCGCAGCTAGGACCATATCATTTCGAAATAAAGGACCCTTGTAGCTGTTTGATATTCCCTACTTTTATACTATTGTTATGAGTTGGATAAAAAGTAATTGCTTAAATAAAAAAATAAATCAAATTGAATTATTTTTACTTATGGTGAATTTATTATAACATTTCATGGGCATAGATCTGAGGGTGATGTTTAATAACATGATGATCCGTGATTTGATTTGAAAGTATCAGGGTTATAAATGACGTCTATCGTAGGATGGTGTTGTAGAACACTCGTACTGGAACAAATATTATTTACATGAAAGGAGCAAAAACAGGACGAGTTAAAAATCTTTAATTAGCGATTATAATTTGATGTACATATCGCTTGTATGTATGTAAAAGCACATTATAGTTTAAAGAAGTTGGTTCTACGATTTGTTACTTCCGAATTTTGATAGTTAATTTAATAATTCACAATCGATGGGCTAATTTAGTTATTAGGTTGTATTTGGGTCTTATTCTGACCTTTGAGAATTATTGTAACCTTTGTGTTTGTAGATTATGTATATCAACCGGTTGCTAAATAAATATACATATGTACTACTTAGCGTTTCTTCTAATCCAATAGCTACAATTTAAGCGGTTGGTTGAATAGCTCTGTAGATATTGCATTCTTTGCAACAATGTAGTCGTAGCACTGTTTCATGCTGACATCATAAAAATGAAATAATGTAACTGGCGATATAAGAAATCCAAGCATCTGCCTGTTGTTGGATCGCTCAAGCATGAAAAAAAATCGTCAGAATTGGCTATCGGTCGCCCATATCGGTTGTGTAATGCCTGTAACAGTCGCATTTCATAAAAAAAACTCCTATGTAGAAGTCACTATGCAAATTTAGCAGTTGGCACGCATGTTTTTTTTTCGCTTCGGCAACCGGCCGCTAGACTGGTACGTTAGGAGTGGGCCTCAGCGGTCTATCTGAATTTATAGGGGTAATTTTGCCAGTAATTAGCAAAGGATAAAAGAAACGGAATGGTGGATAATCAAATAATTCTTCCTTGGTGCAAGTTTATGAGAAAAAGTACTAAATTATACCAACATGACTTTATTTTCAATTTTCTTGTAGTGTCCGGATGATTGGCAGCCTGCTGTCCACTTTATGTTTATTACGACCACGTTTTTATTATGGTAGGTATTAGATCTTATAAAAGTCTCAATATACAATATTATACCACTTTGAAATGGTTCAAATGTTGAGAACAGATGACACAGGTACCAACATTAGCACCACCACAGAGAAAGTAGGCGGCGTGGGATATCGTGGACAGCTTTTTAAAAAAACATTTTAGACGAAACTTACAGTGTTTTAGAAGAGTTATCATGTGATAACTTATCGGGCGTCAATGCCAGAACTCGTAACTAACTTTTTTAAACCAGATTTTGGACTATATCTGACCATACAGTTATAAATTTATAAAAAAGTAAAATTGTGATAAATTGCCAATATACAAGGTAATTCACTGGGGGCCCACCGGTCCTTTATATATTGTTCTTTATAAACGTCTAAAGTAGGCATGTGCAACTTTGAAAAGACTACGAGTCGGGCAGCGAATTAAAAATATACACGCGAGCTGGGCATTTCTTTATAAGATATTTATTGTTCTATTTCTTCATATCACTTGAACGTGTGAGTGGAAGAACAGTAATATTCCAAAAATATAAAAAAAAAGATGAGATAGCCATTTTGTGGTTTAAATGTAGGTCTATCGTTTAGTGGATCAAGAGTAATATTCCCTTCTATCCTGTCTGTGAAATAATGCTTAGAAGTTTGCAATGAGTGGAAGAAAGATAACATTCCAGGAATGTTACTGCTTTTCCGTTCAGACGTCGTGCTCGCGTAGTACTCTCGTCTGCCACAGCGCACGCATGTTAGCTTTGTCCGTTACTCGTTTGTTGTTTGAGGTAAGGTTGTGGTCAAAAGTTGTGCTTAAAGTGAAGTTTTATCCGGATACTAATAAAATAAAACGGCCACTAATCGACGTCGCGTCGGAAGCGGTTCTGCCCGATTTTCCTAGCGCAAAGGGGTTTTCCCCACTTTTGGATTATGGATTTTGACCGATTATGGCTGCGACCGATCGCCCTACCTTCTGTTAACTAAAGCCGCGGTTTGAGTCGAGATCAAGTTTTTCATCTCCATAAAACTCTATGATTTTTTGGTAGTGTACCAACTATTCTTTTGCGAGGACGGCGGTTGCTACGCAACGACCACAAAGTCCGGTCGAACAGCTGTGCTAGTTGTAGTAATATATTGTGCTTAATAGTAATAATAGTGTTCTCTGGGCAAAAAAATCTATCGATCGATCTGATCGATCAGATCAATCGTTTGATCATCTTATTTGAAAGATCGATCTGATCGATGTGATCGATGTGATCGATGTGATCGATCTGATCGATCTTTTGATGATACGTACGTTGCCGGACACGTGTCGTGCGTATATGGAAGAACTAAAACATCGATCGATCGATCGATCATGATTGATCAGATCGAGCCGATCGATCGGATCGAGGCGATCGATCAGATTGATCGGCAAAAAATCGATCGATAGATCATCTTATTTAAAAGATCGATCTGATCGATCATCATACAATCGTACATCGATCTTTCAAATAAGATCATCTTATTTGAAAGATCGATCGATCGATTTTTTCCCAGCCCATCATGATCTATCGCTCGATTATGATCGATCTGAGCGATCCGATCGATCTGATCGATGCGATCGATCTGATCGATTCGATCGATCTGATCGATCATAATCGATCAAATCGAGCGATCAGATAGATCTCAAATAGTGATCGAAATCGATAACAAATTTCCAAGAGCGCCAACCTCTAGGCCAGACTGTGGTTGCAAAAAACAGTGTATGGGAGGTTCAACTTCGATCTTTCAAATAAGATGATCGAACGATCGATCTGATCGATCGATCGATTTTTTTGCCCAGCCCATCATGATCTATCGCTCGATCATGATCGATCAGATCAAAAGATCAAAAGATCAAAAAATTTCCAAGAGCGCCCACCCCTAGGCCAGACTGTGGTTGCAAAAAAACAACAAAATGAGAGGTTTAACTGGCGAGGAGAAGGAGGCTATAATAAAAGCGTGTGTTTCGGCGGCTAGACCGCATTTACATACCTAAAGAGTATGAAGCGCCGACATCTTTCAAATAAGATGATCGAACGATCGATCGATTGTTTTGCCCAGCCCATCATGATCTATCTCTCGATCATGATCGATCCGATCGATCAGATGGATCTCAAATAGTGATCGAAATCGATCACAAATTTCCAAGAGCGCCCACCCCTAGGCCAGACTGTGGTTGCAAAAAACAGTGTATGGGAGGTTTAACTGGTGAAGAGAAGGAAATAAAAGCGTGTGGTTCGGCGGCTAGACCGCATTTACATACCTAAAGATTATGAAGACATCATCGCAAACGCCAAACCAAAGTTTGAAGTGAAGGAAGTAAAAAATGAGCAAGCCAGCTTTCATTGAGTGGAAGAAAGATAATATTCCATGACACATTATAGTAAATGTCTACAAAACTAATAATGCGTGTCATTTCCCATTTTGAGATAATATTTAGGGCCCATAGATCTACACATTTACAATAGTTCGTTTTTTTGTAAAACTTCAAGTTTCTTAGGTATACAGTTTTTTCTTATTTACCGAAAAAGATGTTTTTGGAATATTACTGTTCTTCTTCTCATTCTTCTCATTCTTCTCATCAGTTCTTCTTCAATTGTCATCATTATACAAAATTTATTTGAACTTATTCGTGATTCCTAGTCCATTGATACTACCGTTGTTATACAACCGTTTTTTTCTTATCTTGTTTTTTGCTTTTTTTTATCTCGCAACTTAGGCCAATCACCGACGCTGAGTGCAGGCTACACACACCCAGGAATTTTGTCGAACTGAAGTAATTCCAACCGCCAGTAAGAGTTCTTTAACGTGCCCGTCGCATCATGACAGAACACGGGACCACCGGCTTTCCTTCCTCATCCGATGGAAGGCGGCATGCATAGGTATTTGTTCCCTGTCTAAAATACCAGGACAGTCGATTTTAGCCCGAGCCGGGATTCGAAACCGGACCTCTAGCGTAGATAGCAGCCGCTCTATCCTATACGCCATCGACCCCCCGATATATATATATATATATATATATAGTTAATCACGTGGGAAATTCAGTCAAATAGGCGATTTTAAAGGAAACTCCTTTTATCTCAGTTCGATATTTCGTTTTAATTTAAAACTTCTTCAAGAACAAGCTAGATACAATAAAAAGAAGGCATCAGTCAACAAATAAATGGTCATATTCACTATTTCACTACTTACAAATAGAGTTGGAGAAAAGTTTGCTTAGAGAAATGTGTCATAGGACAAACCATGCCAATACACCATCACAACAGAGCACAAACGCAAACGACGGTAACATTATAACAGTCATAAACAAACTATTAGGACGACACAACTGTCTCCTCCTTGCAGACAACTGGTTGTGAGAAACGAAAATATTACAAGGTGACATGAATCAGGTTTCAGCGCCATTTATTTGTTGACTGATGCCTTCTTTTTATTGTATCTAGCTTATTCTTGAAGAAGTTTTAAATTAAAACGAAATATCGAACTGAGATAAAAGGAGTTTCCTTTAAAATCGCCTATTTGACTGAATTTCCCACGTGATTAACTTGCGTTTTCTCTCAACGAAGCCACGGTCGATACAAACTCTCAACTTTAATATATATATATATATATATATATATATATATATATATATATATATATATATATATATATATATATATATATATATATATATATATATAGCGCCTCCTAATTTAGTTTATTATGACAAAGGTCATATCGTCGTATTAAAGACGCGGTGATTGCCACTTGAAATACGTATCTGTTTCTCATGATCATCAGCATGTAAAGAATCCTTCTGTGCTATTGTTACATGATATTTTCACCACCACAAGCAATAAATGTATGGTCAGTAGTTCAAACATCTATTCAGCAAACTGACTTGTTTGTAGGTAGATTAAGTTAGATAGTCGTTGTCGGGTCATCCATCGTTGTTAGTGTTTATAAATTACAGAATTTCAGTAGTTTGTTGAATAAGTAGTAAAAAAATGATAAAATTTGCCACTGAATAGCTAGTTTAACAAAATACCAAACAATTGAATTTTTTATGATGGTATACAGTACTTTTTTAAAAGTATCATTGAATACTAAAGTAAAAAAACAAACAAATTAAAAAAGACAGTGGTCAACACGTATCGAAAATACAAAACCAAAATAAAAACATTTCAATTTTATAGTTCAAAATACAAAAATATCAAAATTTCATTAATAACAAGTTGCGCATAAAAAACAAGTGCTACAAAACCAAGTGTTTTGCGTCAATAGAATTTGTTTTAAAAATTAAAAACGAATAGGTAACAAATGCTAAGAAGTTGCCTGCACATACGCGATTCTCTTTCAATGTTAATTAAGAAGTTTTACTTTGATTTCTTAAATGTTTGCCAAGTATACAACAATATTTTCCTATTTCTGGCCAATGGAGCGAATTTTAGAAATGGAAATGTATACTTATAAGATAGTGTAATATTCTTGATGTGAATATCCAGTCAAGTGTTTGTCTGTTGATGATGAGATTGGAAAAGTCGTCACGGGCTAGATAAAATAAGATGGTGAGCCGGATTCGGCCCGCGAGCCGTAGCTTGCACATGCCTGGTCTAAAACCTACAGAAATCCGAGGGAGCATGTGTCCGGAATCATTGTATTTTTGTTTTTAAACCGTCTACGAATACTAACCCTTCTTTCGGGGGCCCATTGCCTGTGCTCGCACACGGGCCCACTACTACTAGTTAAGCCACTAATAAAACAAAAACTTCGTATATTTGCTTCCCTTCTTGCATGGGAATTTTGGTTGGCCCATAGGGAAGTTTTATTGTTTTAATTTATACTCTCCGTGGGAACTTTTGACTCGATACTCCAAAATAAATATAACAGACCATACTGACCTATTATTAGCATGAATTGACAAAATTCAACCCTCACCGATTTACATCAACGAAAATACAATTTCTGTCACCAAGCAAATATCTAATACATAATATCAAAACCATTTTCATACATTTAAAAAGTTGTAAATTTCCCAAAAGCTACTGAAGGTAAAGGGAACACCAGTATGGAATGATAGAGAATGTTCTCAAACAAACGGTCAGTGAAACTTACATAAATATATACAGAAATAGTGGATCGAAAACTTCTAATGGAACAGTTCCGTGAGATACATTGAATATATGGAGGATATTGAAGATATAGCTGTTACCGGTTAACGACCATTTTTAAGAAAGTAAATCCAACAAGCAAAATTAAGTCAGATAATTTATTAGGACAATGGATCATTGCACGTACTTTAAATCGAAAGTGATGAAAGCGGGATAAATGATCATCTCAGATTCTTCGTGCTACTGCATAAGAATGCGAATATGAAAAATGCCTTATGTAAGCAAAAAGCGTATTCTCAAAACAGTACGAAAACATCTTTCTTCATTATGTTTTGAATTTTCACATAATTTATGTCAACGTTCATCGATGTTGACATGTGACCTGTAGCTTTTGTAAACCCTGTATTTCACATATTCGGAAATAGTGGGACTGAGCCGATGTTGTTCATACTCCATAGTAGGGGTGGGCAAAAAAATCGATCGATCGATCTGATCGATCTCAAATTGTGATTGAAGATCGATCACAAATTTCCAAAATCGCCCACCCCTACTCTATAGTCTTAAGCTCAGTTTTCGCAATAACTGAATCTACAATTTGTGGTCAAATTATGTTAGGCTTTTACCACACTCAAGAAGATTGAAATGTTTGGTGTGCCTACCAGTACTATGAAAGGGCAGAAATTTCAAACTACTCCATCACCACCATACCAAGTTCTATGCACTGCAGGCAAGACGTGGAACACCCTGTATTCTTAACAGTCTGTGGATGCTTTATTTGGTTATTTTGGTATCGATTTTTTTAGCTGGAGATATGGTCGAATTGAGGGCAGGTGGTCCGAACACATCGAAGTGGGCAGTGTAAATGCACGCACACACTTGCATCCATCGAGTAGAAGGCACAGCGGACTCTATATCGGCATCTGATTATTATTTATAAGACATCTTGCCGTTTACATTTTAACGCTCTACCGATGCGAAATTATACTTGCTGAGGTCGCTCGTATATTATACGGCTCTCGAATGAGAGTAAGAAGTCCGGTGCGAATCGGTTCTTAACTTGGAAAAACGTGAGCGAACTGCGTAAGATCCGATACGATCTTTTCCTAAAAATAATCGGAAGCCGTTAATGAGACTGATAACCCGATGTTGGTTGGTCTTTGATGTCGACGAACTGGAAAACATGCACATTTCGACCACGTTCGAATCAATTACAATACATAAATGGCAGTATAGATTTCTAATTGTTGGTCAATATGCTTGCCGCTTTTAAGGGTCCTACGCACACGGCTAGTAGTTTAGTACAGTAGCGAATATGACGAATATAGTAGCGAATATGAGTGTGCGGACATGACCAGTTTTATGTCCGCACACCGAAATTCACTAAATTACTCGCTACTGTACTAAACTCCGTGTGCGTCGGACCCTTTAGGGATCCGGCGCAGAAAGTGGTTTCAATATTCTATCGCGGTTTTTTGCATTTGCACTTGTATATTATGAGTTTAGTAATACTGAAATAATACAGATATTGTAATAATATTGTAAATTGTAAGATGATCTTGGGAGAAAGGTGACATAAACCCTTCCTGTCTGCATAAACGTCTTCTTGAAGATACTGGAATAGCTCAGCCAAGCATATTGAAGTTACATAACAATTGAGCAGCGTTTTTATGTGACCTTTCTCCCATGATAATTTAATGACTGTATGTTATTATATCAGAAACCTTAGTGGGAATTCAGTCAAAAAACGTTTTTTTCTCTTTTATATTTTTTAATTCGATGTACCAATATTTCGGACTAAATTGTGTCCTCTTTCAGGGTTCGGAGAAAATTAGAATATAAATGTAAAAATCATGAAAGATGTCAAAAAACATTCCAAATGGTTTCCAAGCTATTTTGAAAAACCCAAAAATGTATTTTTTTTAATTATGGTCATAACTTCTTTATTTGTGATCGTATCAAAAAAGCGTTTGGACATTATAAAGGCACTTATTTGTCTACAATTTGATTATGTCAGTTTAAAAAATTTTTCGCCAATGAATTCGTCAGAAACAAACGATACTTTTGTTTTTCTTATGGACGCCATATTGGTTTTATACATGTTTGGATTCAGCATTTTTTTCTGAGTTATTTGGTATGCCACATGCCATATGTAGAACACAATAACCCGACAAAATTTGAAAAAAATCGGTTAACGTTAACACGTGCCACCGAGCACCTCAAATTTCCCATTTAAAATACATTGGAAAAATGCATCTTTTTTTCCATTTTTTTTCACGTTTCGGATTTAGAAAAAAATTTGCGGGAGATTATCAGAAATTGTTCAGAACTTCCCAAAGATCAAATCCACAACCACTATTTTTTTTTCATTGCCCCCACCCTCTCCTGCAGTACCCTAAAAGTGAGGCGAAATTTTCTCTAAATTTACTATTTTACAAAGTTACGTGATTTATTGTTTTTTTTGACAGAAATTACTATTAATGAATTGTTGATATGTTCTTTGTCATTTATTAACTAATTTAAAAATTAAAAAAAATGTTTGAACAATTACTTAATTATTTACAAAAATATACGATGTTACGAACTCATTTTTCCATTTGTTGCAAACTTAAATTATTGTTTTTGTCATTTATTAACTAATTAGCAATTGTTTAAACAAAAATGTATGTTGTTACGCACATATTTTTCCAATTTTGCAGAAATTATTAGATTAGGTATGTAATTTTTGTCATTTATTAACTAATTTGCAATTGTTTAAACAAATAAATACATTGTAATGGACATAATTTTTTATATGTTTTTGCATGAATTAGTATTAGATTATTGGCAGTTTTTGGTCATTTATTAACTAATTTGTAATTGTTTAAACAAATATTATTTGTTTAAACAAATATATATATTGTTACGGACATATTTTTTATATTTATTGCAGAAACTATTATTAAATTATTGGCATTTTTTTGTCATTTATTAACCAATTTGCATTTCTTTAAACAATTACCAATTTTTTAAACAAAGATTTACCATGTTTTTTGTTTTTCCTCGTGTAGAAATTATATTGTTACATTGTTGGCAAGTTTCTTGTAAGTTGTTACTTTTTGAATTTGCAATTCTTTAAACAAGTACCAATTTTTTAAACAAAAATTTACAATGTTTTTTGTTTTTCCTCTTGTAGGAATTATATTGTTACATTGTTGGCAAGTTTCTTGTAAGTTGTTACTTTTTGAATTTGCAATTCTTTAAACAAGTACCAATTTTTTAAACAAAAATTTACAATGTTTTTTGTTTTTCCTCTTGTAGGAATTATATTGTTACATTGTTGGCAAGTTTTTTGTAATTTGTTACTTAATATGCAATTGTTTGAACAAATAAATTTGTTTAAACAATAATATTTAATGTTGGTACGTATTTCTTGACAAAAATTATTAATAAGTGTTAATAAGTAATGTTGTTGCAACACTATTATAGGTTATAATTGAAAATTATTAAAAAAATTTGGCAAGAAAAAAAAGATAAGAAATATAATAATAATTTTCGTCAAAAAGTTACGTCAGTACCATTGTATATTTTGTTTAAACAAATGGTATTATTTAAACAATTGCAAACTAGTTAGCAAATGACCAACAAATGCCAACAATCTAATTATAATTTCTGATAAAAAAAGAAAAATATGTCCGTAACATTGTATATTTTTGTAAACAAATGGTATTTGTTTATGCAATTGCAAATTAGTTAGCAAATGACCAAAAAATGCCAATAACCTAATAATAATTTCCTTTAAAAAAATAGAAAATATGTCCGCAACATTGTATATATATTTCTTTAAACAAATGGTATTTGTTTAAACAATTGCTAATTAGTTAATAAATGACAAAAAAGCCAATAATCTAATAACTTCTGCAAAAAAAATGGAAAAATATTTTCGTAACATCATATATTTTTGTTTAAACAAATGCTAATTGTTCAAACAATTTCAAATTAGTTAATAAACGACAAAAAAATATGTCAATAATCGAATAATAATCACTTCTGCCAAAAACAATAATAAAACACGTAACATTGTAAAATTGAAAATTTGGAGAAACTTTTGTCTCATATTTAGGGTACTATGGGGAGGGTGAACAAAAAAATAGTGGTTGTGGATTTGTTCCTTGGAGTGTTCTGAACAATTTCTGATAATCTCCCGCAACTTTTTTTCTAAATCCGAAACGTGAAAAAAAACGGAAAACAATATGCATTTTTGCAATGTATTTTAAATGGGAATTTTGAGGTGCTCGGTGCACGTGTTAACGTTAACCGATTGTTCCCAAATTTGGGGGGAATTTTTTCTTCTGGAAAAGGAACAGATTGGGGGGGATCGTTGCCCTCTAGCGAAAAGTCCGTTTTTTGGACCACCCTAGTGCCCATAGTCAAGTTACAGTAAAATTTTGGAATGTATTTATTTGTACTAACTACACAACATAAATAAGTAAAAACATTTTAACAAACTAAATAATGTTTTCAAAAATCTCGCCATTTTCGTGGAGACATTTTTCACAGCATTCCGTTATACAGTGACCTTACCGAGGGTTCTTATGTCAATCGAATTGAAAGCTTCGATAACGGTGTCACGTAGCTCCTAAACGCTTCTAAAATTATAACCACATACCTTAGCGTAAGGCCAACGGTATATCGTCCATTCTTTCTTCCACGTCCTTAGAGAGCAATATTGCCGATACCCCTCCTAAGTTAAATTTTTGTTATTAAAAATTGGTCCGATTAATCGGTTGGCCACTGTACCGCACCATACATTAAAACCAAACCGCACCTGATTGTGGCCCGGTACAAAAAGGTGCTGATTTTCGTGGGCCCAGTACCCAAAAGTGCGTCTTCTTTCAGTTAAAAATACCGCAGTTAGAAAATATTTTTCATCGGATCATAATATTTTTTTTTATAAAATTCTGGGTTTTCACCAATTTTGTTCAACAGATGGGTGCAGATGGGTAGATATCACATTGTTTCACAAAATGTCTTCCATGGCACCATGCGATTTTCAGCACTTCTCGAAGTGTACAATTTACAGTCAATTCTGTTATCTTATTGTAGTAAAAACATGGCATGTGGCATACCAAATTACTCAGAAAGAAATGATGAATCCAAACATGTATAAAACCAATATGGCGTCCATAAGAAAAACAAAGGTTTCGTTTGTTTCTGACAAATTCATTGGCGAAAAAAATTTTAAACTGACAATCACATTTTAGACAAAAAAGTGCATTTATATTGTCAAAACGCTTTTTTGATTGGATCACAAATAAAGAAGTTATGACCATAATTAAAAGATGACATTTCTTGGTTTTTTCTAAATAGCATGGGATCCGTTTGGAATTCAACTGTTTTCTGAACCGATTATGAAAGAGCACATAAATATGCACTACTTTGTCCATTTAACCGACTTTCTATTTCTAATAATAACAAAAGTACCTGACAATCCAACGTTCCGTGAGACACACTGTATATATATATATATATATATATATATCTGTGTACTCTGTAATATGGAATTTTTTGACGAAAAGCAATAAAATTTGAGGACTTTATGTAAATAATTAACTCTAAAGTATTCTTGTTGTAAGATCTTTTATTCGCTTGCATGTTTTTTTCTTCTGCACCATAACCGCACAAAACAACATTAAATAAGTTTAATGAATTAATTACCATACAAGATTTGCACACCACGCTGGATGGTACCACAAGTGCACCGTAAAGTTCTGATTTAACAACACGACGTGTGTGTCCAGTTACAGAGGACCAAATAATTATCAAAAAAATAAATTAAGTATCGATTATTATATATATATATATATATATATATATATATATATATATATATATATGTAATATTATTATTATATTATACAGCCTGTCTCACGGACCATGAAATGAAATGGTTGCGTAAATATAAACGCTTTTCAGGACAGTTTTTGATTTTAATTTTTTTTATGAATAGTTATCTATTGCGATAAATAGGAGAAATTTAGAAAATAAATTGCTTCCGGGATATGCCGTGTGTCAAGCTTAGTAAGTGCTGACGTTTCGCGAACAATATTGCTCGCTTCTTCAGAGCTAACTGAATACTGACGACCTACCAAAGAAATCTCCCTTATATACCTAAATTTACACTTCACTGCGCAAATCTGGAGCTACGGCTACCATGTTTTTTCCACCTGGTCGCGTTAGTATCGATTTCCAGACCCTACTATTGTCAGTGCTGTCCTCACGATTGACGTTGTAAGGAAGCTTCTAAGTTTCGATGACTTCTCTAATAAACCGTCGATTATAATTACTCACCCTTGCCAACATCTTAACGTTATCGAAATCCATTGTGTGTCCCGACTCGTGGCAGTGTTGAGCAACAGCGGACTATTGAATCTTGCCTAGTCGGGTGTCTGTACTGTGCTCCTTGAGTCGACATTCGATGATTCGTCCTGTCTGTCCTACATAGCATGTTCCACACTCATGTGTTCTCTTGGGTTAGGCACAAGATCATTTACCTTAGCTGGTGCTCTGTACCTTACCGTGATACTCGATTTCTTCAGTAATCTACCGATTCTGACTGATACCCAACTTACGTATGGTAAGCAAGCGAACCAGTTAGACTATTGCGGTTTTCTTTGTGTAAGTGAATACTTCAGTTAGCTCTGAAGAGGCGAGGAACATTGTTGGCGAAACATCAGCATTTACAAATCTTGACACACGGCATAACCCGGAAGCAGTTTATTTTCTAATTGTATAACAAATCTTTAGGTTTAGTTTAGGAGGCATATTATACGATCATGTTAAAAATTGTTAATAATCCAAACACATTACCGGTGTGTTTGATAAATCGACAAATAAAATACTGTTAGGCTACACTGGATATCCGTTTCATGCTGGCGCCATCTGGCGTTTCGTTTGTGGTCGCGTTACACCGCCGAAACATGAGAATCACGTCCCTGGGGGCGGACGCCACGCACCATTTACTTTCTTTAACTGCGGCCCTGAAACGCTTCCAACAATTCCGCCAACGTAGCGGTTCTTCCATCTCAAATTCTGTCGCTTTCAGTTCTATTCAGTGGGGAAGAAGTGGGATGGGACCTTTTGGGGAGGTGCGTTTCATTAAAATGATTGAGTCCGGATGTCAGCCAAGGTCACAGCAGTGGCGCCAGCGTGGCTGCAGTCAAATTAGACACAGAATATATTTTATGGTTAGAATGTGCGGTTTCGATCTGTGTGGTATTCCTAGCAAAGTTTATGGGATGGAAATGATCATCGTATTCGTATAGCCAGTAGACGAATAATAATAACTAAACTGTGAATACAATCAAGGTTTTTTTAAGAATTCTGTTTTTTTCTTATACAAAAACTTGCAAAAAACCTTTTCTTTTGGAAATCGAGAGTAAGCTCAAAGACATTTCTATTTTTTAGAAAACCTTAAAGAACGCCACAGCAACGTTTCGACAATTGTTCATTTTTTTTTGTTCAGTGATGAAGCACACTTTTGGTTAAATGGTTAAGTGAACAAGCAGAATTTCCGATTTGGGGCGATGAGAATGCACGAGCTATTGTCGAAACACCATTAAATCCACAAAAACTGACCATTTGGTGCGCATTATAGGCTGGTGTGGAATCATTGGTCCTTATGTGAAAGTTTGAATGTATATACATTATCAATAACTAGCTAACTTGGTGTGTGATATGCCCTCTTTTTAGTGAATCTATGTCTCCAACAACATAGCTCAATTTACAATTAGGTACCATGAATTAAGACATCCTGTCTTCCATGCGTATATGGTAGTCCGTTTAGTTAGCTTTCAGAGGGCATTCCAGAATAAGATATTGTACGGTGTTTAAGGGGTAGTGCTCGAAATTGTTGTATTGACCACAGTAAGATGGATAAAAATGAGAATATAGGATATAGGACATAAAAATGCCATGTTGTTACAGTTATTGTTTAAGTTCTTTTATGTTATCTTTGTTTTCAATTTCAACAATCCCGAGAGGGTGTGTTTGGCAGTACCGAGCGGAGGTTTTAGTAAAGTATTAATCCTAATTTAGTAGGGGTTTTAACCTGTCGGAAACTGCAGGATGCTATTATGGAACGGTCACTTTTTGGCCAATGGTGTCCCTACGTCGAAGTACGTCAAGGAGATGAGAAATATGATAGCAATCTAGATTGAGTGGGGCTAAAAAGCTGTCCCACTAAAACCTAAACTAGTAACGGCAAGTACTGCTGATCCGCCACATCATACAGAACAAAAAATTGCCTTTTACTGCTTTTGCTCAAAGTTCGTTCATTTCCTTAAAAAAAGATCCATACTCCATGGCCAGGACCGACATTTGAAGGCCAGTTCTCATATACTCCATTCTCCTCAATATTTGTGAAGCAACTGTTTTAACATATTAACTATATTTTCATCACTTTTGCTACCGACTCCGCTTTCTATTTCCCAATAATTGATGACATTCCGAACCATGGAACGACATATACTCGAGATGCTCGCGTCCAGCTCAAGCCTCCGTCCACTATCAGATCCCAGAAGGAAACAAGTCCAGCGATTGACTCAACTCTTTATCTAAATCTGACGAATCCTCGAAGTCGACTCGATCAGTCAATATCCTGTCTGTGGTGATATAGTCTGACGGTAGCAAAATGCCGACGCATCAGCGCTATCTAGCGGCATTCCACCGGCCTATCTACGTTCCGCAGGTAAATTGATTAAACTCCTGATGAATTCTACTCTCTCTCTTGTCCAGTATATATGTGTACGATGATTAATGATGTACGCTAATTGTGTATAAACACGACGCTAGGGGGAGTGCTCGTCGCAAGTCATCGCTGTGGTATCAATCAGGCGGTGGATTGTCTGGCGGATTGAATTCGGTACTGTTTGACTGTTTGATGATTCTTTCTGGTCTTTGAGGAGCGAGAAGAGATATGGTAAAAAAATCGGTACGTGATTGGCGATTGTATTTGTCGGTTTATGTGTGGAGTAACGTTTCAATCAAGACTGGTTCGAAGTAGTGGATGCTTGGCGTTGTATTGGATCTGTGACTGGCTCTTCCATTAGAGTTGCAGTGAAGATTAGAGTATTTGATGTCTATGAAATATATTATCATTCGTATGAAAAGTGTAGTCTTCACTATTCATTGACAAAAAAAAAACGTATTAATAAAATCTGTTCTATATACGATTCTTACTTATTACAATAAAACTCAACCGCATAGGTAAGCGTTTATTTCAGTACTAATGCTATATAGTGGAATAATTTATAGTGGACAAGTCCAGACGTTCTTTTATCATTTTTAACATGTCTATTGAGTTGCCTATACGCCAAGACATTACACATTTATAGTTTATTATACTATACAACATACCATTCCCCTTCATAAAATATAAATGCAATATACCAATTTTAATCGTACGCCAATCGATCCGGCGGTTTTAATTGCGAACGTCGTCTTAACGCACCTCACTATCACTCGCGTCACTTTCATTTACACTTAATCTAGAGCGTGGTATGAATGAACTCGTGACGTTGCCTTCACAATTAAGTGCCAACATTTGGTCAACGTGACGTTTCCACAACATGCCATCAGAAGTTTTAACATCGTCTTACTTATTTTAGTTGCAATTTTCATCAGCATTTGTCCAAATCGGTTTTGCTTCACGATAATCTCGTACGGCGACGTTATTTACAATTTCCAAGTCTCTTCTCGGTTTACATTTCAATTTCAATTCTTTTTGTCTCGCTTGCGAGTCTTTTACTACCCTACCAATATCGGGGAATTCTAAATCTAACTCACATCTCAATGACCTGCCTTGGAGGATTTTGGAGGGCGATTCTTTAGTGGTTGTATGGGGGGTATTTCGATAATATAACAGAAACTGTTTGAAGAATTGATGTTCGGTTTTTGTGCCACTTTTCAACAAGATATGTTTACTTATTTTAACCGCGCTCTCTGCCTCTCCATTTCTAGTAAATAATTACTAGACACTAATTACTAAATACTAGACATTATAAAACAATCCATCCATTTAGTCGTTGCATCAACTACCACCAGAAAACTTTTGTTGAGTATTGGGCTTAAATGATCGACGTGTATACGCGTCCATGGCTGGTCTGGCCAACGCCAAGGCTCTAATGGATATTTTGGTGGTATACTGCTAAACTTTACACAACTATCACAAGATCTACAAACTTCCTCAATGTTTTTATCCAAATTTTGCCACCAGATATAAGATCTTGCCACTGACTTCAATTTAACTATGCCCATATGTGACGTACGTAAAATGGTTAATATAGTTTTTCTAATTTTGTCTGGAATCACAGCCCTATAGCCCCACATTAAGCAATTCTGCTCCACGCTAAGTTCATTTTTACGGATAAAGAAAGCATTAATAGACCAACCATATTTTACGTAGTGAATAGTTTTGCAGAGAAGTTTATGTTTTCTGAATTAACTAGCCATTTTTAAAGAATTAATAGGTAAATCTGACTGATTTTCTATGAAGTTAATATAACTAATATTTGAATCTAAATAGCAATATGTATCATTATTTACTGGCATTCTTGAGAGGTCATCTGCAACATTGTTTTGGCTAAGGATATACTTAATTTTAAACGGAAAAAGCTGACAAAAAATTTGCCCATCTTTGCAGTCGTCCAGCTGCCATTGTTGGGATACCACGCTTTGGACCAAATATAGCCAGCAGTGGTTTATGATCCGTCTCCAATAAAAACGTGCGTCCAAACAAATATTGTTAAAACTTTTTAACACCGAAAGCAATACGGAGCGCCTCTTTTTCAATCTGACAATATAAAAATTACATTCAGCCTTAGTGTGGACGTACTTGAATATTTGAACATTGTCATGTTGTATTATTGGTTTATTTCCTAGTATATATGTTACCGGCAACACCCGTTTTCAGGTAGAACCAGTTTAACCTAGGTTAAACCAGTTCTGCCGAAGCGCGTTAGGTCGAACTAGTTTATCCTAGGCCAAACTAGTTTAACCTGGTTTGTAAACGCGTACTTTAGGTCAAACTGGTATGGACTACGCCAAACTGATTTCGATTAACGGTATTGAAATGTACTATTATACCGGGGGATCCACGCTGCTATTTGTGGAACCAGACGAGTGAAATTTGAATAGCTATAAAAGACTAAAAATTTTTTAGGATACCATTGATGTTAGTATGACTTCGACTTTCGACCGGATTGGACGTAATTTTTCAAATTGCAATCTGCACACTATACTTTGCATGCAGTAATTTCAATGGGGATGATATTCTAAAAACGAAACACATCGATTGACAATTTTTTTACTTCTTCCGGTTTTTCCGGAAATGGCGTCATGTTTTACAGTGTTATCCGTAGGCCATACTTTGTCAGTGTTAGTTTCAATCGTGATGTTTTTTCTGAACCCAAAATGTTATGATTAGTACAGTATAGTAAAGAGTACCTCGTTTAGACCGACTTTTTTACTTTGTAACATAAGGGGTTAGGAAAAACAAATATAGGTCAAAACATCTTATGACTTGCTTGGCATGATCCTGTATTTGTTGTGGACTTTATGAGAGTTTGTTTACTGTTAACAGCATGGAAAGTTTTGTTTATTTGTATTATTTCTATTTTTTTAATAAATTTATAATAAAGTTCTGTTCAGTTTACTAAATTAAATTTTATCAGGCCCCTAGTCACTGCTCAGTTTAACGAAAATGGTTTGCATTATAAATTTTATTTGTCATTTTCATTTGAGTGCAAATCACTCCATCAACTACTGTTTACTATTTTTCATTTATGGAGCCAGACGATGTTTGGGATCTTTAAATCACTATAAGTTACGAATAAATACCGCAGGTCGAACACCAGCCAAACAGCTCGCAAGTACAACTTATTTTTTGTGGAATTATTTATCTGCTACCTGTCGGTGTAATCGAGGTACTCATTACTAATCATTACCATCATTTTGGGTTCAGAATCATCACGATTGAAAATACCGCTGACAAAGTATAGCCTGCAGTTTACAAAGTAAAACATGTTTCGCTTTTAGATCATCCCTATTGAAATTACTGCATGCAAAGTATAGTGTGCAGATTGCAATTTCAAAGATAACGTCCATTCCGGAAGAAGACGAAGTCATAGTATATCCCAAAAATATAAATTTTTAGTCTGTTATAGCTATCCAATTCATTCCGTTTATTTAAATACCGTTAATCAAAATCAGTTTGGCCTAGTCTGTTACATATACTATTGATTTATTGTATTATTATTATAATATGAATGTTTTAAGATATTCGTATCTATGACATCAATGTACATTGAGTTGCCTATATGTTGTACATATGTTTGTATGGGCTTGTGTATAGTTGTGGCTGATCTAATAAAACAGTCTAAGGTCGAACCTTGTTTCAATAACCACGCTCCCATCATGAAATATAACATGGCGCAGTCGTAAAAAAATAAGTAAAATTACAATGGAGAGAGGTATAAAACCTATGCTGATGACCGGCAATTTGGCGAAAAATTGGCTGGAATGGAGAGAAAAATTCGAAAATTTTCTGGTTGCCACAGAAGCGGAAGAAAAGTCCGAGAAAATAAAATGTGCGCAATTGCTGTACTTCATTGGAGAAGAAGGTATGAACATTTATAAATCATTTGAAAAAGAAGAAAAGGATAATCTAGACTCGTTAAAAAATAAATTTGAAGCGTACTTTGTTCCCAAGAAAAATTTAACGTTCGAGCGGTTTAAGCTGATAAACATGAGGCAAGAAGAAAAAACCATAGAACAGTTTTCGACAGAGTGGAAGAACCAAGCCAACAGCTGTGAATTAGGCACTTTATACGAAGAATTAACAAAAACAATTCTAATATCTGGTTTGGACAACAAGAAATTACGTGCGAAAATCCTTGAAAGTCAAGAAAAAAACACTGGATCAGATAATACAGCTATGCAGAGTGAACGAAAACACAAAACAACAGAACGAAATTATATCAGCATCGACATCAACTAAGAAAAATGAAGAAGTTGACGAAATAAAATTCAAAGGTACGTGGAATCGTCCCAGCAGTTTCAATAATCGAAACTATCAGCATTTTAGAAACAATGGTGAACAAAACGGATCAAATAAAGATGGACGACCCAGACCACGAAGGCTAGACAAGGATAGACGGATGACCTGTTGGAGATGCGGTACTACACATGTGCCAAGATCCTGTCCTGCTTACGGAAAAACTTGTCAGTTCTGTAAGAAACCCAACCATTTCGCAAAAGTTTGTAAATTTAAAAATAAAATCAGTGTTGTAGATTTAAGCAGTAGCGATGATGATTTAAATGAAAATGACTTAAACGTGCAACAACTGAAATTAGATTCAGTAACTAGATGGTACACAAATTTGAAAATAAATGAAAGTTCAATTAAATTTAAAATAGATTCTGGAGCAGACGTAAATGTAATATCTTTGTCAAAGTTGAAACAAATTAATTTTAATGTTAATGCTATTAAAAGAACAAATCAAAAAATAAAATCATATACCGGAAATGAACTTTCAATTATTGGATAATGTATTTTGTATGCAAATCATAAAAACAAAGAGTATAAATTGAAAATGTATGTATCAAAGATTGATTTTGAGCCAATTTTAAGTTTACAGTCATGCATAGAGATGAATTTAATTAAAAAGATTGATATAATTGAAGAACGTAAGAAAGAAACAAGTAGTGCTGAGTACAGTCAAGTTATACAAAAACACAATCATTTGTTCAAAGGTATAGGTAAAGTTGGAAAACCATATCATATCGAATTAAATAAAGACGCTACACCAAAAATTCACCCAATCAGAAAAATTCCATTTGCTTTACAAAAACAATTGAAACAAACATTAATAGAGTTGGAAAAAAGACAAATAATTAAAAAAGTAGAGGGTAGTTCAGACTGGTTAAATCCTATTGTTGTAGTAAGAAAAAATAATGGTTCATTACGTATTTGCTTAGATCCACAAGATCCTAATAAAGCTATAAAAAGAACGTATTGTAAAATTCCATATTGATGATATTGCGCATAAATTAAGTGGAGCAAAATATTTTTCCAAATTAGATGCCACTAGCGGTTTCTGGAATATACCATTAGATAAAGAACGCAGCAATTTATGTACTTTCGGCACCCCATTTGGGAGGTATAAATTTGCTAGAATGCCTTATGGTATTAAATCAGCTAGTGAAGTATTTCAATAAAGATTTAAAGACATTTTTTCATTAGAAGGTGTTGAAATATATATTGATGACATACTGATTTGGGGTAAAAATAAAAAAGAACATGACGAAAGATTAGAAAAGGTATTAAATACTGCAAACGAGAATAATATTAAATTTAATTTGGAGAAGTGTGTACTAGGAGTCAAAGAAGTTGTATATTTAGGATATAAATTTGGAGAAAGTGGTATGACTATTGATGAAGAAAAAATAATAGCTATTAGAAACATGCCATCACCTAAAAATAAAAAAGATGTTCAACGTTTTCTAGGAATGGTAACATTTTTAAATCGCTTTATCGAAAATTTATCGGAAAAAACAGCAATTTTAAGAGAATTATTGAAAAATGAAAATGAATTTGTGTGGTTAGAGCACCATGAAACAGCATTTAATAAATTAAAAGAGATTTTAATAAATAAGCCAATTTTAAAATATTATGAACCAGAGAAAGAAGTAGTAATTTCTGTAGATGCATCGAGCAAAGGTTTAGGCGCTGTTTTATTGCAAGACAATGAACCTTGCGCGTACGCGTCTAGATCAATGACAGCTGCTCAGATCAGGTATGCACAGATAGAAAAAGAGTTATTAGCGATTTGTTTTGGTGCTGAAAAATTTGCACAGTACGTATATGGCAAAAAATTCACGGTAGAGACCGATCATAAACCGCTTGTTTCTATATTCAATAAAAATTTAAACGAGTGCCCAATCAGATTACAGAGAATGTTACTATCGTTACAAAGATATGATTGTCGAATAGTATATAAACCAGGAAAACATCTAGTTATTGCTGACACTCTATCACGAGCTAATTTGGACATTGAATACGAAGACAAAATGGATATTGAATCCCAAGTATGGTTAGTAACTAAAAAGATTAATATTACTAATGAAAAACTGAATGAATTGCAAGTCGAAACCGAAAAAGATGAAACTTTAAAATTAATTAAACAATATATTTCAGAAGGTTGGCCAAATAGTTTGAAAAAGATTCCAGAAAAAGTTAAATATTATTATAAATTTAAACACGAACTTACCGTAATAAATAATTTGGTGTATAAGGCGCAAAAATTAGTAATACCTAAGAGTATGAGAGATAAAATGTTAGAGTGCGTTCACTCAGGACATTTCGGTATTAATAAATGTATTCAACGTGCAAATTATTGTATATTCTGGCCAAGAATTAATATAGACGTTGAGAATTATGTTAAAAAATGTAGGACTTGTGCAACTTTCTCAAATTGAAATAATGGTGAACCGATAATTCTTCATGATATACCCAAGAATCCATGGTTCAAGTTAGGATTAGACATATTTGAAATAAATGGTGAAAGTTCTTAATTGTAGTGGACTATTATTCCAAATATACGGAAATAGAACCACTTAAACATAACACAACATCAGAAAATGTGCTAAATAAATTAAAATCCATTTTTGCAAGACATGGTATACCTAAAATTTTGATGTCTGATAGTGGTACCCAATTGACAAGTAAATTATTTCAACAATTTGCAAAAGAGTGGAATTTTAAACATGTAACTAGCTCACCACATCATCAACAGTCAAATGGACAAACTGAACGTACAATACAAACCGTAAAAAGGTTCATTAAGAAAACAATGTATAGCAACGATGATTTGTACTTAGCATTGCTTGCATTTAGAAATACTCCAGTTTATAACAGTTACACACCGTCGCAATTATTGATGTCAAGACATTTGAGAGACAACATACCTATGCATGACAATAAACTAAAACCTAGAATAATAAATAAAAGTAAATATAAAGAGAAAATGAAGGATGCACGCCAGAAAGGAAAGAAATATTATAATAGAGGTAAATTAATATTGAACGAATTTGCAATTAATGATAAAGTATTATATCAATCTCACCCGAAATCGACATGGAAAAAAGCTATTGTGATTGAGCGCATGAATACTCGAACTTATAGAATTAAAACTTCAAATAATAGACATCTAATAAGAAATAGAGTTTATTTGAAACGTGATACTTCAAACAACAATGATGAAGACGTGGAGTCCGAGTATTCATATGACTTAAATGAAAACGATGACACCGATATGGTTAAAAATGTAAACCCGAATCCGACAAACCTAATTACGACGAGAAGTGGAAGAATAGTGAAACCTCCGGACCGTTACCATTAAGTTGATATTGATTTTTATATTAGGTTTTGTTTCATAAATGAATTTATGTTAATAAAGTACGGGGTACTGATTATTATTATTTTAATGTAAAGTAAATGGTGATATCCAGGCGGGATGCAAATTTTTTAAATAAATCAAAAATTACAGCCACAACCTGGATTCGAACCAGGGACCTTTCCGTTTCTAGCAGAATGCTCTCCCAACTGAGCTACTGAGGCCTATGACATTTGTTAGGGAAAATTGTCATATCAAGGAAAGGAAGTAGTCAACACTACCAAACCTAACCTATCATGACACCTATCAAGTGTCATCTACATGACGTAGGGTTCGCACCAGAAATGTAATTTTAATGTCAATTACTGAACGTGAAATATGACTAGATATAAATATTCGTACGGACATACCGTACCTTTCCGGACTTACCGTAATGATTACTGAATGTAAAGTAAATGGTGATATCCAGGCGGGATGCAATTTTTTTAAATAAATCAAAAATTACAGCCACAACCTGGATTCGAACCAGGGACCTTTCCGTTTCTAGCAGAATGCTCTCCCAACTGAGCTACTGAGGCCTATGACATTTGTTAGGGAAAATTGTCATATCAAGGAAAGGAAGTAGAAAATGTAATTTTTGATTTATTTAAAAAATTTGCATCCCGCCTGGATATCACCATTTACTTTACATTCAGTAATCATTACGGTAAGTCCGGAAAGGTACGGTATGTCCGTACGAATATTTATATCTAGTCATATTATTATTTTGTTATTAATTAAAGAAAGGGGGATGTTACATATACTATTGATCTATTGTATTATTATTATAATATGAATGTTTTAAGATATTCTTATCTATGACATCAATGTACATTGAGTTGCCTATATGTTGTACATATGTTTGTATGGGCTTGTGTATAGTTGTGGCTGATCTAATAAAACAGTCTAAGGTCGAACCTTGTTTCAATAACCACGCTCCCATCATGAAATATAACATAGTCCATACCAGTTTGACCTAATGTATGCGTTTACAAACCAGGTTAAACTAGTTTGGCATAGGATAAATTAGTTCGACATAACGCGCTTCGGCAGACCTGGTTTAACCTAGGTTAAACGGGTTTTGCCGGCAACATATACATTGGTTAGGTTGTTGAGATATAATTTTTATTATTTTCTTTTGTATTGTTCTGTAATTGGATCAGTTTCGTTGGACAATAAATGAATATTATAATTATTATTTATTGGAACTCTCTGATACATCTCATTAAATACATTAAACCTAGAAAATATAATTTAGATACAACATATAAATACAAAAATTACACTAATAGATTTTGAAAAGTAATGAAAATTATCAGGGAAAATTGGTACTACCGAGCTTCGCGGAAGCCTAGGGTACTCCCTTTGCGGGTATCACTGCAGCTCAACCCAATTTTGAAAAGTAACGCCCTTTATGCTTTGCAACATTAGGTTCCAAAGCAAAGGAAAACTGCAGAAACTCCGTACAGCGTTGCGTGCAGGTCAGTAAAAACACATGCAGATATTTATTAATAGACATATACAAAGGAAGGTAAAGATGAAATATTGAAATATTGATGATAGCAGTAAATTTAGGATCCTTTATGATAAAACTCTCCTCAAAATATTCGCGCTTCCCAAAACCGCAATTTCTTGAATTTCCCTGGGCGAATTGCACGGCAACTCCTTGACATGTTTACTATAATTTAGAGTAACTGCTCCCAAAGAACCTACAATCACCGGAATAATGTTTACTTTCATTCCCCACATACGTCCAACTTCTATTGACGGATCCTTATATTTAAGTTGTTTTTCAAGCTCCTTCCTTACAACATTCGCATCAGCAGGTACCGAGGTTTCTATGAACGTGCATACCTTCCTCTGGAAATCCTTTACCACGATATCTGGCTTCTTACCATCAAGCATTCTATCAGTCGCAACAGGCATATTCCATAATATGGTAATACGATCGTTACTCACAACAGGAGATGGAATGTGGTCATACCACCGAGACACGTCCATTGCTGAACCTACATAGGAGCACAAATTGTAATGTATATATGTTCCCACCCTATCATGCTTAGTAATGTAATGCGACTCAGCTAAGACTGGACAAGCCGCTAATAAATGATAGACGTGTTCCGGAGCCTGATGCCACAGTCTACAACTCCGATCATGAGCAACTTTCATAATCTTCTGTTCATGATATCTGGTACGTAGTGCCTGATCTTGCGCCGCTATGATAGAGGATTCCGTTTTAGCCTTAATGCCAAGATAACGATCCGGACTTTGAAATACCATCACCCTCTACAATTCTTTGAAATTGACCATGCATTGGCTTACTAACATAATCCTCTCTCATTTTCTGATTCATTCTTAACTGAATCTCTCGCTTTAAACTCTCCACTGGAGCTTCGGGTACACACAAATTATGTAAACGCGTGTATGGTTCATCGCATACGGCCTTTCCCACTGACATGAGAGAACCACGAAACGTTGTGAAAACATATCAGCACAACACTAGCTGAACTCATCATCAGTTAACGAAAACTGTTGATTTGGTATGGCAGAGCCATAATGCTTCCAGGAAATTTTTGGGGTTGCTCGGGTAGTTTCTCTGGGAGCTATATGCATACAGTACATTCTTCACAAAAATTGTAGATGTAGTGTGTACAATGTACATCGATTAGGGTAAACCTTATTTTTTTAATTTTACATTTTTTTTTTGCAGGAGCCGCTCATTCAATTCGTGTGAAATTTAAAATGATCACTACATATTAACCTGTACCTCCCCAAGGGGCTCAAAATACGTTAAATTTAAAAACATTTTTGTTTTCCTACAATAAACTTTTTAGCGTAGATATCGCAGCATTTTACATATTTCCAAGTACATCATTTGTTACTAATATAATAATCAAAGCTGCTCTCCTGGCCATGAACAAAAGTCGAACAAGTGAACACTGTTTCCGATATGCACTTTTTCTGAAAAACTGTATCTGAAAGCTGAAATTCTGAATTGTTTATTTTAAAAATAAACACTTCTGTTTTTTTCTGCCTGATTTAGATTCTTCTACGGAAAAGGATATATCTATATATGTTATCAGGTTTTTGTTGTTGTAGTTACACAAGGTCATTTAGTCATTTAGCGTCGATTATTGTATTTTTGATATATTAAGTAACTGGAAATCTAAAAACAAAATTTTCTTATGACTGAACTCTATCTGGGGGTATACCTGAACTCTGATGTCCGATGGTATGGTATGTTAAGTTGATGTAGTTAAAACAATATAATATATTATTAAACGAATTTTATAAGACGTCAAATTATCACATGGATATCGTAAATGAACCTAATGATGAACGAATCTACTTTGCGTCATCAATTTTTGCGGACAACACATGGTACCACTGTTGTAACTGTCCAATAACTTCAAATTCAAATTTCGGTGAAGTATGCTGTTACACTTAGTAAGGGTAGGAAGTATACTTAGTCAGATTAGGATCACATCTAATTGTAAAAAGTTGTAGTCTGCTTTAACCTACAAGTTTCTTTTTTTAGAAATTATCAACGTGATCGCAACAATGATGACAGGAGAGATCGGATGCGACACTATTAACCCGCAACGGCTACTATGATAAAACCTTACGAAACGGTTAACATTTATTACCGGTATCAAACACTGCTGTGGAATTGTGTTCTTCATATGACTCCTGTCTATAACTAGAATATAGATCATGGTATCATTGCGATTAATGCATCATTAATACTGCACACCAAGGGTAGTTGAAACAGAATTCAAATTTTAGTGAAATTTAGTTATTTAATTTAGACATTTCTTAGAATAAATTATTCTTGGAAAATTACATACGACAGGGGAAGCACAAACAAGTTACACACTACCATGGTGCGACCAAAATTCTATCCTGTATAAAGGGGAAACAGTTAATATATACCCAAATTATAATAAATGGTTTACAGAAAACCTTGTTAAAATTTTAGGCCAAATATGATGGAGAAACAATTCATGGTCTTTTGTGGAAGAGACATACAAATCTCCTACTTTAAGTTAAATCAAAATATTCAAATGAGTGCTCTTCCATAAACGAAAATCAAAGAAATCTGATGTAAATTAGAGTATTATAAACACCACTGTTGCGGTTGATAATACATCCGCAAGTCCTAAATTGCACGACAGAGCTTTACTTAAACAACCGTCGGGGTATCACTAGCTTCTATTATTATGAAGTAGCAAGATATGTTATATGGCATGGACTGGTAATTGTTATTATTTGAGTTATGGCATGCATCGTATTGACTCGTGCATATTCGAAGATGTTCAATTTTGTCGAATTTGTTCATGTTACTTGCACCTGTATTTTTACATAGGTACTGTTACCGAAAACGTTATGCTGCTGTATAATGACAAGCAGAGAAAAAATAAGAAATCCGCAACTTTTTGGATATACTATAGCTTGCTGCGTGTATACGTAAATATTTCCATTCGGTAAACAAGATATCGCGCACGTACACTAGCACGATAATTATCAAAATCGTTTGTTCTTTGCGTAATTCCTTATTCAAGTAAGTATGGTCCTTGTATTTTATCTGAAAAGGGGATGTTTTGTTGACGAGAATGATGTACGGTAACTTGCCAGAGTCGTTTGTTACTAGACCCAATTGAGAGGCTATTATTTTAATGCGACAAGATCACATAACTGACAATAAAAAGAAACAAAGTGTGGTTATATTCTTCTTAAAGAAAGGTTGGAAATGGAGACGAAACTTGCACTCAAATGCCACACCTACAGCCTCCTTGAAATCTCCACTAAAGAATGTGGTTATGGTTGCCATTTTAAGTTTGACGTTTGATGTCAATGCCACCAATGTTACAAACCTAAAAGTTCCTAAAAACAGTGTTACAATTTGCTTATTGCAACACACTGTTCGGTGTACAATGTGTCAATTATGAACGTAAAGTAGAAAAAATGTGTTTTTTATTTGTCTTTCACATTATTAAATTAAACTTGGGCACGGGTTAATGAGTATTGATCGATCTCATATTTCATAAAGGAATACGTTGAGAGAGTTCTCCATAAAAAAATATAAGTTAAAAAGAAAAAACTCTTACCGATTTTGATCATTACATCAGCATATTATAAGAAATAAATTAATCTTCATTATCACCTTCTGCTTTTATCACCCAACTTTTGCAATTTTGAAAAGAAAATACAGATTATAAAATTGTAGGTTATTATACACGGGATACCAACCAAATAATAATAATTATTTATTGGTCAAGTTCTAGACGCCCTCTGGCGCAATTTGAAGTAGTTTAAAGGTAATCTATCTCGAAACAACGTCAGACACAGCAGCATCCACAGGTACAAAATATACACACAGATTATTTTGCGAAATACAATATGAAACAAAAATATAAACACAGATTATTTTGCGAGGTACAACAAACTAACAAACAAAGTGTTTGTACTGTACCAATCTGTATTTTTTTTTTATTTTAAATTAGAGTGGTCAGTGATTTTATTATGAAGTTGACAGCACACACTAATGACAGCAGTGATGGTACGAATTGCAACTTAAAGCAACAAAACATACCCCATTAATCGATACCCACTACAATAAATACCTAAGTAATAATGTCTCCTTCCTTATTAAAGTAGTAACAACAATTTGACAAATCACCAATTTACAATTTACCACTTTATGGATGCCGTCAACTCAAATACTGGGTTAAATATAAAAATAATATACTTCAAAGTAACCTCACCATCAATTATTACTATAACCAATAGATAGGGAAACAATGCGAAGGTGTCAAAAGTCCACCCAAATATTACACAAACCTATCACATATGTTCCGGCGCACACACCCCCACAAAGCCGTGCTCATATTTCGCATGGTGATCGTATTCCCTAAGGGGTTACCACTCGCTTACCACTCATTGTCAAGATCCGCATGGGGTAGAGCACGAGCCAACCTTCAACTAGCGGAAGAGATGATGAGAGCAAGTCGCAGTACAATACGAGTAACAAAACTGAATAAAAACCAGGTGTAGGTGAAGAAAATCAATTATTTCCTGGTACCCTCGGGGTTGAAGTTAAAGAGCTCGAGTTATGAGAGGTAAATGCCTGTTGTAGGAGTACTCCTCTTCATCTTAGTGGACTTTGCCGTGGCGATAATTCATCGGAAGAGTTGAAATACGGTTTTCTGAATGCTGCCATTGTTATTTATGTACGCTCAGGTTGTCACCTTGATAATACGCTGCGCCTACTTTGCGCCGTCTCGAAGTGCAACGTGATGGATTGCTTCATTCCCTAGCTTGGTTTAGAGAAACTGCATCTGAAATAATGTGGGTATTTGTGAAACAATTTTATTACTCAAGAAGTTATGAACTTATTGCTATATTGCCTACCATATTCCATGCAGTATACTTACCTAAATATTCTTTTTTGTTATTTTCTATAATTTTCTAATAGAACACATAATGGTCTGTTTTTGACAAATAATCATTTGCCATCGTCGAATGAAGAGCCTTCGGGATCTACTGCTCATTTCTTATCATCTAATATTATCAAATTATAATATTATCTAAACAATCTCTATTTTTATATATTTTATAACTTCTTTAGGAATTGAAACACCCAATAGGTAGTTATATGATAGTTATATAATATGATAGTTTTTACTCATAACAAACGACTTGTAGATAAACTCTAAAAAGTGTCATATGTATTTTATTACGTCCTTTACTTATTTGTATTTATTTTATATTCTAATTAGGTACTATGCTTAAATAGATCTATATCAAAAAGACATCCCATTTGTTTTGTTACACTCAAATTGCATTCACATTACTACATCGCTTTTATAGTGACATCTTTAACACATTTTTTCGCATTACTAGCCATTGTCGTGACCCTGTACGCTCGACTAAACGTAATTAATTACACTGTTTGACACTGTATTTTCGGTTTTAAACATTCTCTCTCGATAAGCAGTGTGAATTCTAACTAATAGTGTCGCCTTTATACTATTCTCGATAAACACGAGCCAACAATTTTTAACCAAATTAATTAACATTAGAAAGACGAAATAATTAGTTAGAATTAAGTTGTTGACAGAAAAATATTTAAAACAGTCCACCATTATAATAGTAGGTATATTATTTGACGAGCAGATAACTAAGGATATAAATCGCGAGCATGAAGTTTATACGCGAGCTGTAGGCGAGCGTGTAAACATGCGAGCGATTTATATCTGTTGTGTGCGAGTCGAATACGACGTTTTATCTACGACTCACAAATTCCATTTTATATCAAATATTTTAAATGTACTTGTTAATGATGGCAAAGGCGAACTGTCACATAAATGTCATCCACGTCGGTTTGACAGACTTTGACCTAACGTTGTATAATGATGACAGTTCGTTCAAATAATGAAGTCAGATAATGACTGCAATTACATATCAAGTGGCTGCTGCAGAAAAATATTTATAACTTTTGCAAATATTATTGCATAAATTTCTATCATATAGCAAACTGTAGGTAATTAAAAGGGCTTCTCACCCTTCGCCGCTCGGAGTTTTGCTCGACGGCGAACAACCCTTAAATGACGATAATGACCGTACGCAATCGTCCCCGCCGGCAAACATATTCCGGTTTTGGCAGAAAAATATTTATAACTTTTGCAAATATTGTTGCATAACTTTCTATCATAAATCAAAAGTGAAATTAAAAGTATTTAAAAGTGCTTCTCATGCTTCCCCACTCGGAGGTTTACTCCACGGCAATCAACTCTTAAATGACGATAATGCACCCAGTTTGAAATTACTGTATTAAAGGCAACTGGTCGACTGACTCCACGTAATATAATAGTATATTATTTGACGAGCACATAACTAAGGATATAAACATGCGAGCGATTTATATCAGTTGTGTGGGAGTCGAATACGAATACGTTTTATCTACGACTCATAAATTTCATTTTATATCAAATCTCTTAAATGTATTTGTCAATGGTGGCGAGGCGAAATGTCAAATAAGTGTCATCCACGTAGGTTTAGACTGACTTTAACAGTACGTTCGTATAATGATGACAGTTCCTTCAAATAATGAAGTCATTATTTGAACGAACTGTCATTATTATACAACGCTAGTGTCATTATAATCATTGGCGTGTATAATGATTATATAGTCATGGATACGTATGCAATGAACTTATTATATGTGAGTCGTAGATAAATATTCTTAAAACAAATTCGTAAACAATAGGCATGTTTAAATCGAAAATATGGACACAAAATGGACATCCTATAATAAGCATCCGAGTACACGATAAAAATTCTTAATAACATATTGATAAACAGATTTCTCAATGCAGATTCTAAATTCGGTACTAGGGTTTGTCGGTTTCTTAAATCGTTTTTCGAAAGTTTTAAAACCGGTTTTAGAAACTAGTATTAATATATAAAATAATGAACTCTTTGATTAAAGTCAATACTATGCTGATTAAAGTTGGTATTTTATTATAAGTAATCTACAACTTATATTGTGTCCTAGAATATGAGAACTGTTGATCTTATGAGAACAGATTCTAGTGTACTATACTGCCGTGTTAACCATAGCATCTGCACATTTGTAGAATTTTTACTTTTTTCGATAAAATCATAGGATGGAATGATTTGTTGTTGATACATTAAAATACATTAAATATATTAAAATAAAAAAAAAGTGTATTTAAAAAGTAAAAGCACAGCACATTTTTAAACTCAATATTTTAACACTTTTCAGAAACGCAGAAACGACCTCTATGCGCAATACTGCGGCAGTATAAACATTATTATTTTTTTTGCATTGTTACAGATTCTAGTAAATCAAATATGTATTATTATATGTAGGTATTATTTTCCACAAGTGCTAAATGTATTCTTCAAATGATTCTCCTGTAAAATTTACCTACATTTTACTGAGTTGTGCCAATGTACATACATAGCACACTAGCGATATTGAAGAGATTGAAAACTATAATTATCAAGACAATGCAATGAAAAACGTAAAGAATTAGGAGATCGCTGAAAATGTCTTTTTTTTTGGGAAAACATTAAAATTTTTAAATTTTTATTAAACAAAATCTGATGTGGCCAGGCACATAACTTTATAATACTATAAAGCAGTGTCAAATGGTGTCAAACTGTGCCAAACGCCGATGTTTTGAAAATACTGACAATAGAATCAAAATATCTGTCAAATCCTGGTAGTTTTAATGCAGACACGACCGATCTCGATTTGAATCTGCTCATGCAGCCAAACTATTAATTTTACCAAAAAATGTCATAGACATAAATTATATAATATTTCCTCTACTTTAATTAGGTACTATTTAACTACTTTGACGACAGTTCACAAACGGCGGCTCGTTTGCAAAATTGTTTAAAAATGCTAAGAGTAAATCTCCAGCTCTTTTGGACCCTTTTGAACAAAACTTTTTTCAGCTCCGTCCTTAGCAGTTTCTCCGGAATCGCCACAAAAGGATACACACGCACACGCACACAGACTTTTTTTTACCTTGGTCAAAAATGTTCACGTGACCCATATTTCCGCTAAACTCTCAAAACTTTTTTTCGACACGATTACAATACTTTATCATATTATATATGATAAAGTAAAAATTACAATTATAATCACAGACATTTTTGTTTCTCTGTGCGGACGCTTAAATTGACATAAACATATGATTTTTGTGCCACATTTCAATCCATTAACATGATACCTGCCACGCTAGTTACACCCCCCCCCCCCCCTTGATATTTTCGATTAAACTTTAGACATTTTCTTTATACCTAGTTATAAAACCGCGTTGGGCGCCTCATAATAAATCAGCGCCGTGGAAAAATCAATTTGTCCGGTACAAATAAACGTCCAATAAATTAAATATTAAGGCGTTAGTCCTGGCGGGCCTTTAGTCCTTTCAGCATGCGTGCCTCTTTCACCTCAACACAAATACAAACACAAACACAAACGTTTACACTTCTACTCGACGATCGTAGGGTGCCGTGGGCGTAAGAAACAATTTATATTTAAATGTGTGACAAGACGCGAGCGGCCTTTAAAAATAATTAGCGTGAATTATACCGCAAGCCGCCCGCCACTGCCTCCGCTCCGCTTCTCCCCCCGCAGTGCGCCGTCCCTGGTGCTAGCCGTGGCCGCCTCGAAAATAGCCGCACCGATTATTAATCAAAATTTATTTTTAGGATTTATGATAGCTGTCGTGAGGCCGAATCGCCTCGCGACCGACGCCGTGGAAAAAGAAAAAAAAACAAAGAAAAAACGTTACTTAAGCGCGACTAATTTACGGCGGCGGCGCGGGAGAAATTCGTTTCAACGCACACTAAGGAACTTTTTGTTCTAACTAGTCGCCGCTTAAAACTTAAACAACACGCTAAACGTACCTATTTTCAGCAATTGTTTCGTTTCTTTTTAACTACTGGATAGTAAACTGCAAGTATAATTACAACATTGTTTGTGTCAAATAACCTGCAACTAAATTATGTTTATTTATACAAGATTATTTTTTTTTTAATTGAATCCCTCTAGATATATTATACGAAGTAAATAGTTTCTGAGATATTCAATTATTAACTGTTATTTAGTTATTAAAACAGTTATTACTTAACTAATAATTAATTCCTTAACTTTTGAGTATAGATATCAGAGCATTTCTCATATTTCCAATTACGTAATTTGTTTAAAATGCAATCTATTCTAAGCACAATTTCGAAGTCAAAACTGTCTCTTTGGTATGCTTTTTTCCGTACAATCTGAATCTGAACACTGGAATTCCAAAACGTGTCTAGTTTTTGAGAAAAATGGGCATTTTTGGATTTTTTGCAGTTCTTTAGCACTGTTTCTCTCAAAAGGCTTAAGTAGAAATTTCCGCCTTCAGCCGCAGATTATACGGAAAAAAGGGAATACGGGAAACAGTTCCCACTTGTTAGAATTTGTTCATTGTTAGTCAGGATAGTCACGTAGCTTAGATTATTATTATTATATTTTTCACAAATTAAGCACTTGAAAATATGTGAAATGCTCTGGCATTTAGACTCAAAATTAAATATATTATGTTAGTTAATAACCGTGGAACGTAATTTTATTGTGGTAAAACCAAATAAAAAGGTTTTTATTAGATTTGTATATTATTAGATTACACTTATCCTCGACTTTCAGCCCGGGCGTGTTAATAAGTATTCATCGATCGCAAATTTCACTCTAATTAGTAGGTATGGATATTAATGAACGAAAAAAATAAGGGCCACCCTAGTATACATAAACTGTGTTGGGCTGGTGACTTCAACGCAAAAACACAGCCATTCCTGTCACCGACAGGCGACAGGAGAGGCGACGCACCGAGCGAGTGGGCATCGACGAATGGTCTGGTTCCCCTGACCGAAGGGAATGCGAACACATTCAGAAGAAGGGGAGGAGGATCAGTGATCGAGACGTCACCTTCGTCACCAACGTCGCAAGACAGGTGAAAAATATGGAGTGGAAGAGGATACTCTCAGCGACCACATGTACATTGAGTACAGGCCGGGGAACATCCGAGAAAGTACGAAGGATACTGAGCAGTCTGTGTTCAAGCCATGCAACGCGAGGAAACTACACCGCACCAAGTTCAGGGAGATGTTCGAAGCGGAAACGGCTGGAGAACCATCAGACGTAGCAACCTGTGAGGGAGCACTTGCAAAGGCATGCGAAGCAGGCATACCCAAGATCAGTTGCTCGGGTAATAGGGCAGTATACTGGCGGACCGAAGAAATTGCGGACCTGAGTAAGGTGAGCAACGTCGCTGGAAGGGCCGCCCAAAGAGATACCAGAGACGAAGACAGACGAGCACTTCTTACAGTACGATAAGAGGCTACGAGGGCGTTGAAGATAGCAATCGCCGAATCCAAGGACCGCCACTGGACCACTGGACCGAGATTGAAGAGGTGGAAAACAACGTTTGTGGGCAGGGCTACAAAACAGTGACAAAAAGGCTACAACCCAGACTATCGCCCCCGAAGCTGACGTTGCCCAAAATGAAGCTAGTAGCGGACGAACAGTTCCCAGAACATGAAACCACGGAGGAGGAGGAGCAGCCGAAAGAGGTTAGTAATATTCGCGGTAGAGGAAGTTATGGCAGCGGCAGGCTAGATCAAGTTTAAGAAAGCCGCTGGACCTGACGGAGTGCCTCCGGAGGCGGTCAGGAAAATGGTCGAAGTAGCGGGAGACTACGTCTCGTGATGAATACAGTCCTCACAGCAGGGAAATACCCAGAAACGTGGAAGACGTCCAGCCTCTTCTGATTGGCCAAGCGAGAGGCCACTGAGGGAGAACCGCCAAAGTATAGGCCAATTTTCCTGCTAAACACAACCAGCAAACTAATGTAACACGTGCTGGTGAGTAGACTGAAACCTGAGGTAGTGGAGAGAGCTCCTCTGGCGGACAACCGGTATGGCTTCTGAGAAGGAAGGTCTCCGGTGGACGCGGTGAAGAGCGTGATGTACAAAGCAAAGAGGGCAAACAAACGAACAAGGAGAACGAAACAGTTCTGTACGCTGGTCGCAAATGCATTCAACACCGTGGAATGGCAACAGCTCATCGCAGAACTGGAAGACCGAGGCCGTGCTCTTAAACGGAAAAAATAAGTATGAACGGGGACGCTGACGGTGGACGGGATACTAATCAAGCCCGGGAATAGCGCCAAGTATCTGGGAGTGAGAATAGAAAGAAACCATAGGTCCAGGAAGCACTTGGAACAGGTGGCGGCTATGGCGGAGAGGACAACAGGGGCTCTCTTGAGGCTGATGTCAAGGTTAGGGGGCCCGACGGCAGCGATCAGGAAAGTACTAGCGTCCGTAGCGGAGTCGGTGATGCTATATGCAACACCAGTCTGGGCGGACTACATGGAGTTCGCAAACAGAAGGCAGGGGCTCCTACGAGTGCAAAGGAAAGCGGCAATTGGAGTGACGTCAGCGTACAGGACCGTATCTACCGTGGCAGTTCTATTAATAGCCTCACTGGTGCCACTACACTTAAAAGTAGAAGAAAGAAGGCAACGGTATAATGCAAGAAGACAGGAAGGTAGTACACGCGTCGCCGAGCGAACAGCTACGATAGATACCTAGCAGAGAGAGTGGGACGAGGATGAAAGTGGACGATGGACCCATGGCCTGAAATCCAGCCTATCGGGGTGGGTGAATAGAGGGCATGGTGAAGTCAGGTAATACAAGCTCACCCAAGCGTTAACCGCCCTTCGGAGCACTCCTGCATCGATTAAAACGAAGGGACGGCCCAAAATACCGGCACCGCAGAGAGGAGGATGCACCCAGGCATACTCTCTTCCGATGCGAAAGATGGGCAGTACATAGAAGCGTGTGTCCATTTCACGAAGACCTCAACGAGAAAGGAATGGTCCGGTGCATGCTGAACGGACCGAAGTGGCGGCAGATCGCACACACCATGGGAGAGATTCTAAAGTGCAAGAACGAAGACGACAAGCGTGAAGAAGCGAGAGCACTTCCCATGCCTTATTTGTTAAGGAGTGGGAAACGCAGAATAGCAATCGGAAACCGCGCAGGAAAGCTTCCGGATATACCGAAGCGAGTAATGTATAGGGCTCAGTAAATCCGGACCAGACTTTAGAACGACCGGATTCAGGCTAGGGACCAGTGGTCATACTGTGGTACCAGAAGAAAAAGACAAGGTGACGGTGACTCAGGTTAGAATTTTGGATTTGAGCACGTTACGGTGGTGATGGTAGTTATTAGGAGGTAGTAGTATAAGTAGCATCGTAGGATGTTATTAGTAAGTAAGTTAGTATGTCGTTTGTTTATCTTTTCTGTATTTCTGGTTAAAATAAGGAGCAAAAGAACCAGTAAGCCACAACACGCAAAGGCGAAAGGAGAAATATTGGGAGATGTCGCTGCACTCTAAGTATGCCCTTAGGCCATGCCGTGCAGCGGGGAGGTTGTGGGTTCTTCCTTCCCCTCGCCTTAAAAAACACACTGTGTCACTGTATACTGAGTACACTCTTTTTAGTTTTTATCTAATGTAATTAAAATATAATGATCTACTTATTCTCCACAAACAAATTGCTCATAAGAAAATGGCGGGAGACACAGAAGTGTCTGAGGTCTGCAATTATAGAAAGTGTAATAAAACAGTTACAAATGGCGTTAATTGCGTTAAGTGTGACAATGTATTTCATATCGGCTGTGCTGAAAAAGAAAAAATCTGTTGTGGCATCAAAATTGGTGATAAACAGGAGGAATCCGTAACATGCAACTTACCAGAGGACCCTACCAGGGATAATATAATATTATATAAGATGCTGGTCACCGAGCTACGGAGAAGTAACCAGCTAATGATCGACAAAGTTGCATATTTGGAAGAAAGGTATGAAGCAGTACAAAATGAACTGATTTTCTGATTTTTCGTTAACTAAAGGGGTATAAATTAACCTCAAATGTAAACAGACCCATCATATCGGCAGATATGGCCAAGGTCAGCAACTTTTCTGATACCAAAATATATAGCCAAGTAGTAAAGGAAACACCTGGTGATCATGCGGTGAGGTCGTCTTCCACCACACAGATGGCGGCGTTAACCAGTATGAATATTATTGATGTCGATCGTAATCAACATATTACAAAATTAGGCCGTACACCTAAAACTATCAAAATACAATACAATACAATACAATACAATAATCTTTATTTCTCAATACAACTCCACTGGAGGCATTACAGAAAGTCACAACAACAACAACAAAAAAAAAGCAACACAACAATCCTAACCTAATGCTAGAACATACTATTCACATTTGAATTGACAAATTCCTCCACGGTATAGAAAGCACTCTGAGTTAAAACTTTTTTCAATCGAGTTTTAAATTTTCCCACAGGTAGATGTTTCATCTACCTAAATAAAAAAATACAAATAAAAATCAGAAGCATATCCACATAGGGACAAATGAAGGCGATGGAGACTTATTAACATCATTTTCTGGAAGGGATAAATCAAATAAGAAAGTTTGGATGTTCATATCTAGAGTTCAAGACACCGTAGATCAACTTAAAGTCCATAATTACATTAAAAAGAAAATTAATTGCAAGGATGAAGATGTAACCGTTGAAAGCATCGAAACAAAATATCAAAATCATAAAGATAGTAAATGTTTCAAAGTAGGTGTTAAGTTTGAACATAAAGACCTGATGTATGATGCCTCTTGCTGGCCAACTGGAGTGGCTTTTCGACGCTTCAATTTTGGTGTGGTAAAAAATACTGATTTTTTAGAAAATCAAATAATGGAAACCAAGGCAACGGGGCCAAGTTTATCCGGATGATGTATTTAAACATCCAAAGCTTACTTCCACACAAAGAAGAACTGTGGAGCGTTATTCAGGATCAAAGTCTACCCATAGTAGCGTTAAGTGAAACCCGAACAACAGAAGACGTTGAGAATGTGGAGTTACATCTAGATGGATACCGATGTTTCAGATGTGATTCCGACTCTCGCCATACCGGGGGGACGGCTTTTTACATTAAAAATGACATTGATTGTACATTGCTAGAAGTCGATTCGTTGTCCGGTAATTATTGGTTTATGTCTGTTAAATTTAACTTGAATGGCTGTATATGGTATGTGTGGTAATTTATCGCTCTCCAAGGGGAAGTATAGCGCAATTCATGGAGAGATTTGAACTATGGTGTGACGTGTATCATAAATATTGTAAAATGGTTATATTAGGGGACTTTAATATTAATTCTGGAGATGGTTCCTTTTACAGTAGAAAATTTGAAAATTTAATTGTGTCGTATGGTCTGGAGCAGATTGTAAATACTCCCACAAGATGTACTAATGTTAGTCAAACATTGATTGATTTTGTAATTGTAAACTGTGAAAGTGTTAATACTACTGTAGTTGATGTACCTAAAATTAGTGATCACTCTACTATAATGGTAAAGATGTTTGCTAAAGGCTACTCCCCAAAAACTAAGTCTGTAAGAAAATGCCGTAAAATGAGCTCTGATAGTTGGGATGAACTGAAAATGCGACTGATTAATGTTGATTGGACGTTACAAGCGTCGAATGTCAACATCATTTTGTATAATATTTTTACCAACTGCAAACTATTATTGGATGATATAGCACCTGTGATGAGTAGTCAGGCTAAAAGGCCACAGTTACCTTGGTTCAACAAATCTATTAAAGAAAAATGTCGTGAAAGAGATAACGCTTACAAAGCATTTAGGAGTAATATCGATCCTACCGCAACTAATATATTATGGCAAAAATATACAAAACTGCGAAATGACGTTGTGAATGGAATTAAAAGATCTAAGGAGAGTTATTATAACGAAAAAATAGATAAGTATAGCAGAAATCCACAATTGATGTGGAAAACATTAAAATCAATGTTGAAACATACGGACACTAACATACATTCAATTGTTGTTAATAACAAGGAAATTAATGATCAAAGAGAAATTGTTGAAATTTTTAATAAATACTTTGTCGACAGCATAACTGACCTTGGCCGCTCTTTTGATTGCAATCATGATTGGAACCCTGGAGAGAACTACAGGAACATTACTTGTACGTTCAATCAGTTCAGTTTGTTAAATCTAGCAGAATTAAGAAACATAATAGGTTCATTGGACAACAAGTTTCAAGTAGACTTAATATTAAATCATAGAATGTTAAAAAATGTATTCGAGGTAGCTGCCCAGCTACCCATGTTCTATTGCATTTTATCAACAGTAGTCTGCAACAGGGGGACCTTCCCGATGAACTAAAATTAAGTAGTTATTCCCATTCGAAAAGTCAACAACTCCAAAAATATCGTGGATTTTCGGCCTATCAACACATTACCACCTATTGAAAAGGTTATCGAACTTGCGATTCATGGTCAGATTGTTAATTATTTTCACACTAATCAGCTCCTTATGGAAAACCAATCTGGATTCAGACAAAATTATTCATGTGAAACAGCGTTGCAATTATTGTTGACCAGGTTAAATAACAATATTAACGATCAATTGTACACCATTGTGGTTGTTCTGGATTTAAAACGTGCATTTGAGACAGTTGACCGAACCATACTGTTAACCATACTGCTCATAGGTGGTTTAAAGATTATTTGTTTAATCGTAGGCAAATTACTAGAATTGGAAGTGACAACTCTGCTATAGTCAATGTGGATACGGGAGTCCCTCAAGGTAGTGTGTTGGGTCCCCTATTATTTGTTGCATATATCAATGACATTCAGTATGCAGCCGATTTTGATTTCATGAATATAATAATAATAATAATAATAATTATAATAATAATAATAATAATAATAATATGAACATTTAGTAAAATGTTTTAACAATATGGTTAATAATCCGGAAATGATACCGTCGTGGCTGACGGAAGGTGTAACTGTTTTGATTCCCAAAACGGAGAATACAATGGAAGTATCCCAATATAGGCCCATTACTTGTTTAAATTGTTGTTATAAATTATTAACTAAAATTTTAGGTACCAAGATTTATGAACATCTTAAAGAAAATAATGTATTGCCCTCTGAGCAGAAAGGCATTTTAAAGGACAGTTATGGTTCAAAAGAACTGTTAATAATTAACAAGAAGATTGTTGAAAAGATCAAGAAGACTCGAGGAAACCTATCCATGGCCTGGATTGACTATAAGAAGGCGTATGATAGTATCCCGCATGAATGGATTGTAAAAGCCTTGGAGATATATGGGGTAAACCAAAAAATTATTTTTCTGGTAAACTCATGTATGTCCTTATGGTCTACTAAACTATGCTTGCGGGGACGAGAGTCGTGTGTTTTCTCAGAGCCGATTAATATTAATTGTGGCATATTTCAAGGTGATAGTTTATCACCCTTGCTCTTTTGCATAGGCCTGTTTGCATTGTCCAGTGAATTGAATGAGGACAAAGTTGGTGTTCAGTTATTACCTGGCGAAAAGTTAATTGGTCATTCATTATATATGGATGATTTGAAACTTTATGCCAAAAATGATGAGCAGTTGAAGAGGAGCCTCAGTATAGTTAAACAATTCTCTGACGATATTGGGATGCAGTTTGGTCTAGAGAAGTGTGCCAAAATTAGTATTGTCAAAGGCAAAATTGAGAGAACCGCTGACATATGCCTGAATGATCATACTAGTATTAATGAATTAACAGATAATACTAGATATAAGTATCTGGGAATGGATGAAGCCTTTGGTATAGATGATGAAGGGATGAAGGCGAAGGTTATAGGCGAATACATTAAGCGAGTCAGAAAAATTCTAAAATCTGGTTTAAATGGAAAATATAAAATGCAAGCGATCAATGCATATGCTATTCCAATATTTCGATATAGTGTTGGAGTTTTAAACTGGACTAAGAAGGAAATACGCGATTTGGACATTAAAACTAGAAAACAGTTAACACTAAATTTTATGTTTCATCCAAGGTCTGATGTCTGCAGACTATACCTGCACCGTTTAGATGGAGGTCGTGGCTTGCAGCAATTGGAAAATATTTATGATTTGGAAATGTTAAATTTAGGAAATTTTATAAAGGCCAACAAGGAGGATAAAGTTATTAAACAATTAATTAGGGATACTTCTGGTAAGTCAATAATTAGTAAACATAAACTAATTTTAGAAAAATTTCAGGTGGAAGAACTCGGTAATTATGAAAATAAAATTTCAGTGGAGAGTTTAAAGCGACAGATAAAGTTAAAAATGAATCAGAAAATGAGAGAGGATTATGTTAGCAAGCCAATGCATGGCCAATTTTTAAGAATTGTGGAGGGTGATGGTATTTCAAAGTCAGGATCGTTATCTTGGCTTTGTCATGGAAACATTAAGGCTGAAACGGAATCCTCTATCATAGCGGCGCAAGATCAGGCAATACGTACCAGATATCATGAACAGAAGATTATGAAAGTTGCTCATGATGGGAGTTGTAGACTGTGTCATCAGGCTCCGGAACATGTCTATCATTTGTTAGCGGCTTGTCCAGTCTTAGCTGAGTCGCATTACATTGCTAGGCATGATAGGGTGGGAATATATATACATTACAACTTGTGTTCCCAACTATTAGGTTTAGCAATGGATGTGTCTCGGTGGTATGACCACGTTCCATCTCCTGTTGTGAGTAATGATCATATTACCATATTATGGAACATGCCTATTGTCACTGATAGAATGCTTGATGCTAATAAGCCAGATATCGTGGTAAAGGATTTCCAGAGGAAGGTATGCACGTTCATAGAAATCTCGGTACCTGCTGATGCGAATGTTGTAAGGAAGGAGCTTGAAAAACAACTTAAATATAAGGATCTCTCAATAGAAGTTGGACGTATGTGGGGAATGAAAGTAAACATTATTCCGGTGATTGTAGGTTCATTGGGAGCAGTTACTCTAAATTATAGTAAACATGTCAAGGAGTTACCGTGCAAAATTTCGCCCTGGGAAATTCAGGAAATTGCGGTTTTGGGAAGCGCGAATATTTTGAGGAGAGTTTTATCATAAAGCATCCTAAATTTACTGCTATCGTACTACTTTTCATCTTTACCTTCCTTTGTATATGTCTATTAATAAATATCTGCATGTGTTTTTACTGACCTGTACACAACGCTGTACGGGGTTTCCACAGTTTTCCTTTGCTTTGCAAACTTGTGTTGCAAAGCATAAATGGCGTTGTTTTTCAAAATTGGTTTGAGCTGTGGTGATACCCGCAAAGGGAGTACCCTAGGCTTCAGCGAAGCTCGGTACTACCAATTTGCCCTGATGATCCTCATTACTTGTCAAAATCTATTAGTGTAATTTTAGTATTTATATGTTGTATCTAAATTATATTATCTAGGTTTAATGTATTTAATGAGATGTATCAGAGAATTCCAATAAATAATAATGAAACGGAATCCTCTATCATAGCGGCGCAAGATCAGGCAATACGTACCAGATATTATGAACAGAAGATTATGAAAGTTGCTCATGATGGGAGTTGTAGACTGTGTCATCAGGCTCCGGAACATGTCTATCATTTGTTAGCGGCTTGTCCAGTCTTAGCTGAGTCGCATTACATTGCTAGGCATGATAGGGTGGGAATATATATACATTACAACTTGTGTTCCCAACTATTAGGTTTAGCAATGGATGTGTCTCGGTGGTATGACCACGTTCCATCTCCTGTTGTGAGTAATGATCATATTACCATATTATGGAACATGCCTATTGTCACTGATAGAATGCTTGATGCTAATAAGCCAGATATCGTGGTAAAGGATTTCCAGAGGAAGGTATGCACGTTCATAGAAATCTCGGTACCTGCTGATGCGAATGTTGTAAGGAAGGAGCTTGAAAAACAACTTAAATATAAGGATCTCTCAATAGAAGTTGGACGTATGTGGGGAATGAAAGTAAACATTATTCCGGTGATTGTAGGTTCATTGGGAGCAGTTACTCTAAATTATAGTAAACATGTCAAGGAGTTACCGTGCAAAATTTCGCCCTGGGAAATTCAGGAAATTGCGGTTTTGGGAAGCGCAAATATTTTGAGGAGAGTTTTATCATAAAGCATCCTAAATTTACTGCTATCGTACTACTTTCCATCTTTACCTTCCTTTGTATATGTCTATTAATAAATATCTGCATGTGTTTTTACTGACCTGTACACAACGCTGTACGGGGTTTCCACAGTTTTCCTTTGCTTTGCAAACTTGTGTTGCAAAGCATAAATGGCGTTGTTTTTCAAAATTGGGTTGAGCTGTGGTGATACCCGCAAAGGGAGTACCCTAGGCTTCAGCGAAGCTCGGTACTACCAATTTGCCCTGATGATCCTCATTACTTGTCAAAATCTATTAGTGTAATTTTAGTATTTATATGTTGTATCTAAATTATATTATCTAGGTTTAATGTATTTAATGAGATGTATCAGAGAATTCCAATAAATAATAATAATAATAATAATAATAATAATATATAATATATAATAATAATATATTTATATGTTGTATCTAAATTATATTATCTAGGTTTAATGTATTTAATGAGATGTATCAGAGAATTCCAATAAATAATAATAATAATAATAATTATAATAATAATAATAATCCCAATATAGGCCTATTACTTGTTTAAATTGTTGTTATAAATTATTAACTAAAATTTTAGGTACCAAGATTTATGAACATCTTAAAGAAAATAATGTATTGCCCTCCGAGCAGAAAGGCATTTTAAAGGACAGTTATGGTTCAAAAGAACTGTTAATAATTAACAAGAAGATTGTTGAAAAGATCAAGAAGACTCGAGGAAACCTATCCATGGCCTGGATTGACTATAAGAAGGCGTATGATAGTATCCCGCATGAATGGATTGTAAAAGCCTTGGAGATATATGGGGTAAACCAAAAAATTATTTTTCTGGTAAGCTCATGTATGTCCTTATGGTCTACTAAACTATGCTTGCGGGGACGAGAGTCGTGTGTTTTCTCAGAGCCCATTAATATTAATTGTGGCATATTTCAAGGTGATAGTTTATCACCCTTGCTCTTTTGCATAGGCCTGTTTGCATTGTCCAGTGAATTGAATGAGGACAAAGTTGGTGTTCAGTTATTACCTGGCGAAAAGTTAATTGGTCATTCATTATATATGGATGATTTGAAACTTTATGACAAAAATGATGTGCAGTTGAAGAGGAGCCTCAGTATAGTTAAACAATGCTCTGACGATGTTGGGATGCAATTTGGTCTAGAGAAGTGTGCCAAAATTAGTATTGTCAAAGGCAAAATTGAGAGAACTGCTGACATATGCCTGAATGAATTATGTTAATGAATTAACAGATAATACTAGATATAAGTATCTGGGAATGGATGAAGCCTTTTGTATAGATGATGAAGGGATGAAGGCGAAGGTTATAGGCGAATACATTAAGCGAGTCAGAAAAATTTTAAAATCTGGTTTAAATGGAAAATATAAAATGCGAGCGATAAATGCATATGCTATTCCAATATTTCTATATAGTGTTGGAGTTTTAAACTGGACTAAGAAGGAAATACGCGATTTGGACATTAAAACTAGAAAACAGTTAACACTAAATTTTATGTTTCATCCTAGGTCTGATGTCTGCAGGCTATACCTGCACCGTTTAGATGGAGGTCGCGGCTTGCAGCAATTGGAAAATATTTATGATTTGGAAATGTTAAATTTAGGAAATTTTATAAAAGCCAACAAGGAGGATAAAGTCATTAAACAATTAATTAGGGATACTTCTGGTAAGTCAATAATTAGTAAACATAAATTAATTTTAGAAAAATTTCAGGTGGAAGAACTCGGTAATTATGAAAATAAAATTTCAGTGGAGAGTTTAAAGCGACAGATAAAGTTAAAAATGAATCAGAAAATGAGAGAGGATTATGTTAGTAAGCCAATGCATGGACAATTTTTAAGAATTGTGGAGGGTGATGGTATTTCAAAGTCTGGATCGTTATCTTGGCTTTGTCATGGAAACATTAAGGCTGAAACGGAATCCTCTATCATAGCGGCGCAAGATCAGGCAATACGTACCAGATATCATGAACAGAAGATTATGAAAGTTGCTCATGATGGGAGTTGTAGACTGTGTCATCAGGCTCCGGAACATGTCTATCATTTGTTAGCGGCTTGTCCAGTCTTAGCTGAGTCGCATTACATTGCTAGGCATGATAGGGTGGGAACATATATACATTACAACTTGTGTTCCCAACTATTAGGTTTAGCAATGGATGTGTCTCGGTGGTATGACCACGTTCCATCTCCTGTTGTGAGTAATGATCATATTACCATATTATGGAACATGCCTATTGTCACTGATAGAATGCTTGATGCTAATAAGCCAGATATCGTGGTAAAGGATTTCCAGAGGAAGGTATGCACGTTCATAGAAATCTCGGTACCTGCTGATGCGAATGTTGTAAGGAAGGAGCTTGAAAAACAACTTAAATATAAGGATCTCTCAATAGAAGTTGGACGTATGTGGGGAATGAAAGTAAACATTATTCCGGTGATTGTAGGTTCATTGGGAGCAGTTACTCTAAATTATAGTAAACATGTCAAGGAGTTAGCGTGCAAAATTTCGCCCTGGGAAATTCAGGAAATTGCGGTTTTGGGAAGTGCGAATATTTTGAGGAGAGTTTTATCATAAAGCATCCTAAATTTACTGCTATCGTAGTACTTTTCATCTTTACCTTCCTTTGTATATGTCTATAAATAAATATCTGCATGTGTTTTTACTGACCTGTACGCAACGCTGTACGGGGTTTCCACAGTTTTCCTTTGCTTTGCAAACTTGTGTTGCAAAGCATAAATGGCGTTGTTTTTCAAAATTGGGTTGAGCTGTGGTGATACCCGCAAAGGGAGTACCCTAGGCTTCAGCGAAGCTCGGTACTACCAATTTGCCCTGATGATCCTCATTACTTGTCAAAATCTATTAGTGTAATTTTTGTATTTATATGTTGTATCTAAATTATATTATCTAGGTTTAATGTATTTAATGAGATGTATCAGAGAATTCCAATAAACAATAATAATAATAATAATAATAATAATAATAATAATAATAATAAGATAGCCGTGCCTTGGCACGCAGTGTCAAATCTGACCTCCTAAAGAAATAGAATTATCACATTAAAGAAGCAGTTTAAAATCATTAATTGATTGGAATTGCTTTTACAAGTGGACGCCCATCATTTTGGAATAGAAGGAGTATATTGGGAGGTAGTAACATATCTTTTAATATATTTTATGTTTCAGATTGGTGACAGTGTCAATTTTGACAATTCTAATTATCCAGGAAGTTGTCAGTTATACGTAATATTTCTACGTTTCTTTGTAGTAAGTGTTATTGTGATACCTAATTATCCTTAGAATTTCAGGTGTAAGTAAAGAGGTTACTCATAATTTTTATTGTTATTGGGCCCACTTTACTTTTAACAAATGGATTTAAATAATTCAAGAAGAATGCGTAATAAATGGTCCATAAATGAATATAAGGAGGTGATTTGGTGTCACTTTTGTTCATTGTTAAAGTTTGGATGTGCTAATCAACGGGAATGCTTTAGAATATGGCGAGAAAGAAACCCAGATAAAAGAATGGAGTTGACTGCTAATACTTTGGCATCCCAGAGACGGTGCATTCTAAATAGTAATAAGTTATCCAATATAGAGATAGATTCTATAAGAAGGGAGGTAGAGATTTTTCTAAATCTTGTAAATGATGAAGTGGTTGAAGTAGAACAAGGAAACATTTTGGATGAAGTGGTAGAATTAGAACAGAATAGCCGCAATGATGAGGTGTCTGTTATTGTAGATATTGAGGTAAATGGAATGCCAAATCTGGGTAATAATGATGATAATGTAGTACAACAAAGTCAGTTTTTAATATTGGTACAACAAGAATTGCTTACTTCAGGAAATTTTCATAGCAGGGTTAGATTGCCTTTTATACGGGAGACTAACAGGGTTAGGGAGTTGATTGTGCAAGCTAATTCTGATCTGGAAGTATTTCTGAGGAATAGGCCAGAATTGTCCATTATTGAAATAAATAATTTGTTGTACGCATCCGCATATGTTATTACTAAGATGGTGAATCCAAAATTTACATCAATACACAATAATCGAATCCGGGAAAACCGTTGGAAGCGTAGACTCCAAAATAATATTGCTAATTGGAGAAAGGACGTTTCCAGGATTTCTGAAATTAGAAGATCTATTCATTTATCAGAGAGGTTACAACGGTTACGGCAAAACATAATACTAAAATACAGTGTTTTAGGCGAAGAGAAGGATATAGTAATTATTGAAGAGGAGTTAAAACAGAAAATTCAAGCTAAGGCCCAACGTATCAGAAGAATTGAAAAAAGAATTCGGACTTACAATGATAACAAAAATTTTGAAGAAAATCCTAAAAAATTTTATAGGGGTCTTGGCAAGGAGAACATCTGTATCCAGAATTTTCCAAACATGCAGGATGTTACCAATTTTTGGACAGGCATTTGGGGGCAATCTGGCAAGTACAATTCTGATGCGGAATGGATTAAACGCGAGGAGAGGCGGAATATGCATTATCCAGCTATGGAAGATGTACTTCTCTCCAAAGATGACTTCCAAAATGCTTGCAAAAGTTTGGGACTTTGGAAAGCTCCTGGACCAGATAAAATTCCTAATTTTTGGCTTAAAAGGATAACCATATTGCATGAACATTTAGTAAAATGTTTTAACAATATGGTTAATAATCCGGAAATGATACCGTCGTGGCTGACGGAAGGTGTAACTGTTTTGATTCCCAAAACGGAGAATACAATGGAAGTATCCCAATATAGGCCAATTACTTGTTTAAATTGTTGTTATAAATTATTAACTAAAATTTTAGGTACCAAGATTTATGAACATCTTAAAGAAAATAATGTATTGCCCTCTGAGCAGAAAGGCATTTTAAAGGACAGTTATGGTTCAAAAGAACTGTTAATAATTAACAAGAAGATTGTTGAAAAGATCAAGAAGACTCGAGGAAACCTATCCATGGCCTGGATTGACTATAAGAAGGCGTATGATAGTATCCCGCATGAATGGATTGTAAAAGCCTTGGAGATATATGGGGTAAACCAAAAAATTATTTTTCTGGTAAACTCATGTATGTCCTTATGGTCTACTAAACTATGCTTGCGGGGACGAGAGTCGTGTGTTTTCTCAGAGCCGATTAATATTAATTGTGGCATATTTCAAGGTGATAGTTTATCACCCTTGCTCTTTTGCATAGGCCTGTTTGCATTGTCCAGTGAATTGAATGAGGACAAAGTTGGTGTTCAGTTATTACCTGGCGAAAAGTTAATTGGTCATTCATTATATATGGATGATTTGAAACTTTATGCCAAAAATGATGAGCAGTTGAAGAGGAGCCTCAGTATAGTTAAACAATTCTCTGACGATATTGGGATGCAGTTTGGTCTAGAGAAGTGTGCCAAAATTAGTATTGTCAAAGGCAAAATTGAGAGAACCGCTGACATATGCCTGAATGATCATACTAGTATTAATGAATTAACAGATAATACTAGATATAAGTATCTGGGAATGGATGAAGCCTTTGGTATAGATGATGAAGGGATGAAGGCGAAGGTTATAGGCGAATACATTAAGCGAGTCAGAAAAATTCTAAAATCTGGATTAAATGGAAAATATAAAATGCAAGTGATCAATGCATATGCTATTCCAATATTTCGATATAGTGTTGGAGTTTTAAACTGGACTAAGAAGGAAATACGCGATTTGGACATTAAAACTAGAAAACAGTTAACACTAAATTTTATGTTTCATCCAAGGTCTGATGTCTGCAGACTATACCTGCACCGTTTAGATGGAGGTCGTGGCTTGCAGCAATTGGAAAATATTTATGATTTGGAAATGTTAAATTTAGGAAATTTTATAAAGGCCAACAAGGAGGATAAAGTTATTAAACAATTAATTAGGGATACTTCTGGTAAGTCAATAATTAGTAAACATAAACTAATTTTAGAAAAATTCCAGGTGGAAGAACTCGGTAATTATGAAAATAAAATTTCAGTGGAGAGTTTAAAGCGACAGATAAAGTTAAAAATGAATCAGAAAATGAGAGAGGATTATGTTAGTAAGCCAATGCATGGCCAATTTTTAAGAATTGTGGAGGGTGATGGTATTTCAAAGTCAGGATCGTTATCTTGGCTTTGTCATGGAAACATTAAGGCTGAAACGGAATCCTCTATCATAGCGGCGCAAGATCAGGCAATACGTACCAGATATCATGAACAGAAGATTATGAAAGTTGCTCATGATGGGAGTTGTAGACTGTGTCATCAGGCTCCGGAACATGTCTATCATTTGTTAGCGGCTTGTCCAGTCTTAGCTGAGTCGCATTACATTGCTAGGCATGATAGGGTGGGAATATATATACATTACAACTTGTGTTCCCAACTATTAGGTTTAGCAATGGATGTGTCTCGGTGGTATGACCACGTTCCATCTCCTGTTGTGAGTAATGATCATATTACCATATTATGGAACATGCCTATTGTCACTGATAGAATGCTTGATGCTAATAAGCCAGATATCGTGGTAAAGGATTTCCAGAGGAAGGTATGCACGTTCATAGAAATCTCGGTACCTGCTGATGCGAATGTTGTAAGGAAGGAGCTTGAAAAACAACTTAAATATAAGGATCTCTCAATAGAAGTTGGACGTATGTGGGGAATGAAAGTAAACATTATTCCGGTGATTGTAGGTTCATTGGGAGCAGTTACTCTAAATTATAGTAAACATGTCAAGGAGTTACCGTGCAAAATTTCGCCCTGGGAAATTCAGGAAATTGCGGTTTTGGGAAGCGCGAATATTTTGAGGAGAGTTTTATCATAAAGCATCCTAAATTTACTGCTATCGTACTACTTTTCATCTTTACCTTCCTTTGTATATGTCTATTAATAAATATCTGCATGTGTTTTTACTGACCTGTACACAACGCTGTACGGGGTTTCCACAGTTTTCCTTTGCTTTGCAAACTTGTGTTGCAAAGCATAAATGGCGTTGTTTTTCAAAATTGGGTTGAGCTGTGGTGATACCCGCAAAGGGAGTACCCTAGGCTTCAGCGAAGCTCGGTACTACCAATTTGCCCTGATGATCCTCATTACTTGTCAAAATCTATTAGTGTAATTTTAGTATTTATATGTTGTATCTAAATTATATTATCTAGGTTTAATGTATTTAATGAGATGTATCAGAGAATTCCAATAAATAATAATAATAATAATAATAATAATAATACGTTTATTGTTCTACATCATTCTACACATATTTATACCTACATGCTATTAACAGAGAAAAAAAAATAAACAATAATGAGAACAATCATACGGCATAGTTATATGTTTGCTGATGACACTTTGGTTGCTACGCAACATAGGGATTTGGACGTTACAATGCTTAAAATGAACAGTGAATTGATACTTTTTTAAAAATAAACTTAAAGTGAATGTTAATAAGTCCAAGGCTATGATAGTTACAAGTAAGTATCGTAATAGCCAACTGAATATTGCCAACATTCAAATCTGGATGGACTCTGAAAGAGTGGAGATTGTTGATAATATAAAATATCTAGGGTTTATTGTCGATAAGAGCTTAACGTTTAATTGTCACTTTGATTATATCTATTTCTTTTTTTTCTTTTTTGCCTTTGTTAAATTTTTCATAAAATACACCTGAGAAGCAGCAGTAAAACATTTTTTAGGAGAGGTAGACAAATCTGTTATATAGAAAATAAGTAACTGACATCTAAAATTGCAATTTGAATATCCGGATGGTAGCTGCTCTTAAGTCTGACAATTTTAGCAAAAAGATAAGAAACTGAAACAATAAGGATATTATTCCCACGCAGCACCGGAAGCGGTGAAATCTTTCCTGAAATTATCGAAAATTGTCGCAGAGGCGATTTCAAAAGTGCCGCTTTTCCGATTTCTTGCCGATAATTTCTCCATGGCACGACATCGACAGTTGCAGTTGTTGTCACTGACAGCGGCACATCTGTGCGCACGATACTCACGCAACTTATTACGAATAATTGCAGGATGTGCGTCTTTAGAGTCCTCGCTACTGCGATTTACTTTAAAATTACTAAAATACACGCGTTTACAGTCTAGTGTCGGACTGACCCACCGCTATGTTTCGGTTTCTTTAGTGGAGCAGTAGGTTAGTCCATCTACTCATAAATTCTGCATGCTTGGTTGTCATTTCTGTCATTTCGTTTACAAGCTGATGAAACTTTAACCTTAACTGGACTACATACTTCCAAATTTAACAGGATAATTCAGTTCTGATTGACTGCCTCAATTATTCAAGATAGATTTATCTGAGTTCAAAATGGCTGAAAGCTATTATTTGTATTGCCGAAATAAGGTAGACATAAATACGACTAACCATTACAAACGTGTAGGTGATATATAATAATCCATTTATATTGCAAAAGCCATTAATAACAAAAATAAAGAAATTAGTCACAAACAAACTAAAATACACTTAACGACTGTAAATCATGGTATAAATCATGGGATCATGGTACAGAGGTACTGTGATATTAATTATAATATCTACACTATGTAGGTATGCGCTGATATTCCGGTTGCTAGGATTTTGTAATGTGGAAAATATACACAGTGATCTAAAATGACTGAGGACAGGTTGAATTTCCCGCCAATTTGAATAATTGTGATGTTGGCAATGGTTGCAAATGACAGCTGTTATTTTGGTCCAGAGACGTAGGTGTTCCTTCTTGGAAAGAAAAAAAGCATAATTTAATTTATGAAAACTGGATGAACTTACCAAAATAATAAAAAATCCTTAATATTATGTATTTTTGGAAAGACTCTTCAAGAACCCAAATAACAAATTAATTGAGAAAAAAGATCGTGGCAAGAAAATCCGAAGGGACACGCCAATTGTATAACTGACCAACTAACAAAGACCGCTTCTCAAATGTCGGACTTGCGATACACACGACATTCGCATAACCTCACTCTTTCACGGAATTATTTGAAATAGCTAATTTCTTAGGGTCCTGAAGATGCCTGTAAAATTGGGCGAAACCGCTCGATAATTGAATAAATGCTATAAGAAGGAAAAACCAACACCTTTATTTTCAACCTTTCCGATTGGGCTTAAATTACCGGATGAACCAAATTCCATTAGAAATACTGTTCTGGTTTTTATCATAAAATATTAAAAAGAATATTTAATAAATTAAATAAATTAAAGAATAAATTTAATATTTGGATCAAATAAGAACAAGCGTGTGTTGAAATTGATGTGCGAAAAATTAAAGATTTTCCTAAAAAGCGGGACATTTTTAAACCTCCACGGGACGCGGGACAAAATGTGATAAATCGGGACTATCCCGCCAAAAGCGGGACGTCTGGTCACCTTAGATATACATACTTGATATTCGTACATACCTTTTCCGCTTTTCCTGGAAATGAAGTTATCATTTAAATTGGATGCTGCACGCTACCCTTTGCAGGCGATAGTCAATAAATGTTTAGATGTGCATACGCGGAAGAATAACAGTAGAACCACATCTTTGATTAAAAATATTCAAACATTTTTCAAAATTTCTATACAAAATGACGACAATGACACAACAGCTATGACGCACGCGCACTCTAAGCTGAGTTTGTTCATACCTATTGCTCTAATAGATATAAATTTATGGATTTTATAGGTTTTATAGGTACTCCTACTTGTATTAATATGTATCTAATATTCGGGGGATGAAATAATAAATTAAGTTGGATATGAAGTTACAAGACGTTGATGATAAATGTAGGGTTTGTATATGGTTAGGTCAGGTATTTAAGAAAAGTACGAGTCACGGGACACAAAGCCGGTGCTGTCAACGGGTATCCGGCTCCCGCGGTTTTCCGAAGATCTCCTGCAGCACCCAGCGGTCCATCAAAGATGAAGAGGAGACCATGACATTGCCAACCATGAGTAAACATTAGTATAGGTTTATGTATAGCGTATAGTGTATACTGTATTTATAGCTGTAAAAAAAGGGACTCCTTGTTGGAATAATTACACAAAAAAAGTAAAAATAAAATCAACTTAAATGAAGTACATTGGGAAAATAAAATCACTTTCTAAGAAACGTAGAAGTAACTAGTAAAATAGATAAAGCACCAGTCCCATACATATTATATTGTACCAAGTATTTCGCAAACTTGTTTGACGCCCAAAACATGAGGTGGGCAGAAACCGAGGGAAATGTAGGTCTCAAGATACTTAGAGTGTTTTCAACTTGAACATTTTCATGTTAAACAACATTTTCATGTTAAACCTAAGGAATCAGAACCAAACTTAAGAAACAGTGTTTGGACACTTCTCTTGTTCTAAGTGATTCGTTAATGACCAGTGGGTTACAGCTTACAGCGTCTTGAGATTTTGATTAGATAGTATCTACTGTAGAAACTGGACATGGAAAATACTTTGTAAGATATTATAGGATAGGAAGTTTTAATGTGGAACTTTCTACTTGAGGTTTAAATGCTGGCGAAGTGGAGCAAAAACGTTGAATTACATATCGAAATTCGATTGAAGTCAATTTAACTACATAGCAACAGGTAGTTAAAAATATAAATGTTATTCAAATCGGTATGCATATAGAGCAAAACTTATCACCGCGTATTGTATAATTGATGAAACGAACGAAAGTACCTACAATAAAGTTCATAATACCTACAATAAATTTTTAAATAATAGCCATTATAGAAATTTAAACTAAATATTAACAAAAATTAAATATTTCAGTGAAACTATAATAACACTTTTAATATAAGAATGTATTGATTCCATTGGCATAAGCTGAAGCCGAACGTTACTTTTCAACACTCAAAACCATACAAACTTTCTTAGGGAATTCTTATGGACCAGAAAAAAATTCTGCTTTGGAAATAATTTCTCCAGTAAAATACCTAATCGAAAGCATATGCCATTTAAATCAAAATGTTATTGACAAATTTTCTGCTTCTGAAAATCGCCATATGGACTTTCTCCTCAAATAAGCTGTAATGTTGTTAAGCCATAAAGTAAGGCCAGAAGTGAGTTAATAATTATTATATGCATGCAGATTTAATTTTAAAAGATTGTAAATTTAAATTATGCAATGTGTAGTAATATATTATAACAAAAGGGATTTGATGGTCATGGGAAGTAGCAGTCAACGATAATGAAAATTTTATTACTATTAGTGTGAAAATATTGACATTTTTTATATAATAGTTATTTATGTACCAAGGGCATTAGATGGATGTTTGTGTCCCGAGGGTGACAGTTTAAAAAGCTTTTTAAGTCGCCCGAGGGTATAAACATCAAGTAATGCTCGAGGTGCATACAAAATTTTATGTCCTACAATGGTTTTGTTCCTCCGTTTGAATAATATTAATAAATATTTTGACGTTATCAAGTGACGGCGTATCTACGGAGTTGAATAACCATACAAACAATTTGGACTTGAGTGACAATACAGACAATTAATTGTCAAACTTATAACCTTAATCGCCAATAATTGACATTGATGAGTGACAATACAGACAATTAATTGTCAAACTTATAACCTTAATCGCCAATAATTGACATTGACTATTTAAAATTTACCATTTGAATGACCAATATTTGATATATTTGAGATATAACCATGGCAATCGTTTATGCCCTAGGACGCATAAAGAATCTTTATCGCTCTAGGGCGTAAAAAGTCGCTGTTTTCGTCCCGGTAACTAAGATGTAAAATGTCACTTTATGATCATGTAGGACATAAAAGTTGCAACCTCAAGCACGAGCCGCTACTGCTATTCCTATTATCCCTTTTGCGTACTACGACGTAAGTTGATTAAGGTAAATTATGCCCGTTTCTACTGTATTTGCTAAGCCAGACTTAACTTTAAGAACGGCTTAAAACTAAGTCGAGCTTAAGTCGGTGTTCATTTGCACCCATATGAGTAGGACATTCCTATCGGAATGCACGCTAGACCACTGCGCACGTCATTACTGTCATTTTTGACGGTAATCGTATGCGCACTGGGCAACTGCGCATTCCGACAACGACAAACGTATCCGTTCGGACTTGATGTAGAATTGACCTTATGTGACGGATTGGTGACGGTACAAATGAAATAGATGACTTAAGTACGATCCCATAGTTTAGTAAGTTTAATAAGTTTAAGATATACGTGCAAACGGGCATTACTTAGCTCACTTATACTGATAAATTGATTTCCGGGTGGAACTTATAACTTATAACTAACTTATACTGCATAAATTCACAAATGTAGTGTAATGTTAAATGCTACTTATTGGAATTACTTTTTGCACGAAATATAATTAATTTAAAATAAATTTTGTATGTTGCCGCTCTATGGGGCAGTACAAACTACATAATTATCCCACATGACCTTACAATTGCACCCTAAACCTTACATCTTTTCCAAAATGCGATAATTGCCAAAAATGTAAAAGTGACTATATATATATATTTATCTATCTTTATAAGCTGTTTAGATATGTGGGCAACTCATCGCAACTACAAAACGGCATCTACGGCGTGGTATAGGTCATGGCTTAAAATCTGCGATGAACCTCCCACAACTGACAGCAGAAATCTGGTCATTTTTTACATTTCTGGCAATTATCAGACTTTTCGGTTAGCAGAAAAGTTATAATGTTTGGGCTAAAATTGTACCTAGACAAAAACTCTATTTTTGAATTGTATCTCGCCAAAAAATATAAGTTAAAGTGCAAATTTCAGTCACTAGTGAACAATAAATAACGCCTTTATTTGCTAACGCGTTTCTTTAGGGGGTATATCCGGTTTTTAAAAGTAAAAATTATTTTAATGTGATTACATTGACTTCAACATCTTGTTGAATTTACTAAAATGTTTTGAAAATTGTTTGATTTAATCTGTTTGGCCACTCCTACACGATTGGATGCATATCGTCAACGGTGGACATCGCACAAAGTCCGAACTCGCGCATTTACTTTGTCAACATGACAATGATACAGTTAGCTGCCTCACGCTAAGCGGAGCACTCCGATGACCGTAGTTGATCGCAAACATCGGCGATACATCGGCGATACATCGGCGATACATCGGCGATACATCGGCGATATATCGCATACATCGGAGCCTAATATAGGAGAGGCCTAATAGGTGAAGTGCAGACTATTCAATGAAACAAGTAACAACAGGTGCCACAGTATCGCCCCCTGAAGAAGCCAGTTTGTCAGAATTCAGTTTAGTTCACTTATCAAAGATGGTATTTCTTAACATTGCATATACCGTCCTCCGACATTTAGTTAGACGAAAACCCAGGAACCCAGGTGGTGTAAGTGTACGATCAGAATAAGTTAGCATTAGAAAAAGAAGGCAATAAATTCTGATTTCCAAAAAGATTCTGTGCGATCTTCCAAGATTGCTTGGCATAGTAAGCAAGAATACACATTTTCTATTGTTTTCTATTACCAATATATTCATATTTTAGATAACTGAGCGATTTTTACAGACAATAAATTTACAGTGATTTTTGGCAAACAATTTAATATATTTGCACCAACAGCTCGCCAACAACTTTCCGACTGATACAGTCATATATTGTTAACAATATACAACTTGCAACTAAAATTTACGGATATTGCAGATTGCCGAGGTGTCATTAAAATTATATTTCATCATGTAATTTATATACAGCGCCCGTATTCCAGTATATAACTGATAAATAAGTATTTATTTTCATTTATATCACAGGTTTTCTTGCCATTGGAAATTAAGATAAAAACAAACAGTTTAACTGACATAAAAAAGAAGCAAAAAGCCAAAAAAAATTATGAATGAAGCGTGTACCCACAAACACCTGATGTCGATACCAAGCCAAACTATCCAACTACATATTTTTTTGAGCTTCTTATTTTTCTTATTTTCTTTAATCCTACCTTAGTGACTTAATTATTATTGTATTTCATTGGGAATTATTGTTAGTTTCATAATCTTAGTATGTAATTGTATTAATTACTAATTTTTACTTCAGGTGTTGTTTTCAAAATGTTGTTGGTGGTAAATTAAGTATTTACATACTGCATTCATTACGTCACTTCAATTATCTGTCCTAAATAACAAGTTACTTAGTTTGCCATCTTCCCTGTTAAATCTGCATTCAAATTGCTCAATGTTCTCCAATTTTACATAAACGTTCAAGCAAGCAACCAAATTGAAAAACACCAATTAGATTCAATTGACAATAACCTCAAACCTGTAACTAATAAATCCACGCAATATCACTTCCTCAAAATCTACTGAAAAATCACTCTAATTATGCAATCGGAAGCCTCCAGTATTTACATCCAAGGAATAGTTTACAATGGTAAATGAGACGTAGATTGAGCAGTCTCTTATCTGTCATTCTTCCGAAACACTGCCCACAAGTCACAACCGTACCGAAGAAGAAGTACAGGAAGAAACCAACAATACGTAAAATTGTGCCAGAATCACAAGAGGGTTGGTGCAGTAAAAATCCAGAGCGATAAAACGATTCCGTCCGGCCACGCCGGTAATTACCATCTAGTTGGCCAACATTAGCGCTCTAGATCGCTATCGCGACAACCAGGCGAAACAATGAGACTACTCAGAGATGCCTAGAGCTGCAAAAGGGCAGTGAAATAAATGTTCAGTAGATAAGGAACTGTAGAGAGAGGACGGTAAAAATCACCTTCCAGAAGAACGCTTGGTCGATCCCGACTGTTTGAATCGCGGACGCAAAACTAAACAATTTAATTAGTCAGGGATGGGTGGTTTAACGTACGCTACGCAAGTGTAGAAGAGATATAGAGTCCGGAGAGATTTATTCAAGAGGCGACACTTCGGTCGGTAGCTTTGATCTTTCGCATGTTTCGCCCATGTCATCGTATGTCGTGGAACAGTATTACAAGTTTTGAAAGAGAAAGTTCCATACAAATGATTCAAACTATTGCACATAGTTTAATTGTCACGCAACTTTATGCTCAATAGCTGAATTTTAAAAGTGGGAGAATTGTTTAACACTAACGCGTTTGGCATAAGCGTCAATGTCTACAACCCCAACGCGTTGGGAGTATTTAGTTTAACACTTTGCTAACATTCACTTAATGTTTCCAAATCCTTGACCGATTTTGATGAGTATTTCAGTAGATTGAAAGTAACCAAATCACTTGTCGTAAATCAACTCGATTTACTTTGAGCGGTTGCAAGTATTTAGTATCCAATTGGTACCCCCAGAAAACACCAACTCCCAAACTAGTATTTCCTAGATTTTCTACGTATTTAGTACCTATTGGTACTCTACGGAACAGTGGCGTAGCTAGCCTTAAGGGAGACCCGTATTAAAGTTTCTTGGGAGGTGCCTTTTTCCGAAAATAAACAAAATATATTTGAACATAACAAAAACGACAATACATATAAAAATGTATTTATATACATATTAAGTATAATATAATATAAATATAATAATTGGAAGTAGTATAATTTATAATAATTTTAATGTATGCAGATTGCTGCAAGAATTAGCATCCTTTATAAATATAATATACATATAAACACTAAAAAAATATTCCAGGTTAAACGAGTACTTTGCTAGCCTCTTTTTTCGGCGAACATATTTATTATCTCATACTTAGGTGAAGAAGATTTCAGTTTCTCCTGATCTTCTTTTTCTATGGACAATATTGATGGGACCTATGGGCGTTCTTATCTCATAGTTATAAGATAATTTTTAATACGCTAAATTTAGAAAAGATTTTTTTAGCCGTTGCGGTTATAACCGCAAGGGTCAAAAATAGTAAGCATACTGTTTTATAACCTCTGAGAAATTGAAGGTGAGGCTATTGAAATTTATTATTAATTATCCTGTGAGTTCCTTAATGGTATGAATTTTCTCAATTTCCGATTTCGAGCAGAATTTCAAAGCAATTAATTGATCATAAATATCAACTGTCAAGTAGTGCTATTTACTAGCCAGTTTTTCTGCGCGTCCCTTTTCGTACTTCAGTAAAAGTACTAGGGTCACAGAAGCTTCGAAATCGTTATTTAGTTTGAGACATCAATATAACTAAACATGATACACAATTGACTTTGACGATTCCGGATCAGAAATTCTCGAAACTTCTCATAATTCATAAAAAAGCGCTTTGTTAAGTTTCGACTTTTATTGTCGTTAGAGGTGTTATTCCCCACGTTCTTGCTAGATCTCAGGACTCATTTATTAACCGTTGCATAAGTTTTGATTTCTCATTTGTACCAGTCTACCCAGAAGATTATTTAATAAAATAGTTGCTTTTTGGATGTCATTATTTTCGTGCTGTTGGGAATTAAAAATAAGGTTGATGATTGCAAATAGCTGAGAAAAAAAGGTAACCCCCACTATAAAATCGTAACTCTCTACCATATTTATTAAATTTTGACATTCGTCGCGTTCATCTCGTTTATTTGATATTAAATTTAATTGATATAAGGCTTCTATAACTACTGGATATTTTATTTATGGCGAATAAAGCGTCACTTCTTGAAGAGTATGCGCTACTAGCTGTAGTAGCGCATACTCTTTTCAGAGTAATTTTATATTTTTCACACGAACCATTACACAACATTGCAATCAATAGACATTAAACAATAGCGTTTAATGCTATTGCCAAAAAAGTATAAATTATTTGCAATCAGTCAAAAAAAATGACACTTCATTTCAACAGCATCATTTAAAATTAAATTTAATGCGTGTGCTGCACAATGAACATAATCGGCATTCTGTATAAGGGCTTGGATAAATAAATTCCATTCTTTAATTATATTTAATTTTATATTACATTTTGCGCCTATAGATCTAAACCCCAAAAACGACTTGCAGGTTTTGATTTGTTTGGGTACATTATTACTTTTTGTTGTCGAGACATATCGGAAAACTACTTAAAACCAAAACAATATATTTTCTAACTGTTGCTCCAAGGAAATTAATAATAACATTTCCAGATTTGGAATTATGGCCTTTTAAGCATCATTTAGAGTATAATTGCGGAAAGCGCTGTCCGCCACTGAACTTGCCATGTGTAAACCGTAGGAAAGTAGACTATGGCGGTAGCTACGCCCCAGCTCGTGTCACCCCAGAACGCAACTTGTCGTAAAACAACTCTCAATCACTTTATAATTTTGTAATTATTTAGTACTCAATTGGTGTCCTCAGAAACACCCTATCCCTATCGGTACCTCAAAGGAACACCACAATATAAAACCGATGACGTCAAGTCGAAAGCGGTCGGAAATTGACATAACAAAACGTTTAAAACTTATTGTCATATTTCCACACTCTACCTGATCATACTGCGGGGTTATGAATTTCATATTAGAATATACAAAATATGTATAGATGATAAACATATTTGTTTTACATGCGTCTTCAGCAGTGGCTGTCGACAAGTTATGTCTATACTGGCAGCTACTGTTGGACGTTACCAGCATTAGAGAGAAGAAAAATTTATCTTAGGCGGCGATGACGTGCCGTGGCACCGTAATTTATCAAAAGGCATCCGTCCAAAGAAGGAGAGGAGCCAACGCAAGAGTCCAGTGCTCACAATGGGCAGGTAGCGAGGGCGTGGGAATGCGAGGTGAGTATATGCCGAGCGCAAAGCGATAATCTGAGCTGTCATTCCATTAAAAAATCGTTTGTTACACGTCTGCGACCGACGACGTCGGCCCAGACCAGAAAATCGCCTACCGAATTATGGAATTAAGAGAATACCGGTGAGACGTATGGGAATCGCATTTTTAACGTCGATATTTTCTGAGTAGTCATTCCCGCGTATTCCAGAGATTTTTTCTGTAATTATATTATTTAATAATAATACCTTCAGCCATATACATCGGCATGATAGGGTGAGAACACAATAAATGTGACGCAAAAAGTTGAAAGACCAATGGGATCAAAAAATGAGTTTTGAGTTATTAATTGATTCTGAGTCATAGCTTCTTTTCATCATTGTATCTTACCATTTTAACTATTACAGCTGAACCCAATTGCGCAGGTCTGTGTTTTTTAAAGGAAAGTGGTTGATGTTCTATTCTAACAAGCACTCTTTATTGCACAGCTCAGTCAGGGAGGGCTGATCTCAAAACAATGATAGTTACTTCGTGCATATCAAGGGTAGCTCCAGCCATCTCAACTAAGAAATACGTTAAGTAAAATCGAAATAAAAAGAGCACAATAGATTATTCAGCGGTCAGGAAAGGAATGGAGATATACAGAGCCACTAGTCATATTTCGGTTTGGTTGACATATCGGAACAGGAATGATCGTGCAGAAATGATCCACCCTACTGTGAATTTCTACTTATTGAAATAATTTCACAATGCGCTCATTTTGCAGTTAAATACCTAGATATTTTTACTTTATCATACGCAGTATGTAAAGTATTGTAATCGTGCCAAAAAAATTTTTTGAGATTTTAGCGGAAATATGTCTTTTTGGGTCCCCTGAACATTTTTGACCAAGGTACAAAAAAATGTCTGTGTGTGTGTGTGTATGTGTGTATGTGTGCGTGTGTGCGTGTGCGTGTGCGTGTGCGTGCGCGTGCGCGTGCGCGTGTGCGTGTGCGTGTGCGTGTGCGTGTGCGTGTGCGTGTGCGTGTGCGTGTGCGTGTGCGTGTGCGTGTGCGTGTGCGTGTGCGTGTGCGTGTGCGTGTGCGTGTGCGTGTGCGTGTGCGTGTGCGTGTGCGTGTGCGTGTGCGTGTGCGTGTGCGTGTGCGTGTGCGTGTGCGTGTGCGTGTGCGTGTGCGTGTGCGTGTGCGTGTGCGTGTGCGTGTGCGTGTGCGTGTGCGTGTGCGTGTGCGTGTGCGTGTGCGTGTGCGTGTGCGTGTGCGTGTATGCGTGTGTGCATGTGTGCGTGTGTGCGGGTGTGCGTGTGTGCGTGTGTGCGTGTGTGCGTCTGCGCGTGTGCGCGTGTGCGCGCGTGAGTGTGTGTGTGTGTGTGTGTGTGTGTGTGTGTGTGTGTGTACCCGTTTTTGTGGCGACGATTCCGGAGAAACTACTAAAGGTATTGGGACGAAACTTCATATTTAGAAGTTTCATAACCAAACTTAGAGCTGAAAAGCTTTCTGTTGAAGAGGGCCCAAAGGAACTGGAGGTTTAGTCTTAGCATTTTTGAAAGATTTTGCAAATAAGCCGCCATTTCTGGAATTTCGTCGAAATAGTCAAATAATAAATTAAAGATGAGGAAATTCTGAATAATTTATCACTATGACAATTTTTGGTACAATCAATAGTTTAGCTGCATGAGCAAATTCTATTTCTACGAAATCGGTCGTACTGCATGAAAACTAGTAGCCAGTCTTGGTGTCAAACGCTAATGTTTTGACAATAACTTCTGTCAATATAAGCTGCGTTCGCATATTGCATTAGACTTTTTACACCCAATAACACGTAAGTGTCATTTGGACGGTGTACCCGGTGTCAACGGAGTACAATATCCGAGCGCAGCTTTAATCGACATATCTGTCTAGTTCTAGTAGTTTTATTTTAATGCAGACATGGCCGATCTCGATCAAATAGAGTCTCATGCAGTCTCAGGCAGGTTACCCAGGTATTTTTCGTTTAGATAAGACGACACAAAGCTCGCTAAAAAGAAACAAAAATACGAGTAAATCATGAAGAGGAAACAAAAATATTTTTTTCCGGTTCGTTATTTATTCTAATGTCAAGCAGTATTAGATTTATATTGTACTGCGGTGTAATAAAATATAATATAATAAACAATATAATAAATAGGTGCGCTGTTTAGAGTTGCGTAGCTATCTACTTACAAAAGTTAGAATCTTAGAATATGGAATGCTGTAGCTGTGGCATTCGAAAAACTAACCTAAGGTGACAATTTGGAGCGTCATAGAAGCGTCAATATCTCGAAAACTAACGACTTTTCACTAAGGTCATATTGAGACTTCTAGTCAGTCATGAGTTGGCCTATCAGCCCCCCACGGGATGACGTTGAGTTTGGGACATCCTGTATAATCAATTTTGTAAATTTTCTGTTTATTTTGGGTTTTAAACATTATCTCTCAATAAATCGAGTGAATTCCAAAGAATATTGTTGCCTTTCTACTGTCCTCGATAAGGACGACCCAACAATTCTTATGGCAAATTACAGAGAATTTTTACAACGATCCAGCGATAAAATACTTAATACCAACAATAGAAACGCAACAAGATTAGAACTTCCACAAAATTTTAAATTCTATAATCATGTCCATCAAGCCCATATATAAATTCTTAATAACCAATTGATAAACAATAGAAAGCCAATTATATTATTCTAAAATTTACCGAATTAACGAGAAACTATGTTTAATATTAGAGAAAAATTGGGAAAATTCTAAACACAAGCGCGAAATATATGTATTATCTATTTTATTATAAAAAATAAAAATCTGATGTTAAAATAAAACTACTAGAACTAGACAGATATGTCGATTAAAGCTGCGTTCGGATATTGTACTCCGTTGACACCGGGTACACCGTCCAAATGACACTTACGTGTTATTGGGTGTAAAAAGTGTAATGCAATATGCGAACGCAGCTTATATTGACAGAACTTATTGTCAAAACATTACCGTTTGACACCAACACCTACTGTCATTAGAATCAAAAAATCTGACAAATCCTGGCTACTAGTTTTCATGCAGTACGACCGATCTCGTAGAAACAGAATTTGCTCATGCAGCTAAACTATTGATTGTACCAAAAAATGTCATAGTGATAAATGATTCAGAATTTCCTCATTTTTAATTTATTATTTAACTATTTCGACGAAATTCCCGAAATGGCGGCTTATTTGCAAAATCTTTCAAAAATGCTAAGACTAAACCTCCAGTTCCTTTGGACCCTCTTCAACAGAAAGCTTTTCAGCTCTAAGTTTGCTTATGAAACTTCCAAATATGAAGTTTCGTCCCGATACCTTTAGTAGTTTCTCCGGAATCGTCGCCACAAAAACGGGCACACACACACACACACACACACATACACACACACACACAGACATTTTTTTGTACCTTGGTCAAAAATGTTCAGGGGACCCAAAAAGACATATTTCCGCTAAAATCTCAAAAATCTTTTCGGCATGATTACAATACTTTACAATACTGCGTTTGACACCAACACCTACTGTCATTAGAATCAAAAAATCTGACAAATCCTGGCTACTAGTTTTCATGCAGTACGACCGATCTCGTAGAAACAGAATTTGCTCATGCAGCTAAACTATTGATTGTACCAAAAAATGTCATAGTGATAAATGATTCAGAATTTCCTCATTTTTAATTTATTATTTAACTATTTCGACGAAATTCCCGAAATGGCGGCTTATTTGCAAAATCTTTCAAAAATGCTAAGACTAAACCTCCAGTTCCTTTGGACCCTCTTCAACAGAAAGCTTTTCAGCTCTAAGTTTGCTTATGAAACTTCCAAATATGAAGTTTCGTCCCGATACCTTTAGTAGTTTCTCCGGAATCGTCGCCACAAAAACGGGCACACACACACACACACACACACACACACATACACACACACACAGACATTTTTTTGTACCTTGGTCAAAAATGTTCAGGGGACCCAAAAAGACACATTTCCGCTAAAATCTCAAAAATCTTTTCGGCATGATTACAATACTTTACAATACTGCGTTTGACACCAACACCTACTGTCATTAGAATCAAAAAATCTGACAAATCCTGGCTACTACTTTTCATGCAGTACGACGGATCTCGTAGAAACAGAATTTGCTCATGCAGCTAAACTATTGATTGTACCAAAAAATGTCATAGTGATAAATGATTCAGAATTTCCTTATTTTTAATTTATTATTTAACTATTTCGACGGAATTCCCGTAATGGCGGCTTATTTGCAAAATCTTTCAAAAATGCTAAGACTAAACCTCCAGTTCCTTTGGACCCTCTTCAACAGAAAGCTTTTCAGCTCTAAGTTTGCTTATGAAACTTCCAAATATGAAGTTTCGTCCCGATACCTTTAGTAGTTTCTCCGGAATCGTCGCCACAAAAGCGGGCACACACACACACACACACACACACACACACACACACACACACACACACACACACACACACACACACACACACACACACACACACACACACACACACACACACACACACACACACACACACACACACACACACACACACACACACACACACACACAGACATTTTTTTGTACCTTGGTCAAAAATGTTCAGGGGACCCAAAAAGACATATTTCCGCTAAAATCTCAAAAATCTTTTCGGCATGATTACAATACTTTATAATACTGCGTATGATAAAGTAAAAATGGTTTTTGGGAAACTTCTTATATGAGTAATAAGTATATTGTATTAGAACACCAATTATAGTTTGGACAAAAAGTTGATATAATTAATAAATAATAATAAAGAGTAAATAAATAGTTTTTAATAAGTAGATAGTAATAACAAAGGTCTCTACTGACTTTTTGGTTAAGGGCTCTTGACATAGCGGTTTCGCGTCAACGAGTTCCATAGCGGATAAATTGTTTGGACAAAATAAATGATAGGTGTGCAATTTATAGGGAATATAATGTAATTTTTAGCAGAATCCATGGGTTGTTGTAATTACAAGCATAGTTTTTAAGTTACCAGCGAAAAATTAACTAGAAACTCGTGTTTCCTCAAAGTAGGAAAATTTCCCCTTTTTTCAGCGCGCTCTAGCGACCAAATGATTCAACCAAAAACTAGATTTGAGGGGTGATTTTTATAGTAAATTTATTATACTTTGTTTTTGAATATAGTGGTGTCCCTCAAAAAGTGCTTAGTTTTATGACTTTTTGGCAAAAAATGTTAAACAAAAATGAATTCAAGATGTTTAATTGATAAAAGAGCTGTAAACAAATATTCAGTTTCACAGTCTTGTTAATTAAAATAGTTTTAAAACACACAAAACAGCAACAGAAGATTAAATAGACGTTTTTTTTGCGGCTATTGTGGCAGAGATTAAAAAAACTTGAAGAATACATTTTCATTGGTTCGAAACCGGTCTGCAAGACTTCTTAATTAAACATCATCAACAAACCTTCGGTGTTTCCTTTTTTGTACATAGTTGATGAAAAAAAATGGAGAGCTTTATAGCAAATTTACATTTTCATTTGTCTTTTAGATTTAATTTATAAATATGTATATAATAAGTAGGTAAAAATCTAATCTAAAATTGAAGTGAATTTTCAAGTATTAATATTAATACCGCTATTAAACATTTTTAATACCGAATGCCGGTATTGAGATTTTGGCCCGGTATTGTAGCTCTATCAAAGATGACACCAGCCAGCGCTTATCTTGTCGACACCGATTTGATTTTTGTTTGGTTGTTTGTATTCGATAATTATATTTTGGTAACAGCTGAGCGTGCCTCTTGCAACCAGGGCTGCGGGGTCGGTAAAAAAATTCTCGACTCCGACTCCGACTCCAGACATTTTTCGTGGTCCGACTCCGACTCCAGAAAAATTGCATACAAAAATATGTTCAAATAATTATGAGTAATAAAAATCTTACATATGTAAATAATCACAAATTTGACGCAGAATAATACAACCGAGCAACATTAAATTTGCTATGAAAACAAAAGCACCAAAAGGAAAGAAGAAACAAGTTTAATAAATTAAATTTCTATTCTAGTATTGTAGTATCTTTTTCTTCTATTAATTCTATTAATTCGATTCTATTAAACATTGTGCACATCAAATTACTCACAGCAAATGCTGAAACCATAAGTAAAACAGAAGTTTTAGGTGCCCAGCCAATTTGTTGGCAAACATTTAAACTGACAATAAAACGGCAAAAACGGCCTATAAAATATCAAAAACTCGTATTGATCGGACTACAAATATAAAAGTTATGACCACATAATCATAATATGTAATTTCTTTTTGTAATTTGTTTATTCAATATATCTCTGACATCATTAAGTATTTAACTATTTTCTCCAGAGAACATACAAATCGGCACTACTTTGTCCATTTAACCGATTTTCTATCTCTAATAATAACAAACTCACTCATAAGACATAGTGTACAATACAAAATAAAATTCATTCTAGTAAAAACAGAATTAAATGCAGAATACGGTTATAAAATTGTGGTGAGGAATAAAATATCTACAACCAACTTCTCCTGCAAGGATGCATAATTTCTAATTATTTTCTAAGCTGAAAATCATAATTATGGCTGCACAGGTAATCTGGATAAATGATTATTACAACATTGAACTACGGCCCTACTTCTCAATCTCTTGTTTTTTTTATTTCCTTTTTCAAATATCTGCCCCATTACTTTTGTTAATCGTATTCACTTTCGTTTGAAAAGTGTGTTTTGTAATTTGATTATTTACATATGTATGTAGGTAGGTAGGTACTTTGTCAAAGACCTAATACAATGTTTAGTTTTATTTGTTTACTGTCTACTGAGGCAACGTCCATCTCGCATGTTTTTCTTTTTCTACAATAATGAAACCTGGACTCGGAATCGGAGTCGGTACATTTTTTCCGACTCCGACTCCTCTGAAATTGGGCTGAACTCCGAGTCCGACTCCACTACTCCAAGTCCACAGCCCTGCTTGCAACAGGGGGCGCGCCGCATAGGTTGGAAACCACTGCACTAGTGCGTAGGTACTTGACCCAAGAAAATATTTTACATAAGTACGTTTTTATTTTGTTTTACCTTTTGGAACATTTCATTTATCGGTAATTCCAACAAAAATTTTCGTTGGTAAATGCGCGTGTGACACCATATATTATAAAGTATTCACAATAATAGCACTTGCATTTAGTAGAAATTTTATTTATGCTAAATCTATAAAATATTTTGCTTCAAGTTTGACAACTTCTTAGTAAAAAAGTAACCTCCGTTATTCAAGATGATAAACATATTACATCGAATAAAAATATACCCATTATTGAAACGGAGTAAGAACATCCTTAAATCTAGTAACTATTCCAAGAAATCAAATTTCTTTATTGTAATCAGTATCTCGCGATATACCTACGATCGTACGAACTATTTCAGTCAAAAGATTCTTTCTTCGTTCAAGAGTCACTTTTCTGCGTGTAGCATTATTTACAGTTCCACTAGACCTAAAACCTACACAAACAATGAACGACCAGATCTACACCTACACAAATACCGCGAAAAGTATTTTTAGTTATTTTTAAATGGAAAATGTGGATGTTGTTAATAACGTTCAAATGAAAAATATTGTATTGCATTAAAACAAATCTGACATAAGAAAGTCAAAAATTTACTACAAATAAGTCATTACGTTTCCCTTTTGATCACATCAATCGGTTGATATCAACATTATAACTCATGCTGTTTTTCTTTTGATGCAGCATGTATGTAAAACACGTTTCAGTATCAGTGTCATGAATCCTGTTATCTACAATACAGCATTTTAAAATTAAAATCTTTTACGAAAAACTCGAACAAAATCCTTAGTTTTGTTCTAGTGAGAACAAACACCTAGTTTGTACATGTAAAAGTAACGTGGACCACGTGTTTTACATGTAAAAATAACGTCGTCTCAGTTTACGGTGGTACACAAAATCTAATACCCGTAAGCTACGAAAAAACAACAGTCACGCTTCCAGCCGGTGCAAAATTCTTGCAGCGAAGTTTACAAGTTTCCCGTGTCGCGTTACCTGTCACTACACTTGTTTAAAACATGTACGGTGTCACCATAGCCTTACGTTAGCCAGTAGCTGACATACACGTACACCAAGCCATTGTTAGCGCTTATAAACAAACTAAAAAATAAGCAACATCTCTCCTATTCTCTTATTCTTAGTCCTCCTTCACCACGTTTACTTTATACGCATACTCCTACGTCTAATTCACTCGTTGATACAATTGAAAAATTCATTCGAAATCATCTCTTTAGTGATGAACAATCATAATCTTCTAAGAACCGCGAGCGGGTATGATTTCTTCGAAAATCCGCTTCTTCTATTTTTGCTTTGCCACAAAATTCACGCTCAATTCATGGCGGCAGATTGCCAACAATAGATTCCTTCCATCCCATTGTTGATCGTACAGCGCGTATAGCGCAGCTGTCAAATAGAACTTCTTCATTAGGCCGGCGAAGGCGCACGTTGGCTGCTCTTCATGCAGCGACAATTACTGCTTGTTTACCTTCGAACATCACGCGCATTGTGCATCCGGAGAGAAGAAGTGGAATTAACGATTTCTTAAAATCGGATTTCGAGACCAGTACTTCGTTAGCTTTCCCATAGGCCAGAAGGATATATTGATGGGATTATTTAAAATGTAATCAGTGTATTTTCTAGACCAGCGTTCGCTTCTTTTTTATCCTTGCGGTCTTCAGTTTGGATTGGAGGACAAAGGAACCCCAACATACAAACAAACAACAAGTGGTTGTACGTATAAGAGAAGGTAATTATCGGGCATATCCGCCATCAAACAAGCAACCGTATACACGTGTTTCGGACTTATTAGTCCTCCTTATTACCTTCTCTTATTTATATTTCACAGCCGATAAACCATATTTCGTTGTATGTATAGACAATCTACAATATTATTTAATCTTCAGTTATTATTGATAATTATATTGCTATTATATATTGATAAGTTCATAAGGACACAGTTTCTGATACCTAATGTATCAAAAATATCTATTTTTCAAACGCGTTAGAAGTAGGTAAACACTATCATGTGGTAAGGTGAGTTTAATCGAGTCAAAGCCGGACATGGCGCTCGTAAGAGTAAAAAACATCCACAACCCGTCAGACTACTAGTATCTAAACATAAGAATTAATTGTACTATAAATATGAACTTGAATGCTACCTGAATAAACTTAGCTCTGAAGAAGCGAACATCATGGTTCGCCAAACGTCAGCAGTTACGAATTTTGACGCACGGTAACAATTTATTTTCTTACTCTGGCCGTGTTCTTATTGATTGACTATTGTTTTTAATAAATTGCCAATTGTAGTATGTAATTTCCTTTTAATATGACAAAATTAAAATTTTCTTCGAATTTGAAATTTATACCAACCAAATTGAGTTCCAAATTCATAAATAAGGACCAACTCAACTCTTTGAGACATTTTTGTACCCTTGACCGCTACATATTTGATAGCTACTATCTATGACTATAATACTATAAAAATTGCAGTCATTATTTTTGAGGACGTGCAGAACATTAGCGTGAGGCAATAGAACCCTGTAGGATAAAATGAATTGTACACACAGAAAATTAGGTGATGTAAACTTGAAAAGTTCTCGATTAGTTTTTCATTATACATATTTTTACAGTTGTTCAATTATTTTCGCTTATTTGGCTTTATGGCTTTTATATTAAAAACAATCAGCAGTGATGAGAATTTGAACCATTTTTATGACCACGCTTTGAAGATGTAAATGAAATCCAGGCAGTAGGTTTGAAAGAAAGGCCTAAATCTAAATGTTTCAAATGCAAAAAAATTATTCTGTTAAAGTGTTTCATAGAACGACCATTTTAAAAAGATTGTTTGGGCCAAATAGGCACCACCCTA